>CANJKZ010000398.1:0-627500 GCA_947471745.1 Closterium sp. Naga37s-1
TCTTAGATTCGGTAGAATCACGCGCATGAACAGTCATGCGGCAATAACCGAAATTCCACAGAATTCGGTGCACGCAACCTAGTTCGGTGCTAAATCTATAATAAATATAGTAAAGCAACGACACCATGGAATAAGCTTAAAATGAGCATGAGAATAATAGTAATAAGAAAGATAATGGAAAGTAGAGTAAAATGGGTAATCGTAGCCGCTTTACTCTCACAACATGGGAGAGAAGCCGTCAACGACAGGGGAGCAGGGAGCAGTGAAGCCGAGAAGGGACCTGTTGGCGAAAGTGCAGTCGGCAGGAGCAGCTCAACGAAGGCACGTCAAGCGATGTCGTAGAAGTCATTGGTGGCAAGAAAGCAGATTTGTCGACCGGGGAGCAGCCTGACTACGATGACGTGGTGGAGGTCCCGGTCGAAGAAGTGAAGCCGCGACGCTCTACCCGCTCCAACCTTGGTAAGCCCTCTAGAGAAGTGGAGCTACCACGTGTGCCTGCCGCCGACCGCCTACAGCAGACAGCTCGACAACGCATAGGCTGGTATCGACCTGCAAGAGCTCGACCTTGACGTGCACGCCGACCCCGAGCACCGCTGGGACATTGCCACCATGACGGTGAAGGAGGTGTTGGCGAGCTGAAAGGGCAAGGCGGTGAAGGCCGCCATGGATGAGGAAATTCGGAGCCTCATCGCCAGCGGCACATGGGAGCTTGTCGAGCGTCCGTGTGGTGTCAAAGTGATGAAGATCCGCTGGGTTCTGATGACAAAGTATCACCTCGACTACACGGTCACTTGGGAAAAGGCACGCCTGGTCATGAAGGGCTTCACGCAGGTGTATAACGTCTACTACGACAAGATGTATGCACCTGTCAGGAGCTACGTCACGCTGCGGATCATCCTCAGCATCGTCGCCATCCTCGACTTGCACCTGATGCAGCTCGACATGAAGAACGCCTTCCCGCAGAGCAAGCTGGACCGTGTGCTCTATATGTACCAGCCCAACTACTACGACGATGGGACCGGCCGAGTGTGCAAGCTGCTGAAGAGCTTATACGGCCTGAAGCAATCGCTGCTGTTGTGGTACTGGTGCTCGACGTCGTGCTAACCGATGCCGGCTGGAGCAAGAGCCAGATCAACGAGGCTCTCTTCTTCAAGGTTGCTGGGTGGCGTGCTGGGTGCTCGTCTATGTCGACAACCTGCTTGCCACCAGCAGCAGCCTCGCGATGTTGAAGGAACCGAAGGAGCTACTGGAGACCGCCTTTGAGCTGCGCGAGATCAGCCCGTTCGAGAGGTATCTTGGGCTGGTGATCGTGTGCGATCGACCGGCGAGGAAGCTGTGGCTTCACCAGCAGACCTACGTCAACAACCTGCGGCAGCGCTTCATTGACGAGGAGAAGACCGGAAGGATCCCAAGGACGTCGGTCTCCGTCGACGCTTACGCCGAACTGGCGTTCGACGACGAGGAGGGTCAGTCGCATGAGGAGGAGGAATAACAGTAGAAAGTCGGCACGCTGCAGTTCGTGGTGACGACGACGAAGCCGCACATCGCCTTCGCGTGCAGCAAGCTCGAGAGCAGCCTGACGGTGAGGAGCGACCAGCACTGGCGCGAGGTCGACCACTGCCTCGCCTACCTCGCCGACACCCGTGACGCCGCCCTGAGTTCAGTGGCGGACCAAAGTCGCTGTGTCTGGTCGGCTATGTCGACGCAGACGACGCCGGCGACAAGCAGAACCGTACGAGCACGAGCGGCTACGTGTTTGTCTTCGGAGGGGCCGCAGTCTCTTGGATGAGCTTGCGCATCAAGCGCGATGCTGTTATCGACCAAGTCGGAGTACGTCACGGCCACCAAAGACAGCAAGGAGGCACGCCGACTTTTCTTCCTCCTCGCCGTGTTCCAGTTGTTGGGACGCTGGCCATCCTTCGGGTGGACAACCAGTCCGCCATCACTGTCGCTGAAGGCTTGGGGCTGAAGGGCAACCTCAAGCACATGGAGCGGCGCTACGCCTGGCTACAGCAGATGGTGAAGTGCGGGAGGATTGCTCTGAAGTACATCCCGACCACCGAGCAGCCGGTCGACTTCCTGACGAAGGCGCTGCACTTTCCGGCCTTCAGCCGGTGCTCCGTCGCAATTGGCCAAGTGCGACTGGCCGACGTCGACGACGGTGACGACGATGTGCAACAATAGGCGCCGGGCCCTTCTGAACGGCTGGTGTGCAAACCGGCGTGCTGTGTGTTGTGTGCAAGCTAACGACGGGTTTTCTTCGTGCATTCTATCCCTTGGGTTCTGGGTGGCCCTAGTGTGTGGGTTGCCCAAGCGTGAGCACGGCAGAGGAGTGTTCACGGGAGTTGGTGTTACAATGGAAACTAGCAAATGAATGATTAAGGAATGAAAGTACAAACAAGATACATGCAAGCCCTAACTCTCATCCTAAGTCAAAGGCAATACAACTAGACAACAACAACGTAAATATATATAAATATAGTTTGAGACACCCCCATAGTCTAGGTGACGGTAGTCCTGTGAAAAGCAACATACATCTCAGGGTGGATCACGAAGTCACCACACAGTCTGAGAGGAAGCAGAGGTCACAGGACTGGTAAGCAAGAACAACCAACGGTCACAAGACCAGTCCACAAGAACAAAACAAATCTCAGGGTCTATCTCAATATCACCACACCGTCCGAGAACAAGCAAGTGGCCACAAGGCCAGTCCACATGCAAGTATATAGCAAGTATAAGAGATGCAAGAGTACAAGACAAGAAAGACAAGCATCTATACGTAAGCAAGTGAGGACGGGCACGCACAGGGCCCAGCTGGGTGCTGAAACGCTGGTGGTCACAAGGCGGCAAAGCCTTAAGAAGATATATGCAGTGCTGGTCTTAGAGACCACACGAACAACGCGGGCCTGGCCACGCTGCTGCAACTCACATAGAGGAAGTAACGAAACTGGATGTGCTTTGCCTTTTCAACCAGTCGAGGCTCCTCACACAACAGTACAACAGACATGTTGTCAGCGAACAAGACTGGGGGAGAGCGAGGCCTCTCACCAAGGTCGGTGAGGAGGAAAGACAGCCAGCAAAGCTCCTGGGCGGCCATGGTAGTAGCGTATACCTCTGCCTCACAGCTGGAGCTAGCGACGGATGACGCCCGAGTCGACCTCCACGAGACAGCTCCGGTCCCAAGGCTGAAGCAGTAACCCCGAGTAGACCTGTACGTCTGGCCACAGTCCGCGTACGACAAGTCCGAGAAACCTATGAGTGTAACTGGCTGCTTCCCTCCAAGGACAAGTCCCATGCCTGATGTGCTCACCACATACTTCAGCACCCTCTTAGCAGCCGACCAGTGAGAAGGCCGGTGTCTCCCAGGCGCAACAAAGCACGCCAGGACGCTGAGAGGGAAAGCGAGGTCTGAGCAAGTACAGGTCATCAGGTATATAAGACAACCCACCAACTCAATATATGGACCACTGGACTCAAATGACTCGTCCGAAGGTGGAGCCGTGAGCCCATGATCCACGGCAAGAGGGGTGAGCTGTACCTTGGAGAACGGGAAGCGAAACTGCGTGAGGATCTGCTCGACCATATGCGAATGCGTCAGCGTAATGGTACGAGCTGCCCTGTCCCTGGTGATCTGCATGCCGAGGTAGCACTGCAGCTCACCAAGGTCAGTGCAAGTGTGTCTCCTCTACAGTTCCTCCTTCACGGAGGCCAGTGCTATGCGGTCGGGAGTGGCGAAGACCAAGTTGTCGACGTAAACCAGAACAAAGGATGGGGTTGAGGTACGGCGGACGAACAACGACGGGTTGGCAGACGACGGAAAGAAACCAAGTGTTGCAATGGTCGTGCGAAGCGTGTCGTGCCACTCGCGGGGAGCCTGGTGCAGGCCGTAGACAGGCCGACGCAGCTGCCACTGGGTCCCAACAAGGAAAGAGCCAGTGAAGCCAGGCGGACGACGCAACCAGATCTGCTCGTGCAGGCTCCCCTGAAGGAACCCTGTGGAGAAGTCCAAGGAGTGCAACTCGTAGTCGCGCTGGGCTGCAACGTGCAGCAACGCCCAAAGAGTGGTCATCTTCGGGGTGGGATCGAAGGTCTGGAAGAAGTCTACCCACTCTTGCTAACTGAAGTCTCGCGCCACGTAGCGCGGCTTGAACACCGGTGGTGATCCAATCGGCCGCTTCACCATATAGAGCCACATTCCACTGACGACGTTCGCCCCAGGTGGTGGGACTGTGTTGACGTAGGTGCCTGTGGACCTATAAGATTGCATCTCTGCCTCCTCAGCTGCTATCCTGTACGGGGCGTAAGGTCCGGCGACCGCCTCCGCGTGAGTGTGAGGGGTGGGGATGTCAAGGGCGTCTGGATCCCCCTCAGGGGCAAGTGGCATGGCGCAGAGATGAGGAAGCCGCAAGGAAACCACGCTCGATCTGCATGTCCACCAGGACCTCCAGGGGAAAGATAGGAACACCCCCAGTAGACGGAGAACGAGAAGGGCCGCTCACCAGGTGAGAGGCATAGTCAAGGCGGTGGGACGAGGCAAGGGCACTTACAGTATTAACCAGGGCTGAGACAGACAACGGAGGAGCAGTTGGGTGTGCGACCAACAAGGACAGAACACGAGAGACTACAGGACGAGCATCACAACGAGAGTCTGAAACCGGGTCAGGTGGGCCAGGAAGATACGACCCAGGGGGCGACGGGAGACTCGAACGGGGTGGAACACGAGGACGGAGAGTGAGGTGAAACCGGCCGTCGGCATGGTAACGTGACAGACGAGACTCTGGGGACACTGCACGACAAATAAGAGTACGACGAGACCACGGGGACGACTCCGGTGACGGGTCAGGGTGAACAGGAGGATGAAACGGCAACGGACCACGTACGAAGCGTGCATGTGCAAAGCCAGGAAGGTCACGAAGTCGCTGCAGCTCCGCCTCCTCAGGCGTCTGCTGCGGTTGTACCTGCTCCTGCTGCTGCTCTTGCTGCGCCTGTAGCGAGGGCAGCTGCGTTTGCGGCTGCACTTGCACCGGCGACTGTGGCTCCTCCTCTGCTCTCCCCAGCAGCGGCGGCATCTGCACCTGCTGCTGCGGCCGTGGGTCCTCCTTTGCCCTCTCCTGCTGCGGCTTTAACTGAACCTGTTGCTGCAGGTGTGGCTCCTCCCCCACTCTATCCATCGGTGACTGCAACTACACATGCTGCTGCTGCTGCTGCTGCTGCTGCTGCTGCTCCGGCTGCTGCTGTTGTTGTGCCCTCTCAATCCTCTCCTGCTCCTCCCTCTCCAACCGTATAAGATGCTGCGCACGGGTCAGGAAACGTACAGTGTGCAAGGTAGGCGCCGAAGTGCCAGCACCTCTGGCTCCACCAGAACCAGAACCTCCACCACCAACACCCTCAAGGCCCTCCCGCAGAATCACCCCCATACTCCACAGCAATTGGCTGCAGAGACGAGCGAGGAGGGAACTGCGGGATTGACAGGAAGCCAGGGGGTGAGGCGGGGCGAGGTCGCCGACTCGAGACAGTCGTGTCCTCCATAGGAGTGCCCCCCACGCCCACACCCCCTGCACCCCCAGAGTCGGCACCACTAGCTCCAGCGGCCCCAGTACCCTCACCCTCCGTAGCTGCACCTCCCGCACCCCCAGACACGACAGGGACTGGATGCTGCGGGGGAGATGACTGCAGAGTGAAGTGCAACACACCTGATGGGGCAGGACGCGAGAGGGGGGGGGGGGGGGGGGGGGGGGGGGCTACCGGGGCGACTTGGCAAGGCTCAGGGGTGAGGAACAGCGGGGGGGAAAAGGCATCAGAACCTCGGTAGGGGCGACTCCTATAGTAACAGACCGACTCGTTGAAAGTGACGTCCTGAGAACTGGCAGGTGATCGGGTCGTAGAAAGCCCGGCCGGAGGTGTTCAGAGGGAAGCCCAGAAACACACAGGCACAAGTGCGTGCAGACAACTAGTTTGCGCCAGGGGCACGAACGTGAGCCAAAGAACCCCAGACGCGGTAGTCAGCAAATAAACCCCGAGCGCCTATCCAACGGAAGACCGGCGTCACCCGTGGCCGTGCGTCACTGGGCCACAGGTTCAGCTGGTGCGTGACGTAGCGGACTGCCTGAGGCCACATGAACTAGGGGGCACCGGTATGGCACATGGAGGTCCAGGAAACCTCCATGACCAGGCCGATGCGTCGCTCAGCGACCCCGTTCTGCTGCGGCGAGTCTGAAAGCGTGTAAGACTGGATGATCCCCTGACCCTGATAGAACACCTTTAGGCGAGTGGAAGAAAATTCACCACCACGGTCCGGATGTAGATGGAGTCCACGCAAAACATGGGCGCCACCCCTCGCTAGTAGCCACGGCTTGAGGACAGTAGGCACGTCGGCCTTCCGTCGCAAGGGAAACACCGTGGTGTAGCGGGAGTAGTCGTACACCACAATCAGGAAGAAGCGCTCCTGACGTGGGCCAAGGACCGGGAAGGGGCCCAAGACGTCCAAGTGGAGGGTCTGTAAGGGAGCCGTGGTGGGGGGGAACGATAAGGAGTGAGGGGCAGCGCACTGCCGCCCCTCAACGCAAGGGGTGCACGGCGGTGCAGGCGAGCGGGGAAGCGGGGCGAGAGACTCGGGGAGACCTGAGAACAGACAGTGACGTACTATCCTACTGAGACGCAGGAAGGGCGAGTGACCTAGACGGTGGTGCCAGAGGACCAACGTGTGGGTGAGTAACCGACAGTCGCACGACACAACAGCTATCTGACCTGACCTGACCTGACCTGACACAGTGTGGTGGGACCCCGTGTGTAGCGAGTACAGACCAGAGCCCGGCTCCCTGTGAAAAGTGGCCAAAGGTGCCCCAGTGACACCGTGTGTACAGGAGGCAACAGGTTCGTCCGTAGGAAAGGTGGTGACTACTCTGAGGTCGTCGAGGTGGCTGACACCCACCAAGTTCTTGGATAACGAGGGGGTGTTGTAACCTGTAAGGACCCCAGAGGGAGCCGCTGGATACGGGAGAAGGGTGGTGCTGTGGGCAACCACCGGTCCCACTGAGGGGTCAGCCAAGGCGGTAGTGACTGGAGTGTGTAGTGGCGTGAGGTCAGTACAGCCGCGAAAGAAACAATTGGACACCCCAGAGTCGAGGGTGAAGGAAAGCGGCGCAATCGGTGAGGTCGTACCCAAGCCAGCGACAAAGGCTGGTACTAGGCTAGCAGTAGCTGCAGCTCCCACACGAAAACCCTCAGAGGCAGCTAGGCTATAAACTACACACACACCAAGACTGGAAACACAAGTCCCTACTCGTGCAGCCAGAAAAGGTCCTAGTCGAGGCAGGTGCGACTCAGCTGGTCCAGCAGTACTCTGGCGAAGACGCGAAGGCCAGTGTGGTGGAATCGCGTCAGGTCCAAAGCGTTCACGGTGGAGGTCGTCGAGGCGACGGTAGCAGCAGGACACGAAGTGGTCAGGACGCTAGCAGGTAGTGCCAGCACCACGGCCAGTCAGGATCTGGTACCCGCAAGGACTGACGTCGCGCACACTGCCGGCCAAGCCGCTGCTAGGGCCGGCACTCCTTGGACCCACAAGTCCCCACTACCGGGAGTGCTGCAACTGCTGTTGCTGCGGCTGACCCTGCTACTGCAGAACTCGAGCAGACGCCATGGCAGGAGCTCGAAACGGGGTACGAGTACGGGTAGCGGGTACGTGTAGCGGGTAGCCGTGGGGCCTTCTAGCTGGGGGTCGTGGGGCATACTAGCTGGGGGGCGCGGGGCCTTCTAGCTAGGGGCTGCGGGGCCTTCTAGATAGGGGCCGCGGGGTCTACTAGCTGGGGGCCGCGAGGCCTTCTAACTGGGGGCCGTAGGGCCTTCTAGCTGGGGGCCGCGGGGCCTTCTAGTGGGGGGGGCACGAGGCATCCTAGCACGGGTAGCATGGGTAGAACAGGAAGCACGGGTAATATGTGCTGGTGCAACCCTACGGTTTGCACTCGGCTTGTTGTCCGTGTGCGTGCATACGTGTGTGCATGGAATGGAATGAGTGCATGAAATAAATATATATTTCATGCTTATAATATTGTGTGAATGATGGGTCATGATGTCGAGTGTGTGTGTCAAGTCAATAGCGAATTATCGCTAGTCGCGTGTAACGTGGTCGTTTTGTGTGTCCCGCGTGGTTTCTATTTTGTCGTGCGCGGTTTCTATTTTGTCGCTTGTCGAACGTTCGGCGTGTCGCAGGTGTGTGCAGCAGACCCATCAAGAACTCAAGGATGAGTTTGTGATGAAGAACCCGAGCCTCTGGTGTCAACATTCAAGTGATCGCGAAGCTCGCCAAAAGGGTACACCTCAAGATATTGAAGATAGTTACATTACTTTGTGTAGTGTAACATTTCAGTTGGTGTAGGCCCTTGTGAAGGGTAGTTTCGAGACCCTTCTTGGTTGGGGACAGTGTGGCACTGTTCCACATCACTCTACCTCGGCTCTTGGGGTTTGTAGGAGCTGGGAGTCATTCCCAACTCGTAACTCTTCCTAACTCTTCCTATTGTGTGTTCTAAGACTATAGTGGCTGCCATAGTGCCGTTCGTTCAAACCGACACTGTGTCGTCAATACTTGGTGAAATCGTGCGATCTAAATTGCCTATTGTAGGCGACATTAAGACGCTCCAGATCCAAGTTGAATCAGGTCATTTGAAGCTGTGACCAGAACGCTATGAACGTTTGAAGCCGCTGTGCAGAAATCCGACTGTGCACTATATCTTTCATTTTAGGCACATTGGAGCCTATTGTGACTATAACAAGTGGTATCAGAGCCCCTTGGAGCAGTTTCGACAATGGCTGGACCTGAGGAAAGGGGTGGCAGAGGTGCTGGTGGCAATGGAGATGCCCAAGCACAAGGCCAAGCCCGTGAGTCAGCCGTGGCGCCCGTGCAACCGACTCTTGGACCTTCTAGGGACAAACCAAGAGTGTTCGGGCTTGACAAGTTCAACGGCGACAACTTTGCTGAATGGTCCTTCAGAATGGAGAATGTGTTCGACCACTATGACCTGCTGGAGGTGATGGAAGGAACGGAGAAGCGTCCCGAGAACGACCCGGAGAAGAGCCCGTGGGTGCGGAAGAGCGCACAAGGCTACCTCCTACTTGGGCAAGCGTTGGGGAGCAGCCAGATCCGTCACATCAAGCCATTCCAGCGTGAACCAGAGAAGGGACCAAAGGCATGGGCTGCTCTCAAGGGTGTACACGCTCCTGCAACAGCGGCGGTAGCTGTGGTGTTGGAACGGCAAATGGCGACGCTACGAATTGAGGAAGATGAACCCGTGGAAGACGGGGTGCAGAAATTCTTCGACTTGTTGACGCGGCTTGAGGGAGCTGATTTGAACTACAGTGAGCTCCAGAAGAAGACCAAGTTGCTGGCCCTACTCCCCGAGTCGTGGTCCTCGCTCATCATCAACTTGAACCGTGACCTGCCCCGTCTCTCGCTTGAAGACGTGAAACGCGCAATCCTACAAGAGGACTTCCGCCGCCGTGAGTTGGCGAGTGCGGATGGCGCTGGGGCAGCAAGCGTCGGCCATGGATATGGCCGAGGAAGAGGCAGAGGACGAGGGGGAGGAAGGTTTGGTGGCAGCAACTTCAGTGGAGGCCGCGGGAGTGGCGGTTACGGCAGCGACGACAAGAGCTACGGGCGCGGTCGCGGCCGATTCGATGGCGAGTGCCATTATTGTCATAAGACTGGACACATGTGGCGCGATTGCTACAAGCTCCCTGATGGTTGGACCCCTGCTCAAGACCAAGAGGGTAGAGGAGCAGGTGGAGGGAGAGGAAGAGGCCGTGGAGGCCGTGGAGGCCGTGGCGGCCGTGGTGGCGGAGCTGCAAACATGAAGAGCGGAGACAACGACAAGGACCCGAGCGACGATCGGTACCCGGGTCTATTCTACTTCGTGTCGACGCAAGTACCAGCTGGTCCAGAGAAGGATGAAGGCTTTGAGGAGCCCGGACTTGCTCACCGAACTCGAGCCGTCACCGGTGAAGCATGTCACATCGGCTTTGGGGCAGCGAGCAGAGGTGAAAGGCATGGGCAAGGCCATGTTCAAGGGTGCTGATGGGAAGATGGTGGGCCTCAAGAACGTGCTTTGGGTGCCCAGCCTTGCTGCAAACCTGATTTCCGTGCGGCGATTGGCAAAGGCCGGCATGGACACGAACTCGAAGGGAGCCAAGACCTACACCGCAAGGCTTGGCGAGCGGATTCTATGGGACCTTCATGAGGATAGGGACGTCTACAATGAGATGTGGCAGATCCCTGTGGTCCCCATGCCTAAGGAGAGGCAAGTGGCAGCAAGTGTCAGCACCAAGGGTGAAGCGGTTGGTAGCGGAGATGGTGCGAACGGTCGCGCTAAGGAGAACGAGTCCAAGAAGAGCAATCTTGGAGGGACCAGCAAGCTCGGTGAACCTAAGGAGAGAGGTGCAGCAGCCAAGGAGCAGCACAAGGGTGAGGAGAACCCCGAGGCAGCAGCGGAGGAGGAGTACGGAGAGAGCATGTGGGGCGCTATTGCGAGTGCGGCATTCTCCAATCCGACTTCGGCTACGGGGGAGTGTGATTGGCTTACCTTGCATCGGCGAATGGGGCATGTGGCCCTGCCTATCTTGCAGCAGCTAGTGAAGAATGAGATGGTTGCTGGCATACGTGTGAAGGGGGGGCCTGATGAGGTGCTTGGCTGCCCGACGTGCATTCAAGCCAAGTTCACCCGGTTTCCGTTCCCTAGTTCGGAGGCAACGGCAAAGGCACCACTTGATGAGGTGGTGATGGACGTGGTGGGCCCCCTGATGCTTGGAGCTGCTGGAGCTGAGTATTTTCTCACCATTGTCGACGTCTACACCCGCATGACTTGGGTGTATGTGCTGGCCAAGAAGAGCGACATGGCTGAAACGTTGAAGACGGATTGGTTCCCGATGGTGGAGCGGCAACAAGACCGTCTAGTCAAGTCAATCCGCACCGATCAAGGGGGAGAGTTCCTGAGCAAGGAGTTTGGGTTGTGGCTGAAGAATAATGGTATTCGGCACTCCCTCACCATGCCATACTCCCCTGCAATGAACGGCATCGCCGAGCGAGCGAACCGCACAATCACGGAGGCGGCACGCGGGTTGCTCATTGAAGCCGGGCTACCCGACTATTTCTGGCCTGATGCGGTGCGGAGCGCGTGTGTGGCCAAGAACAGAGCCTTGACTCATGTGGGAGCAGATAAATGGGTGCCCTATGTGGAGTGGCTAGGAAGGAAGCCAAAGGTGGATATGCTTCGGGTGTTCGGGTGCATGTGCATGGCGCTCGTGCCTAAGCATCTTCGGCACAACAAGCTTGGTGCCAAGGCGGTGTGGGCCGTGCACTTGGGCATGGCTCAAAACAGCAAGGGATGGCTTCTTTGGGACCCATTCACCAAGAAGTTCTTGGTGAGCAGGGACTGCAAGTTCATGGAGAACTTCATGTACAAGGATTGGAAGGCGGAGAATGAGGCGAAGATAGGCGTGCGGTTTGGGGAGGTGAAGAGTTCCGGTTTGGAGCATGTGGAGCTGCCTTTGGAGCTGAGCAGCGGCAGCACAACCACGAGGCAATCCTCCCTTGTGAATGGGGGAGAGGAGGCCAATGATGCAGAGGAAGAAGAGGAGGAGGTGCAGCAAGTGAGCGAGCGTGCACCGTCACTCCCTTCCCATACTACGAGTGCTCCACGGATTCGAGCCACACCGCAGCAACGCCAAGGCCTTCAAGTCCCTGCAGCTGAGGAGGAACGAAGGGGGAAGAGGAGAGTTCAACCCCCTAATAGGCTGACCTATGATGCGCCGGGAAAGCAGGGCAAGACAGCCCTGGCCGGAGCGGCAATGATGGTCGGAGACGACGAGGAGAGTGACTACGAGGAGTGTGCCTTCGCGTTCTTCTCTCCGGTGGAGATGCCGGGAGAACCAGCAACTCTCAAGGAGGCTTTGGAGAGTAGTGATGCTGAGGAGTGGAAGAAGGCCATGGAGAGTGAGCTGAAGAGCATCGAGGAGAATGACACGTTTGAATGGGTGGAGCTACCGGAGGGGCGTACGGCGATAACGTCCAAGTGGCTCTTCAAAATCAAGTCGGATGCCGACGGGAAGATCGAGCGCTACAAGTCTAGGCTTGTAGCCAAGGGGTACCAGCAGAAGGAGAAGGTGGACTTCAAGGAGTTGTTTGCCCCTGTGGTGAAGCCGACGACGCTGCGAACCCTATTCGCGGGAGCCGCCATCAAAGGATGGGTAGTAAAACAAATGGACATCGTAACAGCATTCCTTAACGGCATCCTTGAGGAGGAGATTTTCATGGCGCAGCCAGAGGGGTTTGATGATGGTAGTGGCAGAGTGTGGAAGCTGAAGAAGGCCCTCTATGGGCTGAAGCAGGCCCCTAGGCAATGGTACATGAAGCTGCGCGAAGTGTTGGAGGGGATAGGCTTCACTCCCTCAACGGCCGATCACTCCTTGTTCATGCTTGGCGAGGGGGAGCAGAGGAGCTTCATGGTGGTGTACGTGGACGACATCCTGATCTTCTCACCCTCTTCTGACCTTGTGAAGGAGGTGATGCTGAAGCTGCAAGACAAGTTCAAGTGCAAGTCCCTTGGTAACGTCAACTTCTACCTTGGGCTCCACATCGAACGAGACGTGAAGAAGCGGAGCATGCGAGTGCACCAACGGAAGTACCTTGAGGCGTTGGCCGCCAACTTCGGCCAGAGTGAAGGTCATGTGGCTACTCCCTTTCCCTCTGGGTTCAAGTGTGTGAAGGGGCCAGAGGAGGAGAGCGTTGGAGAAGAGGAGAGGCGCCGTTTTCACTCGTTGGTGGGCAGCCTCATGTATGCGGCGGTAAACACCCGGCCGGACGTCGCGTTTGCTACCGGGCAGCTGGCTAGGGTTGTGCAATGCCGAGGTGGAGGTCGTCGAGGCGACGGTAGCAGCAGGACACGAAGTGGTCAGGACGCTAGCAGGTAGTGCCAGCACCACGGCCAGTCAGGATCTGGTACCCGCAAGGACTGACGTCGCGCACACTGCCGGCCAAGCCGCTGCTAGGGCCGGCACTCCTTGGACCCACAAGTCCCCACTACCGGGAGTGCTGCAACTGCTGTTGCTGCGGCTGACCCTGCTACTGCAGAACTCGAGCAGACGCCATGGCAGGAGCTCGAAACGGGGTACGAGTACGGGTAGCGGGTACGTGTAGCGGGTAGCCGTGGGGCCTTCTAGCTGGGGGTCGTGGGGCATACTAGCTGGGGGGCGCGGGGCCTTCTAGCTAGGGGCTGCGGGGCCTTCTAGATAGGGGCCGCGGGGTCTACTAGCTGGGGGCCGCGAGGCCTTCTAACTGGGGGCCGTAGGGCCTTCTAGCTGGGGGCCGCGGGGCCTTCTAGTGGGGGGGGCACGAGGCATCCTAGCACGGGTAGCATGGGTAGAACAGGAAGCACGGGAAATATGTGCTGGTGCAACCCTACGGTTTGCACTCGGCTTGTTGTCCGTGTGCGTGCATACGTGTGTGCATGGAATGGAATGAGTGCATGAAATAAATATATATTTCATGCTTATAATATTGTGTGAATGATGGGTCATGATGTCGAGTGTGTGTGTCAAGTCAATAGCGAATTATCGCTAGTCGCGTGTAACGTGGTCGTTTTGTGTGTCCCGCGTGGTTTCTATTTTGTCGTGCGCGGTTTCTATTTTGTCGCTTGTCGAACGTTCGGCGTGTCGCAGGTGTGTGCAGCAGACCCATCAAGAACTCAAGGATGAGTTTGTGATGAAGAACCCGAGCCCCTGGTGTCAACATTCAACTGATCGCGAAGCTCGCCAAAAGGGTACACAAGATATTGAAGATAGTTACATTACTTTGTGTAGTGTAACATTTCAGTTGGTGTAGGCCCTTGTGAAGGGTAGTTTCGAGACCCTTCTTGGTTGGGGACAGTGTGGCACTGTTCCACATCACTCTACCTCGGCTCTTGGGGTTTGTAGGAGCTGGGAGTCATTCCCAACTCGTAACTCTTCCTAACTCTTCCTATTGTGTGTTCTAAGACTATAGTGGCTGCCATAGTGCCGTTCGTTCAAACCGACACTGTGTCGTCAATACTTGGTGAAATCGTGCGATCTAAATTGCCTATTGTAGGCGACATTAATACGCTCCAGATCCAGGTTGAATCAGGTCATTTGAAGCTGTGACCAGAACGCTATGAACGTTTGAAGCCGCTGTGCAGAAATCCGACTGTGCACTATATCTTTCATTTTAGGCACATTGGAGCCTATTGTGACTATAACAATATGGGTAGCTTGGGTAGCACAGGTAGCATGGGTAGCACGGGTAGTACGGGTAGCACAAGTAGCACGGGTAGCACGGGTAGCACGGGTAGTCCAGTGCGGTTGAGTGCGATTGAGTGCGGTTGGATTCGGTGAAGTACGGTTCAGTGCGGTACCGAGCGGTTTGGCAGGGTTGAGTGCGGTACTGGCGGTTCCGGGGTGCGGGGCGGGTACAAGGTGGGGCGGCGGGTAGGCGACGGGGAGGGGACGGGGAGGGGACAGGAGGTGACGGGGACGCAATGGGGAAGGGGACGGGGAGGCAACGGGAGGCGACGGTGACGCGACGCGGAGGCGACGGGGAGGGGACGAGAGGTGACGCGGACGTGACGGGGAAGGGGACGGGGAGGTAGCGGGGAGGCGACGGGGGCGCGACAGGGAGGGGACGGGGGCGCGAGCTACACAGGCGCTACGGGGACGGGGCGCTTCGGGCTACGGGGCGCTACGGGACTGGCGGGGCGGTGGGCCCATAGGATCCATCGCTCTGTACCATGTTATAATCGAAACTATAGAATGAATGATTAAGGAATTAATGTACAAACAAGATATATGCAATCCCTAACCCTAATCCTAGGTCAAAAGCAATACACCTAGACTACAACAATATAAACTAAATAAATATAGTTTGGCAGTTGGCCCCGCCCTCGCTTGGGCGAAGCCGACTTCGTGGTCGGGTGCGCGGGAGGTGCAGCCGACTTGGGCGAGCATGTCGACGAAGTTGGTCGACCTGCGCGAAACCACTACGAAGCCGCAGTCGAAGGAGATCGGCGACCGACTTCGGTCTGGGCGGTCGACGAAGGAGTTCGTCGACCTGTGGTGACGCCGGCGTGGGAAAGTCGGCGGACTGTATCGACCAGGACGGTCGATGAGCATGTGCAGCAGTTGGCAGGCTCCAACCGCCACGGCGACGCCGACTTCAGAACTACTCGGTCGACCAAAATGGTGGTCGGCGGAAGCAATGGTCGAGCAGGTCCTCCTCGGTACTGATCAACGTGCCCGTCGAAGAGGTGCTGCTCGACAGAGCGGCGTCAAACTGGTCGAGGGGAGCTGCTTGACGGCGAAGCTTGGCAGGTGCGCGAGCTTCGCCGTCAGAGGCATTGGCGAAGTCGGCCTACGGGCTGGTATTACGAGGCCGACGTGGAGCACCTGGCGCGATTGTTGGCCGACTCGGCATCTACGCGACCGGCGAGATGGGTCAAAACGTGCTCGACTGCCTACAAGCACCTGCGAAGCTGGTGTGCGCATGCGCTATTGTCATCTGTAGTTGCAGTGCTAGCTAGCCGCTCTGCTGCAGCGTTGGCAAGCCGCGTAGATGCAGCGGTGGCAGGTCGTCGACTTGTAGAGTTGGCAAGCCATCTCTCAGCTACGTTGGTAGACAGTCGACTTGCTCTGCTGGCAGGTCGCCCCGTTGCTGCACTGGAGGTCGACCTGCCTTGTCACTAGGCTGCTAGGTCCCCAAATATAGTATATTTGCCATTGCAATTACTATCATTATGTATTCCTGTTTTGCTAGTGAAACTATTGCCAGATTGCTCTGTGAACACGCAAGTAGTGAGAACCCAAGCAAAGCTACGATCACTCAAACCTCCCGTGCCTTCCCCATAGTCTAGCTCCCACCAGTGTAGAGTGACTCTCCGCACATTGATCCGACGAATGCGAACAAAACCTTACCCTCCGACATTGTGGGGCAATCATAGCAAGTGTGAAAGTCATCGCAAGGTGTAGAACCCTTATCGCAAGGCATGGTTTTCTCTAGGGTAAGTACATTCTAAGTGGGCATTAGCAAAAGAAGGTTATGTATAGTCGCGGGTTTACACATTTGGTGCGACTTTGTGCCGATTCTCATTCGCGCGACACAGATTAGTGTCACGTTTCATGGCTACGGGCGGGAAAATTGCCACGATTTGTATGTGCTGCTGAACAAACATGTTTCTAATAAGGTGCAAAACAAACTAAGACCCTAGGCAGCCAGGCACTATTTTCAATGCATCAACCCTAAACACCTTTCCAGTTCCCGTGTTTGGGGTTGATCCCTCCCGAATCGCACCACGTTCAAGGCGTCAACCCTAAACACCTTGCTTCACGTGTTTAAGGTTAATGCCTCCCGAATTGCGTCCCTAACCCTTGGGGTTTATTTATTATCAGCCCCTGCTTAGATTTAGTGCTCCGTATATGTTTCAGAAAATCGTGATGGACACATGGCAAAAAACATTGCTTGTAGACATGAAACATGACTCTAATGTGGATTTCGTTTGTGAGAATCTGTATGAAGTATCACTATTTGAGTAAAATTCTGAGTAAGAACGAAAAAATTTCAGTACTACCCACCCTGAATGTACTTACACCCTTTTCTCTACTCTCCCTGGTGTGAATGCATCCCTCACTTTCAATTCAGTTCAACCTACCATGCTCAATGCATTCATTCAGCATCGTGTCATCACTAGACATTGCCAAATCGTGTCGCATGGATGTCAACGAATCACATAGGCATGGTTACACATCTCCCATCTGTCATTATCGTTTCCACGTGTGGTGCATCAATGTACGATTCTCACCGCTACGCGCCATCATGCCGATCCATTCCATTGCCTGCTTGCTACTATCAGCGCGGCGCCGGTTGTTTTCCCTCGTCTACCCCATTCATCGTCATCGACGCTTGAGATCCTCCTCCCCGCGCTCTCTCTACCGATTCGTTTGGTCAATACATACCTCTTTTCCCCCTTTCAACGGTAAGGAGTCTGACACCAGGTGCTCCCGTAGCTCATTCGCCCTGCTGAAAGTCCGAGCTTTGGTTCCAATCCGGGTCATCAAACGATTCTCCCTTGCACTGCAGTAGTGGCGACGGCTCTGTTTAAAAGAAGCGTGAGAACAAAGTAAGGCCCTTAACTTGTACCAGCTAGAAAGGGAAAATGATTGTACTTCGGTGCATACCTAGTGGAGGGGTGAACCTGCAAAACATATTATCTGGTGCATAGTCTTTTGAAGGCCGCATATCCGTTTCGCAATCTTGCTTCATTCCACTTCTTCGCTTTGCCGCTTCCGCTCTCCTGCCAGCTCATCTCCGCTTTGGAACATTTCTTTCCTATCACCTCTTCTTTTGCGAATTTGTTGCTGTTTCTCTGTGATGCCACATCTTTGGCCAATGTAGTCAGTGATACATACCATGATTATCCTGCGACCACTTTTTGAATAATAACACCAACAACAACAACAACAATAACAACAACAACAACAACAACAACAACAACAACAACAACAACAACAACAACAACAACAACAACAACAACAACAACCACAACCACAACAACAACCACAACAACAACCACAACAACAACCACAACAACAACAACAACAACAACAACAACAACAACAACAACAACAACAACAACAACAACAACAACAACAACAAAAACAACAACAACAACAACAACAACAACAATAAAAATAGTATTAATAAAAAAGATTGTTAGGCCCAGTCAGCCTCCCGTTTGCTTCTGCTCGCCCCCTTACCCTCACCTCTGCCCCATGCCCGTGTTCCTTCTTGCTTGCAACTCCCTGTACCTCGCCTCTTGTTGCTAGCCTACCGTCTCTCTCCATCACTTTATCCTCCCTCGCCCCCGTCCATCCCCTCCGCGTCTATTTGAAATCCACAATTCCAGGTGCTCCCATTGTCCCTCTTCATCGAGTTTCATCGCCCTCTCCGCTTCCCTTCCAACCTCCCCCCTCGTCCCCCCTCCCTCCTCCCTCCTAGCCCCCTCATCTTGCTCCTCCTGTCCTCCCCTCTCCTCATCTTTCTGCAACTGCTTCCCGTACATGCTACACTAACCCGGAGCTCTCTTGCTGCCAATGGCTGGGAGGATGGATGAAACAACCGTGCTGCTCACACGGCTCCTAGCCGCATGTGCTGGTGCTGCCAATACGGGACTCGTGCTGTTGCTTTACCTCCTCCCTCTCCATCTTCCTGATCTCGCCAGCCTGCGTTAACCCGGAGCTCTGGTGCTGCCAATGGCCAGGAGGGTGGATAAAACGGCCGTGGTGCCAACAGGGCTGCTAACCGCATGTGCTGGCGCTGCTGTGACTGGACTTGTGCCGCTGCCAGGAAGGAATGACTCGCGCCAGACGTTCACATAGAACGTGAACAAGCACGCGCATATTATGCATTGCGAACATAGTGTGTGTATTCTCCCCCAAGTTTTTGAGGTGCTGTGTGGTGTGGTGTGGTATGATGTGGTATGGCTGCGGAGATAACTCTATCAACGGGAGCTAGACTACGGGCTAGGCACGGGGTAGGAGGGATCTCTGCGTTCGTTCACTTAGTCGTTCTCTAGCACTTGCGCGTTCACGGGGCAAAACTGCAAGAGTTTCACTAGCAAAGGTTGAGAACAATGTTTGACAATGGCAAAGCAACACTGTCTACATCACGGGCTAGCATGCAAGCAGGTCGACTGCCAACGCAGCACGGTCGACCGCGTTCCAGCACGACATGGTCGACCGCGCTCCAGAAGTGCAAAGTCGCGATCTGCCAACGCTGCAAGTCGACGGCGTGCCAACACTGCAGTAAGGCGGCTGCACAGCGTTGCAGCCACAGGACAGCAGCGCACCCGCTTCGCAGGTGCTCGCAGTTGATTGGCGTGCTGTGCCTCGTCACTTGCACAGCGCAGACGCCAAGTCGACCACATGCCCACGTCTGCACCTGATCCTCCAGGTCGACCTCGGGATACCACCACCGAGGTCGGCTTCGCCAAAACCACATGGGCGACTGTCGCACACCTCTGCAGAACTTCGTCGCCCGGGTAACTTGGTCGACCAGGCAACCTCGCCTGGTCGCCCAGCCCAGTCGTACGCCGGCTACACCAGACCGGCGTCCCCAGAAGAGGTGTCCAGGCGCCCAGGTCGGCGTCCAGGCTCCCAGGACGCCGTCCAGACGCCCAGGTCGGCGTCCAGCCTCCCAGGACGCCGTCCAGGCGCCCAGGTCGGCGTCCAGGCGCCCAGGACGCCGTCCAGACGTCAAGGTCGGCGTCCTGGCTCCCAGGACGCCATCCAAACGCCCAGGTCGGCGTCCAGCCTCCCAGGACGCCGTCCAGGCGCCCATGTCGGCGTCTAGGCTCCCACGACGCCGTCCAGGCGCCCAAGTCGGCGTCCAGGCGCCTAGGTCGGCGTCCAGGCGCCCAGGACGCCGTCCAGACGCCCAGGTCGGCGTCCAGCCTCCCAGGATGACGTCCAGGCGCCTAGATCGGCGTCCAGGCGCCCAGGGTGCCGTCCAGACGCCCAGGTCGGCGTCTAGCCTCCCAGGACGCCGTCCAGGTGCCCAGGTCGGCATCCTCATGCTCGGCGCCCTCCAGCTAGGCGCCCTCACTGCAACTGGTTGGCTGCGCTCCCCGCACACCCGACTACGAAGTCGGCTCCGCCCAAGCGAGGACGGGGCCAAACACAACTCCCGTTGACACTCCCCTGCCGCGTTCACACTTGGACCCCCAGCCCACACGGCAACACCACTCAGAGAATAGCCCGTCGGCGTGCACCCAACACACAGCACGCCGGTCACCGCACCAGCCATGCAAGAGGGCATGGCACCTACTGATGCACGTCGTTGTCACCGTCGCCCACGTCGACCAGGAGCACCTGGCCGATTGCAACGGAGCACCGGTTGAAGGCCGGGTAGTGCAGCGCCTTTGTCAGGAAGTCGGCTGGCTGCTCAGCGGTCGGGATGTACCTCAGTGAGAACTTCCCACGCTTCACCATGTGCTGCAGCCAGGCTTGTCGCCGTTCCATGTGCTTGAGGTTGCCCGTCAACCCCATGCCCTCGGCAACTGTGATGGCCGACTTGTTGTCTACCCGAAGGACAGTCGGCGTCTCGGCATCTAGCTGCCGGAATTCTGCAAGAAGAAAACGAAGTCGACGCCCCTCCTTGCTGGCTTCTGTTGCCGCCACGTACTCCGACTCAGTCGACGACAGTGTCGCGCACTTGATGCGCTGGCTCGACCAGGAGACTGCGGCCCCTCCGTAGACGAACACGTAGCCGCCCGTGCTCATCCGGTTCTGCTTGTCGCCGGCGTCGTCGACGTCCACGTAGCCGACCAGCTTCAGCGACTCAAGTCCACTGCCAAACTCCAGGGCGGTGTCATGGGTGTTGGCAAGGTAGGCGAGGCACCGGTCTACCTCACGCCAGTGCTGGTCGCTCCTCACCGTGAGGCTGCTCCCCAGCTTGCTGCAAGCAAAGGCGATGTCCGGTCTCGTCGTTGTCGCCGCAAACTGCAGCGAGCCGACCTTCTGCCGGTACTCCTCCTCCTGGCGCTCCTGTGCCTCTTCGTCCTCGAAGGTGAGCTCGGCATAGGCGTCGACCGAGACCGGCGTCTTCGGGGTGCGCCCAGTCTGCTCCTCGTCGAGAAAACGCCTACGAAGCTTGTCTGCATAGCCCTGCTGGTGGAGCCACAACTTCCTTGCCGACCTGTCGCGCACGATCTCCACCCCGAGGTACTTGTGCACCGGCGAGATCTCCCGCAGCTCGAAGGCGGCCTCCAGCAGCTCCTTCAGCTCCTTCAGCATCTCGACACTGCTGCTGGCGGTGAGAAGGTCGTCGACGTAGACCAGCACCCAGCAGGCCACCTTGTCGACCTTGAAGTACAGAGCCTCGTCGACCTGGCTCTTCTTCCACCCGGCGCCGACCAGAACGTCGTTGAGCGCCTTGTACCACAGCAGCGGCGACTGCTTCAGCCCGTACAGGCTCTTCAGCAGCTTACACACCCGGCCGGTCCCGTCACTGAAGTGGTCCGGCTGGTACATGTAGAGCACCCGGTCGAGCTTGCTCTGCAGGAAGGCGTTCTTCATGGCAAGCTGCATCAGGTTGAGGTTGAGCACGGCGACGATGCTGAGGAAGATCCTCAGCGTGACATAGCTGCTCACCGGCGTGTACGTCTCGTCGTAGTCAGCGCCATACACGTGTGTGAAGCCCTTCACGACCAGCCTCGCCTTCTCGCGCTCGACGGTGTCGTCGATTCGGTACTTCATCGTCAGCACCCACCGGTTCTTCATGATGTTCACCCCAGGTGGGCGTTCGACCAGCTCCCAGGTTCCCATGCTGATGAGGCTGCGGATTTCCTCCTCCATGGCGGCCTTCACCGCCTTGCCTTTCCAGCTTGCCAAGGCCTCCTTCACCGTCATCGTCGAGATGTCCCAACGGTGCTCGAGGTCGGTGTGCATGTCGGGGTCGAGCTCTGGCAAGTCTTCGTCCTCCTCGGCGTCGTCGTACAGCAGGTCGTCGTCAACCTCGTCGTACACCGTAGTGAAGGCAGCTGGGACGAAGAATTCAGGCGGCCTCCGAAGTCGGCCTGTCTTCCGTGGTCCGACTTCCACCACGTTGCTGTCGGTGGACTCCTCGGCGTCCGCCTGCTCGGTTTCCTCTTCGCCGGCGTCACCGCCCTCAGCATCCTGCTGCACCACAGCCGGCGCCCCTGCCGACTTCTCCCCTGTGGTCGGCTCCCCTGCCGACTGCCCTGTCGCCGACTGCTCCTTGGTCGACTTGGCTGCTGCCTGCTCCCCTGTCGGTTGGTGCCTTGCCGCTGCCCCCTTCGCCGACTTCACCACCGTCGGCTTTACCTCGGCCTGCTCCTCTCCTGCTGACGTCGACTTCACTCTCATGTCGACTTGCTGGACGTCACGTCGGCCACCGGCGATGCTCTTGACCAGCGTCACAGGCGACGCCCCACTGCTCCCCTCATCGCCGGTGGCCGACATCAGATTCAGCCCACGCAGGTCGGCAACGAGGGGAAGGGCAGGGGGTGCAGGGGGAGGGGAAGGAGGATGGAGGACCTCGACGTCCTCATCAGCAAGCTCACCGACCTCGGCGAGCAGAGGCAGCGTCGCCGTCGAGGTGTCCGTCAGCGGGGTGGTCGACGTCCGTCCTGACGCCGTCCCGTGCTCCGACTTCCACACCTCCAGCGACATGTTTTCGTAGAACACCACGTCCGACGTAGTGACCACCCGGTTGTCGGCGATGTCGGAGAGCTCCTAGCCCTTGCTCTCCTCCGACACACCGAGTTGAAGGCCCCACCTGGCCTTCGGCTTCAGCTTCCCACCTCGCTGCTGCTCGAGGACCAAGAACTGCGCCATGCAGCCCCACACCCGTGCCAGCGACAAGTCGGGCTTCTTCCCGGCAGCAGCTGGTATGGTGTTGTACCCGGCAGCAACGTCGACCTATCCAGGCAGTTGCGGACCCAGACGGCCTGCCGCAGAGCAAGGTGCCACCAGTGGTGCTGCACGCCCATGTGCAGCAACATCGTCCGCATCGACTCCACTACCGTCCTCATCTCCCGCTCTGCCATGCCGTTTTGCTGCGGGGTGTAGGGGCAGGTTAGGTCGTGGACGATTCCCTTGCCGTTCACAAATTCGGTGAACTGCTTTCCGAGGAACTCCCCTCCCCGGTCAGAGCACAGCATCAACACCGACTTCGTCATCTGTAGCTCAGCAACTGCCAGCCACTGCACGAACTCCTGCAGCGCATCCGACTTCTTGGCGACCGGCCTCACCCACACGTAGCGGGTCTTGCGGTCCTTTAGCAGCAAGAAGTAAAGGCTGCCGTCCTTGGCAGCTACACGGAACGGCCCACATAGGTCGATGTGCACGACTGCCAGCACGTCGTCGGCGTCGGAGCCGTGGTCGGGGAAGGTGTGTCGTGCCAGCTTCTCGCCGACACACGAGACACACGGTGAGTCAGCGCCAGACGCTGACTTGAGGTCCAGCCCAATGGCGACCTCGTGCTTCGCCGAGCTCCGGATGGTGTCCATGGCGACATGTGCAAGCCTCGCATGCAGCCTGTCCGGCGTCGACTTCGTCGCCGAGACTATCGCCCTCAGGGCCACCACATCCGTCATGGGAGACGTCGAATTCGCCGAGCAAGGACGCAGGTCGGTGCAGAGGATCCGGCCAGTGTAGGACGCCCGACCAAGGACGTCCCCTGCCGCCGAGACGAGAAGCATCTCGTCGCCATCCTCCTGCAGCCTCACACCGTTCTCCTTCAGCTGGCCAGCCGACAGCAGGTTCGCGTGCACGCTAGGGACGTAGAGCACGTCGGGGATCAGCACCTGCTTCCTGGCCTTCCCTTGCAAGGCGATTGTGCCACGACCCTGGACGCCCTGCAGAGCCCCGTTGAAGCCACGCACGTGCTTCACGTCACCGCTTGGCTGTAGGTCGACGAAGACCTCCTTCGTTCCCATCAGGTGGTGGGAGCAGCCGCTGTCAAGCAGGACCATCGACGGGTTCGCCTGCACAGCTGCCGCCATCGCCTGGAAGTCCTCGCCAACCTCACGTGCCAACGAGACGGTCGGCTCCACGACGCCGACCAGGGAGCACGACGCCTCCCTGTCGTCTCGCCCCTTGCCGCCAGCAGAGGAGTCGGCGTCCTTCGCCGAGATCGACGACTTGGTCGTCTGCTTCTCCTTGCGCGGCTGGTTTCTGCATCGACGGGGACGACGGCTGCCAGACCTCCCACGGCCTCCCTTGGCGTCGTCGTCGTCGGAGTCACTGCGGTCGGGGCATTCAAAGGAGAGGTGGTCGGGGTCGCCGCACAGCCAGCACTCCCGATGTCGACTTCCTCCTCCACGACCGCTATCCTTGGCCGACTTCTTCTTGTCGACTTCCTTGGTCGACTTCCAGCCACTGCTACTACCGCCGCTAGACTGCCCACGCTGCCCAGGTCGACTACCTTGCTTCACTGGGGCGACGTAGTTCACCTGCGCCAGGAGCTCCGAGGGCCGCTCAGCTTCTAGCATCGCCTCATCCTGCAGGATGTACGAGGTAAGAGAATCCTCGTTGAGTGTCGCCCTAGTACTCGGCGCCAACGACAGTCGTTTCAGCAAGTTGATAACGTGTGTGAGGTACGACGCTGTCGAGTAGTGCACGCCGGCCATCCTCATGATGGCAAGAATTCGCCGAGGCCGGTTGCAGTAGTCAGTCGCCGTCTCCTCTTCACCCATCCGTATGTGCGACAGCTGCTCCTCAAGCTGACCGATGTACAGGTCGTCGGTGACCTGGTACGTCGACTCGATGAAGTGCCATGCCCGGTGGCCGGCGTCGAGGTACTCCTTGCACGACTTCAAGGCAATCTGAACGCCCGGTGAGCAGCACCGCGAGATGACCGTGAAGGTCAGCAACTGCACGGCACAAAACTCTGCACGCAAGTCGGGGTAGTGTTCCTCCGGCGTCGCCACAGTGCCCCTGACGAAGCCGATCAGCCCGGCCATCTCCATTTGGGGCTCGATGGCTTCCTTCCAGGTGAGGATATCAGGTCGACCAACAACCAGAGGGGTGACCGAGATCCTGTCCGGCGTAAACTTGAAGTAGCCGTAGCTCGGTGCAATCCCTTCAGCTGTCACGTGGGTCGCCGACATCGGCGACTGGCTGCTTCGTCGACCTCCAACGTCGCCTTGCGAGGTGCCTGCAGCCGCCGACGACCGCATCCCTCGCCCCTGAACGCCGCCGACTTCATTGGCGTGTATCACACCTCGCTGCCTCGACGTGCCTCCCGCGCTGCTGCCGACTTGGTCACCACTGGCGTTGACTCCCAAGTCGACGCCGCCCTTGTTGTTCAACGGCCAAGGAGAAGCTGGTCGAGAAGGGTGCTCTTCCGCCCACACCAAGCGGATGCCTGCCTCGATGACCGCCAACGGTAGGTTTGGCCCGTACTCGTTGGCCTCATGGCGTCTCCTCGCGTCCTCCAGCCGTGCCTCCAGGGTGTCCACCACCCCTGCGTCACCTACGGCGCCTACCATAGTGACTACCGCACAGCTGCCGGCCTACAAACACGAATTTGGTAAGTGACCACTACGTCGACCTGACTGAAGGGGTAAGTCGTGTACCGTCCACGCTCACCGCACCATGCGGAGATAACTCTATCAATGGGAGCTAGACTACGGGCTAGGCACGGGGTAGGAGGGATCTCTGCGTTCGTTCACTTAGTCGTTCTCTAGCACTTGTGCGTTCACAGGGCAAAACTGCAAGAGTTTCACTAGCAAAAGTTGAGAACAATGGTTGACAATGGCAAAGCAACACCGTCTACATCACGGGCTAGCATGCAAGCAGGTCGACTGCCAGCGCAGCACGGTCGACCGCGTTCCAGCACGACATGGTCGACCGCGCTCGAGCAGTGCAAAGTCGCGATCTGTCAACGCTGCAAGTCGACGGCGTGCCAACGGTGCAGTAAGGCGGCTGCACAGCGTTGCAGCCACAGGACAGCAGCGCACCCGCTTCGCAGGTGCTCGCAGTTGATTGGCGTGCTGTGCCTCGTCACTTGCACAGCGCAGACGCCAAGTCGACCACATGCCCACGTCTGCACCTGATCCTCCAGGTCGACCTCGGGATACCACCACCGAGGTCGGCTTCGCCAAAACCACATGGGCGACTGTCGCACACCTCTGCAGAACTTCGTCGCCCGGGTAACTTGGTCGACCAGGCAACCACGCCTGGTCGCCCAGCCCAGTCGTACGCCGGCTACACCAGACCGGCGTCGCCAGAAGAGGTGTCCAGGCGCCCAGGTCCGCGTCCAGGCGCCCAGGACGCCGTCTAGACGCCCAGGTCGGCGTCCAGCCTCCCAGGATGCCGTCCAGGCGCCCAGGTCCGCGTCCAGGCGCCCAGGACGCCGTCCAGACGTCAAGGTCGGCGTCCAGGCTCCCAGGACGCCATCCAGACGCCCAGGTCGGCGTCCAGCCTCCCAGGACGACGTCTAGGCGCCCATGTCGGCGTCCAGGCTCCCATGACGCCGTCCAGGCGCCCAGGTCGGCGTCTAGGCGCCCAGGTCGGCGTCCAGGCGCCCAGGACGCCGTCCAGACGCCCAGGTCGGCGTCCAGCCTCCCAGGACACCGTCCAGGCGCCCAGGTCGGCATCCAGGCGCCCAGGACGCCGTCCAGACGCCCAGGTCAGCGTCTAGCCTCCCAGGACGCCGTCCAGGCGCCCAGGTCGACGTCCTCATGCTCGGCGCCCTCCAGTTAGGCGCCCTCACTTCAACTGGTCGGCTGCGCTCCCCGCACACCCGACTACGAAGTCGGCTCCGCCCAAGCAAGGACGGGGCCAACCACAACTCCCGTTGACAGTGGCGTGGTGGCCTGTGCAAGCATACGCATTTGCAATGTCGTGCAGCTTAAACTCCCGACCCTCCTGCTTCAACTACAGTTGCAATATCCTCTTAGTTTCCGTTCTTGCCTATCGGTTGTCTCAAACTGGACCCCTTTGATTGAGACAGAAGACTCATGGCTGCTACAGCTTTGTGTGAGGTGTTTGCCACTAGGAGCACTCATGAGTGATGCAGGTGTGCGTACCTCCATGCACGCAGATGCATATGGTCAGGGAACCAATTCATTCCACCTACTCTCCCTATCACTTCCAGTCCTTTCCATGCGCGTGCCTCTCATCCACAGGCTCAGGGGCCTGACCCCTCAATTCAATAGGTGCACTTCCTATTCACAGCTTTGCAACTCTTCCAGACTCTCGAGAGTGAAGGGGAAGTCAGGTAGTCGAAAGAGCTTCTTTCTCTTGCCTTCGTTATACAGTGGTTTCAATCAGGCTACTACATTCCCATGCCATTTATGCACATTCCATTCTACCACATGGCCAGAGCCCAGGCATGAGGCACGTTTCCATTTCCACTACTTCAACAACAAAACCACCATATATGCCAACACCAACACCAACACCAATACCACACCAACACCAACACCAGGTGCAAATCGTCTGTTCAGTCGCAACGATTGTCACGGAACTGCTCTGGTGGATGGGTGTATCCCAAGCACAGGCCAGAGCGTGGGTGGACCAGCAGGGCCTTTTGTTGAAGGATGGGCTACTGAAAAGTGCATCTGCTTCCTTCCTAGTATGTCATATTTCAGGTGTTGTCGTGCTGTGAGTCATACCTTTGCTATACCAATAATCATGCCCTTGCTATGTGATGAGTTATGCCCTTGCCATATGATGACTCATGCCGTTTCCATGTGTTGAGTCGTGCCCTTGCCATGTGATGAGTCATGCCATTGCCATGTGATGAGTCATGCCCTTGCCATGTGATGAGTCATGCCCTTTTCTTGGCCATCCATTGTGCCATTGCTGCTCCTAGCATCTCTTGCCTCTTCTTCCCCAGTGTTGCATGCTTTCACAAATCAATCGTGCACAATTCTATTGTTTCCAACAATGCTTCCATGGGCTGGCAACTTTTAAGGTGCCTCAAAAGAAAACTCATAATTCCCCACTGTTGCGCTCTTGCACCAGTCAATCATACATAATTCCATTCTTTCCAACAATAATTTCGTCGGCTATCATGCAACTCTTCCTTTCATGTCTTCCCCTTGTCGTTTCTCTTCGTCTCACATCTCTAACCCAGTCCTTTCATTGATAGGCGGTAGTATACATGCATGGTGTTGGTATACGAGATTTACAAGCAAAAATGACTCTCTACTTCAAAACAGAAAACTCCGCCTCCCCGTTGATCTCCCTCTAAGGGAGATCCAGCGCGGGTTCTAGGATGCCAAGGCAGTCCCCGAGGGATAAGGCCTCACCCAGAGCCCCCACCGGCGGGTTCTGCGCTGCAGCCGCAAGGTTGCACTTTGTTAGATAGCCAACAGATTGCCCTCGCTGCAACGCCATCGACCAACGCTAGCTTTATTGGTGCAGGAAATTTGCAGCTTGATAAGATGAGGGCTCGGCGTTGAAGTGCTTGCGGGCGGCTATTTCCGCAAGAATCTTTAAGAAGTCAACGACTTCCGGGCACGGGCAGCCATATGTCTCAATGGCCAGTGGGAAAAAAAAACACATATTCCGGACTGTCACGGTAGTGGTCGCTGCCTCACGTGCTGCCCAGCCCCTTCTTTTTAATGCGTTCTCATCGCGAGTGCTAATTGGGTCCATGACAGTTACGTCACAGATCCACACCGCTCCAGTTGAGCGGCCGCGTATTGCCAAATCGACCGTCTTCTTGTTAATGGGGCTGAAGGCGGCCGACTCCTTATGCACCATGAAACCAGCATCTTGTGCCATGCGCACACATCCATCACGGAGTTCGTTATGTGTGTTGATCCACCCCCACCCCCCCCCCCCCCCCCCCCCCCCCCCCCTGTACCACACCGCAACATGTGATTGGGAAGGTGCTTATCGAGTATCTCCACTTTGCGTGTGCAGTTGCAGACCCCAGGTGTCGAGAAGGGGAGCCCTAACCGGAACTACAGTGCATTGGCATAATGGGGTGCCGCAAGGCGAAGCGAGGAGAATAAAGGCACAGTGTTTAGCCAATCCCCTGCCCCATACCCTGACAGGGAAAGCAGCCACTGCATGTGGCCGTTGTTGGGGTTGGGTCTCATCCTACGCGCAGCTTCTATCTGCACGGCATAGCGCTGGCCTTGAACAGCGATGGCCAAGCCATGCTGCAGCTTCCCAGCGGACGAGGCAGTTCTTTCGGGCTGCAGCAACTCCTGTGCGGGAGGTGGTAAGCCCTCCTCGCACGCCGCAAGCCACCCGGCCAGTGGCGACGTATCAGTATAGGGACGGTGCATCTGCACGCGTGTCTCCGCCAGTGGGCCGATGCGTGAGCTATCCAGCGAATCCATCACTGCTGCGCCTGCGTGAAGCTGGCGAGGAAGCTGTATCTTCCTTCAACTGATGGGTTGGCCAATCCAAGGCCCCCGAGGGACACGGGGAGGGAGGCTTGGTCCCATGTGCAGGAAATCTCTGCCTCGCCGCGTGGATGGCGGATGCTACAGGACGTAAGCAGAGTTTCTAGAAGCCGCCGTCCCCAACATGTCCACTCCTCTTGAGGCAGATATGACAGCGGCGTTGTGCGGGCCAGGTATGATACGCGACAAGAGATGCAGTGTGACAACAGCAACCCTGCCAGCTGCGGCTCCATTCGCCCGATGAGCCTCAGCGGCGTGATCATCGATTCCAAACTGGCACGGATGAAGGCAGACGTGGCCGCATCCTTGCCGATGAAGCTCTCGAGCACTTTCAACCCCTCGTTGCTGAGTGGGACACCTTCGGGGAGTAAGGTCTCGACGGGTCTGGTGCGTGGCCAGGCCGCACTTTGGTGGATTGTCGGCAAGACCTACAGCAGCCAGGCGACCGATAAAGTGGTCAAAAGCAGCTGCGCACGGTGCTGCCTCCTCAAGAAACGTGACGTCGTTGGCGTAGGCGAGGCACACGATTGAGGGGAAGGCTTCTACCACCGCTTTGAGGGCCGGATGCATGGCAGCGGCGAACATGAGGGGGCCAAGGGGGTCTTGCTGCGTAGTGGAGCAACTTCGAAGGTTGCGTCCAGATGAAGAGCCGAAGGCTGGCCATACGAGAACTGGACCAGTGGCAGCAGCGGCTCCAGTTGGGAACCCTTCGGAGCAGTTGCGATGGCGTAGCAGTCAATGCTATTAAAGGCGTTGGCCAGGTCTACTTGAAGGACCAAGGTACCCGGGTTGGCGGCAGTGAACGCTCGCACGGTATGTATAATGGCCTCCACGCCACCAGGCATACTGAATCCAAACTGAAGCGGTAAGAAATAATCTCTCACTACACCAGCAATCAGTGTAATTGATGCTTTTGCTACCAACCGTGTAATACATTCACCGATGGCGATCGACCTGGTGCCCCCGTCCGGTTTACTGAGGACCACCGTTTTGTCATCACTGCAAAACTTCTGGATCACGTGATCATTGTCCTCATCTTTGAGTGTAAACCCTAAAGCGCATAGTCGCAGCTCCGCCACAGGCTGCCGCCACCACTACGTCAGCTGCACAGATCAAACCACACACAAGATCAGCACCAGTCGAAGGACGGAACGTACAAGCTTGGATGACTCGCACAGACTCATGCGTGTCCCGCTCACCTCCGACCTTTGCTCCATATGATGTTTTGGAGCCAATTTCGACAACGCTTCAAGTTAACCCTCAGTATGCCAATGCGCTGCAAATGCAGAATATGGGCCCAACTTTGGTTTCTCGACAGTTGCTGCGCACAACACATGTGCACGTCAGGTTTTTTACAATGGTTTCTTCTTCAGCCGCCGGAGACTAACACGGTAATCCAGCTCTCCCATGTTCTCATCGTGCGCGGTCTCGGTTACAACCTTCACAGTGTCAGCCAACTCATGGGACAAGGAGTGTACCTGGAGTGTGACAGTGAAAACAGGGAAAAACGGTTATATTCTTCAAGATGAAGTTTTTACGTGGCAAAAGCAGTACAGCAAGGAGGTCTGTTTGTACTCAACGGCAAGCAAGATGGAACGACAACTGACAGTTAGCACGCTCTCAATTTCGGGTCCTGGACGGATTGCTATCCCAAGGAGCTCAACACCGATTCTTTGTTGTTACGGATTCGTCACTCAGAGACCTATCCAGAAATAGCTCACAAGAATATATTTTCATGAAGTACTGAGTTCACGACGACTTTTCAAAGCTAACGGTTTTCCTACAAAAATGACAAGAGTCAAAGTTGGGTTCCTATAGGGAGGGGATTTTGTGAGCTCATGGGGTTTGGTTGGTTTAGGGACTCCTTGGGGACCTTCCCTCTCGTCCTCATCATCCTCTCCCCCCTGGTTTCATGCTACTCTAATTCCTTGTGTGGTTCTTGGGAGAATATTGGGATTGAGTTAAGTTTCAGCTCCTGCATACCCCATAGTGCGCCGAAATTCATAACTCGAGTCTTACTTCACCTACTGATACGATTGAAATTGGATATTGTAGCCACGGTGCGTTTTTCGACGACGGCGTTTCTTGTGAAGTTGACATTTATGTCCAGAAACATAATTGACGATTTTTTAGATATTTCGGCCCCTAATTTACATAGACTCCGTCCTTCATCCTAACAAGTGGTATCAGAGTTGATTAGAGACTTTGTGGAGAGTCTACCGAGGTGTGAAGACCCTTCTAGATCCACCATGGCATGTGGGTGTGCCTAAGTGGAGATATGAAGGTTGGATGTGACTTCCGCTAAGGGGAAACTCTACCGAAATTTCGTTGGTGCCGACACTTGTGAAAAAATTGTGGATCTACATTGTGGACAGCAAGGGGGGAGCTGAAATCTGAGATTGGGTCAAGAGAAGATGAATCAGGGGAGTGGAGATGGAGCTGAGAAAAGGAGTGAGCCCCCACCCTCCAAGATTGAAGCGTTGGATGGCTCCAACTATGAGGAGTGGAGTGGGAGGATTCGGAGTGCCTTCAAGCGCTACAATCTGCTGAAATTGGCTATGGGAGAAGGAGAGCCACGTGACCAATAGATCGAGAGGAGCGCGGTGCTATACGACCTCATCCTACACTCGGTCAACAATGACATGTTCCAGCACATCAAAGACTTGGTGGAGTTGGATGACTCTGGACCAAAGGCGTGGAAGCTACTCCGCGACATAATTCAGCCCAACACGCTGCTCATGGTGATTCTGTTGGAGAAGGAGTTGGCTGCCCTCTCCATGCGACCGGGAGATGATGTGAAGCCGGTCCTTGACAAGATCAAGGACACATATGCAAGAATGGCAGCGGCGGGCAGCAAGGTGTCGCAGATGCAGCAGTGCACCAAGATCATCTCGGTACTGGACAACTCGTGGGACAACCTGATACCTACCCTCAACTCTCAGCTGATACCAGGTTGTGCCCCTTGACGAAGTGCGTGATGTAGGACGCCGTCGAGTAGTCGACGCCCGCCATCCGCATGTTGGCGAGGACCCGTCGAGCTCGGTTGCAGTAGTCCGTCGCCGACTCCTGCTCGCCCATCCTCAGGTGAGTCAAGCGCTCCTCCAGCAGGCCGATGTAGAGGTCGTCAGTCGCCTGGTACGTCGACAAGATGAACCGCCACGCCTGGTGGCCAGCGTCCAGACAAAGTCTGCTTCAGAGTGATCTGGACCATTAGCGAGCAGCAGCGCGAGATGACCATGAAGGTCAGCAAATGAGCCGCGTGGAATTCTGCCCGCAGCTCTACGTCGTCCTCTTCCGGCGTCACCACTTCGCCGTCCGCGAAACACTTCAGCCCTGCAATTTCCAGCTGGGGCTCAATCGACTCCCTCCATGTGATGAGGTCTCGTCTGTTAACGGGAATGGAGTGTTGGCCCCACCCTCGCTTGGGCAACGTCGACGACTTGGTCGGATGTACGGGAGAAGTAGCCGTCCGTTCACAGTGAGGGAGCTGCTCGACGGGCTTCGTCGAGCTGCAAGGAATCACTGTGGTGTTGCCGTCGACCAGGGAGTTCGACGGCCTTCTTCTGCGGGTCAAGACGACGAAGTGGTCGTCGACCTGCACAGGCCTGTCACGGGGCTGGAGCCGTCGACCATGGAGCTCGACAGTTGCAGCTAACTGAGCTGGTCGACGGGCGGGCCGTCGACCAGGAGGAGCAGTTCGACGGGGAGGTCGACAGAGCAGTCCGTCGACCAGACATGTGAGCGGCAGTCAACGAGGGGAGCTCGGCGACAGCAGCCGACAGTGCTGGTCGACGGACCCCTCCGTCGACCAGGGTGTTGCTCGACGAGAGCTGTGGTCAACAAGGGAGTCGTCGACCGGAGCACTGGGTGGTCGACGAGCACGTACAACTTTTGGTCGACTTTCCCCGAGGAAGTCGACGCCGACCTGGTGGTATGTGGGTCGACCAAGTCACCTGGGTGACGAGGTTCTGCAGAGGCACGCGAACGTCGTCGAGGTAGCGGCGATGAAGGCAACTTCAGGCTGGTATCCCGAAGTCGGTGTGGCTCGTCAGGCGCAGACAAGAGCCGACGGATGCACAACGATGCAAGTCGGGCCAATCGTCTGCGCGCACCTGCGTGCGTACGCACTGCTGTGTTCTACGGGTGCAACGCTGTACAGCCGCTCTGCTGCAGCGTTGGCACGCCGTCGACCTGCCGTGTTGGCAGGTCGCCCTTCTGCAGTGCTGGCGCGGCTCCTCTACGCAACGCTGGCAGGCGGTCGACCAGGCTAGCTGCAGAGTTGCTAGGTGCCTGATGTAGACATTTCTGTCATTGCTTGTTTAATCATTCTGTAATGTAATCTTTGCCTAGTGGAAATTCTTGCCGATTTCTCCCGTGAACGTGCAAGCGCTAAGGAACTAAGCAAAGCTACGATCACTCCTAGTAGTTCGTGCCAACCCCCCCCCCCCCCCCCATAGTCTAGCTCACTACTTTGTAGAGTGACTCTCCGCATCGTCGACCTTCCAGCGGTATAGGCATGGCGATCTTGTCCGGCGATAATTTAAAGTATCCGTAGGCTGGCGCAATTCCTCCCGCCGTCACGTGCGTAGACGAGCTCTGCCGCACTCCACTTCTCTGCGGGGAGCAACGTCGACCGTCGACGTCGCCGTGGGAGCTGCCCGCACCCGCCGTTGACCGCTGCACTCGCGCATGTATTCCGTCGACTCCGTCGTTGGCGGCCCTGATCACTCCGCTGATCCTCCTCGTGCCCTCATCTCTACCGACTTGGTCACCATCATCGACCTGCTCGTCGACGCTACCTTCGTTGCGCACAGGTCGGGGCGAGGTAGACGCGCCGTCCGTTGCAGCACGGGGAGGTGGGTGGTCGCGCGCCCACTGCGCGCGAGTGCCTAGGAGTGCCCACTCCAAGGGGACCTCGCCAAACTCGCCAGCTGTATGGCGTCTCCTAACATCAGCCTCTCTAGTCTCCAAAGTATCCTCTACACCCGCTTCAACTGCGGGGTCGACCATGGCGACTAAGACGGCTGCCGGCCTACCAACGAATAAGGTAATGTGCACCTAAGTCGGCTACTCTGAAGGTATCTTTGCGTGGCCATCCACGCTCACCGCACCATGCGAGGTCACTACACAACGGGAGTGGACTACGGAGGAAGGCACGGGGTTGTGTGGGTGATCGTAGCGTTGCACTAGGCGTTCTCACGACTTGCTGTGTTTACTAGGAAATTAGGCAAGAGTTTCACTAAGAAATTGAGAGAACATTGAGTACAATGAGACATGCAAGTCGATATAGGTAGAATGGCATTGTAACACCTAGCAAGCCCTCTGCAAGGCGAACTATGTCAGCGCAGCAGAAGAGCGGCTTGCCAACGCTGCAGCAGAGTAGTCTGCCAGCGTTGCACCGCAGTGGTTTGCCAGCGCGGCAGAGGCAGGTGAACTTCTGCGCATGTGCGCACCTACCAAGTAGGTGCAGATTGACGGTCGCGCTGCCAAGCACATTGCGCAGGTGCCAGGTAGAACACCTGTCGACGGTTTCTCCAGCAATGCATCGTCGAGCACGTGATGCCGTTCCGCAGGTCGACTTCGTGAAAACCTCCTGGGCGACATTCGCCTATGCATCGGATTTCGCAGTCGAGCGACTTGCATCGACCAGCTCGACGATGCTCCGTCGAACAGCATTCGCCTAGACGAGCACGTCGAGTAGATCCCGTATACCAGCACCTCTCTACGGGCTCGTCGACCAGCGTCTTCTGCGAGCTCTTCGACTACGTCCTCTGCGAACTCGACGACCGCGTCCTCTGCGAGCTCGTCGACCGCGTCCTCTGCGGACGCGTCGACCAGCGTCCTCTGCGGACGCGTCGACCAGCGTCCTCTGCGGACGCGTCGACCAACGACCTCAAAACAGGCACACATAGCCTCCAATGCTGGTGCCATCCGTCTTCACTGAGTTGAGCTAGCATCGGTGTAGCAAGTCAAGAGCATCCCCCCCTTGCCCAAATCAGCAGCACCCCGCTGCTGCCTCTGCCTCACAGCACTGTACTCCAAACCCACAGATGCTGTAGCACTCACATAGCGGACCAACGTCTTGGCCGCTTCCAACTGCTCATGACTAGGGCGTTAGACCACACTGGCAAGCCTGGATGTTGCAAAGGCAATGTCGGGCCGTTTGTGGTTCGCCGCATAGTTGATTGCCCCAACCATGGAATGAAAAAGCTTCCTGTCACTTTCAGTTACCACCTCCTCATCAGCACAGGGCTCCACAATGAACCCCGAAGGCAGTGAGGTAGCTGGTTTTCCTCCATCTTGCAGCCCTTACTTCTCCGCCAGCTCCTCACAGTACTTCCTCTGGTGCAACCTCAACACTCCCTTGTCAAGGTTTCTCTCCACATGCATCCCAAGGTAATACTTCACGTCTCCCATCTTCGAGCACTTGAACTGCATCTCCAGCATCTCCTCCACAAGCTCAATCATTGCAGACGTCTCAGAGAAGAGAAGGATGTCGTCCACATACACCAGGAGCATGAGGAACTGCTCCTTCTCTTGCAGCAGGAATAGGCTGTGATCACACTCGCTCTTCTTGAAACCCCCAGCCAGCAGTGTCTCCTCCAGCTTGTGGTACCATGCGCGAGGAGCCTGCTTCAAGCCATAGATGGCCTTCTTGAGCCTGCACACCATGCTGCTCCCATCATCCAATCCCTCAGGCTGCTGCATGTACATCTCCTTCAGAATGATCCCATTGAGGAAGGCAGTTCTGATGTCCATATGCTTGATCCTCCATCCACGGTTTGCAGCCGTTGCCAACGACACCCTCAGTGTCGTCCCTTTCCCCACAGGAGCAAAAATCTCATCGAAGTCCTTCTCCTTTGTCTGCTGAAACCCCTTAGCCACAAGCCTTGATTTGTAGCGGGTCAGCTCCCCATCAGGTCCATACTTGTGCCTGAAGATCAGCTTGGAAGAAATGACCTTCTTCCCAGGAGGCAGCTCACACAGCTCCCATGTCTCATTCTGCAAGAGAGAGTCGTACTCCTCCTTCACACTCTGCTTCCACTTTTCAGCATCGGGCCCACTCAGTGCCTCAGCTAGCGTCTTGGGCTCAGGGACGGCTGCCTAGTAGCAGTGTGCTATCTCATCCTCATCACACTGCTCAGCCACACTCCCAGCTCGTACCACCTTCGGCTTTGATAGGTCAGTCTGTTAGGAGGGCGCACATCCCTCCTAGGACGGTCAGGCGGACGTTGGGCACGTGGTGGAGCATCTTGCTGCTGCTGCTGCTGCTGCTGCTGCTGCTGCTGCTGCTGCTGCTGCTGCTCCTCCACCTCAGGTTCTCTCCCATCCTCAGTCACCCCAGAGATCTCCTCTCTGAGACAGTGACCTGCACTTGCCTCGAAGGCCGCTGCACCTCATCAGCCTCAATGATCAGCGGTGTAGTGGGAAGCTTCTGCTGCTGATGCTTCCACTCCTTGTAGTACAGGGACTCAAGGAACTTCACATCCCTCGAAACAGTCAGCTTTTGGCTGGTCAAGTCCCACACCAACCAGCCCTTGTGATCCTTGGCAATCCCCAAGTGCACACCCCATCTCCCAGAAGCTTCCAGTTCTCCTTTGGCACATGAAACACCACCATGCACCCAAAGGCTCTCAGCATGTTCACAGCTGGAGCACTCCCGTACCACTTGGTGTAAAAGACCCACTGCTTGTCCCCCACAGTCGCCAGCACCCTGTTCTTCACAAGCGCGACCTGCCGCAGTGCGGTCACCCAAAACGGATCCGGCAGCCCTGCACGCCCAAAGAGAGTGCGAGCACCTTCCTGCAGGGTCCGGTTTAACCGCTCAGCCACGCCGTTCTGCTGAGGGTTGTAGGGCACCGTGAGCTGATGCTGGATCCCCTTCTTCTTCAGCACCGCCTCAAATTCATTGCCAACGAACTCTCCTCCGTTATCGGTGTGGATCACCTTCACCTTCTGCCCGCTCTCCCTTTGAGCTCTCGGCATCCACTCCTTAAGAACAGCCGCTGCCACCTCCCCCTTGGTCTTGAGAGGGTACACCCACACCGCACGCGTGTGGTCGTCCACAATGGTCAAGAAGTAGTGGCTGCCCGAGAGAGAAGGGGCCCTCGTAGGGCCCACCACATCCATGTGCACTAGTGCAAGTGGAGCCTTGGCTGGTCCTGTGCTGCTGCTGAAGGGGAACTTGGTGATTTTAGTCTCAAGGCATGTAGGGCAGCTCCCAATCTCCTTTGCTACCCCCTTCACCTCCAACCCCTTCAAGCTCCCATCCTTCACCAAGTTTTGCAGCATAGGGATGTTGATGTGACACAACCTCTCGTGCCACGTCTCCCAATCGGCATCACCATTCCCAGATGAAGCCTTTGTCCATGCAGCTATCGCATCCACACCAGCAAGCACCTCACCATGTGGCTGCTGTGGCTGCTGCACCTTCTTGACTGCATCCAGGGCCCCATCAGTTGGCGCAGTCTTCTCTCCTTCCGCAGTTGCTTTAGCCGTCGCTGCTGCCACTGCCGTTGCTGGTAGTTTCCCATTCCAAGGGATGATGGGCAGCTGCCATAGGTCGTTGATGCAGCTGCTCTTCTCCTCCAAATCTCACAGCAGCAATTTCCCAAGCTTTGCACGGTAGCTGGTTGGACCGAACGTAACTTTAGCCTTGCTCTTCTGCAGCCGGCGCGCAGAAAGAAGGTTAGCCGACAAACCTTCAACTAGCAGCACATTTCCCAGCCCCACAAGCTTCCCATTGGCTCCCATCACCTTGGCATTCCCAACACCAATCACAGGGAGCAAAGCACTTGAAGCGACAGCCACAAACTTGATCTTCCCAGGGGGCTTTACCTCATCAAGCAAATCTGCCCATGGGGTCATATGACTTGTGCAACCCGAATCGATCACCCAGTGAGTGAGGGGGTACATCACAACCTTCCCAACTGAACCCACATCACCCCCACTCCCTTGCACATCCTCAACCATGAGGAACATCCCAGGGTCAGCTTACCATGTGCACCTTCACCTTGTGCACTTGAATCTTGTGCAGCACCACCTCGTGCACGTTCACCACTTGGCGGCTTCATTCCTGGAGGTGCCCATCCTTCAGGCCGGCTGAAACACTTGAACCATGGGTGTCCAGCCTTCTTGCAGTACCAGCAAGCTCCCTCCATTCTAGTGCTCCCCCTGCCACCAGAGCTCCCATGCCCCTCATTGTAGTCACCTCGGCCTCTCCCTCTGCCAAAGCCTCTCCCACGGCCTCGGCCTCTCCCACCCCCTCTTCCTCTGCTGCCTCCCGCAGCTCCATACCCCTCAGCAGTCTTGTTGGCAGCACCACCTCCCGTGTGGCGCCTGCGGAAGTCCTCCTGCAGAATCTGCTGCCGTAGCCACTCAGGCGTCCACTGGTCCTGCTGAGTGTTGAGGGTGGGGATCAGGTTGTCCCATGGGTTGTCGAGCACCGAGATGATCTTGGTGCACTGTTGCATCTGCGACACATTGCTGCCCGCCGCTGCCATCCTCGCATAGGTGTCCTTGATCTTGTCAAGGACCAGCTTCACATCATCGCCCGGTCGCATGGAGAGGGCATCCAGCTCCTTCTCCAACACAATCACCATCGGCAGCGTGTTGGGCTGAATCACATCGCGCAGTAGCTTCCACGCCTTCGGTCCGGAGTGTTCCACTAAGTCTTTGATGTGCTGGAACATATCGTTGTTGACCGATTGGAAGAGGATGTCATACAGCACCGCGCTCTTCTCAATCCATCGATCGCGGGCATCTCCTTCCTCCGGCATCTTCTCTTCCCCCATCACAATTTTCAGCAGCTTGTAGCGCTTGAAGGCACTCCTCATCCGCCCGCTCCATTCCTCATAATTGGAGCGATCCAAAGCCTCGATCTTGGATGGTGGCGGTTCGCTCCTCTTCTCAGCTGCATCTCCACTCCCTTGATTCATCTCCTCTGTTCCCAATCACAGGTTTTAGCTCCCCCCTTTGCTGGTCACAATGTAGATCCACGAAATCTTCACAAGTGTCGGCGCCAACGAAATTTCGGCAGAGTTTCCCCTTAGCGGAAGTCACATCCAACCTCTAGAACTCCACTTAGGCACGCCCACAGGCCATGGTGCGTCTAGGAGGGTCTTCACATCTCAGTAGACTCTTCACAAAGTCCTTCATTAGCTCTTATACCACTTGTTAGAGACTAAGGAAGGAGTCTATGAAGATTAGAGGCCGAAATATCTCAAAATCGTTGGACTATATTTCTGGACAGAAAAGTCGACTTCACCAGAAACGCCATCGACTAAAATTGCACGGTTAAAACTTCACAAAATTATGCTATATTGTAGCTCTAGTCCGTGGCTACAATTCCTAATTTGAATCGTATCAAAAGGTGAAGTATGTCTCGAGATATTAATTTCGGCGCACTGGGGGGTATGCTGCCACATAAACGTAACTCAATCACAATTATCTCACAAGTACCACACAAGGAATTGGGGTAGCAATAAACCAGGTTGAAGGGGATGAGGAGGACGAGAGGGAAGGTCCCTAGGGAGTCCCCAACCAAGGAAACCCCATACCACACAATTCCCCTCTCTATAGGGTTTCCTTGGTTGGGGACTCCTTGGGGACCTTCCTTCTCGTCCTCCCCATCCCCTCCTACCTTGTTTCTAGCTACTTAAATTCTCTTGTGTGGAACTTGTGTGAAATATTGTGATTGAGTTACTTTCAACTCCAGCTTACCCCCAGATGCGCCGAAATTCATAACTCCGGTTGTATTTCACCTATTGATACGATTCAAGTTGGGCATTGTAGCCACGGTCTAGAGCTACAACATATCTAAAATTTATGAAGGTTTAATTGTGAAACTTTCGTCGACGACGTTTCTAGTAAAGTCGACATTTCTGTCCAGAAATATAGTCCAACGATTTTGAGATATTTCGGCCCCTAATCTTCAAAGACTCCGTCCTTAATCTCTAACAAACTTCACCTCACAGGGCAACACTGGCGACTCGGACATGACTCTTCTGCTGAAGACGACTCCCACGGAGACGCCGACTTGGTCGCACCCTGAGGAGATGGACCTCGAACGCCCCGCTTTAGACGGACTTCTTCGCCTGCGCACCGTCCCGACTGCTTCAACCTCCACTCCCGGAGATACGGGACCTGCGACAATGGAACAAGAAGTAGACAGTGGAGGTTCAGCAACTGCAGGACAAGCTGACACTGGGGGATGCAGAATAACATGACCAGTCTCGCCTAGCTGGGCCAATCCCAGTGTTACAGTCGGTGTGAAGGGAGTGCCACAAACAACAGTCGAAGGAGCTCCCCCTGGAGGTGGTTGGGGAATGTCAGCTTCCCGTAGCAGCTGGGGACCCCCAAGTGTCAAGATAGGAATCTTGGAATGAATGACTAGAACCAAGCAGTACAAGGAAACAAATAGCAAACCCTAAACGTGGTTGTACCCTCCACTGCATAACTCACTATAACACCTAGATTAGACTAACAAACCATAACAAGTATAGTTTGACACACCCCCATAGTCTATGTGACGGAAGTCCTGTGGAAAGCAACATAGATCTCAGGGTGGATCACGAAGTCACCACACAGTCCGAGAGCTAGGATCACAGGGACAGTCAGCAAGGACAAGCAACGGTCACAAGACCAGTTCACAAGGACAAAGCAACTCTCGGGGTGGATCTCAATATCACCACACAGTCCGAGAACAAGCAAGGGGCTACAAGGCCAGTCCACATGCAAATATATAGCAGATATAGAACATGCAAGACAAGCAAGACAAGCAAGGCAAGCATCTCTACGTAATCAAGGGGCTACAAGGCCAGTGCACAAGCAAATATAATGAGTGCAAAAGTACAACACAAAGCATCTCTACGCAAGCAAATGAGTGCCTGTATACACAAGGCCTAGCTGGGTGCAGAAACGCTGGTGGTCACAAGGCAGCAACGCCTTGGTGAAGATATATGCAGTGTTGGCCTCAGAGACCACACGTTGTACGAGAGCCTATCCACGCTGCTGCGAATCTCGCAGAAGGAAGTAACGAAGCTGAATATGCTTTGCCTTCCCAACCAGTCTGAGCTCCTCGCACAACCTGTTGTCAGCGAACATGACTGGGGGAGAGCGAGGCCGCTCACCAAGGTCGGTGAGGAGGAAAGACAGCCATCGAAGCTCCTGGGCGGCCATGGCCGCAGCGTACACCTCTGCCTCACAGCTGGGACTAGAGACGTACGACGCCCGAGTCGACCTCCACGAAACAGATCCGGTCCCAAGGCTGAAGCAGTAACCCTCTGTAGACCGCAGCGACTCAGCGTCGTCGGCCCACGACGAGTCCGATAGACCTGTGAGTGTAACTGGCTGCTTCCCTCCAAGGACAAGTTTCATGTCTGATATACTCGCCACATACTTTGCCACCCTCTTAGCATCGTACCAGTGGGAAGGTCGGTGTCTCCCAGGCGCAACAAAGCGCGCCATGACGCTAAGAGGGTAAGCTAGGTCTGGGCGAGTACAGGTCATCAGGTACATGAGACAACCCACCAACTCAGGATATGGACCGCTGGACTCAAATGGCTCGTCCGAAGGTGGAGCCGTGAGCCCATGATCCACAGCAAGAGGGGTGAGGTGTACCTTGGAGAACGGGAAGCAAAACCGCGTGAGGATCTGCCCGACCATATGCGACTGCGTCAGCGTAATGGTGCGAGCTGCCCTGTCCCTAGTGATCTGCAGGCCAAGGTAGCGCTGCAGCTCACCAAGGTCAGTGCAAGTGTGTCTCCTCTGCGGTTCCTCCTTCAAGAGGCCAGTGCGCATCTGTCGGGAGTGGCGAAGACCAGGTCGTCAACGTAGACCAGAACTAAGAACGGGGTCGAGCCACGGCAGACAAATAGCGACGGGTCGGCAGACGACGGAAAGAAGTCAAGTGCCGCAAGAGTCGTACGTAACGTATCGTGCCACTCGCGGGGAGCCTGGCGCAGGCCGTAGACAGGTCGACGCAGCTACCACTGGGTCCCAGGAGGGAAAGTGCCAGTGAAGCCAAGCAGACGAGGCAGCCAGATCTTCTCGTACGCTGTGGAGAATTCCAAGGAGTGTAACTCGTAGTCGCACTGAGCTGCGACATGCAGCAACACCCGAAGAGTGGTCATCTTCAGGGTGGGAGCGAAGGTCTGGAAGAAGTCAACCCCCTCGTGCTGACTGAAGCCTCTCACCACATAGCGCGCCTTGAACACCGGTGGTGATCCAGGCGGCCGCTTCACCTTGTAGAGCCACATGCCACTGACAACGTTTGTCCCACGTGGTAGGACTGCATCAACGTAGGTGCCTGTGGACATATAAGATGCCATCTCTGCCTCCTCAGCTGCTATCCAGTACGAAGCCCAGGGTCCCGAGACCACCTTGGCGTGAGTGCGAGGGATCGGGATGTCAAAGGCGTCTGGATCCTCCTCAGGGGCAAGCAGCATGGCGCAGAGATGAGGAACAGCGGCCGCCATGAAACCAAGCTCGAACTGCCTGTCCTCCAGGACCTCCAGGGGAAAAACAGGAACACCCGCAGTGGACGGAGAACGAGCAGTGCCACTCACAAGGTGAGAGGTGCGGAGATAACTATTGCAACGGGAGCTAGACTACGGGCTAGGCACGGATGCTCGTGTGATCTCTGCGTTCGTTCCTTCCGTCGTTTCCAAGTGCTAACACTACTTGCTAGTTTACGGGGAAAATTGGCAAGAGTTTCACTAGGAAAACATGACAACAAAAGTTCAGAATGATTGCATCAACATTGGCAACACAGGCTACATCAGACCTAGCAAGGCTGCTGGTCGACTGCCAGCGCAGCACGGTCGACCGCGTGCCAGCACGACTTGGTCGACCGCGCTCCAGCAGAGCAGAGTCGCGGCTTGCCAATGTTGCAAGTCCACGGTGTGCCAACGCTGCAGTAATTCGGCTGCACAGCGTTGCACCCGCCTGACAATGGTGCACCAGCTTCGCAGGTGCGTGCAGCTGGTTGGCGCCCAACTCCCCGTCACATGTCCAGCGCAGACACTCCACCCGTGACGGCGCCCACCAGCCACGTCGACCTCGGGATACCACCCCCGAGGTCGTCCTCGCAGAAAACACCCTCGCGACTTTCGTGCACATCGCCCGGGTATCCTGGTTGACAGGGTATTTCGCGGTCCCCGCGGTCCTCCTGCGGTTTCGCGGCCCCCGTGGTCCGCCCACGGTTTCGTGGCCCCCGTGGTCCGCCCACGATTTCGTGCCCCCCGTGGTCCGCCCACGATTTCGTGGCCCCCGTGGTCCGCACGCAGTTTCGCGGCCCCCGCGGTCGGCTCCGCCCAAGCGAGGACGGGGCCAAACACTACTCCCGTTAACACTCCCCTGCCGCGTTCACGCTTGGGCCCCCCCCCGGCCCACACGGCAGTACTGCTCGGAGAATAGCCCGTCGGCGTGCACACAAAGCACAGCACGCCGGTCACCGCACCAGCCATGCAAAAGGGCATGGCACCTACTGCTGCACGTCGTTGTCACCGTCGCCCACATCGGCCAGGCGCACTTGGCCGATTGCGACGGAGCACCGGTTGAAGGCCGGGTAGTGCAGCGCCTTCGTCAGGTAGTCGGCCGGCTGCTCAGCGGTCGGGATGTACTTCAGCGAAAACTTCCCGCGTTTCACCATGTGCTGCAGCCAGGCCTGTCGCCGCTCCATGTGCTTGAGGTTGCCAGTCAACCCCATGCCCTCGGCGACCATGATGGCCGACTTGTTGTCCACCCTGAGGACAGTCGGCTTTCCGGCGTCCAGCCGCTGGAACTCCGCGAGGAGGAAGCGAAGGCGACGTCCCTCCTTTCCGGCTTCGACGGCCGCCACGTACTCCGACTCGGTCAACGACAGCGTCGCGCACTTGATGCGCTGGCTCGACCAGGAGACCGCGGCCCCTCCGTAGAAGAACACGTAGCCGCCCGTGCTCATCTGGTTCTGCTTGTCGCCGGCGTCGTCGGTGTCCACGTAGCCGACCAACTCCAGTGACTCCGGACCACCGCCGAACTCCAGGGCGGTGTCTCGCGTGTTGGCGAGGTAGGCGAGGCAGCGGTCGACCTCGCGCCAGTGCTGGTCGCTCCTCACCGTGAGGCCGCTCCCCAGCTTGCTGCACGCGAATGCGATGTCCGGCCTCATCGTCGTCGCCGCGAACTGCAGCGAGCCGACCTTCTGCCTGTACTCCTCCTCCTCGCGCTCCTGCGCCTCCTCGTCGTCGAATGTCTGCTCCGCGTAGGCGGCGACGGAAACTGGCGTCTTCGGAGTGCGCCCGGTCTGCTCCTCGTCGATGAAGCGCCTGCGCAGCTTGTCGGCGTAGCCCTGCTGGTGCAGCCACAGTTTTCGCGCCGGCCTGTCGCGCACGACCTCCAGGCCGAGATACTTCTGCACCGGCGAAATCTCGCGCAGCTCGAAGGCGGCCTCCAGCAGCTCCTTCAGCTTCTTCAGCATCGCGGTGCTCCTGCTCGCGGCGAGAAGGTCGTCGACGTAGACCAGCACCCAGCAGGTCACTTTGTCGTCGCCGGCCTTGAAGTACATAGCCTCGTCGACTTGGCTCTTCTTCCACCCGGCGCCAACCAACACGTCGTTGAGAGCCGTGTACCACAGCAGCGGCGACTGTTTTAGCCCATAGAAGCTCTTCAGCAGCTTGCACACCCGGCCGGTCCCGTCGTTGAAGTAGTCCGGCTGGTACATGTACAGCACGCGGTCAAGCTTGCTCTGCAAAAAGGCGTTCTTCATGTCCAGCTGCATCAGGTTGAAGTCGAGGACGGCGACGATGCTGAGGAAAATCCTCAACGTGACCTAGCTGCTCACCGGCGCGTACGTCTCGTCGTAGTCAGCTCCATACACCTGCATGAAGCCTTTCACGACCAGCCTCGCCTTTTCGCGCTCGACAGTGTCGTCGATGCGGTACTTCGTTGTCAGCATCCACCGGTTCTTCATTATGTTCACCCCCGGGGCGTTCGACCAGCTCCCAAGTGCCCATGTTGATGAGGCTACGAATCTCCTCCTCCATGGCGGCCTTCACCGCCGGGCCCTTCCAGCTCGCCAACGCCTCCTTCACCGTCATGGTCGAAACGTCCAACGGTGCTCGGGATCGGCGTGCATGTCGGGGTCGAGCTCCGAAAACTCCTCATCGTCCTCGGCGTCATCGTACGCCAGGTCGTCGTCGTCCACATCGTACACCGTGGTGAAAGCAGCGGGGACGAAGAAGTCGGGTGGCCTCCGAATTCGGCCCGACTTCCGAGGTCCGGGCTGCACCTCCACCACGTCACTCGATATGCCTTCATCGAACTGCTCCCCTGTCGTCCGCTCCTCTGAAGCGAGCTCCGCGTTCGAGGGCTCCCCTGTCGACGGCTTCTCTGAAACGCGCTTCCCATTCGAAAGCTCCCCTGCCAACTCCTCCGCGGTCGGCTTAGCTGCTGCCTGTTCCCCTGTCAGCTGCCTCCTAGCCGCGGGATCCTCCGCGGTCTCCTCCGCGGTCTCCTCCGCGGTCTCGTCCGCGGTCTCCTTTGCGGTGTCCTTCGCGGTTTCCTTTGCGGTGTCCTTCGCGGTTTCCTTCGCGGTGTCCAAAGTTGGCTGCACCTCCGCGGCCCGCTTCTTCGCGACTGGCTGAGCATCACGTCGGCCACCGGCGATGCTCTTGGTCGGCGCCACAGGCGACGCCCCTCGGCTCCCCTCATTGCCGGAGGCCGACAGCGGAGTCAGGCCACGCAGTTTGACGGGAAGGGGACGGGAAGACGGGGCAGTAGATGGCGAGGCAGGGGCGACCGCGTCATCCTCATTAGCCTGCTCACCGACCTCGGCGAGCAGAGGAAGCGTCGCCGTCGAGGTGTCCGTCGGCGGGGTGGCCCGCGTTCGCCCCGACGCGGGCCCGAGTTCCGACTTCCACACCTCCAGCGACAGAGTTTCGTAGAACACCACGTCCGACGTGGTGACCACCCGGTTGTTGGCGATTTCGAGGAGCTCCCAGCCTTTGCTCTCCTCCGACACGCCGAGGTGAAGGCCCCACCGGGCCTTCGGCTTCAGCTTCCCACCGCGCTGCTGCTCAGGGACGAGGAATTGCGCCATGCAGCCCCACACCCGCGCCATCGACAAGTCGGGCTTCTGCCCGGTGAGGAGCTGGTACGGCGTCGTCCCCGCGGGCAGCGACGACCGCTCCAGGCAGTTGCGAACCTAGACGGCCTGCCGCAGAGCGAGATGCCACCAGTGGTGCTGTACGCCCATGTGCAGCAGCATCGTCCGCACCGACTCTACCATGGTCCGCATCTCCCGCTCCGCCATGCCATTCTGTTGCGGGGTGTAAGGGCAGGTCAAGTCGTGAATGATTCCCTTGCTGTCCACGAAGGCGGTGAATTCCTTTCCGAGGAACTCCCCTCCGCGGTTAGAACGCAGTTGCAGCACCGAATGCTTCGCCTGCCGCTCCACCAACACCAGCCACTTCTGGAACTCCAGCAGCACGTCCGACTTCTTGGCGACCGGCCTCACCCACACATAGCGGGTCTTGCGGTCCTTCAGCAGCAAGAATTACAGGCTGCCGTCCTTGGCAGCCACGCGAAATGGCCCGCACAAATCGATGTGCACGACGGCCAGGACGACGTCGGCTTCGGAGCCGTGGTCGGGGAAGGTGTGCCGCGCTAGCTTCCCGCCGACGCACGAAACACACGGTGAGTCGGCGCCAGACGCCGACTGGAGGTCCAGCCCGGTGGCGACCCCGTGCTTCGCCGAGCTCCGTATGGTGTCCATGCCAACATGCGCAAGCCTCGCGTGCAGCCTGTTCGGGGTTGCCTTCGTCGCCGAGACTATCGCCCGCAGAGCCACCTCCTCTTTGCGGGCGTCGCCGATTTGACCGCGCATGGGCGCAGGTCAGTGCAGAGGACCCGGCCAGTGTATGTCGCGCGACCGAGCACGTCCCCCGCCGCGGAGATGAGCAACATCCGCGCACGTGCTTCACGTCGCCGCTCGGCCCCAAGTCGACGAAGGCCTCCTTCGTCCCCATCAGGTGGTGCGAGCAGCCGCTGTCGAGCAGGACCACCACGGGGTTCGCTTGCACAGCTGCCGCCACCGCCTGGAAATCCTCGCCAGCTTCTGGCGCCAGCGAGACGGTCGGCTCTACGATACCGACCAGCGAGCACGACGCCTCCTTGTCGCCTCGCCCTTTGCCACCCGCGGAAGAGTCGGCGTCCTTCGCCGAGGTCGACTTCGTCGACTCCTTCTCCTTTCGCGGCTGGTTTCCTCGACGCGGACGACAGCTGCCAGACCTCCCGCGGCCTCCCTTGGTTTCGTCGTCGTCCAAGTCACTGCGGTCGGGACACTCGAAGGAGAGGTGATCGGGACCGCCGCACAGCCAGCATTCCCGACGTCGACCTCCTCCTCCACGACCGCCTTCCTTGGCTGACTTGTTCGTGTCTGCGGCCTTCACCGGCTTCCCGCCACAGCGGTGACTGCCACCAGACTGCCCGCGCTGTCCCGGTCGACCACCTTGCTTCGCCGGGGCGACGTAGTTCACTTGCGCGAGGAGCTCCTGGGACCGCTCAGCCTCTTGCATCGCCTCGTCCTGCAGGATGTACGAGGTCAATGTGTCCACGTTGAGCGTCGCCCGCGTGCTCGGCGCCATCGACAGCCGCTTCAGCAGGTTATAGCTGCTCGGGAGTCCCTGCATAACGTGTGTGACGTACGACGACGTTGAGTATTCCGCGCCAGCCATCCGAATGGTGGCGAGAATTCGCCGAGCTCGGTTGCAGTAGTCAGTCGCGGTCTCCTCGTCGCCCATACGCAGGTGCGTCAACTGCCCCTCAAGCTGGGCGATGAACAAGTCGTCGGTGACCTGGTAAGTTGACTCGATGAAATGCCACGTCCGGTGGCCGGCGTCGAGGTACTCCCTGCACGACTTCAGGGCGATCTGTACGCCCGGCGAGCAGCACCGCGAAATGACCGTAAAGGTCAGCAACTGCACGGCGCGAAACTCTGCTCGCAGGTTGGGGTGGTGCTCCTCTGGCGTCGCCACGGTCCCGCGAGCGAAGCCCATCAGCGCGGCCATCTCCAGCTGGGGCTCGATGGCTTCCTTCCACGTGAGGATGTCGGGACGACCGACCAGCAGAGGGGTGACCGAGATCCTGTCCGGCGTAAACTTGAAGTAGCCGTAGCTCGGCGCAATTCCTCCCGCGGTCACGTGTGTCGCCGACATCGGCGCCAATTCACTTCGTCTGCCTCCGACGTAGCCCCGCGAGGCCCCTGCAGCCGCGAACGACTGCATCCCTCGCGCCTGAACGCCGCCGACTTCATCGGCGTGAATCACACCACGCTGCCTCGACGTGCCTCCCGCACTGCTGCCGACTTGGCCACCTCCGGCGTTGACGCCCACGTCGACGCCGCCCTCGGTGTTCACCGGTCGAGGAGAAGCAGGCTGAGAAGGAGGGTGCTCCGTCGCCCACACGGCGCGGATGCCAGCCTCGACGACCGCCCACGGGAGGTCGCCAAACTCCTGCGCCTCATGGCGTCTCCTCGCGCCTGCCAGCCGTGCCTCCATGGTCTCTGCAACACCAGCGTCACCCACGCCAACCATGGTGGTGACTCGCACAGCTGCCGGTCTACGAACACAATAGGTAAGTGACTACTACATCGACCTGACTGAAAGGTAAGTCGTGTGCCGTCCACGCTCACCGCACCATGCGGAGATAACTATTGCAACGGGAGCTAGACTACGGGCTAGGCACGGATGCTCGTGTGATCTCTGCGTTCGTTCCTTCCTTAGTCGTTTCCAAGTGCTAACACTACTTGCTAGTTTACTGGGAAAATTGGCAAGAGTTTCACTAGGAAAACATGACAACAAAAGTTCAGAATGATTGCATCAACATTGGCAACACAGGCTACATCAGACCTAGCAAGGCTGCTGGTCGACTGCCAGCGCAGCACGGTCGACCGCGTGCCAGCACGACTTGGTCGACCGCGCTCCAGCAGAGCAGAGTCGCAGCTTGCCAATGTTGCAAGTCCGCGGTGTGCCGACGCTGCAGTAATTCGGCTGCACAGCGTTGCACCCGCCTGACAATGGTGCACCAGCTTCGCAGGTGCGTGCAGCTGGTTGGCGCCCAACTCCCCGTCACATGTCCAGCGCAGACACTCCACCCGTGACGGCGCCCACCAGCCACGTCGACCTCGGGATACCACCCCCGAGGTCGTCCTCGCAGAAAACACCCTCACGACTTTCGTGCACATCGCTCGGGTATCCTGATTGACAGGGTATTTCGCGGCCCCCGCGGTCCTCCCGCGGTTTCGCGGCCCCCGTGGTCCGCCCACGGTTTCGTGGCCCCCGTGGTCCGCCCACGATTTCGTGGCCCCCGTGGTCCGCCCACGATTTCGTGGCCCCCGTGGTCCGCCCGCAGTTTCGCGGCCCCCGCGGTCGGCTCCGCCCAAGCGAGGACGGGGCCAAACACTACTCCCGTTGACAAGAGGCATAGTCAAGGCGGTGGGAAGAGGCAAAGCCAGCGATAGTGGTAACTGTCACAATATAAAATTGACTAAAACAAAAAAGTACACACAAGATATATGCAAAACCTAACCCTAGTGCAAGTACAAAATAACACAAGGGAAAACACCTAGACTAGAACTACACAAACTATAGAATTATAGTTTGACACACCCCCATAGTCTAGGTGACGGTAGTCCTATAGAAACAACAAGAGCAAGCAACGATCACAAGACCGGTCCACAAGAACAAGACAAATCTCAGGGTGGAGCTCAAAGTCACCACACACTCCGAGAGCAAGCAAGGGGCCACAAGGCCAGTCCACATGCAGGTATATAGCAAATATATATAGAGATGCAAGAGTACAAGACATGCAGGACAAGGCATCTCTACGTAAGCAAGTGAGGACGGGCAGGCACAAGGCCAAGCTGGGTGCAGAAACGCTGGTGGTCACAAGGCGGCAACGCCTTGGTGAAGATATCTGCAGTGTTGGCCTCAGAGACCACACGTACCACGCGGGCCTGGCCACGCTGCTGCAACTCACGCAGAAGGAAGTAACGAATCTGGATGTGCTTCGCCTTCCCAACCAGTCGGGGCTCCTCACACAACAGGACAGCATACCTGTTGTCGGCGAACAAGACTGGGGGAGAGCGAGGCCGCTCACCAAGGTCAGTGAGAAGGAAAGACAGCCAGCGAAGCTCCTGAGCGGCCATGGCCGCAGCGTACACCTCTGCCTCACAGCTGGAACCGGCGACAGACGACGCCCGAGTCGACCGCCACGAAACAGCACCTACCCCGAGGGTAAAGGAGTACCCCTGTGTAGACCGACGCGTCTCCGCGTCGTCGGCCCACGACGAGTCCGAGTAACCTGTGAGTGTAACTGGCTGCTTCCCTCCAAGGACAAGTCCCATGCCTGATGTACTCGCCACATACTTCGCCACCCTCTTAGCCGCGTACCAGTGGGAAGGTCGGTGTCTCCCAGGCGCAACAAAGCGCGCAAGGACGCTAAGAGGGTAAGCTAGGTCTGGGCGATTGCAGGTCATCAGGTACATGAGATAACCCACCAGCTCAGGATATGGACCGCTGGACTCAAATGGCTCGTCCGAAGGTGGAGCCGTGAGCCCATGATCCACACCAAGAGGGGTGAGCTGTACCTTGGAGAACGGGAAGCGAAACCGCGTGAGGATCTGCTCGACCATATGCGACTGAGTCAGCGTAATGGTGCGAGCTGCCCTGTCCCTGGTGATCTGCAGGCCAAGGTAGTGCTGCAGCTCACCAAGGTCAGTGCAAGTGTGACTCCTCTGCAGTTCCTCCTTCACGGAGGCCAGCGCGCGTCGGTCGGGAGTGGCGAACACCAGGTCGTCGACGTAGACCAGGACAAAGAACGGGGTCGAGCCACGACGAACGAACAGTGACGGGTCAGCAGACGACGGAAAGAAGTCAAGAGCTGCAAGGGTCGAGCGAAGTGTGTCGTGCCACTCACGTGGGGCCTGACGCAGGCCGTAGACTGGTCGACGCAGCTGCCACTGTGTCCCATGTGGGAAAGAGCCAGTGAAGCCAGGCGGGCGACGCAGCCAGATCTGCTCATGCAGGCTCCCCTGAAGGAACGCGGTGGAAAAGTCCAAGGAGTGCAACTCGTAGTCGCGCTGGGCTGCAATATGCAGTAACACCCGAAGAGTACTCATCTTCGGGGTGGGAGCGAAGGTCTGGAAGAAGTCCACCCCCTCTCGCTGACTGAAGCCTCTCGCCACATAGCGCGCCTTGAACACAGGTGGTGATCCAGGCGGCCGCTTCACCTTGTAGAGCCATCGGCCACTGACGACGTTCGTCCCAGGTGGTGGGACTGCGTCGACGTAAGTGCCTGTGGACCTATAAGATGCCATCTCTGCCTCCTCAGCTGCTATCTAGTACGAAGCCCAGGGTCCCGAGACCGCCTCGGCGTGAGTGCGAGGGATCGGGATGTCAAGGGCGTCTGGATCCCCCTCAGGGGCAAGCAGCATGGCGCAGAGATGAGGAACAGTGGCCGCAAGGAAACCAAGCTCGAACTGCCTGTCCTCTAGGACCTCCAGGGGAAAGACAGGAGCACCCAGAGGACGGAGAACGAGCAGGGCCACTCACCAAGTGAGCGGCGTAGTCAAGGCGGTGGGAAGAGGCAAAGCCAGAGACAGTGGTAACAAGTGCTGAGACAGACGACAGAGGTGCAGTCGGGTGAGTGACCAACGCGGACAAAACACGGGAGACGACAGGACGTGAGGCACGGAGGTAGTCGGACAACGGGTCGTGAAGCACAGTGAGGGACGACTCAGGGGGCTGTGGAAGGACAGGAGGAGGTGGAACACGAGAGCGGAGAACAAGGTGAAACGGACCGTCTGCACGGTAACGGGACCGACGGGTCTGTGGAGACACAGCACGACTGAGGGGAGGACGACGAGTCCACTGGGACGAGGAAAGGGACTCAACAGGGGGAACAGGAGGGGACGGTAGGGGACCACGAACAAAGCGTGCAGGTGCTGGGTCGGGGAGGTCGCGTAGTCGCAGTCGCTGCTGCTCCGCCTCCTCTGGCGTCTGCTGCGACGGTACCGGCCCCTGCTGCTGCTCCTGTGGCTCTGCCTCTGCCCTCTCCTGCTGCGGCTGCAGCTGCAACCGCTGCTGCGACCGGGACTCCTGCACTACCCTCTCCTGCTGCGGCCGTGACTCCTCCTCTACTCTCTCCTGCTGGGTCTGTAACTGCACCTGCTGCTGCGGGTGGGACTCCTGCTCTACCCTCTCCTGGTGCGGCCGTGACTGCTCCTCTACTCTCTCCTGCTGTGTCTGTAACTGCACCTGCTGCTGCGGGCGGGACTCCTGCTCTACCCTCTCCTGGTCCGGCCGTGAATCCTCCTCTACCCTCTCCTGCTGCGGCTGCAGCTGCACCCGCTGCTGCGACCGGGACTCCTGCGCAACCCTCTCGTGCTGCTGCTGTGACTCCTCCTCTACTCTCTCCTGCTGCTGCTGCTCCTGCTGCTGCTGCTGCTGCTGCTGCTGCTGCTGCTGCTGCTGCTGCTGTGCCCTCTCAAACCGCTCACGCTCCTCCCTCTCCAACTGAAGGAGACGCTGCTCACGGGTCAGGAAACGTACAGTGCGCGGTGTAGGCGCCAGAGTGCCAGTGCCTCCATCTCCAGCACCCCTTGAACCAGCACCTCCACCACCGACACCCCCGGGGCCTCCAGTACCTCCCGCAGGAACACCCCCAGGCTCCGCAGCAACCGGCCGCAGAGAAGAACGAGGAGGAAACTGCGGGACGGACGGGAAGCCAGGGGGTGAGGCAGGGCGAGGCCGCCGACTCGAGGCTGCCGTGTCCTCCACAGGAGTGACCTCCACGCCCACAACCCTTGCACCCCCAGAGCCGACACCACCAGCTTCTGCAGCCCCAGTACCCTCACCCTCCGCAACTGCACCTCCCGCACAGCCAGACACGACAGGGACTGGACGCTGCGGGGGGGACGACTGCGAGTGACGTGCGACACACCTGACGGGGCTGGACGAAAAGGGGGGGGGGCTACCGGGGTGACTAGTGGGGGCTCAAGGGTGAAGAACAGCGGGGGGGAAAAGGCCTCAGTACCTCGGTGGGGGCGACTCCTGTAGTAACAGACAGAATCGTCGAACGTGACGTCCTGAGAGGCGAAGAACTGGTAGGTGACCGGGTCGTAGAACACCCAGCCGGAGGCGTCCAGAGGGAAGCCAAGAAATACGCAGGCACGATTGCGTGGAGACAACTTGTTTGCGCCAGGGGCGCGAACGTGAGCCAGAGAACCCCAGACATGGAAGTCAGCTGCTACGCCCGGAGAACCTGTCCAAAGGGAGACCGGCGTCACTCGTGGCTGTGCGTCACTAGGCCACAGGTTCAGCTGGTGCACGGCGTAGCGGAATGCCTGAGGCCACAAGAACTGGGGGGCACCGGCATGGCACATGGAGGTCCGGGCAACCTCCATGACCAGGCCGATGTGTCGCACGGCTACCCTGTTCTGCTGCGGCGAGGCTGGTAGAGTGTAAGACTGGATGATCCCCCGACCCTGACAGAACGTCTCCAGGCGAGTGGAAGAAAACTCAACACCACGGTCCGAGTGTAGGCAAAGCCCACACAGGCCCTGGGCGCCACCCCACGCTAGTAGCCACGGCTCGATGACGGTAGGCACGTCGGCCTTCTGTCGCAAGGGGAAAACCGTGGTGTAGCGGGAGTAGTCGTCCACCATAATCAGGAAGTAGCGCTCCTGACGTGGTCCAAGGACCGGGGAGGGGCCCCAGACGTCCAAGTGCAGGGTCTGGAAGGGAGCTGTGGTGGGGGGGAACGAGGAGGAGTGAGGGGCAGCGCGCTGCCGACCCTCGACGCAAGGAGTGCACAGCGGAGCAGGCGAGCGAGTAAGCGGGGCAAGCGACTCTGGGAGACCTGAGACCAGACGGTAGCGTGCCATCCTACTGAGACGTGGGAACGACAGGTGACCTAGACGGTGGTGCCAGAGGACACACGGGTGGGTGAGGGAGCGACAGTCGCACGACACAGCAGCTACCTGACCTGACCTGACCTGACCTGGCCTGACCCAGTGCGGTGGGACCTAGTGTGTAGTGAGTACAGACCAGAGCCCGGCTCCCGATGAAAAGTGGCCAGAGGGGCCCCAGTGGTGCCGACTGTGCAGGAGGCAACAGGCTCGTCCAGTGGGAAAGTGGTGACTACACCTAGGTCGTGGAGGTGACTGACACCCACCAGGTTCCTAGAGAACGAGGGGGTGTAGTAACCTGTAAGAAAACCTGAGGGAGCCGCCGGACACGGGAGAGTGGTGGTGCTGCGAGCAACTACAGGTCCCACAGAGGGGTCAGCCAAGGCGACAGTGACTGGAGTGCGCAGTGGTGTGAGGTCAGTACAGTCGCGAGAGAAACAGCTGGACGCTCCAGAGTCTAGGGTGAAGGAAAGGTGTGCAGTCTGTGAGGTCGCACCCGAACCAGCTACAAAGGCTGGTGCAAGACTAGTGGTAGCTGCAGCTCCTACACAAAGACCCTCAGAGGCGCCTGGACTGGAAACAACACACGCACCAAGACTGGAAACACAGGTCTCTACTCGTGCAGCCGGGAACGGTCCTAGACCAGGCAGGTGAGACTCAACTGGTGCAGCAGTGTGCTGGCGAAGACGCGAGGGCCAGTGCGGTGTAATAGCGTGAGAACCAAAACGCTCACGATGGAGGTCGTCGAGTCGACGGTAGCAGCTGGACGCAGAGTGGTCAGGACTCCAGCAGGTGGTGCCAGCACCAGGGCCTGTCAGGGCCCGGTACCTGAAGGGGCCGACGTCTCGCCCACTGCTAGCTGAGACACTGCTGGGGGCTCCACCCTGTGAACCCGCAGGTCCCCACTGCCGGGAGTGCTGCGGCTGGCCCTGCTGCTGTAGAACTCTGGTACACACCATGTGAGCCTATGCTGCTGCTGGTTCTGCTGGGGGCAGCCTAACCTGCTGCTGGTGCGCTGGCGGCAGCCTAAAGTGCTACTGGTGCGCTGGGGGCAGCCTATGCTGCTGCTGGTTCTGCTGGGGGCAGCCTAAGCTGCTGCTGGTGCCCTGGGGGCAGCCTATGCTGCTGCTGGTTTTACTAGGGGGGTAGTTGAAGTTGCTGCTGGTGCGCTGACGGCAGTGGAAGCTGCTGCTGGTGCTATTGGCGGCAGTCTAAGCTGCTACTGGTGCTCCTGGCGGTAGTCTAGGTTGCTAGTGCTACTGGTGGCAGTGTAATCTGTTGGTGCTACTGGCGGCGGGTGTGGCAGCTCGTGGGGAGGCGAGTGTCAGGAGGGGCGGCTGTTAATGTAGCGGGCGACGGGTGGGGAAGGTAAGGCGGCGGTTCTGTGTGGTTCTGTACGGTTCTGTACGGTTCACGCTTGACTCAGGTGCTTCCTGCTGTTTCTTTCGCGACAGTACCACAGTCACACAGCTCCCTGCACCTGTTGATGTCTCTCTGGCTGACCCCTCTGGGGGCCCAGTCCTTGCACGTTCCTCCACTGTTCTCCCGTGTCCGGCGGTTCTGTCTGGCTCATTGTCAGGTCTTCAACTCCCCTCGTTCTCTACGAACTTGGTGAGCAACGCCGTCCTTCAGGATGAGTGGGTTGATACCTTCACCCCTGGAGGACAGTGTGTGGGGATCTGTACGTGCTCCCGGACTGGCCGGCACCTGGCCACGTTCACCCATCGGCCTGGGTCGAGTCTGTACACACTGACTACTAAGCCTCCTCAAGTAGCTGCGTCTGTGTCAGGTCAGCTAGCGGCCCCCTGCTCGTGTCGCGCCCTCTCGCACCAGACTCTCCTTTGGCACCACCGCCTTGGTCACCCCTCCGTGCCACACCTCCGTGGCATGCACTCACGTCTCCTTGTCTCTGGTCTTCCCAGGTCTGTGCCTCCCCTCCCACCCTCGCCTGCCCCTCCCTACCTTCCCTACTCCTCCCTTACTGTGTCCATCGCCTGACCAGTCCCAGCCGCAGTTACAGCCAGCCTCCCCACTGCCTGCTCCTTCTCCTTACACTGAGCAGATAGGAGGTCTTACAGAGCGTCGTGAGCCTGCGTCTCGTCCTGCGTCGCCTGTTCGCGCTGTTCGCACTGATCGTCGTGTTCCGCGTCAGCCTCCTCCTCCTGTCCCCAGCACGCACCAGATGGCACTTCGTCCTTCCTCTGTTCCACAGCGTGTCCCTCTGCCGTCTCCTCATGCGTCCTCTCTTCCTAACGTCTCTGACCCGCCGTCAGGCCTTGCTCGTGCTGCCAGTCCTACTGTCACACGTCTTCTAGCCACTGTTGTCACTGACCCTTCGTTTGAGTCCACTGCTACGTCTGCCCTTGTTGCTGAGCTTGTTGACTTTGCTGCCGCCTGTCGCCTCGACTACGCCGCTAGTCTTGTTGCTGAGTCTTAGTCTGACTGTCCTCCGTCCGTCGGGGGTGAGTGTGCTCTTGGCACGGACGTCCTTGAGGACAGAGAGGAGGACTTTGAGTGTTTTGCAGCTTCTGTACCTCATCTCGTGTCCATGCCAATTGCACCTGAGGGAGACCCGGATGCACCAGACATCCCGACCCTGCGCTCTTACGCAGAGGCGATTACGGGTCCCTACTCCTTTCAGTGGCAGACAGCCATGGACGCAGAGATGGCATCCTGAAAGTACACAGGCACTTACGTCGACGAGGTTCCCCCTCCTGGGGCGAACATAGTCGATGGCATGTGGATTTTCAGGGTGAAGCGGCCGCCAGGTTCTCCGCCTGCCTTCAAGGCTCGTTACGTTGCACGAGGCTTCAGTTAGCGACAGGGAGTTGACTTCTTCCAGACCTTCTCCCCTACCCCGAAGATGACCACTCTTCGGGTACTGCTGCACGTCGTCGCTCAGCGTGACTACGAGCTTCACTCTCTTGACTTCAGCACAGCTTTCTTACAGGGCAGCCTGCACGAGGAGATCTGGCTGCGCCGCCCACCTGGCTTCACTGGGTCGTTTCCTGCAGGTACCCAGTGGAGCCTCCGGCGGCCAGTCTACGGTCTCCGCCAGGCACCTCGCAAGTGGCACGACACACTGAGGACGACTCTTGCGGCTCTTGGGTTTGCTCCTTCGACTGCTGACCCGTCGCTGTTTCTACGCACCGACACTTCGCTGCCGCCGTTCTACATCCTTGTGTACGTCGACGACTTGGTCTTTGCCACTGCTGACACTGAGGGACTGGCCCTAGTAAAGTCAGAGCTGCAGAAGAGACACATGTGCACAGACATGGGTGAGCTGTGCAGCTATCTTGGCTTGCAGATCACCCGGGACAGAGCACGGCGCACCATTACCTTGACTCAGTCACACATGGTGCAGCAGGTCCTTCAGCGCTTTGACTTCCAGTGTTGCTCGCGACAGTCCACTCCTCTGCCTATCGGTCACTCGCTCTCAGCTCCACCGTCGGACGAGTCCGTAGAGCTGAGTGGCCTGTATCCAGAGCTTGTGGGCTGCCTCATGTACCTGATGACCTGCACTCGACCTGACCTTGCTTACCCTCTTAGCATCCCGGCACGCTACGTTGCGCCCGGGAGACACCTACCAGAGCACTGGAAGGCCGCTAAGAGGGTGATGCGCTACTTGTGCAGTACGTCGGGCATGGGGCTCGTGCTTGGAGGACGGAGTCCAGTTGTCCTCACTGGACACGCAGACGCCTCTTGGGTTGACGAATTGGCTACGCACCGGTCGTCACAGGGTTACACTTTCAGCCTTGGCTCTGGCTCTGTTTCTTGGCGGTCTACCGGCTCGTCTTCTGTTCTCAGTTCCAGTTATGAGGCTGAGATCTACGCAAAGGCCATGGCTGCACAGGAGTTACGCTGGCTCACCTACCTACTGACAGACTTGGGAGAGCCGCCTCGTTCTCCTCCAGTTCTGTACGTCGACAACAAGGCCATGATTGCCTTGTGTCAGGAGCACAGACTGGAGCACAGAACGAAGCACATCGCTCTGCGTTACTTCCTTGCTCGTGAGTTGCAGCATCGTGGTCAGCTTCGTCTTGTTTACGTGGCCTCTCGGGCCAACACTGCTGATATCTTCACCAAGGCACTTCAGCCTTGTGATCATCAGTGTTTCTGTACTGTTCTAGGCTTTGTGCCTACTTGGCCTCACTTGCTCACTTCTTGACTTTGCTTGTACTGTGATCTATATACATATACCTGCATGCTTACACTTGCTAGGTTTTGATCACTGTACTGCTTGTTCTGCATTATATAACTGTGCATGTGAACTGGCTTTGTGGCCATTTGCTTGTGCTCGGAGTGTGTGGTGACTTTGTGATCCACCCTGAGTTTGCTTTGTTTTTCTTGACTGGTCTTGTGACCTCTTGTTCTCCCCCACTTTGACTACGGGGGTGTGTCAAACTTATATGTTGCATGTTGTGTAGGCTGTAGTGGGGGTAGCCCATATGGGGTACAACCCAATTAGGGTTTGCTACTTGTACTCCTGCATGCTGCTAGTTCATTCATTCTCGTTCATTCTGCTGACAGGTTTGGGTTAGGGTTCTCTCTTGTTGGAACTTCACTTCTTGGAAACCTCTTTCGTTCTAGCATGGTTCATGCCCAAGTTGGCTCCTAAGATTCCTAGGCTTTAGGAGGAGGTTCTAAGACTACTAAAGCTTCCGCTAGTAGCTTAGACCATTCTAACAGCTAGCTAGTTTGCTATTTATACCCTTGTATCTCTACTTTTTTATTATCTTGTTCTCTTTCAACTTTTTTAACAAGGTCACTACAAAGACTTTATTGTCTTCCTATAACTTAGCAGTCTTATCCTATCCACTTCGATTCACGTATTATATCAACAAAACATAGTTGTGCGGAAAACGAATATCGAAGCTGTGACTAACTGAACTGAGAACACAATGAAGGCACGTGCTGTTTTAGTGACTACCCTAGCTAGGCGGGAACCTCGGGAATACGAGGTTGGGTGCAGGTTTGGCGAAAGGAAAACCAAAGGCAGCGCGAATGAGCCTCGGAATTGTGGATGTCGGCCGAACGTGCGAAGTCCGAAAGTGTTGGGGTTGTACGCCTAGAAGTCAAACCGATAAGGAAAAGGAATTTTCCTTACAATAAGCAAAGGGGAAATTAATGGCCTCGTTTACATATCCTCGTTTTCTCCTGCCGATACACTAAGGGCGGGTCCAGCGCGTACGTTTTCCGTACATTACAGTTCATCCAGTGCGGTAATATGTATTGCGTCACGGTTTAAAACGTTGCAATTTAAGAACCGTTGTGCACCGCCTGATCTATTTTCAAACCACTACGAATGAACTGTATAGTACCTGTAAACGTACGCGCTGTGCCTGCCCTAAGGCCAACATCGGGATTTTCGGCTGTAAATCTGCTTTCACGGCGTATCCCTGGGTGGTGGCAGGGCCACTGTAGCTGGCACTGTTGGTGGCATGCGCATTTTCCGCCCCCATGTGTTTTTGGGAAAGTTGCCACCAACCCTGCCAGCTACAGTGGCCCTGCCACCAGCCAGGGATACGCCCTCACTCGCAAGACAAGCCACCGGTTTTAGCTCCTTGGCACAATTTCGGATGCGACACTGGTTCCAACGGTCCGATGACGCCATTGGCTCGCTAGTTCTGTCCCCTCCGCTAGGCGATTTGTTCGGCGGCCGCGCTTCGTAAATCAGCAGCCCGGCGCTCCGATGAACTTTCTTCTTGCACGACGCGAAATCCCTTCCTTCAGGATTCAGGCAAAACCGCGCGCGCCAAGTCAACAAACAGCAACAACCACAGTAAGGTAAAAACGTCTAGAACCCACCCAGAATCAGAGGAACCAAAGCCAATCCATCTGAATCCATATTATTTGTCGCCGAAAGGGTGCTTCATTGCTTTCATTGTTGCTCTTGCCTCTCCCTCAACTTGCATTGCATCACCAAACCAACCAAAAGCAGCCTCCCCCTTCCCTCTCAATCCTCCCCTCCCCACCCCACCTCTCCACCCCCCTTCTCCCGCTCCATCCCTCCCTGCACCTCCATTTCCCTATCACTACTGTTGTATCTCCACACACACCCTTCGACCGTACAGAGGCAACATTACCAGAGATGACGATGACGGCGCCGCATTCCAACAGCACTTACATGCCCACGCTTTACCGTTTTATCGCCTGAATTTGGCCTGTTTTGGCCTGCTAACGGCCATTAGTTCATCGCATCAGGCATGGAGCTTCAATCAACCCTAGCTACCTTCGTTGCTCCAGACTCTCGGACATCATATTGACCTTTGCAGCTAACTAGAACTGGGCTGTCTTGACCCCCTCCTCAAGTTTATGCCTCGCAATTCGACTGTCCTCCAGCCCGCTAACTACTTTCACTTTGGAAGTGCAAACGCAACTCGCGTCGCTCGACGACGACACGTAGGAACCGCATTATAATTATCCCAGTTCCCAAGATCAGACGTAGCTACCAGTTCCCGCGTCGCCATCGATAATAGCAACCCTTCCACATCACCTCTCTCGCGTTCATCCACCCGTCGTAGCCCGAGCCCCGAAGCACGTGATTGTAATCGCCGCCGCTTCGCTCCGGTCCCTAGATTATGACCGACTCGCGCCAGATGCCGCTCCTAGCGGAGGACGGAGCGAGCGGCGGAGGAGCTGCCGGAGTTACCAGTAACTTAATCGGCGGTTTTAACGGCGGGCTGAACGGGAGTTTCAAGATGGGCGGGGGCAAGTGGCGGTACCTGGCGGGCGCGGGCCTTCTAGTGGCGCTCGCGCTCTTTGCCCCGCTCGCCTACCAGATGTGGCAACCCAGCGGCGACGTCACCTTGATTCCCTCGCAGTGGCAAGGTACCCGACCCGTGCGCTTGCAACTCGACGCATAGCTTGCCATTCCAACCATAGCTTGGGGCTCGAACCACCGACCGATCACTTTTCTTCACAACCTCATCCCTTCTCTCCGCTGCTTCCACCTCTGTCACTGCGCTCGCCTCCCCCATTCGCCATCAACCCTTTTTTCCAATACCCCTTTTGGTTTTTTTCCCTTTTCCCCCTTTTCTCCCCCTCCCCCTGCACCTTCCCCCGTGCGCCATCCCCCCCGCGCTCCCAGGCGTCATGCGCCTGTCCACCGCGCCAACGGGCACGGACGCCTGGAGCACGCTCATATTCTCCGCCGCTAATCCCGCCGGCCGCGCCGCCGCCCTTGGCCGGGAGGCGGCCAGCGGAGAGCCGTGGGATGCGATGGAGATGGAAGCATCTGAAGGGCTGTTTCTCGCCGGCGCCGCAAACGTCATGCCGTCACCTGATGACGTGTTTTTGGCAACCGATGACGTCAGCCCGCCAGCTGACAACGAAGGCTCCACAGGCGAAACTCAGAGCGCTCCGCCGAACGTAAAAAACAACGAGAGACCTACTAATGAGAAGTCTAATACTGGAGACATTGGTAGTGTCACTGCGCTTGAAGCCACCGCGGTTACCAGCGAAACTGCTGACGAGGGGGATGGGTTGCGCGGGGAAGAGGGGGAGGCGGAAAACCGGGGGAACAAAACCGGCGCATCAACCGCGGACATGCTGCGGGGATCTCCCCGCGCGGATGCGCCACCCGCGGGAACAGCGGACGGGAAAGAGCAGAGGGGGGACAGTGGCGGGGGAAGGGAGACGGTGAAGCCGTGGGGGAAGCGGAAGGGGTTTGACGCGGCGCTTCCGCGCGCGACGGTGAAGCTGCTGCGGAGAGTGGCGAAGGCGGGCCTGCCGGTTCCGCGCGACCCGTGGCTGTGCGCGACACGTGCTGCTGACGTGGAGGGATACACGCGACCTTCAGAGTAGGTGGAAATGGAAATGTGTGTGAGGAGAGTGAGGAGATGTATGTGCGCGGGGGGATGCATGGGGGGGAGGAGGGGGGGGGGGGGGGGTGCATTGGGGGGTGCACTGGGCCCCTTCCGCTCCCCGCGCAGGAACGTGCGCGGGTACTACGTGCTTCTCAAGTCGACTCGAAAACCATCTCCCTTCCCCGTTCCGCCCCACCCCTTGTGTCTCCCCCGCGCAGGGAGGTGCGCGGGCAGTACGTGTTCCGCGGCAGCACGGTGGACCTGGCGGACTGCCGCCTCTTCCACGCCGCGCTCACCACGCCCTCGCCCTTCAACGCCACCTTCTCCACCCTCTCGCGCTCCGACCCCCTCCCCCTCCCCCCTTCCGACCCCTCCTATCCCTCCCCCGAATCCTCCTCTTCCTCCTCCTCCTCCTCCGCCTCTCCCTCATCCCCGTCCCCCTCCCCCTCCGCCTCATCTCCCCCGATCCCCAATATCGCCTTTCTCTTCCTCACGCGCGGCCCCCTCCCCCTGGCGCCGCTGTGGGAGCGGTTTTTCCGCAACCACTCGGCGTACTTCAGCGCCTACATGCACGCCGCCACGCCTGGTTACCGCGTTGAGCCCTGGGTGCGGCGCTCCCTCAACCTGCGTGCCGTGCCCAGCAAGCCCGTGTTCTGGGGCACGCTCAGCATCGTTGAGGCCATTAAGGTGAGCACGAGGGGCGCGAACAGAGGGAAGGTGGGGGGGTGGGGGGAAGGGGGGAGGGGGAAAGGGGGAGTGGGGAGGGTGGGGGGAGGGAGAGAGGCTTTCATGCATGCAGCGGCGCCCAGGTACCACGTGTGAGCATGGGCAATGGGCGTGGGCGTGGGGGTGGGGATGGGCAAGGGCATGGGCAAGGGCAAGGGCATGGGCAAGGGCATGGGCAAGGGCATGGGCAAGGGCATGGGCAAGGGCATGGGCATGGGCAAGGGCATGGGCAAGGGCATGGGCATGGGCAAGGGCATGGGCAAGGGCATGGGCAAGGGCATGGGCAAGGGCATGGGCATGGGCATGGGCATGGGCATGGGCATGGGCATGGGCAAGGGCATGGGCATGGGCATGGGCATGGTGGGCATGGGCATGAGCATGAGCATGGGCATCGACCTTCACGCCGTGCCCAGCAATGGCCAGCATTGCTGAGGCTATCAAGGCGAGGAATGAAGGCAGGCGGTGGAGGGAGGGGTGTGTTACTTACATGCATGCAGCATCACCTGGGTACCACGTGAGGCCCTCCTTGGTACTCATAGGCCTCTCCATAAGGCCTCTCAATGCTCACTGCTCCTTGTATCCTCGCCTTTCCCTGTTCTCTCTCCTCTATTCTGCGCATCTCCTCATCCGTATCTCATCAGCCCACCTGTCCATTGTCGACAAGTTCTGCCTCCGCAGCCCACCTGTCCATTGTCAACATATCCTCATCCCCCCATCACCGTCCCCGTCCCCTCCCCTTCTCCCTCCCCAACACCTCCCATCTCCATCCTCATTCCCATCCCCATCCCCATCCACCACAACAGCGGCTCCTGGCTACAGCCCTCTTAGACCCGCACAATGTGCGCTTTGTGGTGCTGAGCGAAAGGGACGTGCCGCTGCATTCCTTCCCCACGGTGTACCGCTACCTGCTGGCATCCAACCAGTCGTACGTGGGCGGCTACCGCAAGTTCTTCCGCGACAACAAGGCCGCCATCAAGGTCTTCCCGCGCTCGCTTGTGATCGACGGCTGGATGCACGGCGAGTGCTGGGTCGAGATGGCCAGACCGTGAGTGCTGCTGCCCCTAAGCCAACCCTAAGCCACACCGTTTTGCTACCTACACGCTGCCATGTGCTGCGCTGCCATGTTATATGCTGCCCTGCCATGTTCTCCTGTGTGCTAGCCTTGCTTTGCATGGTTGTATGATGCATGGTATGATGCATGTTGTCTGATGCATGTGGTATAATGCATGGTCGTATGATGCATGGTCGTATGATGCATGGTTGTACTGCCAGCCGATTCAGCGGCCATGTGCGTCTCATCTCTCCCCCTCTTCCTCCCAACCCACTCCCATCTCCCCTAACCCCTTGAAATCCATGTATGTGTTGGCATGCAGGCATGCAATGGAGGTGGTTCGGGACTGGGAGTGGCACGAGAAGGGGCGGGACTACTGCCAGGTGATGCAGCGCCCCACATGCTGTGTGGACGAGAATCTCATCCACAACATCATCACCTCCCAGCACCCGCACCAAGTCGCCAACCGCAGCGTCATGAGCGTCGACTGGCAGCGCAAGACGGGTCACCCGCACACGTACCTCCCTCGGGACATCTCGCCCGAGTCGATGCGGAGCATTCAGGAGGAGTGGCATGAGAACCAGAAGCGGCCTTACTCGCAACCAATGTTTCTGCTGCCCAAGGAGTCGCAGCAGTTTATCATGTCCAACCGGCGCTGTACAGTGAGCGGGGAGAATTCCACGTGCTGGCTCTTTGCACGCAAGTTCATCGGGCTGTCGCTGCGAGCTCTCATGGACCTTCCAAGAGACGTGCTTGGATATTAGCGAGTAATTAATTAGGGGCAGCTGGACGCTGCCCCATTACTAAATATGATTACTATAAATACACTCTACGCTCTGAGATTGCATATGCTGCTAGTTGTACTGATTTTCTAATTTTGTATTGATGGACTATGAGCCAAGTCCCTCATTCAAGAAAGACATTTTCCAACAGGACTGCCTTCCTTAGATTTATCTGCTGGAGGAAAAGAACACGAACTGAAAAAGAGAGATCAGGAATTTTAAAAAAATTACTAGTACCACACTGTAACATAAAAACCTTGTTTTATGCTAAATTGGACTAGACAGCGTTGTGCAGTCGCCTATCTGGAGCGTACTTGAAGATGTGCATAACGCACCACCAGAAACGACAAACAAATGTGCAGGGCAGTCCCAGCCAGGTTTCCGACAGAAGTCGTCGCATCATCGGTCAGCATTCAAATTCTGTTTGGTTCGCCTGAGAGACCTGCACATCCGGAAAACTGTAGTGATCTGTTTGCACATGCCTTCATGTGTGCTGTTGGAAACACAGGCCGAAAAACGAACTACACCCTAATGCTCACTCAACCGCCCACTCTGAACACGCCCGGTGCCACTCCATACGCCCAGTGGTCGACATTCACAGCCAACGGCCCGAACGTTACTAGCCCACGACAAAACCAAGATATTCGAGTTTACCAGACAAAACACGCTGGGCTACCCATAATTTTGGCAGCTGTAGTCGATTTTGTCACCTTTGTTCTGCATTCAGTCCCATTTTGCCCCTAGAGGGCGCGTGCTCGAGAGAGGAGCATGGGGAAAGATGGGGAAGGAGACTGAAATGGGCATCAGGTGTACTGTACTGTACGTGTACAGCTCGTCGTCAGATTCGTGAACATCTGTTTCTGTCGTCTTCACTGTCTGACTCGTTACCTGTCCGCTTGCTTGCGGATGCTCAACGAGGTCTTCATGTTTTTCATTCTCAGTTTCCTCCTATCGAATCCGCGATAACCCCCGTCGAAGGCGGCAGTGCAAATACGTTCAGCAGATGATTAATCAGAGAATGGGTACAGCTGAAACATTATCAGTCAAGAATACCCTATCACAATGTTTTGATGCCTGGTCGTGTGCGGGATAAGACGACAAACAGCAGCCTCCGCTGACTTCCCATTTTCGCTCCTGCACTCCTGGTCGGGAAACGCCATAATCGTGAAATATATTTGTTTAGACACCTGGTCCCACCCATGTCGGCCCCTGCAGAACGACGCCGAAGGGCCACCAAGGGACAATCTGGGGCTCGTTTCACAGACCTCACGGCTGACGAGGTCTAGCAAGGCTGACATGATGTTGGACCCTCGTCATTCCTGAAGTTGGCTCGCTACGTGGAGGGAAATGGTTGACACTGATCCGAAATGGGTGTAGAATTGGCAGATAATAGAGTACCCTAAAATAATATAAAGTCTTCTCCGCCAACCCCTTCAATATAGGGGTTTTGTTTCCCACATGGAAAGATGCCCCTTTATTGACACTCTTGGAGTGACATTGCCAATGCCAAGTCAAGCCCTTGACTGGTCTCATCCAATGAAAGAATTCGCATGACTTTTTTCATTGACCGTGAAGTCAAGCCAATCTGATCCGACGTGGCTTCACCTGACAGTGACTTGCCTTCCCTCAACTCGCGCCACCGCTCAGACACTTTGTCAGAGATCGTACGAACAAGCGAAGTTCGACCCGATTCGCAAATCCGCGATGCGTTGATGCTCAAGTCAATTTTCTTACTTTCTTGATTTGAATCCAAGGCACCAGACACCCCATAAAGCTTCGTCTTACTGGGTAGTAGTAGTTCAATTTTCAGACTTTCTTGATTTGAATCCAAGCGACTTACTCGCCATCCTGTTCGGCAAGGAGACTCCAGCACTTCCTTGTTCCGAGTCTGAAAGCAAAAATGAAAACACGCGGCTCTTCGGGGTGTTTCGCCACTGGCAGAAGAGCCGCGGGAGCGACATCGTGGCTACTCGTTCTGTTCGCCGCGGTACTTCTGGGAGCACCTTCTTCGACGGTAGCACCGCATCCTGACGAGGACAAACCGCACGGCCCCTTGACACAACCCCGCGGATGTTACAAGAAATGCAACAAGCTTAAGCTGGGGTACTACATCAACAAATTAACTGACACGAGGGCGTCGGGACCACAAAATTTTCTCGGGAACTACAACTATGAGCGCTACGTTCTCGACCCTGCGGCCGCAACTGTCGTAGGCTCCTTGGAGACATCCGGGGTAATAATTCATTCAGCCCCAGTCCACCCCCCGTCGTGCATTCCGTCATTTACTGTCCCACCGCCAAAATCGCATGGCTGCGTTTTCTCCGTTGTCTTTGAGCAAGGGCAGCGGCTCGGCGGCGCATCACTACAGTTCATGAGAACGCGGGAAGGTGGAGAGGCTGTGCACCTTCTGTTTTAACTTGGCCCCGTACTTCCCCGTCTCTCCTCTTGGCAGCACGGTCCCGAACTAGTGGAATGCTGCCAGAAGTGCGCCAAGAAGGTTGGCTGCAGGTTCTGGCATCTGAAACCTCCAATGAATGGCCAGCTGTAAGCATCGCCACTGATATTTCGTTATCCTTGTCATGCGATGACAAAGCATTGAATGGAGTACTGTTTTCTTGCCCTCACACCGTGTGACGAGCTTCTTGCCTTCAGTTCAGAATGCTTTTCACTGTGTGACTCGTCAACACCTCCGCTTCCCCCTCTCAAAACTATATTCTTATACCGCCGGCTAACTTCTTATCCCCCTCCCATGACACCGAGCAGTGGCCAATGCACGTTGCTGGGCTCATTGGCAGGCATCACCGTGCGGAACTGGGACGTGCCCATCCTACCAACGTTCTTGGGCGGAGAGTGCAACCCCCTTGCCAACACGGACGATGACCCGCATTTCCGGGGCGCAGACGGCACCCACTACGACTTCAACGGCCTTCTCGACCGCTCCTTCTGCTTGGTTTCCGACCGTCGAATCCACATCAACATGGGAATCAAGGGTTACCAGCCCATCGCGAATCTCCCCGGCACGGCGACATCATTGGACGAAGAGTCGCTCGCTGCAGCGCTGGAAGCGGCGTCCAATGAGAAGAAGCCACGTCATATCAGGCAGCTGGAGCAGGAGAGGCTGAGCGTGGAGGAACTGAGCGAGCTGGAGAGAATGCGGGCCAATGGGAGCCTGCCGTTGACCGATGAGGTGGTGACGGCACTTGAGCGGGAGATGGGCGGCAAAGAAGGCGGCGGGAGTGGAGGGGAAGAGCAGCAGCACCACTCGATTCAGTACGCAAAGCATGAGCTGAAGGCGAGGCTTCTGAAAGGAAAGCCGATTCGCAGTTGGATCAGGTATGGAAGTTCCATTGTGCAGCATGTGCCGAGTTTTTCAAATTTACGAGCCTCACGTTTTCAACTCGTGCCGCACTCATTCGTTGTGCCATGTTTTCATGAGCCTCACGTTCCCTTCTCATGCTGCACTCAATTCCAGGGAGCTCCAAGTGATGTGGCGCGATGCAACTGGCGTGCAGCACTCAGCGTTCTTTAAGGCGCGCGACGGCAAGGAGCAAGGGAGGGGCAGCAGTGGGTTCATCGACCGACTGGAGCTCGACGGCTCGCTGGTGGCCCCGCCTCTGACTGCAGGCTCTTCCGTCCTTGGCAGCGGTGGGTTCAAGCTGCTTCTGGCGGAAACACTGAGCTGCAAGGGGAAGGACGAGGACGAGTTTCATCTCACGATTGACGGCGTGGTGGACATGGGCATCTCGGCACGCGTGGCGCATCCGCTCATGCAGACGGCTACGGAAGCCCAGGCACATTTCAACGTGCACATCGCCCGGCTCAATGTGAGCAACCTTTTGATTGTTCGCTATGTGCTGGCTGTCCTGCCCGGCCGGTTCTGCCATGTTAACCATCCTTGCGATGCTACCCTTTTTGTCATTTTGTCCCACGCAACCACGCAACCCCATCTCCCCCCTACCCCCCTTCCTGTCCTTCCCTCTTTACCTCCCTTGTGCAGCACACGAGTGGCATTCACGGCGTGCTGGGTCAGACCTTCCGAGCCGAGGAATCCCGCAAGGTGCGCTCTCTGCGGTACCGCCTGCTGACCCGCCTGCTGCGCGAGCCGGTGGAGGTGGAGAGCGAGAGCGGCAGAGGATTTCTGGATGGGCGCACAGAGGACTACATCACCTCGGATATTCGCTCCGCGGATTGTATGTATGCTGCTGCGTGGCGGAGGGGGGAACACGAGAGCACCGAAGGAAGCGACTTCATGTGACAAGAGAGTGTGACATGCTGGGTGGTATAATAACCTTCTTACACTGGTCAGATATATATAGATAGCCTAAATAATGATTATGCAGCTATAGTGGCATGCCAAATTGTGGGGAGTTCAGGTTTTGTAAATCATGTGTGTTTTGTTTCTATGTTTTGTAAGGTAATATCCCAAGTAATATGATCCACCTCAATGGAGTAGGTGCAGTGAGCATCTGGATCAATCAGACAGAAATGTTTGGAAGTTGCATTGATATCAGTCCTTCCTCTCTAATACAGCTTCACTGCTGACATTAGGGATAACATTCATCCCTCTTCACCACTGACTTGCCAATGCGACTGCATTACACCAGAGAACCTCAAAGACCTCAGCTGAACCACCGCTGCTAAACTAACTATCACCGCAGCATCACCACTGAACTAAGCTCCACCACCTGTCTGTCGTCCTGCAGCAAAACCCTTGGTAGTGCACGACGGTGTGCAGGCAGTGAGCAATGATGATCAACGTGCATGCAGCAAATGCACCTCCCAGCATCGCTGCCTGCATCGACCTGACTGTTGCCGTATCCACATCTGGTGTAGCCGCATTCAACAAGTTGTGAAATCATATTTGTATCTTTATGAGATATCCTAGACTACACTGAGGTACATAGTATATGGTACATCTTCTGTTCGGTTCGCTTGAGAGACCTCCACATTCGGAGTTTCTGTTTGCACATGCCATCTTGTGTGCTGTTGGAAATGCAGACGCGGATGTGAACTCTCGCCCAAGAAACTTAGCAGTTACATCTCGGCGTAATCTTCGCAAATACGGTAGTTGTTTCCATCCTCACGCTCTGTTCCGCTTGCCTGAGTGCAGTTTGTGTAGAGCACGGCCGTCAGTGCTTGTTTTTAGTGCTGGGCGTCAGTGTTTTCAGAACTCAGTTTCCTCCTGTCAAATCCATCAGACCTGTTGGAATAACCGGAAGGTTATTATAATAGTCCCGAAGGTTCTCTCCTAGCGCGCCAGTTCATAACGAAGTTACGCCACTGTACCAGTACCGCAATAGCTCATACAAAGCACATGGCAGCCCGAGAGTCACTCGAAGGTCAACAGTCACAGTTAGTCAACGGTCGTGACTGTTGACCACCCAGTAACCATACTCGGAGGTTACACGATGCAACATGGTAACTGTCGAGTAGAGTAATAGTCGCCGTTACTGTAGCAATGCAATACAGTTGCTAAGGGAATGTACTCCTTAGAGTACATGGCTTGCTAGAATTGCTATTTATATCCTTGTACTCTTATCTTAAAACTATTGCTAAGGGAATATACTCCTTACAGTACATGGCTTGTTAGAATTAGGAATGGTCTGATTAGGTGAGGAATAGGGGTACAAGCAAGATAGTCCAGGAGAATTGTGTACCCTCTAAGGCTAGCCCCTATATAGCCTAGACAACATTGAACACATATGTTTTGACACACCCCCATAGGCGACGTTGGAGATAGCCATAGCAAGCAATGGTCACAAGACCAGTCAAGAGATGAAGCAAGACAAAGCAAAGCTCAGGGTGGATCTCAAGATCACCACGCATTCCGAGCACAAGCAAGCGGCCACAAGGCCAGTTCACATGCAGAGTTTATGATAGCAAGAGCAGTACACTGAGCACAACCTAGCAAGTGTAAGCATGCAGGTATACTCATATATATCAGGCGCACAGCTCACCGCTCTCTAGTGTGGGCTTTGTGGAGCAAGCCGTACCGGGCATAGAGTTCATCCCCAAAAGGGCAAAACAAGATCAAGAGACAAGCAGGTGAGGCAGAGTGGGCACAAGCCCAAGAGCAGTGCAGAAACGCTGATGATCACCAGACCCAATGGCCTTGGTGAAGACATCAGCAGTGTTGGCCTGTGTGGCCACGTAAGCAAGACGAAGCTGACCACATTGCTGCAGCTCTCGCGTGAGGAAGTAACGGAGAGCAATGTGCTTCGTTCTGTGCTCCAGTCTCTGGTCCTGACATAAGGCAATCATGGCCTTTTTGTCGACGTACAGAACTGGAGGAGAACGAGGCCGCTCACCCAAGTCAATCAGCACGTAGGTCAGCCAGCGGAGCTCCTGTGCAGCCATAGCCCCCGTGTAGATCTCGGCCTCACAGCTGGAACTAAGTACAGAAGACGAGCGGGTGGACCTCCACGAGACAGAACCCGCGCCAAGGCTGAAGCTGTACCCCTGTGTCGTCAGCCCAAGAAGCGTCTGAGTGACCGGTGAGAACAACTGGACCGGGTCCTCCAAGCACAAGCCCCATGCCCGATGTATTGCACAAGTAACGCAATACCCTCTTCGCAGCTTCCCAGTGCACCTTTCGGTGTCTACCGGGAGCCACGTAGCGAGCCAGGAGGCTGAGAGGGTACGCGAGGTCAGGTCGTGTGCAGGACATCAGGTACATGAGGCAACCCACAAGCTCTGGGTATGGACCACTCGGCTCTACGGACTCGTCCGAAGGTGGAGCTGAGAGCGAGTGGCCTGTAGACATAGGATTGGACTGTGGCGAGGACCACGTGAAGTCGAAGCGCTGAAGGACCTGCTGCACCATGTGTGACTGAGTGAGGGTGATGGTGTGGCGTGCTCTGTCCCGGGTGATTTGCAAGCCAAGATAGCTCCGCAGCTCACCCAAGTCAGTGCAGGTGTGTCTCTTCTGCAGCTCCGCCTTCACTAAGGCCAGAGCCTCTGTGTCAGCAGTAGCAAAAACAAAGTCATCGACGTATACGAGAACGTAGAACGGCGGCAGGGAAGTGTCAGTGCGCAAAAACAGCGAAGGGTCAGCAGTCGAGGGAGCGAAGCCAAGAGCCGCAAGTGTAGTCCTCAGTGTGTTGTGCCACTCACGGGGCGCCTGTCGCAGGCCGTAGACTGGTCACCGAAGACTCCACTAGGTACCCTCAGGAAACGACCCAGTGAAGCCACGTGGGTGGCGCAACCAGATAGCCTCGTGAAGGCTGCCCTGCAGGAAGGCTGTTGTGAGAGTACGACGGCTTATGCTTGCTTATTATGCTATATCTAGCTTGGGTTTATTTTATCATGCATAGATATGCTTGATTTCCTAGGTTAGGTGCATTCCTATATATTATTATAATTATAGCACCAAACCAGGTTACGTGTACCGAACTCAAGCCTATTCGGTTGCCACCGAATTGCTTTCTACCGAGTTCGGGAAGGTTCTGTTCGCGACGCTTCGTGACCCTCAGAACATTCGCGTAACACCTGAGTTACCTGCCTTGTGTCGAGCCTATATATAGCCTCGTGTTGTACCCAGGTGGATCATTCAATTCAAACTCTCTTTCCTGAGCTCGATCCTAGATCCTCACACTTGGTAATCAGAGCCTGTTTACACACGAAGTTATTCGACCGCTAAAACCTAGATTTTAAAACCGCGGGGGCTACGACGAAAGCGCCGATTTCGGGTACGTAAACCAGTTCCGCGCTATTTTCTAACGTCCCCCTCGAACCGGTTTTTGAACACTCCTCAGGTTCAGTGGCGAAATAGTTGGAATTTCGACCTTAGGGTCAGTCTTAAGCTGCATGGCACGTCGCAGAGGCACTCGCTACTACGACGGAACTGAGTTTCCGCCAATCACGCAAATCGACTGTTAAAGTTATATTTAATATTTATCCTGCTTGCTGTAGTTACTGTAGTGTTTGTACCTCTTGCTAGTGGTGTACCACCCCCTGTGCATCATTCTTGACTATATGTTGTATGCTTTGCTTTTAGTGAAGCCCACTTCTTTGGTCAATCCTCTCGACCCTTGCTCTCGCCACGCTCGTCACCCGCTTGGCCTAGGCTTCTAAGCCAAGGCCCTAGTTAAACCCGGTTCCTAGCTAAGTCAGTATCGTGACATGATATTGAGCGATTAAGATCCTCGACCTAAGTTAATGGGCCCACCATTCCTGCCCGCTGCTGCCCGTAGATCCGCCCATTGATCGTATTTTTTGCCCATGGCGTGCGAGGCCCATGGCGAGCACGCCCGCAAAACCGCCGACGGATCCGCTAGTACGCTCGCCAGGAAGTCCACCAGAGGACCCGCCAGCGCGAGCGTCAGCCAGTCCGCCGTCGGACCCGCCAGCGCACGCATCAGCAAGCCTGTCGATGGATCCGTCTGCGCGCGAGTCAACGGGACCGCCGACGAACCCGCCGACGGGCTCGTCACCGAACCCGCCCACGAACCCGCCGAAGGACCCGCCAGCCAACGAGCCAGCAGCCCCGCGGACCCGCCAGTAGGTGAACCAGCGGACCCGCGAGCCCGCCAGCAAGCTAGCCGACGGACTCGCCGTCAGACCCCCCAGCAACAGCACGCGCACCAGCGACGCCAGCAGCACCTGCAGTCCTTGCCGCCGTCCCCCTTGCCTCTCGTCGCCTCCCCTTTCTCTGTCGTGGCCCCTTCTCGTCACCCCCTGTCGCGGCTGTCCCCGTGTGCAGCTACAATCGCAGTGGGGGATGAGAGGGATGGGGGAAGGGCGTGGCGGGACCGCCATCAGAGACACCGCCAGCACAGACACCGCCAGCAGCGACACCGCCAGCAGAGACACCACCAGCAGAGACACCGCCAGCGACACCCGCGACCGCCAGTGACAGCGCTAGCAGCACTCCGCCGCACACCCCCCTCCCCCGTCGCCTTCCCCGCTACGACTCTGGCTGTTAAGGGGGAGGTGGTGCGGACATGGTGGCCGCCGTGAGCCACTGCAGAACCACCCTCTGCCCTGCCCCTCCCCCTCCCGCGGCTGCTGCTGTGGGGGGGAGGTGGCGGTGACGGGGGGGTGCGGGGGCTGGCAGCTGTGTGAAGGACATTGCAGGGACTACTGTGGGTGGGGCAGGGGTGTGGAGGAAGGAAGGGGGGGAGGGGGTGCGGTTCCAGGGGGCGGCTAAAATGGGGGGTGAGGTTGAGGGGGGGTAGTTTTTTGGGGGTGGGGATTTGGGGGTTAGTAAGAGGGACTCGCCGCGCCTGGCTCCCCCACCTCCTCTCCTCATCCCTCTCTCACCTCCCCCTTTGTAAAAGGGGGTTAGTAAAAGGGGTTCGCCACGAATGCCCCCCCCTCACCTCCTCTCCTCATCCCCCTCTCTCACCTCCCCCCTTCGTACTTTGCATCCCTCTCCTCTCCTCTCTCTCTCTCTCTCGCCTCCTCCTCCTCACTTACCTCTCTGCCGTCTTCCACTGCGCCAGGTTTACCCCTTCAGGGGGGGTTGACTGCACTATTTCTTACTGCAAGTAGCCTAAGGGGGTGTGTTAAAGTTGTATTTAATATTTATCCTGCTTGCTGTAGTTACTGTAGTGTTTGTACCTCTTGTTGGTGGTGTACCACCCCCTGTGCATCATTCTCGACTATATGTTGTATGCTTTGCTTTTAGTGAATCCCACTTCTTTGGTCAATCCTCTCGACCCTTGCTCTCGCCACGCTCGTCACCCGCTTGGCCTAGGCTTCTAAGCCTAGGCCCTAGTTAAGCCTGGTTCCTAGCTAATTCAGTATCGTGACATCGACCCAATCACACCAAGCCCGAACAACGACCCTACACTTAGCCCCTGGATCGACAGGCCGACCAACATCCCACCTGATTTTGAGCTACCTCCGAGCACGCCGGAGTCTCCTCCCAGCTTTCCCGCAAGGCACGAGAATGATCTCTCGCCTTACTGCATTGACGTCGACCGCATTGTGGTATTTTGCTCTAGCTGGTTGTGGGCTAAGGGTTTGGGCAAAATGTGCTTGCTAGACTGGCTGGAATTGATCTCGCACCCAACAAGCACCAACAAACCTTTGCTACCCACTACAACACCTTTGGTGTTGCTATTGGCACTTTGGGTTGTTGGGGATTGTTGTAGGGCGAGGGTTGGGTTGGTAGGATTTGACCAACTCGTCACTTTGCAGATATGAACTATTGCTAAAGCTACTTTCTTGATCTAATCCATGGCTGCCACGATACCCCGTCGCACATAGATTGCGATAGCGATCGGCCTAGATCTTGGTTGAAGGCCTGCATTACCATTCTGGAACTTAGAGATTAAGACCTTTCCAACGCGTACCTGCTCATAGTTTTAGGTTACGTGAGCTGCACGCAATGTTCCGTCGAAGTCGGCGGACTTAATCTCTTGTTACGCTCTCTAGATTCGCACGCTTTCCATCAAAGATCGCCAGCGTCGCGCGACGAAGCCGCGACAACTTCAAAACCTGGTACCTTGATAGCTGCTGTGAACAACACATGGTGGTATCACCGACATTCATTAGTAACTCAAAGAGAATGCGACGACCGTGCGAAATCACCGTCGCAAACAATAATCGACTCCAAGCATACGACATCGGCGAAAATTACCTACAGTCGAGCGACACCAACTTTACCATCCACATCGTAGATGTGCTCGTCGTCGCCGATCTTCAGTTCAACCTTCTTTCTGCTGCTCAACTGATGAACTGTGGAGTTGACCTTCGAAGCAACTGCGAAGAAAAAACCTTCGAATTATTTTACAAAACACTTACATCGGCAATTCGATCGACGAAGACGGCGTTTCGTATTGAACTTTGTTATGTGATGCCATAATTTGCATTCACGTCTGTCTGCCTCCCATCATATATTCGTGCGTTGCATGCGTGGTGTGAGCGTGTACAAGAATTAATGTTTGGCGTGGTTTGGATTTTCTGAGTGTGTGTGAATGTTATTTGACTTGAGCAGACAGCTGAAGTGACTCCTCTGCTTGAGAGCATTCCGACGAACCAAGGATCGCTTCAATCGGAGCACGAACGAGAAAGTTACGAACGGTTGAAGTTCGTATGCTTCTTATATTTGGTTACAACAACTTTGAGAATTTGTGGGGTGACTCCACAAGGGGCATAGACCATTGGGGGTTGGGAAATTCGTCACTTCTACTGTAGTTGCTGCCAAATGGTTGGGAGAAGCCAAACCAAGTTGGCAATTGTGGCCAAGTTGGGTGAGGTGGATGGCATGGGTTGGGAAAGTGACAAAGGTCAAAATTGCGATGCCTAAAGGGAGGGGAATTGTGTGACTACGGAGTTTCCTTGGTTGGGGACTCCTTGGAGACCTTCCCTCTCGTCCTCCTCATCCCCTCCTACCTGGTTTCTAGCTACTTAAATTCTCTTGTGTGGAACTTGTGTGAACTATTGTGATTGAGTCAAGTTTCAGCTCCAACATACCCCCAGATGCGCCGAAAATCATAACTCCTGTTTTATTTCACCTATTGATACGATTCAAGTTGGGAATTGTAGCCACGGTATAGAGCTACAACATATATAAAATTGGAGAAGTTTTAACAGTGCAATTTTCGTCGACGACGTTTCTTGTGAAGTCGACATTTCTGTCCAGAAATATAGTCCAAAGATTTTGAGATATTTCGGGCCCTAAAATTCATAGACTCCGTCCTTAATCTCTAACAAGTGGTATCAGAGCTGATTGAGGACTTTCTGAAGAGACTACTGAGGTGTGAAGACCCTCATAGACCCACCATGGCCTGTGGGCGTGCCTAAGTGGAGTTCTAGAGGTTGGATGTGACTTCCGCTAAGGGGAAACTCTGCCGAAATTTCGTTGGCGCCGACACTTGTGAAAATATTGTGGGACTTCGTTGTGGACAGCAAGGGGGGAGCTGAGATTTGTGATTGGGTGAAAAGACGATGCGTCAAGGAAATGGAGATGCAGCTGGGAAGAGGAGTGAGCCGCCACCATCCAAGATTGATGCGTTGGATGGCTCCAATTATAAGGAATGGAGTTTGCGGATGAGGAGCGCCTTCAAGCGCTACAAGCTACTGAAACTTGCGATGGGAGAAGACAAGATACATGAGGAAGGAGAGGCACGTGACCGATGGATTGAGAGGAGCGCGGTTGTGTACGACCTCATTCTTCAATCGGTCAACAACGACATGTTCCAGCATATCAAAAACTTGGTGGAGCCGGATGACTCCGGACCAAAGGCGTGGAAGCTACTGCGCGATCTGATTCAGCCCAACCCACTGCCGATGATGATTGTGTTGGAGAAGGAACTGGCTGCCCTCTCCATGCGACCGGGCGATGATGTGAAGCCGGTCCTTGACAAGATCAAGGACACCTATGCGAAGATGGTGTTATGTGATGCTATCACTTGCATTCACGTTTGTCTGCCTCCCATCACATGTTCGTGCGTTGCATGCGTGGTGTGAGCGTGTGCAAGAATTTGTGTTTGATGTGGTTTGGTTTTTCTGAGTATGTGTGAATGTTATTTGGCTTGAGCAGATATCTGAAGTGACTCCTCTGCTCAAGAGCTTTCCGACGAACCAAGTATCGCTTCAATCGGAGCACGAACAAGAAAGTTACGAAGTTCGTATGCTTTTGATATTTGGTTGTGGTGACTATGGGAAGTTGTGGGGTTGACTCTATAAGGGGTATATACTTTTGGGGGTTGGGAAATTCGTCAACATCACTGTAGATGCTGCCAAATGGTTGGGAGAAGCCAAACCAGGTTGGCAAGTGTGGCCAAGTTGGGGTGAGGTGGATTGTGGAGGTTGGGAAAATGACAAGGGTCAAAGTTGGGTTCCTATAGGGAGGGAATCTTTTGTGCTTGTGGGGTTTCCTTGGTTGGGGACTCCTTGGGACCTTCCCTCTCGTCCTCCTCTTCCCTCCTACCTGGTTTATTGCTACTCCAGCACCTTGTGTGGTGATTATGAGATAATTGTGAAAATATTGTGATTGAGTTAAGTTTCAGCTCCAGCATACCCCCTAGTACGCCGAAATTCATAACCCGAGTTATACGCCATATTTTGATACAATTCAATTTGGGAAAGATCGCCACGGTCAAGGGCTACAACATATTCGTGTTTGAGAGAATTCTAACAGTGCGTTTTTTGTCGACGACGTTTCTTGTGACGACGACTTTTCTGTCCAGAATTGTAGTTGACGATTTTGAGTTATTTCGGCCCCTAATCTTCATAGACTCCGTCCTTAGTCTCTAAAAAGTGGTATCAGAGCTGATTAAGGACCTTGTGGGGAGTCTAGTGAAGTGTGAAGACCCTTCTAGACCCACCATGGCCTGTGGGCGTGCCTAAGTGGAGTTCTGGAGGTTGCATGTGACTTCCGCTAAGGGAAACTCTGCCGAAATTTCGTTGGCGCCGACACTTGTGAAAATATTGTGGGACTTTGGTGTGGACAGAAAGGGGGGAGCTGAAACCTGAGATTGGGTGAAGAGAAGATGAGTCAAGGGAGTGGAGATGCAGTTGAGAAGAGGAGTGAGCCGCCACCATCCAAGATTGAGGCGTTGGATGGCTCCAATTATGAGGAATGGAGCGGGCGGATGAGGAGCGCTTTCAAGCGCTACAAGCTACTGAAACTTGCAATGGGGGAAGAGGAGATGCCCGAGGAAGGAGAGGCACGTGACCGATGGATCGAGAGGAGCGCGGTGCTGTACGAACTCATCCTACAGTCGGTCAACAACGATATGTTTCAGCACATCAAGGATCTTGTGGAGCTGGATGACTCCGGACCGAAGGCGTGGAAGCTACTGCGCGACGTGATTCAGCCCAACACGCTGCCGATGGTGATTGTGTTGGAGAAGGAGCTGGCTGCCCTCTCCATGCGAGCGGGAGATGATTTGAAGCCGGTCCTTGACAAGATCAAGGACACCTATGCGCGGATGGCAGCGGCGGGCAGCACGGTGTCGCAGATGCAGCAGTGCACTAAGATCATTTCGGTGCTCGACAACTCATGGGACAACCTGATCCCCACCCTCAACTCTCAGCAGGACCAGTGGACACCAGAGTGGCTACGGCAGCAGATTCTGCAGGAGGACTTCCGCAGGCACCACACGGGTGGTGGTGCTGCCAACAAAACTGCTGAGGGGTATGGAGCTGCAGGAGGCAGCAGAGGAAGATGTTGTGCCAAAGTACTATAGTGGCACGGTCATCGCACTCCCATTCAGCCTACAAGCCTGCTCAGCTTCTGGAATTTTGTGGGGAGGTGCTTCAATATGTGTTCTTCATACCCTCAAAGTTTCAGAATTTTTGAAGCAGTTTACAAGGCATGGCAACATTTTTTAGTTTCAAGACTTATGGCATCCCGGAAGTGTGTGTTACTCTTTTTTGGTAACACCCGAGTTCACCATTTCGGCTGCTGACTCATCTACCGAGCTCTGATTGGTCTGAAAATCGGTGTGGAAGTCCTTTGCCATGTTTTGCAGGTGGTCACCGAGTTTCAGGACAACCCAGCATCGGAGCAGCACGTCACAGCTGTCGAAAGTTACTGTTCCGTAGTCATGGTGCACTGTTGGCAGCATTTCCCTTGCCACCCTTTCATTGTTGTCATGCCAATGGTGCAGGGACAGAGAATGAGACAAGAAGTACAGGTGGTCAAGTGGGACTCTACCACCCTCCTTTTGAAAAGTGTGGTCTTCCTAGAAGCAGCTTGCAAGAGGGTGCAAGTGGGAAGACAAGCTGACTCATGGTTGGCTTGACTCACTATTGGTAGCCTTGAGTACAGCTCTGAACATCCAAGTGTGGTTGGCTTTGCTGACCTAGCTAGGACGTTTCCCATCCTTCTCTAGCCTTTCTCCCCTAGGACTCAACCTTCTCTGAGTTCCCAGGATGGTCCCAACCCCTTAAGAGTCCCCTAGGCAATGTTGCACTCAACCTCTTCCTTGCATCAATGAAGCTACTCGTTTTTCAGCCGAGCTTACGTTTTTGTTCACTGCGTAGCGCATACAACTCTGATGAAAGCAAGCCATATACCGTTGGAAAGCAGACACCTGAAGCTAACGTCAGTCCAAGTTTCAGCCTCGTTTGCTATCGGAGCTGATCGTGACGGCGTTTTGAACAGAGGCGGTTTGAAGTCATCAGATTCTGCTTAGGTGGTTTCAAGGGCATCTACGACCCCTAAGTGGACTCTAGACTATAACAAGTGGTATCAGAGCGGTTCTTCTCTGTTCCTGGGTGAATATGGAGGCTGAAGGTTCTGCTCCAGCTGGTCCTAGTGGCAGTGGTGGCGTGAGAGGCGCTGGGGAAGCAGGAAGAGGCGTTGTAAGCGGATCTGCACCAATAGCATCCGTTTCAACACCAGCCAAGGATGATGTGAAGACATTCAACCTAGAGAAGTTCTCTGGGGAGGATTGGGCATCATGGAGCTTCAGGATGGAGCTCCTATTTAACCATTATGGACTGCTTGAAGTGATAGATGGAGAATTGAAGAGGCCTGCGAGCGAAGGAGCGACCAAGGAATGGGATCGCCGATCCAAGGATGGATTCTTCCTTCTCTCTCAATGCCTCTCATCCAACCAGCTGCACCACGTCAAGCATCTCATCAAGGATATCCAGTGTGGTCCCAAGGCATGGAAAATATTGAAGGATGTCCATGCCCCCAGCAGCGAAGCGATGGTGGTGGTGCTCGAACGACAACTCCATGCGGTGAAGATCAACGAGGGTGATGCGGTGCAAGGAGCGTTCGATCAACTCCGGGACCTCTATGTGAAGCTCTCTGCTGCTGGTGTGGACTACCCTGAAAAGATCAAGTGCTACAAGGCTCTCTCCCTGCTACCGGAGTCGTGGGGGCCCTTGGTGGTCAACCTCAATGGCATGAAGGACTCATGGTCCCTTGAGTGGATTCGTGCTCAAGTCCTTCAAGAGGAGTTTCGGAGGAAGGAGCTGACTGCCGCTGCCGGTGAAGGTGGAGGCTCTGCCTATGGCATGAAAGGCTTCAAGGGACGTGGCAGCAAGAAAGGCAAGGCCAAGGAAGGCTCTGGAGGGGAGCAGTATTCGGGAGGGAAGCGTAGCAACAAGGGAGGCAAGCGGTGTGGCGGCAAGTGTTGGTATTGCCATGTGGAAGGTCACCCATGGTTTAAGTGTCGCAAGCTACCTGATGGTTGGAGGCCTGGTCAGCCATCAATTGAAGGCTCTAAGGGTGTTCATGGAGCTATGGGAGAAGGCATGGGCAGTGAGGAGGGCGATGGAGGTGCCGGCGGACATGGCGGCATGTTCTACCATGTAGGAGAGGCATGCTCCGAGGATATGGTTGTACCGGCCAGCAAGGTTGCTCTTCACCGTTCCTCCCATTGGGTCATCGACACGGGAGCCTTCATGACCATGACCAACCGAGAGGATCTGCTGGATGAAGTCAGGCCATCAAAGGCAGCCACCGTTGTTTCAGCCACCGGCCAAGTTGTACCCGTGCGTGGCGAGGGGAGAGCCATGTTTATGGGTGCGGATGGGAGGCTTGTGGGGCTGAAGCGTGTTCTCCTTGTCCCTGGACTATGTGCCAACCTTCTCTCTACCAAGGCATTGAGTGAGGCAGGGATGAAGATGGAGATGATGGGCACAAAGGTGTTCAAGGCAACTCTGGATGGGCACATGTTGTGGGACCTCCGAGGCGGCAAGGACATGCACCGGTCCATGTGGGAGATACCGGTGCTGCCATGGAAGGAGGCGGCTGCGCGCTTGGCTGCTGAAGCTGTAAGAGGAGGGCATGCAAGCCACGTAACCAGTGGAGGAGGTGGTGATGGTAGTGATGGTGGGCTGCTTGTGCATGGGGGGGGTGCACTACCAAGTGTAACTCCTAGCACGGGTGAGACGGATTGGCTCACCGCACACCGTCGCTTTGGCCACGTGGCGCTACCTCAGTTACAGCAGCTGTTTAAGGAGGAAAGAGTCAAGGGGCTGAGGATAAAGGGGGAGCCCAAGGAGGTGGGCTCTTGTGAGACTTGCTTGACCAGCAAGTTCTCACGATTTCCCTTCCATTCGACGGTGGGGCAGTCAAGTGACCCGGTGGAGCTCGTGCATGTGGATCTTGTGGGGCCCATGAAGGTGAAGGGAGATGGTGGAGCCCTGTATTCCATGACTATGGTGGATGATTACACAAGGCTCACCTGGTCTTTTCCACTTGCAAAGAAGAGTGATGCTGCAAGGGTCATCATTGAAGAGTGGTTGCCCATGGTGGAGCGAGAGAGCGGCAAGCGGGTGAAGGCGATTCGTAGCGACCGGGGTGGGGAGTTTTTGGGAGCGGAGTTCCGGAGCTGGTTGAAGCGGCATGGCATCAAGCAGCAGCTCACCACGGCCTACACCCCTCAGTCCAACGGCGTGGCAGAGAGAGCGAACCGGACCATCATAGAGGGCGGGAGAACGATTTTGGTGGACTCGGGTCTACCCTTGCGGTTCTGGCCCCTCGCTATTCGTCATGCTACCGTCATCAAGAACCGGGTGTTGACTCATGTGGGAGGTCAGCATTGGGTCCCTATGGAGAAGTGGAGTGGCAAGAAGCCCCTGGTTGATATGCTTCGTGTCTTCGGGTGCATGGGGCTCGTGCATGTCCCTAAGGAGAAGCGTGACAAGCTTCAAGCGGCGGCGGTGTGGGCTGTTCATTTGGGTCTTGCACGGGGGAGCAAGGGCTGGCTCATGTGGGACCCAAAATCCAACACCATCTTCACCACCAGAGATGCCAAGTTCATGGAGGGGCTCATGTTCAAGGAGTGGTCGGAGCGGGGGAGGAGCAAGGTCACCATTCCGCTTGGAATAGAGGTGGGAACCAACGACCCACTTCTCATTCCCATCGAGTTGTCCTCATCTTCAGAGTTGACAGAGGTGTCACATGACTTGGGAGGTGCTGAAGGGGAGGCAGCAGATGTGGAAGAAGTACTACAGCAAGGGGAGGCCCCTATAGCTGAGAGAGGTGATACCGAGGAGGAGGTGCAGCAGCCTACACCATCCCCTAAGCTTCCACCAAGGCGCACAACCCAAGGAAAGCGTGATGCTGTCCGTGGTGGAGCCAAGGAAGGAGCAGCCAAGGAGAGGCCCAAGAGAGCTGCCCACCCAAGGGATTTCCTCAAGTATGAAAGGCTTGGGGTTCCCAAGGCATTGCTGGTCCAAGAGGAGGAATATGAGGAGGAGAAGGGAGCCGAGGGGGAGATGGAGCAGATTTGTTGCTTTGGCGTCAACTTACCTCATGAGCCGGCGTCAATGGAGGAAGCTCTCGCTGGAGATGATCGAGAGGCGTGGCTGGCTTCAAGGGAGGATGAGTTCCAGAGCCACATGGAGAATGAAACATGGACCCTTACCAATCTTCCCCCAGGAAGGAAGGCATTGGACTGCACGTGGGTGTTACGTGTAAAGACCGATGCGGAGGGGAGGTTGGAGAGGCGCAAGACAAGGCTTGTGATCAAAGGCTTTCAGCAGAGAGAGGGAATTGACTTTCAAGAGGTGTTTGCTCCTGTTGCCAAGGCTCCTACGCTCCGGTTGTTGCTAGCAGCCGCTGCCGTTTGTGGCTGGAAGGTGGAGCAAATGGATGTGAAGACGGCATTCCTCTATGGCGTGGTAGATGAGGAGATCTACATGAAGCAGCCAGAGGGGTATGATGATGGGAGCGGACGTGTTTGCAGGCTCAACAAGGCCATCTATGGCCTCAAACAAGCTCCAAGGTGCTGGTATGCAAGGCTGGTGGAGGCGTTGGAGGCTCTTGGCTTCAAAGTTAGCGGCTGCGACGAGAGTCTCTTCATGACCGAGGGGGAGGAGGAGAAGGTATTTCTCCTTGTCTATGTCGATGACATCCTCCTCTTCTCTCCATCCCTAGAGAGGATCAAGGAGGTGCAAGGGAAGCTGAAGGAGACCTTTCAATGCAAGGCCCTTGGACCAGTGGGGTATTACCTTGGTCTTCACGTGGAGCGGGACGAGGTGAAGGGATGGTTGAGGCTTCACCAACACAAGTACCTTGCAGCCATGGGGGAGAAGTATGGGCTGGAGGAAGGGAGGAGTGTGAAGACTCCTTTACCCTCAGGGTTTCAGCTGCACCTTGATGAAGAGGAGGGTGAGGTGTTGGAGTACGAGTTGCAGCGTCGGTTCCAGTCAATGGTGGGGAGCTTGATGTACGCTTCGGTCAACACTCGCCCCGACATTGCGTTTTCAGTTTCACAGCTCGCTCGTGTGGTGTCTAGGCCCCTTCAAGAGCACCTGGATGCAGCAGAGAGGCTGGTGAGGTACTGCATGGCAACCTCAAGGGTGGGGCTGCAATATTCAGTGCATGGGCAGCTGAAGCAAAAGGGAGTGGAGGAGGTGAGCACAAAGACTAGTGCACCTGCAAGGCGTGGGCATTTGTACCTCTCGTGTTTCACCGATGCTACCTGGGCAAGTGACATCAGTGATGCTACATCCCATGGTGGCTATATATGCTGTGTTGGAGGGAGTCCAGTGAGTTGGAAGTCTAAGAAGCAAGGAGAGATAGCTCACTCATCAACGGAGAGCGAGTACATGGCGTTGTTTCATGGAGTGAAGGAGGTGGTTTGGATGAGGAGGTTGCTTGAGGAGTTGGGGCAGGAGCAAGAGGGTCCTACACCTGTGTTTTGTGACAGCCAAGGAGCAATTGCAATGGCGCGTAATGCTGTGCTCCATGGGCTGAACAAGCACATGCATATCAAGTGGCATTGGGTGAGGAAGGAGGTGAAGAAGGGCACCATCTCCTTGCACTACATCAACACTACCAAGCAACCTGCAGATTTCTTGACTAAGCGGCTTGCAGAGCATCAGCATTGGAGCTGTGCCACCTTGTGTGGCATGTCCTTCAACTAAGGGAGGCAGCTTCAGGGAGCAGCTAAGGGATGAATGAGAGCACGATGAGGGGGAGTTTGTTGTGCCAAAGTACTATAGTGGCACGGTCATCGCACTCCCATTCAGCCTACAAGCCTTCTCAGCTTCTGGAATTTTGTGGGGAGGTGCTTCAATATGTGTTCTTCATACTCTCAAAGTTTCAGAATTTTTGAAGCAGTTTACAAGGCATGGCAACATTTTTTAGTTTCAAGACTTATGGCATCCCGGAAGTGTGTGTTACTCTTTTTTGGTAACACCCGAGTTCACCATTTCGGCTGCTGACTCATCTACCGAGCTCTGATTGGTCTGAAAATCGGTGTGAAAGTCCTTTGCCATGTTTTGCAGGTGGTCACCGAGTTTCAGGACAACCCAGCATCGGAGCAGCACGTCACAGCTGTCGAAAGTTACTGTTCCGTAGTCATGGTGCACTGTTGGCAGCATTTCCCTTGCCACCCTTTCATTGTTGTCATGCCAATGGTGCAGGGACAGAGAATGAGACAAGAAGTACAGGTGGTCAAGTGGGACTCTACCACCCTCCTTTTGAAAAGTGTGGTCTTCCTAGAAGCAGCTTGCAAGAGGGTGCAAGTGGGAAGACAAGCTGACTCATGGTTGGCTTGACTCACTATTGGTAGCCTTGAGTACAGCTCTGAACATCCAAGTGTGGTTGGCTTTGCTGACCTAGCTAGGACGTTTTCCATCCTTCTCTAGCCTTTCTCCCCTAGGACTCAACCTTCTCTGAGTTCCCAGGATGGTCCCAACCCCTTAAGAGTCCCCTAGGCAATGTTGCACTCAACCTCTTCCTTGCATCAATGAAGCTACTCGTTTTTCAGCCGAGCTTACGTTTTTGTTCACTGCGTAGCCATATACCGTTGGAAAGCAGACACCTGAAGCTAACGTCAGTCCAAGTTTCAGCCTCGTTTGCTATCGGAGCTGATCGTGACGGCGTTTTGAACAGAGGCGGTTCGAAGTCATCAGATTCTGCTTAGGTGGTTTCAAGGGCATCTACGACCCCTAAGTGGACTCTAGACTATAACAGAAGAGGGGGTGGGAGAGGCCGAGGCCGTGGGAGAAGCTTTGGCAGAGGAAGAGGCCGAGGTGACTACAACGAGGGGCATGGGATCTCTGGTGGCAGGGGGAGCACCCGAATGGAGGGTGCGTGCTGGTACTGCAAGAAGGCTGGACACCCATGGTTCAAGTGTTTCAGTCAGCCTGAAGGATGGGCGCCTCCAGGCATGAAGCCGCCAAGTGGTGAACGAGCACGAGGTGGCGCTGTACAAGGTTCAGGTGCACAAGGTGAAGGTGCACAAGGTAAAGCTGACCCCGGGATGTTCCTCATGGTTGAAGATGTGAAAGAGAGTGAGGATGATGTGGGTTCGGTTGGGAAGGTTCTGATGCACTCCCTCACTCACTGGGTGATCGATTCAGGATGCACAAGTCACATGACCCCACGGGCAGATTTGCTTGACGAGGTAAAGCCCCCTGGGAAGATCAAATTTGTGGCTGCCTCTTCAGGTGCCTTGCTCCCTGTGATTGGTGTGGGGAATGCCAAGGTAATGGGAGCTAATGGGGGGCTTGTGGGGCTGGGGAATGTGCTGTTGGTTGAAGGTTTGTCCGCTAACCTTTTTTCTGTGCGCCGGCTGCAGAAGAGCAAAGGCCAAAGTGGCCTTCGGCCCAACCAGCTGCCGTGCAAAGCTTGGGAAGCTGTTGTTGTGGGATCTGGAGGAGAAGAACAGCTGCATCAAGGACCTGTGGCAGCTGCCCATCATCCCTTGGAGTGGGAAACCTGGGATTGGTGGAGAGATTTCAGGAGGAATCGCATTAGGAAATGGGGTCGCGGGCGCGACAGGAGGCGTCGCGACAGTTGCGGGTGCGTGCACCACGGGGTCTGGTTGAACGCCGATGTACCCGTACCTAAACCCGAAATTCGCGTATTGCGGCCCCACGTAGCCACGAACAGGCATCCCAAAAGCTGGCTTGTGTGACCGTTCTCGGACGCGGTATGTTGTCCGTGAGTCTGTGTTCCGGGATGAGGCGTGAATACTCCATGCGTGTTCTGATCATCCTGTTGGGTCTGAAACCGAACGACGCTGATGCTAGAGGAATCTGTGACCGCAGTGTGAGGTGAATCCCGTTGATCAGTTGTTGCGGGTGGAACGCGGGCATTTGGGCCCCAAAAATTACAGGTTGCACGTATGGGGTGCTCCATGTGGGATTGAGCGCGGGCATGTTTTGCACAGCATCGCTAGCTGGTTCCGCAGTGTGGATTTGGGGCGCGGCTGTATTGCCTGTGGCATTATGGGAGTCGTGCAGAATTGGCGCCGCGACGCGATTCACGGTATGCATGCATCGTACGAGATTACCCCTACTCATACGTAACGTGTGTGTCAACATGTTGCGATGTCTCTACGCGATTCCGACTATGGGATCTCTGACTGTGGAAACACACGCCCGCGTGGATTATCGGTTCGTGATGACCATCGCGACCAGGGCGTTCCCGGTCCATCAAGCGCGGCCCATATTGTAACCGCGACACGCGACACTCGCTTTTCGTCTAAGTCCACTGAATTTGATGGGACAAGAGAGAGAGGTGCTTGATATGCAACTAGCGAGCGCAAAGCGTAAATGTGGACAGGCTGTGTGTAATGACCGGTCACGGCTTAGACGTGCTTCGCACATCTTCGCGTTTGTGTCTCGACCGAACAGCGACACCTGTGTAGGTCGTTCAAAGTGCTGCACGTGTCAGCCAGCATGGAGCCTGTCTAATCGCGCCAAGTGTTTCCAAACCTGTTCTCGCACCGCGCTTACCAAACCTATCTTTGTGCGAACACAGGTCGATACATGTTTCGTGAAGTCGCAACCAATCCTCTCGCTCTTTTTTTTTCGCGAACGCGCAGTTGCATGCGCGCAATTTTCCACCTGTCAATGTTGAACAACCAATCGCGTCCGTTTTCCACCGAGTCGCGCATGCTTTGGCGCGTAAGAACCACGTGGGTTCTTTCGGTTTTTGGTGGCTCGCTGAGTTTTCGATGGGAATCTGGTGGGTTTCACTCTGCCACGCAGGGCCGCGCAAGGTCCAAAACTGGTGGCATTCTGAAGGGCCGACTTCGCCCCACGCGTCCCCCGGTAGCTCCGCGCCCCGTACATCCCCAGGCGTGGGCGGGGTTTTTCCCGAGCCGCGCCGTATCAACATACCAGTCCATCCGGGCCCTGGTGAAACCAATTCCACCAGGTCCCCCCCTGGTGAATTCGGGTTCCCACCAGGGCCGCACGCGGATGCACCGTGTGTCGCGACCCCCAGCTGGGCCAGCTGGGAGCTGCACGCGAGCGGGAGTGCCCCGCCCGCATGCAGGTCCCTAGCGAGATACGGGCGGCGGAGTCAGCTGGCGGGGTGGTCCCGCGCCGAGCCGGGGCCACGCCAGCGCCACGCAGCCCGGGACCACACTCTGGGCCCCCCCGGTCCCAGCCCTGGCTCGCGAAACCCCTCGCGAAACCCCTCGCTCACCAATGGAGCGAGCCCCGTGCGCGCCGAAAACATTCCGGCCAATGGGAGCCGTCTCCGATTGCGGGGTGCTTCGGAGGCCCCTTACAAAACACTTCGCCACCCTATCCGCGCGTGCGAAGCGTCGCCAGGGTGCGCCGAAACGAATCCGGCCAATCGGCATCGCTTCCGATTGGTGGTGTGGTTCGGAAGACCCCCGCGAAATATCCTTCGCGCATGCGAAGGGTCCCCTGAGCTCGTCGAAAATGTATCAGCAAATTGGAAATTGGGTGCATCATCTCTCGGGAAAAAAAGTTTCCGCAGTGTACCGAATGGTCGTTAAACGCGAATGGTTATAATAAAACATCAATATGAAATATTGTGATATTGTAAATCATAAACGCGATTGCACGTACAAATAGGCAATCTCATTGTTTGGTAGGAAAAAACGAACTACATGTTTGGTATTTTGTTGTGGTTCTTTTTTTTGTTTATTAATATGTCCTATTCGTTATGATTGCGCTAACTAAATGGCCACCCATTTTATGAACGCGTTTAACTTTGACCGCGTTTAGTGTGGGCACATTATTGAGTGTAGTAATCTGGCATGAAACAGGAAGTTGTTATCGTCCGTTACCCTGGTTTTTGGCGGACGCGACGAGGAATACACCCCGCCCGATGTGGTGACCATCGCCCCCTGCATGCAGTTCGCGACTGGAATGCTACCTGGCGCGACGAGGTTCCACTCCTTGCATGTCGGGGAACGTCCCCCCCTTGGCAAGTCCGAAGCGGCGCGCGGGCCCCCCCTCCCTCCCCCTAGCACGCGCGGTGCGGCCCCTCGCCTGTTGCTGTCGCTGCCTGCCCCTTGATGCGTTTTGTCCCCTTTTAGGCCCTCGTCCAGGGTTTTACGTGCTCATTTTCATCTTCACGCTTTGGTTCTCCTTTTTTGTCTTCCCTCTTTGACCTCTCCGCCTAGTCCTCGCTGCGAACAAGCTCTGTCTCTAGTGTGTGTGTGGTTCGCATTCGCGTTAGCACTTGTAGTGTGAACCCTTGCTGTTCTCGTGCTAGTGTAGGCCCGGCCCGTCCGCGCAGCTGGTTAGTGCACGCATTCTGCGCCGGCCATGGCTCGCGAATTGAAGGCGCTGTTGAACAGTGGAGACCAGGGCGCTTCTTACACCGCGACGATCTCGATTGCTCGCGCAACTGTGGAGCTCCCCCCCGAGCAGAGGAAGTGCTTCGCCGATGATACGCATCCCTTCACCGCGACCTGCTTTGACTTCCTCACCTGGTGAGAATGTCCTGTTTCAATTTAGGACGGACGGCTTGTTCAATACTTTATTATGTGTTTTGTCGCGTTTTGTTTTGTGTGGTTCTAAACCCTGGTAAATCGTTCGCGTATCTTGGTTGCTTGATTCATACGTTGTTTAGCTGCACTCCTCGTTCTAAGTAGATGCTGTGAACCTACCTTTATCGTTCGCGACGACGAAACATATACGCGTTAAGTGTATGGCAATGTGTTCTTTAATCCCCCGTACAGCGTGGTTGTCAGGAAGTGCGTGTCTCAGTCGCTGCAGGGGTCGATCCAAGTGGTTCCATCCAATGTTGTCGCGGACATCGTCGCGGGTGCAGAGGCCGCGCACGTGGCGTTTGACGGAATGCTTGAAAGCAGATTGGTCGCGTTCTGCCTCTGGTCCGAGTGAGTACACAGTGCTAACCTGCGGGCTAGTCGCGTTTCCAATCTGGTCGCGTTATGCATCTGGTTAGTCGGTTATATCCTTCATGCAGGCTTCATGGGCTCACGCCGTTTTCCGTGTGTAATATGATAATGGCAGGGAGTTGAGTGACATGAAGGCTTCAAACGCGTGCATGCTTCTGCTTTTGCGCCCGGACCACCTCGGGCTTGACGCGAGTGCAAGCTGGAAAACGCGTCTTGTCCGCGTCTGTCACCCCACTGCTGCGCTTGAGCAACTTTCCACGATTGACAAGATTGTCGCGTAAGTTGTTTTTCGCCGGAGGGTTTTTTTTTTGTGTCTAGTTGCTCTTATATATATGTCCTTATTTTAACTGCGATGCTATCCATCTATGTATTCAGGTGGTTTCAGGGTCGCGTTTGCCAGGCTTTCGAGCGCGATTCCGTCCAGTGTGTCCAGTCGGGGCACCTAGGAGATTCGATTCATCTCGTTGACCTGGTGAGCCAATGCCCTGTTCGCGTATGTTTTGTCGCGGTATTTAAAACGGCAGCACAAATTTTCTTTAACCATACACTCCCTTTCCGCGGCTTCCTTTCAGGATATCTCGTCTTGGAAGACCTCTTGCGGGCCAATCGCGTGTGGCTACGCGTTTGACAGAATCCTCAACGAACTCGACGCGGTTGTTGTACACGACCATACGCCGCGCATCGCGAAGCCCATCCAAAGGACGTTGACTACATTGCGGCAGGATGCGAAACGCGCCGCGGAGGAGCACGCGTTCAAGTCTAGATGCGGTTTTGCGGACGGTCACGGTGGGGAAGCACACGGTAATGAATGCGGGAGGTCGCACGATCATGCCGCCGGATCGCACGTTTCTGTTCCCGAAGCCCTCGCGATCACAACTGCTTACTCGCTCGCGAACGCCGCAGTCGTGGAGGAGGCCGCAGCGGATCAGGGGGCTCCGGACAACAAGAACGAGGGCTCGAGCTCTGACCGCAACAAGGATGCCCCTGAGACCGCGCCTCATGGTGGACGTGACGTGAATGCGTCGGAGGGTGCCGATGGTCAGGGTCGCGCAGCGGATGAGGGGTCTGCCGAGGAGCGTGATGATGCCGCGATGGATAACCAGGGCGGTGAATTGGAGCTGGAGGGGTCGGACGACGTGGAGGAGGAAGAGGACGAGGAGGAAGAGGAGGAGGTGGAGGAGGTCGCGGAGAACACCAGGGCTGGGCATGGGGCTGCGGTCGCGGTCGCTGGAGCAGGGAAGAGTATTCGCCGTCTCACTGCTGCGTTGTCCCCTCGTCCTAGAAGCGCGGCCCCTTCGTGCGAGGGTGCGGGCAAGAGCCCGGTCGCGGGGAAACGGAAATACGACGAGCTGGTGAAGATTGATCCCGGTAAGCTGGCCGCGGAAATTCTCCGCCTGGACGAGCATGTGCGGACACAGAAGCGCCGACTCGCCAAGCTTGAGGAAGCCGTGTCCGCGAAGCCTGGTCAGGAAGCAGCGACGGTGATCACGCAGAGTTACGATGATCTCGTGGGCACTGTGGAGAAGGTGCTACTTCATATGCAGAACGCGGAATGGGTGATACTCAAGGAAGCCAAGGCGGCCGCGAAGGACATGGCCGAGAATCGCGACCTGCGGGACGTGCTGAAACATACTGCGGCTCGCTTGGAAGATGGCGCGGCTAACCTGAAGGCAGTTGTCGTGGACTCCATGGAATCCGCACAGAAGAAGTTGACGGACGAGGTCGCGCGAAAGATAGACGGCGCGTCGTCCAACATTGTGGCCACCCCTGAACGCGCGATCACAACAAGCGGCATGACCAACGCTCTCAACAGCGTCATCGCCATGCTTTCCGGTCTGCGCCAGGGGACGGATGGGCTGGAGGAGAAGGTGTCGGACGGGGTCGCGGAAGTGGAGACAGGGAAGAGGGTAGCGGACAAGGAGACAGGGAAGAGAGCCGCGGAGAAGGAGACGGGGAAGGCTGAAACCAGCAGGGGAGGAAAGAGGCAGAAAGGTCCCGCGGTTCCCAGTGTCGCGGAGATCTTGAAGAGCCAGGGGGGCACCGTCGATCTGCGTTCAGGGACGGTCCAGAGGGGAACCACCAGGGGGGATGCTGCTGCGAGACCACCTTCTTCTCCCGCGGCAGTGGTAGCTGGTAAGGGCAAGGCCAAGGTCGAGGAAGCCCCGCTGGCAAACACCACCACCGCGACCACCACCACCGCGCTCGTGCCCGCGGCAAGTACCCCCGCCGCGATCGCTACTGGACAGCCTGGACCCAGCTCCACCTCCCCTGCAACCCCCCCCGCTGCAGATGTGGCACTCAAGGCGAAGAGTCAGGGTCGCGGTGGTTGTAAGCCTCCTCCAGCCGCGCTCAAACTGGATGACGACGACGACGACTCGGACGCGGACGATGATGTTGAGCTGGTGCTGCAAAGGTTCAGTGTGCACTGCGAGACCGGCGGAACTAGCGGCAAGAGGAAGGGCTGTGGTATCCGCCCTCCGCCCAGGGGTGGAGAGGGGATGGTCGGCAAACCGTGGCTTGGGGGGATACGTCGCTGGCTGGGTCATCACTCACTCCAAGAGGTGCAGTACCTGACCGCTATCGCAGTGATGTGTTACGACAAGAGGGTTGACCACGGTCTCAAGCTGCCAGCGCAGCAGTTAAGGAATTGGGCCGAGGACATCTCCGCGGCCGATGAGATGAGCACCGGGCTTTTCGCGACCATGCATCTCCGAAACCTTTGCGGCAACGTTGACAGGTACGCTTATGATCATGATCTGTTGTTAAACATGCTTTGTACGCGATCAAATACGCGGCTAACCATGTCATGCATTAACCCACTTATGCAGGTACCGTCACATGTTCAAGGCATACCGCGACCTCACCCGCCCCACAACCAGTCTCGGCAATGCGGTCGCATGGGCAGCTGTGGTGGGGAGGGAGGCGGCAGACGAAGATTCTGATGTCGCCGGGGCACAGGAGGGTCTGTTTGCCGGTGCGGTCGCGTGCGCGATCGCGATGGTGTGGGAGACCTGCAATGGTCTTGATCTGGACGGAATCGTGAATGCTGGATACGTGGCGGCGCAGTCTGCAGGCGCCCCTGAAGAGAAGGCCCGCGATTTCGTCGCTATTGTGACCGCGGTCTTCAAGAGGGCCAGGAAGGAGAATGCACGCGCGCACACCACCGAGGTAACGCCGAAGCAGGTCGCGGAGGCTATCGAGTCCGCGGTCGTGAACCGCCTTGGAGCGCGCCTTGGGGACCCCACTCTGGTTGCTATGGTCGCGCAAGAGGCAGTAGACGTGCTGATGACCTAGAGCGACTGCAAGGTCGCGGCCAAGATGATGGAGGTCAACGAGCTCTACCTCGCTCTTCCTGATAAGCGACTGTCCGCGAAGAAGAGGTCCGCATGAATGTGTAGTTAGTTTGTCCCACCTGCTGGAGTTTTACTCGCGGTGGGAAACATGTGGTGCTCTAGACTCTTGTTCGTGTAGTTGCATGAGACCCTTGTTAGTGTGGGTAGTATGTCCACCCTGCTTGAGTTTTTACTCGCGGTGGATATTCTGTCTATGCTGTTTAGTCCATTTCCTTAACCATGCTTCATCCGCGTTGACAACACGGATGCTATTGTCGTAATGCTCTCCTTTCAACTACTTTTGTATCGAAGCTCTCGTTCCGCGGTCAGCAACCTTCTCCTGTCGCGGTCAAAACTCACTTACTCTACTCATTGTTTCCGCGAGCTGTTCAATCGCGATACACCTAACTACATATCTCCCATCGGACTAGCGAGCCAATCATCATGTACATATCGAACGCGGTGGTAAAACAAATGATACCAAATCATCATCATTTTACGCAATTGTAACATTTGGAAGAATCAAGTAAACGGTTATGCAAAACAACAACTAACGCGAACGACACAACGTACTCATAATATGGCACCCATAGGCTGTACACCCAACGCGAACATCAAAGGATCCAATCCACCATTTATTGCAAGTCAGGCATCATTGCACAGTACTATGGCCACGCGACCGTGAACTCAGACGCGGGAAGAGAGGCATCAATGAGATGGTCGCGAACAAGCATCCATTTCACGCGCAACTGCACCTCCGCCGAGGACCCCTTCTTGAGCTGGCTCAGGTTCAAATCCACACTCTTCTTCTTCAATGCGGTCCCTTCCGACAGTCCGGACATGCCCACAGACCCCAACACACGGTCGAGCTTGTCGAGCACTACCGCAATGTCGTCTCCTTGCTCCACCCTGTGCGCGATGAAGTCCATGACTCGCTTGACATGATTTATCGCGTTCTGGCCGCCTCCTTCCTTTCCGATGAGCTCGGCAAATCGCTAACCTGCACCGCGGTTCACCAGCAGCGATTCAGGACTCTCCAGGATAAGCGGATGCATGGACTTGTACAGCTTCCATCCGTCCGACAGTTTGGTCGCTTGGACCCATGGGAGCACGATCGCGTCCCGAATCGTCTCGTCCCTGGTTGGCGGTGCGGGTTTCTTTCGTATAGTCTATTCGGTGGGTGTTGTGGCATTGGTGGGCGTGGCCGCGGCTCTGGGATTGATTGCCGGACTCGGATCCGCGGTTGGCGCCGAGCCGTTTTTAGCTGAGACGCGACAGCTGTGCATCCAAATCATTCACGTGCTCGTCCTTCGCGATAAGCTTTCGGTCGCGATCGGCCAACTCCCCCTCTAGCTCTGTGACCCGTTTCTGAGTCGCGACCAACTCTAGGCCCAGCCTGGAGTTGTCCGCTTGTGAACGGATCAGGTACTCCGTGAGGGTGGTCACCTGATGCTGCGCGTCCATTCTAGTGCTGACCTCCTGCATGGACAGAGAGCGCGAGCAAACGTGTGATGGTTGGGCATTGACATACAGCCGAATTACTAACGCGATCACGCAGTACTCACCGCGCCTCTAGTCAGAGTAGGTGTGTTACGCTGTACGATGGCCAGTTGGTTCGCCAAGGAGACATCTGCATCCCAGGACGTGAATTCCTTCTTCTGGCATAGCGGGTTCCCGACCACGTACAGGTGTCGCGGCTGGTGAATGTAATACATGGCCAGGCCTTGCGCGACCGCCATCCTAGCCTCGCCGTCCAGCTGTCGCAGTATGTTGAGTCCCGCGGTGTCCTGCTTCTCCGCCTTGTCCTCGCTGACCATCTTCCGGTTGTAATCCATGCATTGTTGGCAAAAAAAAACACAACGCGACAAGGAACGCGGTGGCAGAGGGTTATGAGGCATGCTCGCGGTCGTCTTTCAGAATGGTGCGCGGCCCAAACGTACCTGTTTCTGTCCTTACTCAGGCGCGGCCCAAGGAAAAATGTGCTCCCTCAGTAGCTTCATCAGCTCCTCGCTCACCGGAACCTTTGCGCGACCCAGGTAGTAATCACCGTCAACCCCTGTGAACCCCGAATTCAGCAGCACGGCCTCCTTCGGGATCGTGGTGAGGTAGTGCTTAGTCATCACATCTATGAAGCGCCATCCCCCCAGTCTCGCCAGCTGATCCGATGGCATTCCGTCCACGGACGCGTGTTGCGCTCCACCCGCATTGGTCACATGGATCATGTCAAAATCAACTAGCAGGAATGAATGAACTAGGTCAGAGTTTGGTACAAGTATGAAACCCTAAAGGGGCTATACCCCATATTAGCTACCCCACTACAGCCTACACATATGTAGCACATAGATAATTTGACACACCCCCATAGGCAAAGCGGGGAAGAGCAAGGGGTCACAAGACCAGTTAAGAAAAGCAAAGCAAGCTCAGGGTGGATCACAACGTCACCACACACACTGAGCACAAGCAGAGGGCCACAAGGCCAGTTCACATGCAGAGGTATATATGCAACAACAGCAACACAGTGATCACTACCTAGTAGGAGCAAGCATGCAGGTATATATATATATATCTATAGATCACTGTACAAGCAAAGTCTACAGCAAGTGAGGAAACGTGGGCACAAGGCCTAACAAAGTACAAAAGCGCTGATGATCACCAGGTGGAAGTGCCTTGGTGAATATATCAGCAGTGTTGGCCCGAGTGGCCACGTGAGCAAGACGAAGCTGACCACGCAGCTGCAACTCTCGAGCAAGGAAGTAACGCAGAGCGATGTGCTTCGTTCTGTGCTCCAGTCTGTGCTCCTGACACAAGGCAATGGCGGCCTTGTTGTCTACGTACAGAACTGGAGGAGAACGAGGCCGCTCTCCCAAGTCAGTCAGCAGGTAGGTGAGCCAGCGTAACTTCTTTGCAGCCATGGCTGTGGCGTAGATCTCAGCCTCACAGCTGGAGCTGAGAACAGAAGACGAGCGTATAGACCGCCAAGAAGCAGAGCCAAAGCCAAGACTGAAGGTGTAACCCTGTGACGACCGCTGCGTAGCTTGGTCGTCAACCCAAGAAGCGTCCGAGTGCCCAGTGAGGACAACGTCGCCCCGTCCTCCAAGCACGAGCCCCATGCCCGATGTACTGCACAAGTAGCACAGTACCCTCTTAGCAGCATCCATGTGCACCTTTCGGTGCCTACCAGGAGCCACGTAGCGAGCCAGAAGGCCAAGAGGGTACGCAAGGTCAGGACGAGTGCAGGTCATCAGGTACATGAGGCAACCCACTAGCTCTGGGTAAGGACCACTCGGCTCTACGGACTCGTCCGAAGGTGGAGCTAAGAGCGCGTGACCTGTAGCCAGAGGAGTGGCCTGTGCCGAGGACCAGGTGAAGCCGAAGCGCTGAAGGACCTGCTGCACCATGTGTGACTGAGTCAGTGTGATGGTGCGGCGTGCTCTGTCCCGGGTAATCTACAAGCCAAGGTAACTGCGCAGCTCACCCAGGTCTGTGCACGTGTGTCTCTTCTGCAGCTCCGACTTCACCAGGGCGAGAGCCTCAGTGTCAACAGTGGCAAAGACCAAGTCGTCGACGTACACGAGGATGTAGAACGGCGGTTGCGAAGTGTCGGTGCGCAGAAACAGCGACGGGTCAGCAGTGGAAGGAGCAAACCCAAGAGCCGCAAGTGTCGTCCTCAGTGTGTCGTGCCACTCACGCGGCGCCTGGCGGAGACTGTAGACTGGCCGCCGGAGGCTCCACTGGGTACCAGGAGGGAACGACCCAGTGAAGTCAGGTGGGCGGCGCAGCCAGATCTCCTTGTGCGGGCTGCCCTGTAAGAAAGCTGTGCTGAAGTCAAGAGAGTGAAGCTCGTAGTCACGTTGAGCGGCAACAGGCAGCAGCACCCGAAGAGTGGTCATCTTCGGGGTGGGGGAGAAGGTCTGGAAGAAGTCAACTCCCTCCCGCTGACTGAAGCCTCGAGCAACGTAACGAGCCTTGAAGACAGGCGGAGAACCCGGCAGCCGCTTCACCCTGAAAATCCACATGCCACTGACGATGTTCGCCCCAGGAGGGGGAACCTCGTCAACGTAAGTGCCTGTGGGCTTCCAGGATGCCATCTCTGCGTCCATGGCTGTCTGCCACTGAGAGGAGTACTCACCCGCGATCGCCTTAGCGTAAGAGCGCGGGGTCGGGATGTCTGGAGCATCCGGGTCTCCCTCAGGGGCAAGCAGCATGGCCATGAGATGAGGCGCAGCGGCTGTAAGACACTCAAGGTCCTCCTGCCTATCCTCAAGGACGTCCGTGCTAAGAGCACACTCACCCCCGGCGGACGGAGGACAGACAGACTAAGACTCAGCAACAAGACTAGCGGCGTAGTCTAGACGACAGGCAGCAGCAAAGTCAACAAGCTTAGCGACTAAGGTAGACGCAGCAGCAGACTCAAACGACGGGTCAGTGACAACAGTGGCTAGCAGACGCGTGACAGTAGGGTGAGCAGCACGAGCGCGGTCAGACTCAGGCTCTGGAACATCAGGCAGAGAAGACGCAGGAGGGGATGGCAGGGGAACACGCTGCGGAGCAGAGGAAGGACGCAGGGCCATGAGGTGTGTGCCGGGGACAGCCGGTGGACGCTCACGAGGAACACGACGACCAGTACGACCAGTGCGGACAGTGCGAACAGGCGAGACAGGACAAGACGCAGGCTCACGACGCTCAGTAAGACCTCCTGTCTGCTCAGTGTAAGGAGGAGGAGCAGGCAGCTATGAGCCAGGCTGTAACGGAAGACCCGTAGAAGACGGGAGGCTAAGAACCTGGCGAAGCACGGAGTCAGGCGGTGGCAGAGACGAAGGCGACGGCGGAGCGAAGAACAGTCGCGGCTGTGCAGTGCCACCAGCACCAGTAGCTCCAGCACCTCCTGCAGCTCCAGAACCTCTAGCGCCAGTACCTCCAGTACTAGCACCTCCAGCAGCTCCAGAACCTCCCGCGCCAGCACCACCAGCGCCAGCACCTCCAACAGCTCCAGAACCTCCAGCAGCTCTAGAACCTCTCGCGCCAGCGCCACCAGCGCCAGCACCTCTAATAGCTCCAGACCCTCCAGCAACAGCACCTCCATTACCAGCACCACCAGAACCGGCACCTCCAGTCGCAGGGTCTCCAGCCTCAGGGTCTCCAACAGCAGCACCCCCAGAACCTGCACCTCCAGCTCCAGGGCCTCCAACCTCAGAGTCGACAGCAGCACCTCCAGGTCCAGCAGTACCTCCAGTCCCAGCAGCTCCAGTACCTCCAAGACGAGCTCCTAGGGCTGCAGGCTCTACACCTGGGGCTATACCTGGGTCAGGCGGTACACACAAGTAGCAGTCACCCTCAGCACTAACAGTCAATGCATACATGGCAGCAAGAATAGCATCATAGTCAAGATCAAAGATAGGAACATCACGCCTAAGCAGGTCTGCCCAAGGGGGGAACTCAGTAGCCTCAGGAAACTTGGCACGCCAAGCGTCGCTGAGCCGAGAGAAGCAGCGGTACTCCGTGTGAAGGCCGGTGCAAGGGCGACCAGCGCGGGGACCTGTGCGAATGATGTAGGTGCAGCGAACAGGACCCCCAGACGCCCCACGCTGAGCGTACCAGTCATGAAGCTGCTGAGACGTGGGGGTCTGACGCTGACGCTGCTGTTGCTGCTGCTGCTGCTGCTGCTGCTGATGCTGCTGCTGCTGCTGCTGCTGTCCCTGGCCACCATTGGAGCTCCCCTTCTGGCCGGCTCCACCCCAGCCCCCACCACCGCTGCCACCACCGCTCCCTCCTCCCCCACTCCTGCCGCTGCCACCTCCACTGCCCCCGGTACCCCCGCCACCCCCACCACCACCTCCACCCCCACGACCACCCCCACCACCTCCTCCACCCCTGCCGCCTCCACCACCACCCCCTCCACCGCCACCTCCACCTCCCCTGCCACCCCTGTTGCCCCTGGCGCTGCGGCGCTTCCCACTAGGAGCGGAAGCAGCCCCGACCTCCTCAGCACCAAGGTAGTCGAGAGCAGCAGCAGCAGAGGCGTAGGAGGGGGCAAGGGGGGAGGGGGAGCACCCCTCAAAGAGGGGAGTGCGAGGAGTGCCACGAGCAGCACCTACAACGAGAATGTTCTTTTTGGCTGCTAGGAGGTGCGTCTCGAAGTCGGCGACAGTGAGAGTGGTCGGGTCTAGGGCGAGAAAGTGGTCCCTGACTGAGCGAAGAGTGTCAGGGAGGCGGGTGATGAGGAAGTAGAGAGTAAAGTACATCGGGGGGGTGATTCTCGGCGAGGAACTCGTCTGAAAGGGCGGCACGAAAGCGAGCGCCACTAGCGCGGAGGTGAGAGATGAGGTCCTCAGCGGTGGTAAACGAGGACAGGTCGGGGAACAGGTAGGGTAGCATAAGACGACCTATGGCTGCAGTGGCTGGGGAAGAGTAGCGGGCAACTACAGCCTCATACAGTGCCTTAGCAGTCTTGTGCTGACTAAAGTGCGCGCGCTCAGTGATCGGCAGATGGTTGCGAATAGCGAGGCGCGCAGCAGCATCGCGAGTCTGCCACTATGAGCGGTCAAGAGCGGTAGTAGTGTCAGCAGGAGCAACGGAAGTGCCAGTCACGTAATCGAACAGAGAAACTCCGTCTTTGGCATCAGTCAGAAGGAACAGTTGCAGGTCGTCGAGCCAAGTGGCAAACTCTATCGGGCGACCGTCAGGATCCAAAGCTAGGACATTGAGAGTCGCCATGAGTGCAGCGCGGGTGAGAGTAGCGCGTAGGCGGCAAAGCAGAGCATAGACAAGAGAAGGTACAGGTAGGGTAGCATAAGACGACCTATGGCTGCAGTGGAGGCGCACGAGCTGCTGGGGCGGCACGCACGTGGCTAGGGCGGCGCGCAGGGCAGCGGCGAGGCGCGCGTAGGCTGCTGAAGCGGCGCGCGGGCGGATGAGGCAGCGCGCGAGGCAGAAGCGGGCTGCGCGGGCGGCGAACGCGGCGCGCGGGGCAGCAGCAGGCTGCGCAGGCGGCGAACGCGGCGCGCGGGGAAGCAGCGGGCTGCGCGGGCGGTAGACGCGGCGCGCGGGGCAGCAGCAAGCTGCGCGAGGTGGCAGACGCGGCGCGCGGGGCAGCAGCGGGCTGCGCGGGCGGCGGACGTGGCGCGCAGGGCAGCAGCGAGCTGCGCGAGGCGGCGGACGCGGCGCGCGGGGCAGCAGCGGGCCGCGCGCGGGCTCCTAAGGCGGCGCGCTGGGCAGCAGCGGGCTGCGCGTGGGTAGCCTGGGCGGCGCGCAGGGCAGGAGCAGGCGGCGCGCTCGGGACTAGGGCAACGCGCGCAGGCAAAGCAGAGGTGCGCGCGGGCAGCGCAGCGCAGGCAAGGCAGGGCGCGCGCGGGCAGCGCAGTGCAGGCACGACGTGGGGCAGCTCAGTAACCGCAACGGTAGGTGGGCCCTAAAAAAAATCAATCCTACGGACCTACTGCTCTGATACCATGTCAAAATCAACTAGCAGGAATGAATGAACTAGGTCAAAGTTTGGTACAAGTATGAAACCCTAAAGGGGCTATACCCCATATTAGCTACCCCACTACAGCCTACACATATGTAGCATATAGATAATTTGACACACCCCCATAGGCAAAGTGGGGAAGAGCAAGGGGTCACAAGACCAGTTAAGAAAAGCAAAGCAAGCTCAGGGTGGATCACAACGTCACCACACACACTGAGCACAAGCAGAGCACTAGATAATTTGACAGCGAGCATGTGATTCCCGCGTCTTCTAGGATCTTTACCACCCATTCGTGATGAGTCGTGGGCGGTATCTGCTTCTCGTTACCTGCGCGAAGGGGAAAGAATAGGTACTGGTCGTTCCACGTCGAGGGTTCAGAGAAGTCGAGAGAGGGGGCTATGTCCTCGTAGAGGACGGGAACCAAGTCGTAAACACAGTGCAACCACATTAGCGTAGCCCCGACCGCGCACAGCGTCCAGTCGATGTGCCGCACTGCAGAGATGTAGTTGAGCGAGAAGTCCTTGTTTATCTTGCCCGTTCTGCACGCGCAGACAAACATGAACGCGTCCCTCACTGGATCAGTACCCGATTTTGCGCCGAGTTTCCACATCATCATGTCTGGCAGCTGCAGGTTTCTGATCGTGCATCCGCGGGCTAGAGTGTGATGACCGAGCACGGTCATCGTCCTGATGCAGAGGTTGCGGTGCATGGCCTGCGTGTATGCGTGTTTGGCAAGTGTGAAGCTGCTCAAGATGGCGGCCATGTGTTGGTGCAACCCTACGGTTTGCACTCGGCTTGTTGTCTGTGTGCGTGCATGCGTGTGTGCATGGAATGGTATGAGGGCATGAGATAATATATATATTTCATGCTTATAATGGTGTGTGAATGATGAGTCGTGATGTCGAATGTGTGTGTGTCGAGTCAATAGCGAGTTATCGCTAGTCGCGTGTCTACGTCGTCGTTTGTGTGTCTCGCGCGGTTTCTATTTTGTCGTTTGTGTGTGCCGCGCGGTTTCTATTTTGTCGTGTGTGGAACGTTCGGCGTGTCGCTGGTGTGTGCAGCAGACCCATCAAGAACTCAAGGATGAGTTTATGGTGAAGAATCATAGTCTTGGTTTCAAGATTCAAGTCATTGCGAAGCCCGCGAAAATGGTACACCTCAAGATATTGAGAATCGTTACATTACTTTGTGTAGTGTAACATTTCACTTGGTGTAGGCCCTTGTGAAGGGTAGTTTCGAGACCCTTCGTGGTTGGGGACAGTGTGGCACTGTTCCACATCACTGTACCTCGGCTCTTGGGGTTTGTAGGAGCTGGGAGTCATTCCCAACTCGTAACTCTTCCTAATTTGTGTTCTAAGACTATAGTGGCTGCCATAGTGCCGTTCGTTCAAACCGACGCCGTGTCATCAATACTTGGACAAATCGTGCGATCTAAACTGCCTAGTGTAAACGACGTTACGACGCTCCAGATCGAATTTGAATGATGTCATTTGGAGCTGTATAGAGATCGCTATGAACGTTTGAAGCCGCTGTGCAGAAATCCGACTGTGCACTCTATCTTTCGTTTTAGGCACATTTGAGCCTATTGTGACAATAACACCATGCTGGTCTTCCGCATCATGTGCTTGAACTGGTCCGGGGTGTACGTGTCCGTGGCCGTGCCCCGATGGCGATCCATATGTTCCCTGCGCAACAAGTATCACGATAGTACAGTTGTTAGTTGACGCGGTTGTGATGGACACGCATGCGGTACAACTCATATTATTGTGTCGCGTTACTCATACTCACGCTATGATACGCTTGTACTGGTCGCGGAATTGAACGCAGACCCAAATAAGAGTCTCCGCAAAGTCGCGCAGCAGGTTCAACACTGGTTTCCGGAAGATGGCCCCATCGAGCTTGATGAGGAGGTTCAACGCCTTGAGACGGCCCATCAGCATTGCAGGGGTGCACTGGCGTCTCTTCTTCAAGGTCTTGTCCGGCCTTTTGAGTGTCGCCATCCTGTCCGTCTACGTGACCGTCTTGTTCGCGAGGAATGTCACGTATTTGCGTAGGCGCCACGGATTGGTCTCGGGGACGTGGAACCACTGCTCGTCGCCCTTTGCCCTCTTCCAGCTCCCACCCATGTTCTGTCCAAGCGCGGCCCCAATCTCGTCGGGGTTCTTGTTCTTCAACGCGGCCTCCTCCCCGAACCTCCCCTCATCAAGTTTCGGCAACTCGTGCGCCATGAACCTCTTGTACTCGTTGGCCCAACCGCGGTACTTTTTCAGGGTGGCCTCCGAGAGACCGTAGAGGATTCCCATGCACATCTCTCTTTTCGCGTCAGGGGTGTCGTCCACACCAAGCCTGCTCCAATCCGCGATCGGGACCTCGTTGTCCGTTCGCGTTCCCCGCACCCGTTCGTTGTCGTCCGCCTCTTCCTCATCGAGCGCGTACAACGAGTTAGCTAGGTAGTTTTCGTCATCGTCATTCCACCCGTCGCCACTATCATCGTCATCATCATCGTCGTCGTCATCCTCATCGCTCGCCCCCTCGCCCCCCTCCCCGGTCCCGTTGCGGGCGGTGTCCGGCACTAGATCGAATCTCCGCCTCTTTATACGCGGCCTATGAACTGGCTGGTTCGCGGTACCTCCATTCGCGTTACCTACATTCCCTCTCCCGCCGTTTCCTGTTCCCCCATGCGGTCTCCCCCCGTACGCACTACCACCAGCCCCTCTCCCCGCGTTCCCTCTCGCACCGGTCCCTCTCCCCGCATTCCCTCTCCCACCGTTTCCTCTCGCACCGGTCCCTCTCCCCGCGTTCCCTCTCCCACCGTTTCCTCTCGCACCGGTCCCTCTCCCCGCGTTCCCTCTTCCCGCGTTCCCTCTCGCACCGGACCCTCTCCCCGCGTTCCCGCTCGCACCAGCCCCTCTCCCCGCATCCCCTCTCTCAACAGTCCCTCTACCCGCGTTCCCTGCGTGCACCTGGGGTTGCCTACCTCTACCGGTCGCGTTCGCAGCAGTTGGTTGCGCGGGGGTGCTGATGTGGACGTCCGGGTTCCCTGGCAACAGTGAGTTCACGTTCCATATCGGAGGCGAATGTGCACGCGCGCTTCCATTCATCCCCGCTCCACCAGTCTCTGCACGCCCTAAACCATCTGTAACCGCGTTCGATGATGGGCACGTTGTTCGCGCTTGTGTGTCCACACCGACCACTAATGGATCACTGGTGTTTGGCGAGGCTGGGACCGGTGGCGAGATTTCAGGAGGAATCGCGTTAGGAAATGGGGTCGCTGGCGCGACAGGAGGCGTCGCGACAGTTGCGGGTGCGTGCACCACGGGGTCTGGTTGAACGCCACTGTACCCGTACCTAAACCCGAAATTCGCGTATTGCGGCCCCACGTAGCCACGAACAGGCATCCCAAAAGCTGGCTTGTGTGACCGTTCGCGGACGCGGTGTGTTGTCCGTGAGTCTGTGTTCCGGGATGAGGCGTGAATACTCCATGCGTGTTCTGATCATCCTGTTGGGTCTGAAACACGAACGACGCTGATGCTAGAGGAATCTGTGACCGCGGTGCGAGGTGAATCCCGTTCATCAGTTGCTGCGGGTGGAACGCGGGCATTTGGGCCCCAAAAATTACAGGCTGCACCTATGGGGTGCTCCATGTGGGATTGAGCGCGGGCATGTTTTGCACAGCAGCACTAGCTGGTTCCGCAGTGTGGATTTGGGGCGCGGCTGTGTTGCCTGTGGCATTATGGGAGTCGTGCAGAATTGGCGCCGCGACGCGATTCACGGTATGCATGCATCGTACGAGATTACCCCTACTCCTACGTAACGTGTGCGTCAACATGTTGCGATGTCTCTACGCGATTCCGACTATGGGACGTCTATCTCTGACTGTGGAAACACACGCCCGCGTGGATTATCGGTTCGTGATGACCATCGCGACCAAGGCGTTCTCGGTCCATCAAGCACGGCCCATATTGTAACCGCGACACGCGACACTCGCTTTTCGTCTAAGTCCACTGGATTTGATGGGACAAGAGAGAGAGGTGCTTGATATGCAACTAGCGAGCGCAAAGCGTAAATGTGGACAGGCTGTGTGTAATGACCGGTCACGGCTTAGACGTGCTTCCCACGTCTCCGCGTTTGCGTCTCGACCGAACAGCGACACCTGTGTAGGTCGTTCAAAGTGCTGCACGTGTCAGCCAGCATGGAGCCTGTCTAATCGCGCCAAGTGTTTCCAAACCTGTTCTCGCACCGCGCTTACCAAACCTATCTTTGTGCGAACACAGGTCGATACATGTTTCGTGAAGTCGCAACCAATCCTCTCGCTCTTTTTTTTCGCGAACGCGCAGTTGCATGCGCGCAATTTTCCACCTATCAATGTTGAACAACCAATCGCGTCCGTTTTCCACCGAGTCGCGCATGCTTTGGCGCGTAAGAACCACGTGGGTTCTTTCGGTTTTTGGTGGCTCGCGGAGTTTTCGATGGGAATCTGGTGGGTTTCACTCGGGAAATGATCAGAATGGGGCCCCAGAGCTCTAGAAAAGTTGCCAACTTGGGGCCTCGTGTGTCGCAAAACGTCGAACCTGGGCCGGACCTGTGGCCAACCAATTTCGGGCCTCATTCACGTGCTCCGTCAGACCTGACCACACAAGGTGACGAGTTCTTCCTTGACGCATCGAAAAAATTGACTCGACATTTAAAATTTGACGAATTCTCCTCTCGTGTGTCATGCCTTCGAAGGGGCCTCAGCCCTAAACATCTTGTCGCACGGTGTTTAGGGTTGATGCTTCCCCAATTATATGCCATCCGAATGGGATTTATTTTTGTACATTGCGATGTTATTCTTTTTGGGTTAAACAATTGTTTTTCTGGGTAATTAATCTGAATTATTTTTTCTACCCACAGTGTAATGGGCTGACGAGTCGCTAGCGAATTCCGTCAACCCCAGGCCAGTAGGTGGTGACCTGGCGAGAAGGCCAGGCTCGGCCTAGCAGCACAGGCGTGTTGGTTGCTTCGGGCGTACGAGGTAGGGGCGCGACTCACCAGGCCCGAAGTTGGTCACTTTACTGCTACTACGGGGCCCATTTTTGATATTTTCCCGTTTCACTCTGCCACGCAGGGCCGCGCAAGGTCCAAAACTGGTGGGATTCTGGAGGGCCGACTTCGCCCCACGCGTCCCCCGGTAGCTCCGCGCCCCGTACATCCCCAGGCGTGGGCGGGGTTTTTCCCGAGCCGCGCCGTATGAACATACCAGTACCGCGCCACATCCCGTCGAACGGCGTCGTCCAAGGGTTTACAGATCGTAACCTGGTTGGTTCGGGACCGACTTCAATGTTAGAACATCTTTCTGTGTCAGCTTTATGCATGTTTGTACCGCGCGACACGAGATCTTACTTGAAAGGTATTTTCGGCGGGGCCCTTAGGCTTAGTAACAGAATGAAACTACAGTGCCGCTAAGCAATATGGTCCCTATTACTAGGTCTGTTAGTCCGGCGCTCCCGCTCCTAGTAATAGTATTCATCCTCATCGCTTCCTCGTCCCCTCCCCACTCGCCTTGCTCAGCCATCCGCGCCGCTGCCACCGGCGCGCAGTTACCACCTGCCTCAATTCCGCCCGTGACCAGGAACCGCGACGCGAATAGCAGCAGCGTCTACACTCCGCTGCCCCGCGCGTGGCACCCTCCGTTGATCGTCCCCTTCCATCGGAAAATTTCGGGTCCTGGGTAAGGGCGTGAACTGCTGAATTAGGGCAGTGAATGGTTTGATCTCGCGATTGCTGGAGCTGATCATTGACGATCGAGGGTTTGGATCTTCACGGCTGGAAACGGCAGCACTCATCGAAGTCTGTAAATGGCGATTGCCATTCGTGTGAACTGACGGTGGATTGTCTTGCCTGGTTGAAAATGTCGGTGAGCAACTGTCAACTGCCACCCGGAGCGGACTTCAAATGTTTCTCGTCCCCTCGTGAATGGTGCGATCTTGCCAGGGTTGGTTGGTTCCTCCAATCAATGGTTGAATTGTTACCACTCGCGCGCTCTGTTACATCGACACCCAACCCTTAAACATACCGACGATCTATACACCATGAAATGTCAACTGATTTTGGGGTTGTTAAAAATGTGACTGTATGCGATTACGATATACTTTTGATAATATACACTTCAGATTTATGTTTGCCAGTACATGCATTAAATTGATAAACGTAAATAGTAAATTCAATCCGGTAAATTCAATAGTACATTTAAATTGACTACTGCAAACATTGTCATCTGCGTGTTGTACTAATAGAACGCGTTATTTCATGGAGTAATTCAATTAGAATAATAAGCTTGCAGTACCCATACAGGACAAAAACTAAAAAACTATTAGGCCGGAACACCATCTGGGAAAAACTGCCCTTCAAACCCCTCAATCTCAATTTTTACCACCTTGCACATTGAAAATCCAGCAGGGTGGCTTGGATTCCAGACACTTGGGTCACGACTGTACCACTCCTTCAACCACGAAATGATTTCTTGGGTCTTCCTCTACATGTTCTGATTGTTGAGGAGCTCGTTTCCGGACATTGCAGGAACCTTCGTTCCCTTCGCGTTGGCCATGGGCCATTCAACCTGCAATTTAGTGGTAAGGAAACAATGTTAGACACGCATGTCAATCATGTAAAAAAAACAATGAAGCTTACCACGTAGCACACGAACGCAACTCCAACGAGCTTGATGTTCCAGGCAGTCGCCTTCACGCCACCGAAGGCCTTGGACACTGCCATGATCCATCCAAGGTTGGAAAATGGACGCTCGCCTTCGCCGCAATGCCAATTGGAGCCGTAACGATCTGCATAATGTAGGGGAAAAAATGGGTATATAAGAAGATTCCAAAAGACAAAACACAGAGACAGAAAGTGGAAAATACTTACCATGCTTAAAACGTTCAGCCCACTGCACAGGCCTTCTAAGGAATCCAACTTGGATCCCAACAGTGACAAGGGCGGGTATAGCAGTCTCGTTGTAAAATCCCCCAAGGCCCCAAGCATACACTCTTATCGGGCCATTCAGTTAGATCGTCGCTCTGAAAATTTCTCCTTAGCAGCCTCACGCATCTTACTATCTCTAGAAATAGCATAGTAAAACTCATCGTTGCTTACCCCATCCTCCAAATACTTTATAGCGACGATGTGCTGCAGCTCTGGCCACTCGGGAAAAAAACACATGTAACTGCCAGGGGCAACGGTTGTCAGCCAGTAGATTGAGTCGCTCGTAAATTTCTGCAACGGAAAGAACAACGGTCGTAAGAATTGATAAAAAGGTAAAACCAATAAGGCCGTAGCAAAAGGTTTACGAACGGAAAGCTTACCAAAATCTGAAGCTCATCCGTGAGTTTTGTCGATACTTTAACGACACCACCGACGACATCAAGCTTGGAGATGTCAAACTGGAGCGCGGGGCCTTGAATGACGGTGCCAACTGTGGTTGAGAGTTGCGATGGAGCAGACACCGTCAACGCCCAATTTTCGAGTGAGTCAATGCGTTGGCGCTGCTTTGCAACGACGCTTCGAAGGTGCTCCAGTTCGAGGTCCTTGCTGTCCGCCAACTTCTGAAGTTCTTCCTCGCGTTGGCGGGAGATTTGTAGCGTGGTGGTAACATCTTCCAACTGAGCCTCCAGCAGTACTCCCGCCTCAACACGCGGATGAAGTGAACCTGAATATAGAAGCAACAAACAGGTGAACGATTATAAGTATGTTTAGAGTTGTGAAATATAAGGTTGACAAGGCTTAAATATTTGAATATATAAAAACAAGGCAAGGCTTAATCAATGATGAGATAAAATGCACTCACTGGTTCGTGGCCTCACAAGAAATCCAGCGTTGATCGGGGAAAATGTTGTCTGAACGGGTATGTTGGAGGTGGCGATGGCCTCCCCGGCCTCTACGAGTTCTCCCGTAGCTCCAGCAACAGGCTCACTAGGATTACTTGGTGGAGGGGGCTGTGTTTCAGCTGTGGCTGGGGGCATAGTTGGAGCTGGAGGTGGCTTGATAGCCTGGTGTTTCATCCATGCGAGAAATTTGAGGTAGGTGTTGTCAGTGACCTGGGGGGCAGTGGAGGTGGTTGGTCGTTTGGAGGGTACTATTGGCGCAGGATCGAGGGTTTCGTCACTTCTAGGGTCGCCATCTGTCGCACAAATACGTTTTGCGCCCACAATTGTTGACGCTTGCGACATTCTCAACAAAACGGTCGCCTGACTGCTGGCCTGCTTGATGGCTGTGAATGGCCTTGAATGACTCCAAGCTCATATAGTTATTCCAGGCTCCGTGGGGTGGTTTTTCCAGTTAAATACAGTTTAGACTATCAAGTAACAGAATATTACAATGTTGAGCTTGTAAGTTCTCCTTTACTGAGTACTTGCAACTCTCGTGAAGAGAAACGTTTTTCTTCTGAACGCTGGCGTGGTGTGGTGACACTTGTGATTTCTGTGTGTTTAGTGCAGTGGTTGTAACGGCACTTTTACGGAATCGGGCAGTATGTAAATCAATCACGAAACAAGGCTGCCACTTGCCTCAATGCTCAACGCGAAAGGAACATCGTGAGCACAGCAGGTGGCTGATATCGTCGCTGCTTGCAGCAGTCACTTGCGTGCTGGATTTCGCGACTCGTCGCCCATTTGGGCGGGGTCAAAATTTCTCGCGATGTTTTTTTCAATCGACACAACCGTAATCAACTGCTAACCAATCCCAGCACTAGGCGTGAAGTTCAGGGTCTCAGAATAAAGCAAATCACTTACCAGCCCGAAACAGGTTAGAAACATTGGTCAAAATTCTGGTCAATAGTCCGCGCGCAAGACTGTGCCACGCTGTAAGTTGCCTGTTCCTCATTGGTGTCAAAATAGTGGCATAAGTAGGTAGGTAGTTAGGGTTAAGTGGGCCTAGGCTTAGTAGCCTAGGCCAAGGGGGTCGAGCTAGTTTGTGCCAAGGAGGGAGAGTCGAGAGATGAGAGGAGAATGAATGTTCACTATAGCACTAGGGTACATATAGCAAACAAAGAGGTGCACCACCTATAAAGTTAATATCTACACTACAGCTAGAACTACATGCAGGTATAAGAATATAATTCTGACATCCCCCCGTAACTACATGCAGGAATACCTAAGTGCAGAACACAACCTGCAGGGGTACACCACAGACGGAGAAAACAGCAACAATAGGCAAGGCAACAGAGCAGGTACAGCAGCAAAGGGGCAGGCACTCCTACCACCCCTTTACTCTCCTCCCCCCCCCCCCCCCCCCACCACTTCAGGAGGGGCGGCTGGTTGGTCTCACACCCGCCATCCCAGTGCCAATCCCCTGGCTCCCCCACACCCTCACACCCTCCCCCCTAGCGGCAGCTGCAGCAGTGGGAACAAAAGGAGGAGGAGGGGAAGGGAAACACAACACCCATCACCCCCACACCCGCCACCCCCATACCCTCCCCCCCATGGCTGCAGGGAGACGAAGGAGGAGGGGGGGGGGGATAAAGCCGCAGAGCGGCTACAGAGAGTCGGCGCGGGTAGGCCAGGGGCGGCTGCAGTGAGTGCAGGCGCGGGGTGAAGTAGAGGCGCCGTCGCGGGCGCCAGGGGCGGATCCGCAGCGGCTCAGGGCACCGTCGCGGGCGCTAGGGGCGGGTCCGCGGCGGCTCAGGGCACCGTCGCGGGCGCCAGGGGCGGGTCCGCGGCGGCTCAGGGCACCGTTGCGGGCGCCAAGGGCGGGTCCGCGGCGGCTCAGGGCACCGTCGCGGGCGCCAGGGGCGGGTCCGCGGCGGCTCAGGGCACCGTCGCGGGCGCCAAGGGCGGGTCCGCGGCGGCTCAGGGCACCGTCGCGGGCGCCAGGGGCGGGTCCGCGGCGGCTCAGGGCACCGTCGCGGGCGCCAGGGGTGGGTCCGCGGCGGCTCAGGGCACCGTCGCGGGCGCCAGGGGCGGGTCCGCGGCGCCTCAGGGCACCGTCGCGGGCGCCAGGGGCGGGTCCGCGACGGGCAGAAAAAAACGTCACGCGCCACCCGGGCGCGGGACAGAACGAAAATCGCCACGCGCCCGAGGCGCGTGACCGGAAAAACAGCAGCGGAAGCGTGAGGCTGGCCCACAGGCCAGGACTTAACAGTCTCTAATACCATGTCAGAATAGTGGCATAAGTAGGTAGGTAGTTAGGGTTAAGTGGGCCTAGGCTTAGTAGCCTAGGCCAAGGGGGTCGAGCTAGTTTGTGCCGAGGGAGAGTCGAGAGATGAGAGGAGAATGAATGTTCACTATAGCACTAGGGTACATATAGCAAACAAAGAGGTGCACCACCTAAAAAGTTAATATCTACACTACAGCTAGAACTACATGCAGGTATAAGAATATAATTCTGACAATTGGTTGCTATTACAACATTACACCAGTTACAGTGCGACAGGGTGCTCGTGTTTGGATTGTACAGATCTCGTATCCGATTTTTACAGCATCGGGCAGTACTGTACAAAAATCAATCACGAGCCCCCTGTCTGCCACTGCCTCAATGCTTCGCGTGAAAAAAACAGCGTGAGCACGGCAGGTGGCTGTTATCGTCGCTGCGTGCAGCAGTTACTTGCGTACTTGATTTCACGGCTCGTCGCCCATTTGGGCGGGAACGAAATATTTCGCGGTTTTTTATTTAAGTGACAACCGAAATCAGCTGCAACGAATTCCCTGCACTGCGCGTGAAGTTATGAGTCTTAGAGAGGCATAATTATTTACCAGCACAAAACGATTTCGAAACATTGGGCAAAACTCTGCTCAATGGTCTCGAGCGTAGGACTATGCCACGCTGTAAATTGCATGTTCCTCATTGGCTGCAATTACAACATTACTGCACGAACAGCGCGACAGCGTGCCACGCTAATTTATCCGGCGCGCTGTTTGTGATTCGTTGATTCTACTGCAGCAACAGTGCGCCAGTTAAATCTGCGACAACAGCAGTTTCACACTATGCTCGGTAGACACACCCAGTTTTAGAGATTTGGATTGTATAGTTTTTGGTTCAGAAACAAGTATATCAGCCTGTGATTGTTATTGTTTATTGGTGTTGTTGTGCCATGGTTGCCAAAACAACAAATACAGATACACAAACTGACATCGCACGTCTGTCTGTATCTTCCAGTGCTTCAATACTCTTCAACAAGTGAAAATCATCATTCATAATCGCTAGAAACAGAATCTGTTTAATAGCCAGCTGTCATCCCCTATGAACGGCTGCACTAGATGCACCACTCTCTTGATGCTTGCGGTCTCTACTACCCGGTAACGATCATCGAGGGCTGCCCACTTCAGCTTCACACATTTCGTTACCGGGTCTAGGGCCCTAGTGTCAAATTATATATATGCTATATATGTTTAGGCTGTAGTGGGGTAGCGAACATGGGGTACAGCCCCTTCTAGGGTTTCATATTTGTACCCAACTCTTTCCTAGTTCATTCATTCCTGCTGCTAGATTCTAACATGGTTTCAGAGCACTAGGTCCGTAGGACCGTCTTTTTTTTCGGGCCCACCTACCGTTGCGATTACCGCGCTACCCCACGTGTTGTCCTGCGCCTGCCTGCCTACCTGCCTGCCCTGCCTTGTGACGTGCTGCGCTGCGCGCGCCGTCCTGCAGCCCTCGCGCTGCCTCCTGCTGCCCTAGGCCAGCGCGCCGCCCCTGCAGGCCCGTAAGGCCCACGCGCTACCCCTGCAGGCCCGTCAGGCCCACGAGCCGAACCTGCAGGCCCGTCAGGCCCGCGAGCCGCCCCTGCAGGCCCGTCAGGCCAGAGCACCGCCCCGCCAGGCCGCTGACGCGGCCCCGCCCTGCCTCTGACGCGGCCGCGCCCTGCCTCTGACGCGGCCGCGCCCTGCCTCTGACGCGGCCGCGCCCTGCAGCCAACGCGGCCCCGCCCTGCCTCTGACGCGACCGCGCCCTGCCGCCGACGCGGCCCCGCCCTGCCCCTGACGCGGCCCCGCCCTGCCTCTGACGCGGCCGCGCCCTGCCTCTGACGCGGCCGCGCCCTGTCAACGACGTTGCCCCGCCCTGCCCCTGACGCGGCCCCGCCCTGCCTCTGACGCGGCCGCGCCCTGCCTCTGACGCGGCCGCGCCCTGTCGCCGACGCGGCCCCACCCCGCCCCTGACGCGGCCCCGCCCTGCCTCTGACGCGGCCGCGCCCTGCCTCTGACGCGGCCGCGCCCTGCCTCTGACGCGGCCGCGCCCTGCCGCCGACGCGGCCCCGCCCGGACGCCGACGCGGCCCTGCCAGCCATGCAGCTGACGCGGCCCCGACCTGCCGCTGACGCGGCCCCGCCCTGCAGCTGCCGCGGCCCTACTCTGCAGCCGCTACTGCGGCCCCGCCGTCGCCGCCGTCGTGCGCCTACCCTGCCGCCGCCCACCGAGCGCCGGCCCTGCCCGCCACTGGTGAGCACCTGCCTTGTTCGCGCGCTGCCGCGCCCCCTGCCTGCCAGCCTGCCTGCCTGCCTGCCTGCCTGCCGCGCCTGCGCTGCCTGCGCTGCTGCTGCTACTACTGCTACTGTTGCTGCTGGCGGTGGCCAGATGCAGCTCCAGCGACGTCCGCGCGAGTCTCTCACGCCTCAGCAGCTTCGTGAGTGGTACGCTAGTTGGGGTTGTGGCGGTAGCCGTCGTGGCTGTCGCCCTGGAGCTGGTCAGTCGGGAGCGTCTGGCAGTGGCCAGCTGCAGCTGCAGCGGCGTCCGCGCGAGACACTTACGTCCCAGCAGCTTCACGAGTGGTACGCTCAGAGTAGAGGGTCTTTGAGTACCGTTCGCTGCCCGTACGTCATTCGCACAGGTGATCGGGCTGGTCAGGCGTGCGGGACGCTTGGTCACACACAGTCCCGCTGCTTCGCCCGTCTGAGCGACGCCTGGCGTACCGAGTTTGGCGACGAGGCTGAGCTCCCCACCTGGCTGGAGCTGCTTGGACACAGGATAGATATCTTTGCTCTTGACTATGATACTATTCTCACTGCCATGTATGCATTGCCTACTAGTGCTGACCGTGCCTGTTACCTGTGCGTACCGCCTGACCCAGGTATAGAGCCTGCTGCTCTAGGTGCTGGTGAGGCTGCTGCTCTAGGTGCTAGTGCGTCTCCTGCTCTAGGTGCTGGTGAGGTTGCTGCTCCAGGTGCTGATGAGTCTGCTCTCTCTGGTACTGCGCCTGCTGAGGCCTTGTACACCTTTACACTTGACTCAGGTGCTTCCCGCTCCTTCTTTCGCGACAGCACCACCCTCACGCCGCTCCGTCGGCCGGTTGCAGTCTCCCTGGCAGACCCCTCTGGGGGTCCAGTCCTTGCGCACTCCTCCACGGTCCTGCCGTGTCCGGCGGTCCCGTCTGGCTCCCTGTCAGGTCTTCACCTCCCCTCGTTCTCTACGAACTTGGTGAGTGGAGCTGACCTGCAGGATGTGTGGGTTGACCAGTTCACCCCTCGAGGTCAGCGTGTGACCCACTGTACGTGCTCCCGGACTAGTCGGCACCTGGCCACGTTCACCCGAGCGCCTGGCTCGAGTCTGTACACACTGACGACTGTGTCCCCTCAGGTAGCTGCGTCTGCGTCTGCGTTTGCGTCAGGTCAGCTAGCGGCCCCCTGCTCGTGTCGCGCTTTGTCGCACCAGACCCTCCTTTGGCACCACCGCCTTGGTCACCCCTCGGTGCAGCGCCTTCGTAGCATGCACCGCCGTTTCCTTGTCTCTGGAATTCCAGAGACTCTGCCTCCTCTACCACCCTCGCCTGCTCCTCCCTGTCTTCCCTGTGTCGAGGGGCGGCAGCGCGCCGCTCCTCACTCCTCCTCGTTCCCTCCCACAGAGGCTCCCCTGCAGACTCTCCACCTGGACGTGTGGGGCCCAGCCCGCGTCCGTGGACAAAGCCACGAGCGGTACTTCCTGCTGGTCGTCGACGACTACACGCGTTACACCACGGTCTTCCCCTTGCAGCGCAAGGGGGATGTCCCTGATGTTTTGATCCCCTGGATCCGCGCTGTTCGTCTCCAGCTCCGCGAGCGGTTCCAGTCGGACTTTCCTGTCCTGCGTCTGCACTCTGACAGAGGTGGTGAGTTCTCCTCAGACCTCTTGGCAGCCTTCTGTGCGGAGCACGTCATCCGCCAGATGTTCACGCTTCCGGCCTCTCTGCAGCAGAATGGGGTTGCTGAGCGCCGCATTGGCTTAGTCATGGAGGTCGCTCGTACCTCCATGATCCATGCGGCTGCTCCCCATTTTCTGTGGCCGTTTGCAGTCCGGTACGCCACGCATCAGCTCAACCTCTGGCCCCGTGTCTCCTTGCCGGAGACCTCGCCCACACTGCTGTGGACGGGGAAGGTTGGCGATGCGTCGCGTTTCCGGGTCTGGAGTGCTCGTGCCTTTGTTCGCGTTACCACCGCGGACAAGCTCTCCGCCCGCGCTGTTCCCTGTGTCTTCCTTGGCTTTGTCCCTGACGCGCCTGGTTGGCAGTTTTACCACCCCACCTCGCGCCGTGTCTTCCCCTCTCAGGACGTCACGTTCGACGAGTCGGTTCCCTTTTACCGTCTCTTCCCCTACCGCACTGCCCCTCTCCCCCCCCCCCGCCGCTCTTCCTCGCTCTAGGTGCTCCCCAGGTAGACCCCCTCCCCGCTCCCGGTCCTGCTCCTTCAGGTGTGTCTCAGGTAGACCCTCCTCCCTTGACTGCGCCGGTTGAGGTCACTGGTGACTCAGGTCCTGCTGAGGGTGGTCCTGCTCGGGGTGCTGCTTCTGGGGGTGCTGAGCCTGGGGGTGCGGAGCCTGGAGGTGCTGAGCCTGGGGGTGCGGAGCCTGGAGGTGCGGAGCCTGGGGGTGCGGAGCCTGGGGGTGCGGAGACTGGAGGTGCTGAGCCTGGGTGTGAGGAGTCTGGGGGTACTGAGTCTGGGGGTGCTGCACCTGGGGGCGCTGAGGCGTCTGGTGAGCAGTCTCCCTGGAGCGGCCGTCTCCGTGGTCGCTCCGCTGGTGCCTCGCCGCTGCACTCTCGTAGTCGACTCCCTCTCTCCCCACAGCAGCTGAGTGAGTGGTACGTTGGCCGTCAGGGTCGCGCTGCTGGAGCTAGGGGCCCTGCTGCGGGAGGCGCTGGAGCTGGTGACTCTGCTACTAGAGTTGTTTCTGCTGGAGGTTCTGGAGCTGCTGAGGGTGCTGGAGCTGGAGGTTCTGGAGCTGCTGAGGGTGCTGGCGCTGGAGGTTCTGGAGCTGCTGCGGGTGCTGGCGCTGGAGGTTCTGGAGCTGCTGCGGGTGCTAGCGCTGAGGGTTCTGAGTCTGCTGTTGAGCGGTTTCCTTGAAGTAGCCGCCTTCGTCCGCGTGTGCCTCTCACCTCACAGCAGCTGCACGACTGGTACGGTCGCCGTCAGGGTCGCGCTTTTGGAGCTCGGGGCTCTGCCGCTGGAGGTACTTCTGCTGACGTCACTGGAGCTGGGAGTGGTGCTTGTCCCGCAGGTGCTCGTACTGGAGGTACTGGAGCTGCTGGGGATGGAGGTGCTGAGCCTGAGGGTGCTACTGCTGGAGACCCTGGGTCTGGGGGTGCTGCTACTGGAGACACTGAGGCTGGAGACCCTGGGACTGGAGGTGCCGGTTCTGGGGGTGCTGCTGCTGGTGGAGCTGGTCCTGGAGGAGCTGGCGCTGAGGGTTCTGGAGCTGCTGGAGGTACTAGAGCTGCTGGTGCTGGTGGCACTGCATAGCCGCGCCTGTTCTTCGCTCCACCGTCTCCGTCGTCTCAGCCACCGCCTGACTCTGTGCTTCGCCAGGTTCTTAGTCTCCCTTCGTCTACTGGTCTTCCGTTACAGCCTGGCTCACCGCTGCCTGCTCCTTCTCCTTACACTGAGCAGACAGGGGGTCTTACTGAGCGTCGTGAGCCTGCGTCGCGTCCTGTCTCACCTGTCTGTTCCGGTCGTCGTGTTCCTCGTCCGCGTCAGCCGGCTGTCCCCGACACCCACCTCGTAGTCCGTCGTCCTTCCTCTCCTCCGCAGCGTGTTCCTCTGCCGTCTCCTCCTGCGTCTTCTCTGCCTGTCGTTGCGGACCCCGAGTCTGACTGGTTTCGTGCTGAGCACCCTACTATCACGTGTCTGCTAGCCACAGTTGTCACTGACTCGTCGTTTGAGTCTGCTGCTGCGTCTGCCTTAGTCGTTGAGCTTGTTGACTTTGCTGCTGCCTGTCGTCTAGACTACGCCGCTAGTCTTGTTGCTGAGTCTGGGTCTGTCTGTCCTCCGTCCGTCGGGGGTGAGTGTGCTCTTGGCACGGACGTCCTTGAGGACAGGCAGGAGGACCTTGAGTGTCTTGCAGCCGCTGCCCCTCATCTCGTGTCCATGCTGCTTGCCCCTGAGGGAGACCCGGATGCTCCAGACATCCCGACCCCGCGCTCTTACGCTGAGGCGATCGCGGGTGAGTACTCCTCTCAATGGCAGACAGCCATGGACGCAGAGATGGCATCCTGGAAGTCCACAAGCACCTACGTCGACGAGGTTCCCCCTCCTGGGGCGAACATCGTCAGTGGCATGTGGATTTTCAGGGTGAAGCGGCCGCCAGGTTCTCCGCCTGTCTTCAAGGCTCGTTACGTTGCTCGAGGTTTCAGTCAGCGAGAGGGAGTTGACTTCTTCCAGACCTTCTTCCCCACCCCGAAGATGACCACTCTTCGGTTGCTGCTGCACGTTGCCGCTCAGCGTGACTACGAGCTTCACTCTCTTGACTTCAGCACAGCTTTCTTACAGGGCAGCCTGCACGAGGAGATCTGGCTGCGCCGCCCACCTGGATTCACTGGGTCGTTTCCTCCTGGTACCCAGTGGAGCCTCCGGCGGCCGGTCTACGGTCTCCCCCAGGCGCCCCGTGAGTGGCACGACACACTGAGGACGACACTTGCGGCTCTTGGGTTTTCTCCGTCGACTGCTGACCCGTCGCTGTTTCTGCGCACCGACACTTCGCTGCCGCCGTTCTACATCCTCGTGTACGTCGACGACTTGGTCTTTGCCACTGCTGACACTGAGGCTCTCGCCCTGGTGAAGTCGGAGCTGCAGAAGAGACACACGTGCACAGACCTGGGTGAGCTACGCAGCTACCTTGGCTTGCAGATCACCCGGGACAGAGCACGCCGCACCATCACCTTGACTCAGTCACACATGGTGCAGCAGGTCCTTCAGCGCTTCGGCTTCACCTGGTCCTCGGCACAGGCCACTCCTCTGGCTACAGGTCACTCGCTCTCAGCTCCACCTTCGGACGAGTCCGTAGAGCCGAGTGGTCCTTACCCGGAGCTAGTGGGCTGCCTCATGTACCTGATGACCTGCACTCGTCCTGACCTTGCGTACCCTCTTGGCCTTCTGGCTCGCTACGTGGCTCCTGGTCGGCACCGAAAGGTGCACATGGATGCTGCTAAGAGGGTACTGCGCTACTTGTGCAGTACATCGGGCATGGGGCTCGTGCTTGGAGGACGGGGCGACGTTGTCCTCACTGGGCACTCGGACGCTTCTTGGGTTGACGACCAGGCTACGCAGCGGTCGTCACAGGGTTACAGCTTCAGCCTTGGCTCTGGCTCTGTTTCTTGGCGGTCTACACGCTCGTCCTCTGTTCTCGGCTCCAGTTGTGAGGCTGAGATCTACGCTACAGCCATGGCTGCTCAGGAGTTACGCTGGCTCACCTACCTGCTGACAGACTTGGGAGAGAGGCCTCGTTCTCCTCCAGTGCTGTACGTCGACAACAAGGCCGCCATTGCCTTGTGTCAGGAGCACAGACTGGAGCACAGAATGAAGCACATCGCTCTGCGTTACTTCCTGGCTCGAGAGTTGCAGCAGCGTGGTCAGCTTCGTCTTGCTCACGTGGCCACTCGGGCCAACACTGCTGATATATTCACCAAGGCACTTCCGTCTGGTGATCATCAGCGTTTTTGTACTGTGTTAGGCCTTGTGCCCACGTTTCCTCAATTGCTGTAGACTTTGCTTGAACCGTGAACTATATATACCTGCATGCTTGCTCTGCTAGGTAGAGATCACTGTGCTGTTGTTCTTGCATATATACCTCTGCATGTGAACTAGCCTTGTGGCCCTTTGCTTGTGCTCAGTGTGTGTGGTGACGTTGTGATCCACCCTGAGCTTGCTTTGCTTTTCTTTTCTGGTCTTGTGACCCCTTGCTCTCCCCCACTTTGCCTATGGGGGTGTGTCAAATTATATATATGCTATATATGTTTAGGCTGTAGTGGGGTAGCGAACATGGGGTACAGCCCCTTCTAGGGTTTCATATTTGTACCCAACTGTTTCCTAGTTCATTCATTCCTGCTGCTAGATTCTAACACCTAGTAGCCTCATAGTATTTTATGAAGTACTTGCATCACACTACGATGCTCGTATGCTTGGTAGTTGGCAACTTTAGAGAAGTATGTGCCGGCTGGTAGGCGCATAAACGCACTTCGACTGATGGTACGTAGATACTTTAGCCTCCTATCCAGCAACTTCCTTCGTGCATCGATCATTTTAGTGCCGGGTGTGTCACCACCTTGACGAATGCATTCCACTATGTGTTCCAACAACCTCAAATCTGCTTGGTGCATGATGTCGGGCATGATGTTGAGAAGTGGTTCAGATTCCCACCGCCATCCCCATAGGCAACACTCGACGGGATGCATTGACAAGTCATCGTGTTGCGTAGCATCATACGCACCACTCTTTACCGTTCGGTACAATGATCGATGGACATGAGGTGTCCTATCGACCATGCCACGCTTAAAATGAGCTAATTAATCCCGTTTTGTGAGGCAAATGGAGCATGGTCGAGCTGTGCTTCCCGACTTTGTGCACGTGACCTTGCACGATTCAGGATAGTCACACACATACGCATAAAGAGCAGGCCATGTGTTCAAGGTTTCACCATTGGAACCTTTGATCTTAATACCCGTGTGAGACGCACGCTTGAGTGGGGCTAGCACTTGGTTAAGCACATGTTGGAACACAACAAGCTTATCCAAGGAGTCGTACTCTGCTGTAAATTCCGGGAGAAGAGCGAGTAGCACGTGTCCGTGCTTCTTCCACCTCTCTTCCCTTAGAATATTGGCCAGCGTCATGTATAAGGGGTGGCCTTTCGCCTTACCCCGCTGGTCCATGTGCGTCTCATCCGACGCTAGTATAAGAGCAGCGACAAAGCCATCCACCATCTCTTTGCGAATGTTTTCTTGCATTTTTAACCACCAATCTCCCGTTTCTGGATTGGAGTAAACATGCTTCTCCCCGGGGTTGCGAGTTGTCGCTTCCTTGACGATCTTACTCTCAAGCTTCGGATGTGTGAGAAGCTCTTTCAGCGCTAGAAGGCCATCACAATAGTGATATTCAAGCCATGACTTTGTCCCGACACGCACCCTGGCCTTCTTCCAGCCCCTCGACGTGTCAGGAACCCTCGACTCAACGTACTTTTCAACATCACGAATGCTTTTCCATTGGGCAATGTCAGACAACCGTGTGCTTGCATGACACAAGATTGCCAACAAGGTAGCAATCTGGCTTTGTGACAGATTCTCCATCAACAACCAGTGTGCAAGGGCATCCATGAAGTTGAATGGACGTTCCTCGACATCATCAGACCCGGGAATCCCGAGGCCTTCCGTCTCAGCAGGTGCTGCCCCCCCAGATGTACCCTCATCCCCCCCCCCCCCCCAGCCTCATCCGGCATGTTTATAGCAACAGGTACATCACAAGGCATGCAGTCCTCATCATCATCACTATCTGAGCTACTGCCACTGTCACTATCTACATCTGAAACAAAATCTGGTGGCACCATGCTATCCTGCAAAGTTTCAGCAGCATCACACACAACAGGAGGGTCATCTAACTCCACGGGCGTAAGGTTGAATGATGGGATGTGCGCCACTGGCGCTCGGTGTTGTCGCGGTAGAAGGTACGGATTGCTACCACTTGTAGATGCAACCGCAGGCAGTCTCACGGCCCTGCACGCCTGGCTTCGCTGGTGTGAACCAAGAGCCTGTGCTGTGTCAAAATATGCCTGTGCTGGGCATTTGCTACACGTGTATGCCATCTGCAAACAAGACAGCAAACCACGTGCGCTGGATAATGGAACAGAGGCAGAGAGGAAGAGGCAGTGAGAGGATAGGAGGGAGGGGGAGGAGAAGAGGGAGGGAGAGAGAGGGAGAGCCCGGGAGAGGAGGGAGAGGGGAGGTGTGACTGAGTGGGGCAGAGAGGAAGAGGGCGGAGAGGAGAGGAGAGGAGGGAGGAGGGAGTGAGGTTGAGGGGCAGAGAGGGAGAGAGTGGAGAAGAGGAGAGCGGAGGGAGGGGGAGGGAGGGGGAGGAGGAGAGAGAGGGGGAGAGAGTGAGAGCCCGGGAGAGGAGGGAGGGGGAGGGGAGATGAGGGTGGAGGGGGTGAACGAGTGGGACAGAGAGGAAGAGCCCGGAAGAGGAGAGGACTCGGGGAGCGACTAGAGAGGGGGCAGTGTGAGGGAGGGAGAGAGGGGGCAGTGTGAGGGAGGGAGAGACGGAGAGAGAGAATGCGACGGTTAGAGAGCACGGGAGGGAAGGAGAGAGAGAATGCGACGGTGTGAGAGCGAGGGAGGGACGGAGAGAGAGAATTCGTCGGTGTGAGAGCGAGGGAGGGACGGAGAGAGAGAATTCGTCGGTGTGAGAGCGAGGGAGGGACGGAGAGAGAGAATTCGTCGGTGTGAGAGCGAGGGAGGGACGGAGAGAGAGAATTCGTCGGTGTGAGAGCGAGGGAGGGACGGAGAGAGAGAATTCGACGGTGTGAGAGCGAGGGAGGGACGGAGAGAGAGAATTCGACGGTGTGAGAGCGAGGGAGGGACGGAGAGAGAGAATTCAACGGTGTGAGAGCGAGGGAGGGACGGATTGCGTGAATGCGAAACGGAGAGCGGACGGGAGGGGCGGAGTGCGTGAATGCGAAACGGCCTCCGGACGGGAGGGACGGAGCGCGTGAATGCGACAGGGAGAGCGGACGGGAGGGACGGAGCGCAGAAATGCGAAACGGAGCGGACGATAGGGACGGTTCGCAGGAATGCGAAACGAAGAGCAGACGGGAGGGACGGGAGGGACGGAGCAGAGGTCAAATGCGACCGAGCGAGAGTACCCTAAGCGAGCGATAGGGCCAAAACGACCGAGAGAGTGCACGGCAGCGAGCGAGAGAGTGAATGCAAAAGGGAGAGATCACGGGAGCGACGGAGAGAGCGAAAGCGAAAGGGAGAGATCACGGGAGCGACGGAGAGAGAGAACGGGACAGCGAGAGAGCACGGGAGCTACGTAGGGAGAGTACGGGGCAAGCAAGAGAGCACAGGAGCGACGGAGAGAGAGAACGGGACATCGAGAGAGCACTGGAGCGACGGAGCGCGCGCATGCGACCGGGATTGAGCACGGGAGCGACGAGAGAGTTAATGCGACTGACGGAGAGCAAGGGAGCGACAGAGAGAGAGCACACGCGAAAGAGAGATATAACGGGAGGGACGGAGTGTTATAGTCACAATAGGCTTGAATGTGCCTAAAACGAAAGATAGAGAGCACAGACGGATTTCTGCACAGCGGCTTCAAACGTTGATAGCGTTCTGCTCACAGCTGCAAATGACTTGATTCAAATTGGATCTGGAGCGTCTTCACGTCGTCTACAATTAGCAATTTAGATTGCACGATTTGATAAAAAATTGACGACACAGCGTCGGTTTGAACGAACGGTACTATGGCAGCCACTATAGTCTTAGAACACAAGATAGGAAGAGTTACGAGTTGGGAATGACTCCCAGCTCCTACAAACCCCAAGAGCCGAGGTACAGTGATGTGGAACAGTGCCACACTGTCCCCAGCCTACGAAGGGTCTCGAAACTACCCTTCACTAGGGCCTACACCAAGTGAAATGTTACACTACACAAAGTAATGTAACTATCTTCATTATCTTGAGGTGTACCCTTTTGGCAAGCTTCGAAATCACTTGAGGCTTGACACCAAGGCTCGGGCTCTTCATCACAAACTCATCCTTGAGTTCTTGATGGGTCTGCTGCACACACCTGCGACACGCCGAACGTTCGACACAGGACAAAATAGAAACCGCGCACGACAAAATAGAAACCGCGCGCGAGACACAAACGACCGCGTAACACGCGTCTAGCGATAACTCGCTATTGACTCGACACACACACTCGACATCATGACTCAACATTCACACACAATTATAAGCATGAAATATATATTATCCCATGCCCTCATACCATTCCATACACACACACATTCACGCACACGGACAACAAGCCGAGTGCAAACCATAGGGTTGCACCAACACGGAGCGCGCGATTGCTATCAAGAAAGAGCGAATGCGAGAGAGCGAGAGCACGGGAGCGACGGAGCACGAGAACGATAGCACGCACGCGAGCGAGAGAGATACAACGGGAACGAGAGCGGCCGGGATAGAGAACGGGAGCAAAGGAGATGGCGAATGCGACGGTGGGAGAGCTTGGGAATGACGAAGAGGGAGAATGCGACGGTGAGAGAGCACGGGAGCGATGGAGAGAGAGAATGCGACCGTGGGAGAGCACGGGATCGACGGAGGGAGAGGATGCGACGGTGGGAGAGCGGACGGGAGGGACGGAGAGAGAGAATGCGACGCTAAAAGAGCACGGGAGCGATGGAGAGAGCTTTTGCGATCGAGGGAGAGCGGACGGGAGGGACGGCGCGCGAATGAGGTATGGAGAGTGCACAGGAGGGCCGGAGATAACGAACGTAAGTGAGAGTGGACGGAATGGACGGAGCGCGCGAATGCGGAAGGGAGAGCCCACGGAATGGACGGAGAGAGCGATAGCGAGAGGTATAGCGGACGGGAGGGACGGAGCGCGCGAATGCGGAAGGTAGAGCGCATGGAATGGACGGAGAGAGCCAATGCGAAGGGAGAGCAGACGGGATGGACGGAGCGCGAGAATGCGGAAGGGAGAGCGCACGGGAGGGACGGACCGCGCAAATGCGACCGATAGCGAGCACGGGAGCGACGGAGTTAGCGAATGCGAAATGGAGAGCGGACGGGTGGGACGGAGTGCGCGAACGGAACCGAGAGAGAGAGAGAGAACGGGAACGTGAGCGCGCACGAAATGCGAGAGAGAGAACGGGACCGATGTCGAGCACAAATGGGGGATAGAGATAGAGCGGGAACTAGAGATGATTTTAAATCGAGAGAACGAGAGAACGTTGCGAGAGAGACACGAACTCACCTTATTTCACCGATGAGACCAGATGGACGTGAGTCCCTGACACGAGGCACGACGGCACCACCACGAGAAAACGACCGTAAAAACGCGATCCCAAAAGGCGTGCGTACTACCAGTATCACAGTCTTGCAACATTCGTAGTGACTAAGCGGAGAAGGCCACAAAGTGATTTCGGAATGGCCAAGAATGTGAATGTGGAACAAGTCCAACTAATGAACGAGTCAGAGAGGTAAGTGGGACTAGTGTGCTGGACACGTAGAAAATTCACCCGCAACCGAAAATTGCGAAAAGGAAATCCACCAGTAAGGTGTTGTTGGCGAGTCGCCGAAATAATTCGTATCTGCGCGTTGAAAATCCAGGGTAACTTTGCGAAACGAGGGTGCCTTTCCGAATCGCGTTCCTAGCATAAGCGGGGAAATTCTACGGACCGCCGCGATCTGGGTTCCTTAAATTTCGCGGATGAATTCGAATTCGCATTCCTAGGCGCGAAAAGAATGGTAACGGACAAATCGCAAACCCAACGACAAACGTAAAATGTTACTCGACTGGAAAGTGTACATGAATTTGTAACAATATTGAAATAACAAATTCGATATCAAGATAGAAATAACACAGGACGTATGCCTCAAACCAACAAAAGATGTTTCAAGAGACTAATTTCAACATATTTAAGTTTCATGCACAATTTACCGAAACCGCAAACACGTAACAGTTATTCAGTAGTTAATAAACATCATACAAAACTATCCGAAAAACACTCAGTCACCCTACATCGTAAAACTAAACGCATCATCTAATTAAGCGCAAACATGAACTAAGAACCCACAGGCACCAAACCAGGCCCTGGATTGCGACATTCAGTCACGAAAGGTCACGGGAACAGTACCGACTGTTAGAATCCAGAATAGAACGAGAATGAATGAAACTAGGTAGGAGGGGGATACAAGTAGGAAACCCTAACAAAGCTGTACCCCCTAAGGCTAAACCCACTATAGCCTACACAATATGAACATATAATGTTTGACACACCCCCATAGGCTAAGTGGGAGACAACCGGATGGTCACAAGACCAGTCAAAGCAAAGCAAAGCAAGCTCAGGGTGGATCTCAAGGAAACCACACAAATTCTGAGCACAAGCAAGTGGTCACAAGACCAGTTCACATGCAGGTTGATAGTATAACAAGAGATACAGTGATCACAACCTAGCAAGAGTAAACAAGCAGGTATATATATAGAGATCACAGTACAAGCAGAGTCAAGAAGTAAGCAAGTGAGGCCCAGTAGGCACGAGGCCTAGAACAGTACAGAAGCGCTGATGGTCACAAGGCTGAAGCGCCTTGGTGAACACATCAGCAGTGTTGGCCCGAGTGGCCACGTAACGCAGACGAAGCTGACCGCGCTGCTGCAGCTCTCGAGCAAGGAAGTAGCGCAGAGCGATATGCTTCGTTCTGTGCTCCAGTCTGTGCTCCTCACACAAGGCAATCGCAGCCTTGTTGTCGACGTACAGAACTGGAGGAGAACGAGGCCGCTCTCCCAAGTCGGTCAGCAGGTAGGTGAGCCAGCGTAACTCCTGTGCAGCCATGGCTGTGGCGTAGATCTCAGCCTCACAACTGGAGCTGAGAACAGAAGACGAGCGTGTAGAACGGCAAGAAACTGAACCAGAGCCAAGGCTGAAGGTGTAACCCTGAGACGACCGCTGAGTAGCCTGGTCGTCAGCCCAAGACGCGTCTGAGTGCCCACTGAGTACAACTCGGTCTCGTCCTCCAAGCACTAGCCCCATGCCCGACGTACTGCACAAGTAGCGCAACACCCTCTTAGCGGCATCCATGTGCTCCTTCCGGTGACGGCCAGGAGCGACATAGCGTGCAAGGATGCTAAGAGGGTATGCAAGGTCAGGTCGAGTGCAGGTCATCAGGTACATGAGGCAGCCTACAAGCTCTGGATACGGGCCACTCGGCTCTACGGACTCATCCGAAGGCAGAGCTGAGAGCGAGTGACCGGTAGGCAGAGGAGTGGGCTGAGGCGAGGAGTACGTGAAGCGGAAGCGCTGAAGGACCTGCTGCACCATGTGTGACTGAGTCAAGGTGATGGTGCGCCGTGCTCTGTCCCGGGTGATCCGCAAGCCAAGATAGCTTGTCAGTTCACCCAGGTCTGTGCACGTGTGTCTCTTCTGCAGCTCCGACTTCACGTGGGCGAGTGCCGCAGTGTCTGCAGTGGCAAAGACCAAGTCGTCGACGTACACGAGGATGTAGAACGGCGGCAGCGAGGTGTCGGTGCGTAGAAACAGCGACGGGTCAGCAGTAGAAGGAGCGAACCCAAGAGCCGCAAGTGTAGTCCTCAGTGTGTCGTGCCACTCACGTGGCGCCTGTCGGAGACCGTAGACCGGCCGCCGGAGGCTCCACTGGGTACCAGGAGGGAACGACCCAGTGAAGCCAGGTGGGCGGCGCAGCCAGATCTCCTCGTGCAGGCTGCCCTGTAGGAAAGCAGTGCTGAAGTCAAGAGAGTGGAGCTCGTAGTCACGCTGAGCGGCGACGTGCAGCAGAACCCGCTGGAAGAAGTCAACTCCCTCTCGCTGACTGAAGCCTCATGCAACGTAACGCGCCTTGAAGACAGGCGGAGAACCCGGCGGCCGCTTCACCCTGAAAATCCACATGCCACTGACGATGTTCGCCCCAGGTGGGGGAACCTCGTCGACGTAGGTGCCTGTGGACTTCCAGGAAGCCATCTCTGCGTCCATGGCTGTCTGCCACTGAGAGGAGTAGGGACCCTCTATCGCCTCTGCGTAAGAGCGCGGAGTCGGGATGTCTGGTGCATCCGGGTCTCCCTCAGGGGCAACTAGCATGGACACGAGATGAGGTAAAGCAGTGGCAAAGCACTCAAACTCCTCCTGCCTGTCCTCAAGGACGTCCATGCCAAGAGCACACTCACCCCCGACGGACGGAGGACAGACAGACTCAGACTCAGCAACTAGGCTAGCGGCGTAGTCTAGACGACAAGTGGCAGCAAAGTCGACAAGCTCGGCAACTAAGGCAGACGCAGCAGTGGACTCAAAGGAAGGGTCAGTGACAACAGTAGCCAGGAGCGACATAGCGGCACCCTGAGGGGGGAGGGGGTCTACCACAGCAGCACCTAGCGCGAGGAAGAGAGGCGGGGGGGGAAGCGGGGCAGTGCGGTAGGGGAAGAGGCGGTAGTAGGGGACGGACTCGTCGAAAGTGACGTCCTGAGAAGGCAGGACACGGCGCGAGGTGGGGTGGTAAAACTGCCAACCAGACGCGTCCGGGACAAAGCCAAGGAAGACACAAGGAACAGCGCGGGAGGAGAGCTTGTCCGCGGACGTATCGCGAACAAAGGCTCGAGATCCCCAGACCCGAAAGCGTGACGCATCGCCAACCTCTCCTGTCCAACGCAGTGTCGGCGAAGTCTCTGGAACGGAGACACGGGGCCAGAGGTTGAGCTGATGCGCAGCGTATCGGACTGCAAACGGCCACAGAAAGTGGGGGGCAGCCGCATGGATCAAGGAGGTACGAGCGACCTCCATGACCAAGCCAATGCGGCGCTCAGCAACCCCATTCTGCTGTGGAGAGGCCGGAAGCGTGAACGACTGGCGGATGCCGTGCTCCGCACAGTAGGCTGCCAAGAGGTCGGAGGAGAACTCACCACCTCTGTCAGAGTGCAAGCACAGGACAGGAAAGTCCGAGTGGAAACGCTCGCTGAGCTGGAGACGAGAAGCGCTGATCCAAGGGATCAAAACATCAGGGACCTCACCCTTGGTGCGCAAGGGGAAGACCGTGGTGTAGCGCGAGTAGTCGTCAACAACTATCAGGAAGTACCTCTCCTGACCCTGACCACGGACGCGGGCTGGGCCCCACACGTCCATGTGGAGCGTCTGCAAGGGAGCAGTCGTCGGGGGAAACGAGGAGGAGTGAGGAGCGGCGCGCTGCCGCCCCTCGACACAGGGAAGACAAGGAGGAGCAGGCGAGGGTGGGAGGGGAGGGAGAACCCTGGGAAGACCAGAGACAAGGTACCGTTTGTGCATGGCACGAAGGCGCTGCACGGATGGGTGACCAAGTCGGTGGTGCCAGAGGACGGTCTCGTGCGCCAGAGAGCGACACGAGCAGGGGGCCGACAGCTGACCTGACGCAGACGCAGACGCAGCTACCTGAGGGGACTCAGTGGTCAGTGTGTACAGGTCCGACCCCGGCTGCCGAGTGAAGGTATTCAGGTGACGGCCCGTCCGAGCACACGTGCAGTGTGTCACGCGCTCGTAGGCAGGGGTGAACTGGTGAACACCCCCGTCCTGGAGCGCACAACCCGCCACCAAGTTCGTAGAGAACGAGGGGAGGTGGAGACCTGACAGTGTGCCCGACGGGACCGCAGGACAAGGAAGGACAGTGGAGGAGGTCGCAATGACCGGACCCCCAGAGGGGTCAGCGAGGGAGACAGCAACTGGCCGAGCAAGCGGCTCAAGGGCAGTGCGGTCACGAAAGAAACAGCGAGAAGCACCTGAGTCCAGAGTGAAGGTGTGCAGTGCCTCAGTCGACTCTGTACCAGGGGGCGCAGACTCACTAGCACCTAGAGCAGCAGCCTCACCAGCACCTGGGGTAGCAGACACGCGAGTACCGGGAGTGGTAGCCTCACCAGCACCTAGGGCAACAGACGCACTAGCACCTAGAGCGGCAGCCTCACTCACAGGACACGGCAGCTGCACCTGTCCACTACCAGAAGCTCCCGAACGACGCACTCCAGAGCGACTACCACTACGGCCACCCCGACAGCCCCAACTGGCGTACCACTCACGAAGCTGCTGGGGCGAAAGAGGACACGGCAGCTGCACCTGTCCACTACCAGAAGCTCCCGACCGACCCACTCCAGAGCGACTACCACTACGGCCACCCCGACAGCCCCAACTAGCGTACCACGCACGAAGCTGCTGGGGCGAAAGAGGACACGGCAGCTGCACCTGTCCACTACCAGAAGCTCCCGACCGACCCACTCCAGAGCGACTACCACTACGGCCACCCCGACAGCCCCAACTAGCGTACCACTCACGAAGCTGCTGGGGCGTGAGGGACTCACGCGCACGGCCCTGGAGCTGCATCTGGCCACGCCAGAAGCAGCAATAGTAGCAGTAGCGGGAGTAACAGCAGTAACAGCAGGAGCAGTAGCAGTGGGAGTAGAAAAGGCAGTAGCAGCAGTAGCAGCGGTAGCAGTGCTGGCAGGGCAATGCTCACCAGTGGTCAGCGCGGCAGGCGCAAGACGGTGGCGACAGCGGGGCCGCTACAACTGCAGGGCGGGGCCGGGCCGCAGCAGGGAGCTCCGCGGCAGCTGCTGCACGGCGAGGCCGGGCCGCGACGGCAGCTGCTCCAGGTGCCAGGGGCGGCTGCTGCAGTGGCGGCTGCTCCAGGGGCCAGGGGCGGCTGCTGCAGCGGTGGTTGCTCCAGGGGCCAGGGGCGGCTGCTGCAGGGGCGGCTGCTCCAGGGGCGAGGGGCGGCTCCTGCAGTGGCGGCTGCTCCAGTGGCCAGGGGCGGCTGCTGCAGGGGCGGCTGCTCCAGAGGCCAGGCGCGGATTAGGTCAGGGCGACGCGGCGAGCAGGGCGACGCGGCGGGCAGGTGGCGACGCCGCGGGCAGGGCGACGTGGCGGGAAGGTGACGACGCCGCGGGCAGGGCGACGCGGCGAGCAGGTGACGACGCCGCGAGCAGGGCGACGCGGCGGGCAGGGCGACGCGGCGAGCAGGTGACGACGGCGCGAGCAGGGCGACGCCGCGAGCAGGTGGCGACGCCGCGGGCAGGGCGACGCGGCGAGCAGGTGACGACGCCACGGGCAGGCGACGACGCCGCGGGCAGGCGACGACGCCGCGGGCAGGCGACGACGCCGCGGGCAGGCGACGACGTCGCGGGCAGGGGCTACGTCGCGGGCAGGCGACGACGCCGCGGGCAGGCGACGACGCCGCGGGCAGGCGACAACGCCGCGGGCAGGGGCTACGTCGCGGGAAGGTGATGACGCCGCGGGCAGGCGGCGACGCCGCGGGCAGGGCGACGCGGCGGGCGGCGAGAGCCTGCAGGGGCGGCGCGCGGTCGGGCAGATGCTGCGCGCGGGCCTGACGAGTCTGCAGGGGCGGCTCTCGGGCCTGACGGGCCTGCAGAGGCGGCTCGGGGGGGGCCTGACGGGTCTGCAGAGGCGGCTCGGGGGCCTGACGGACCTGCAGGAGCGGCTCGAGGGCGCACGAGGGCGCTCGAGGGCGCACGAGGGCGCACGAGGGCGCACGAGGGCGCACGAGGGCGCACGAAGGCGCACGAGGGCGCACGAGGGCGCACGAAGACGCACTAGCAGAGAAAGGCGCACGAGGGCGCACGTAAGGTAGGGCGCACGAGGGCGTTTCTAGCGGAATAGTGGGCCCATAGTAGAAAGCGGTCCTAGGTAGCAACCTAGGCTCGTGATACCATGTTAGAATCCAGAATAGAACGAGAATGAATGAAACTAGGTAGGAGGGGGATACAAGTAGGAAACCCTAACAAAGCTGTACCCTAAGGCTAAACCCACTATAGCCTACACAATATGAACATATAATGTTTGACACCGACAACAGTCGTACACAGACCCTCTCGTGTATACCTCGGAGTCAGCAGCTACGGAGAATTCCAACCCAGAACAGTTACTAACGTCCGACAGCTCAACCCAAGCATTCATCGACGTTGATGACTAGGGAAACCAGCCCTATCCAGCCGAAACACAACCCCCGACTGGATTTCACAGATCCACATTTTTCCGATGTCACCCATGAAGCAGTGCGGTCGCCGCGTCAACGCCACGTGTTCGGGCGGAAGTCGGGGCGGCCCGTAGAAGCGGCGGAAGTTTTTCCGCAGTCTGCGGATGATGGAGGGGCGCCGGAGTCCGCCGCGCGCGGGCGCTCCCTGGCGGCTTCCGCCGCCCCCAGCGGCGCTGACGCGGGCGAGTGCGACGCGGAGTGGATGCTGCTGTGGTCGGCGTAGGGGTGCTGGCGGCCGCGCATGACGACGGCGCAAGGCAGAACTTCCGCGCGCGTGGCTTCCGCCGCCGCCTCCTCCGCGTACCGCCAAGCTGCCGCGCAAAGCTTAACGTCCGCGGGCGCAGAGATCGCGCAAGCGACTGCGCCTCCCCCTTCTTCGGACGGTGGGGGGCGGCCAGACGAGGGGGATGGGGGGAGCACTCCTCCCGCGGGGAACGAGGCGCGGCTGACACCCGAGAATGAGATCATTGGCGTGTGCCGATCCGGAGGTAATATCCGCGATATAGAGTTGTAGTAGTTATGAGTGGAATCAGCAATACTTGTTTCGTAGACTAAAAAGGCGATTCTTGGCGACAATGAGATCATGGGGTGTGTCGAATCGGAGGTCCACGATATAGAGCTGTGTTCACGTCCTTCAAGAGCAGGAGGACCCTGGGAAGAGGGGAGCTACTCCCACTGGATCAGGGCTTGGGACGAAGAGGGGGGAGGGAATGGGAGCAAATGGGGGGCAGTTGGGACAAGGTGGGAGCAGTGAGGGCAACTGGGGGAGATCTGGGGGCAGCGGGGATACTGGGGGGAACTTGGGGGGGAACGTGCTGCGGGGAACATCTGGGGAACCTGGCAATGTCGCGCGGCTGAGGCCTGCTGATGCAATCATAGGCGCTTGCAGATCTGAGAGGGCGTTATCGAGTCGTTGGGGGGATGAGCGGGAAACTGCTGATTGAAACTGCCGATTTAAAATCAGGTAGCTGCCAATGCTGTGCTCGTTACAAGTGCACCTTAGTCATAACCTCTCGGTGCCTTAAGTCCTCGAGTCTTCTCGTGTCCTTTTTGAATCCTCGTCTGGGCGTTCGCGCGTTTTGCTCCTGGTCCTCAGTCATCCAGCATGAGATGATCCTCAGTCATCCAGCATGAGATGATCCTCAGTCATCCAGCATGAGATGATCCTCAGTCATCCAGCATGAGATGATCCTCAGTCATCCAGCATGAGATGATCCTCTCGTCTCTCCTCGCCTCACCTCTCATCTCCTCACCGGCCTTCAGCAGCAACATCGCGACGAACAGACGTGGCAAGGCTGGCCCACGTCGCCTCTCTTTCCGTTTAACCCCCTTAACCATTTCTTTTCCCTTTTCTTTCTTTCCATTTCTCTTTCCTCTTCTCTCCTTTTCCTTCCTTTTATTTCTCTCTCATTCCCTTTCGTCCACTCTCTACCACCACCATCGCCTCCGGCCTGCCGATTGGAACGGACAGACGTGGCAAGGCTGTTTCACCATCGTCACTCCTCATTCCCTTTGATTCCTCCTCTTTCTATCCCTTCCCTCACCTCCCCTCTATTCCATTCCTTTTCTTTCCCTGCACGCCTTGCAGACCCTTCCACCATCACCATCGCCCCGGATTGGAACGGCCAGACGTGGCGAGGCTGGGGCACCTCGCTGGCATGGTGAGATATGTTGGAATTGACGCGTCAAGCGACTTTGACGCTAGCGTCTGGACGCTTGACGCACAATCCTTATTCTTTTGACGCAGTTTTGACGCTCCAGCGGGCAGCGGAAAAAAAACTTTTGGGCAGCAGTAAAAAAAGTCTAAGAGGGGGAACGAGGGGAGTGGTGAGGAGAAAGTTCAAGGGTAATATGAGAGGAACGGCGAACTAACACCGTAGGAACAGGAAATAGACGATCTAACATTATTCTTGTGGGGAGCTAGCGAAGGGAAGAGTGATGACCTAAATTGGCATGACTGGTTTTCATAAACATAGTTGGTTTGGTTGGATTTTCTAGTTGCATTATGGTACAATGTGAGGGGTGTTCAATGTCGAGTTGACATTCGAAGTCGCGATTTCGTCGCGAAATTGCTGGTCGATTTTTTTTTCCTGCACGATTTCGGGCTGCCCGGAAAATATTAAACCAGCGTAAAGCGTTTTGCATCAAAACGCTTGACTCAACCCCTCCAGAGCGTCAATTTCAACATAGATGGTGAGTCGCTTGCCTGGCATGGTGAGTCGCTTGCCTGGCATGGTGAGTCGCTTACCTGGCATAGTGAGTCGCTTACCTGGTATGGTGAGCTGCCTACCTGGCATGGTGAGTTGAGTTGCCTACCTACCTGGCATGGTAACCTGCTTAGCTGGCATCGTAACCTGCTTAGCTGGCATGGTCACCTGTTTAGATGGCACACTAGGATGCTCATTCCAATCCAGGCCCTCTGTGCGCGTGCATGCATCAACCTCCCCTGCCCATGCTCCATGCCCTATGCTGATGCTACATCCGCCATGCTCCCCCATCCCCCATGCTCCATCCCATCCCCCATCCCCATGCCCCATCCCCCGTGGCCCATGCCCCATGCCCCATGCTCCATGCCCCATGCTCCATGCCCCCTGCTCCATGCCCCATCCCCCATGCCCCATGCCCCATGCCCCATGCCCCATGCCCCATACCCCATGCCCCATGCCCCATGCTCCATCCCCCATGCCCCATCCCCCATGCCCCAGCCCCCATGCCCCATGCCCCCTGCCGCATGCCCCATGCCCCATGCCCCATCCCCCATGCCCCATGCCCCATGCCCCCTGCCCCATGTCCTTTGCCCTGCGCTCCATGCCCCATGCTCCATGCCCCATGCTCCATGCCCCATGCTTCACGCCCCATGCTCGATGCCCCCTGTCCCCTGCCCCATGCTCCATGCCGCATCCTCCATGCCCCATGCTCCATGCTCCATCCCATTCCCCATCGCCACACATCCCATGACCCACATCCCATGCCCCCTGCCGCTTGCGGCTTGCCTCACACGTTCGTCAGTCAGGTGTAAAAAGCGGCAACAAGTTGGGGAAGCTTTTAATTCACTATCATCTATAAAAGTCTCTATATCAGAGTTGACATCCACTCTACTCATATCACCAACCTGATGCTCTAAGGCTCCCTGCCCCATGCCTCTTGCCCCTTAGGTGCTCTTATGCTCCCTGCCCCATGCCTCTTGCCCCGTACCTCATGCCCCCTGCCTCTGCCCCTTGCCCCTTGCCCCTTGCCCCATCCCTCCCAGGTTTGCCAACTACGTGGGCAAGCTCCCAGACGATCAGTTCAATCTCGTGATGGATTTACTCTTTGACAAGGACAAGGGCATCGGGCTCAACCTCGCCCGCTACCTCATAGGCGGCAGTGTCAACTACATCAACAGCCCCCAGTTCCTCACTGCCGCCTGGGAAACCTGCTCTATCCCCGGCTTTCGCGTCCAGCCAAACGGCCCGTACGACTGGACGGCGGACGGGCGGCAGAGACGGACGATGCTCGCCGCCCTCGCGCGCAGTGTGGACGAGGTTGAGGCGATCTCGTATTCGCCGCCCTGGTGGATGACGGTCAGCGGGGACACCGCCGGGAGTGTACAGGGCAAGTCTAACTTAAAGCCCGAGTATTTTCAGGCGTACACGGAGTACCAGGCTTCGGTGATCGAGCACTACCGCACGCATTGGAACGTGACTTTCTCGACCATGAACCCGGCGAATGAGGCGCTGGAGGGGTGGTAGGTGTAGGGGCACAGGAACGAGGGGTGCAACTTCAACCCGCAGGAACTTACCACTCTTATCCAGCTTCTCACGGCCTCCCTTAGGAAACGCAAGCTCCCGACGAGAGTCGCAGGGTTTGACAGTTTTCTTTTCGCGACTCGCCAGTATACGTACAAGTTCCCTGCTGCGCTTAAGGCCGGTCTGTTCCGGTTCAACGTGCACGCGTACATTCCGCCGCCGCCCAACACGACGGATACGAGGCGGCATATTGAAGTGGGGATGGTGAGCATGCACCACATGGCGACCGGGCTGGGGAAGGAGGTGTGGTTGTCGGAGGTGGGGCCGATGTGGGTGAGCGGGAATGACCTCGGTGTGTCGCTGTTCACAGCGCGACAGATAGTGCAGGCTATCAACATCATGGGGGCTTCCACTTGGAGCTTCTGGCAGGCAGTGAACGGGGTGGGGCTCAACCCAGACAAGTTCCTGAAATGGGGGCTTTTGGCGGTCAGGATGTATCGCCTGAACGACACGGAAATCAGGCCGTTGGATCTGGTAATTTCCAATAAGCTGTACATGCTGCAGCAGTTTGTGAGGGGGGCGCCGAGAGGGAGCCTGCCTCTCTGAATCAACCCGTCGGGCGGGTGTCAGCACTGCATTGCAGCCTTCTTCCATCCCGACCAGCACTTCGTGTCGATTTTCATCGTCAACCAGCGCGACACAACCCACCCGGCGACGTTTCAATTTGATGATTTCGTGCCGTTTGACGCGGGGCGGGCGTGTGTGGTGGAGACCTATCGCACGTCAGCCACGGAGAACAACACGCTGGTGACAAGCCAGAGTTATGCGGACGTGCCGGCGTCGATACAAGTGGCTGCGCTGGGCAGCTCGATGACTTCTGTGGTGCTGCGGAATGTGGACCCTAGGTAGTGATGATGGTAGGCAGATGTGGAACCTGCTGCTGAATCCCCTGTGGTGCTGCGCAATGTGGACCCCGCGTAGCTTTGGTTGCAGGGATGAGCCCTGCCCTGCCCTGCCCTGCCCTGCCCTGCCCCTCATGGTGGCCAGTCAGAGCAGCGCGGGTCCGTCTTGTCGATACAGGCGGCTGGAACGGCTGAGCTGGCTTACTTGGGTAGATGGTGGTGGCAATGGCATGGCAGAGTCAGAAACGTAGAGAGAGCAGCGCTGCTCCTTTATGGCAATGGCACAGTACAAGTGTGCTGGGCTTTGTGGACCTTGCATAGCTATGATTGTAGGGCTGGGTGTAGCCCAGCCCCCACGTCGCACAGTTAATACGGTACTGAACTCTCTATCAGGCCCCCAGAAGTCACAGAAATTTCTCTGATTTGCCTAAAAAACTCTGATATTTCAGCCTTTTTTTGAAGTGAACTCTGAAAATTCAGCCTTTTTTTGAGAAAAAAACAGGAAAAAATGCGAATTTTTCTAGTGTGCAGTGATATTTCTGCAGGAAAAACTCTGATTTTCAGAGTTAAGTCATGTACCGTATCACCCCGGATAGAAGCGCACCTGCGCATATAATAAAACATAGTTTTTTAGGGGGGTGCGCTTCTAATTGAGTCATTTTTATAAGCGCATGTGCTTATATAATGATAGATACATATATATGATTTTATAGTATCAAAATGTACTTCTCACTCATACCATTCCAATCGAGGCGAAATTTTATAGCTCTTGGAATTAGAATCGCGCGCAACCGATTCTTTGCCAACACACAGGGGCAAAGACACGTCATTTTGCCCCTATTCCAGCACATCTTCACCTGACGCGCAGCTTCTGAAGTCTTCGCGAGTCAAACGAGGCGATAAAGAAATTGGGCTTGCTTCAAAATTGAAACTCGCTACTGTGTTTAGCAGATTCTAAATAAAAAAATATGCATGCGCTTATAATAAAACAGGGTTTTACAGGGGTGCGCTTATAATTGAGGATCGGCCATAAGCGCATTGCTCCAGATATAAGCGCATTGCTCCAGATATAAGCGCATGCGCTTTTAATAGGCCTGCGCTTATATCCGAGGCGATACGGTACCAACTCTGAATTTTCAGACTAGCCCAAAACCAATCTGAGGGCCTACTCTGTATTCATGAATATACGCTCTTAAATTTCGTACTAGTATATTGCTGGTTGCAGAGTACCACAAGACTATACAAATGTTTACTGATCTCCGCACAGTGCTTGTCTGTAAGTTTCATTTGAACTCTGTGTATTGATGAGTGCAGCAGAGTGAAACTCTGTTAGTAATACTCTGCGTCTTGTTGCTTGCAATGTCAAGTTCAGATTCAATCATTAGAGAAAAGCAGTGATCTTTATTCAGTGTCTGGCTAGGCCGTGCATGCGTGGTGTCGCTGATCATGTGCTGTTGTTTTGTATGATAGGCCTCTGAACTTGCATAACCAATATACGGTGGTCAAAATGCTTCACTGTAGGCGAAGATGATACCAGTGTCAGAAGACTTGCACTGTGAGATCCCCGATTGATCCTTGGGGGGTTACAGGCCTGTTAGCCTGGGGGGTTATGGGCGCACTGACCCGCTACTGAAACAAGCCCTTTTATCCCAATGGTCTAGTGGTTGGGATTCTGACATGGTATCAGAGCGGTCGCGGGTTCGAATCCCGGTGTATGCACATGCAGGCCGTTGCCGCTGTGCCAAGTCCTGGACCTCCCAGTGTGGGGGGGTGTCAGAAAACTTGCACTGTGAGATCCCCGATTGATCCTTGGGGGGTTACAGGCCTGTTAGCCTGGGGGGTTATGGGCGCACTGACCCGCTACTGAAACAAGCCCTTTTATCATAATGGTCTAGTGGTTGGGATTCTGACAACCAGTACTAGCAGCTGCAGGATTTTTTACAGAAGCAGCAGCTAAGCAATTCAACAAGCCAGGCAAGTCACCAACGCTGTACACTAGCATGCTTAGCAAGCAGGCTTTAGGGTGTGCCGGGCTAAGTGAGGTGAGGAATTCTGGCAATATATAAGGTTTCCGTACCACATCTGCTCTCTCACCACCTCATCTGATCTCACACCACCACACCTGATCTCACACCACCATTGCAGAAGCTGCCTCCACGCCTGCCCTCAAATCCGAGCTTGCACCCAGAGCCAACCGGTATTCCGAACCTGCTACCGAGCCTGTCTCCGAACCTGCCACGCTGGTGTGGCAATGCCGGAGGATCCTGGCATGGGAGAGAATCTGCGCGGCAGTGGGGCGTCGCTGGGGGTCCCTTTGTAGCAGGCACAGCACGAGCCGCTTTGCCTCCTCCGACACTCCCGCCCACTCCTTGCCACTAAAATCGACTACTCCTTTAAGCACCTCCACAAACACGTCTTTATCCGGGGGCCCCACAAAGGCGGCGCGCCGCAGAGCAAGATGTATAGGATCACTCCCAGAGAACACACGTCGGCTTCTAATGCGTATTCGCCGAGGAGGACCTCGGGAGCCATGTAGAACGGTGATCCGCGACGCCGACCGCGCGATCGCCTGATTGCAGGGGAACCGCGAGGCCGAAATCCCTGAGTTTCGTGGTCAGCTGTGCCGTGGAGAGCAGTGCGGAGGCGTCGCGCGTGAGCAGGATGTTTTCGGGCTTGAGATCGTGGTGGAGGACGCCTCGCACGTGGCAGTGTGCGACGGCCGATGCGACCTGCGCGAACACGTTCGCACCGTCTCGTTCGCTTCCCAAAATTCGAAACGCAACATTCACTATGAAATCGCGGGAAACCCCTAGGTCACCCTCACGAGGTAACCCACATGTTCCCCCTATGTTCCCTTCAGGCTACCTCTAGGTAATGGCGACGTCAGCGTCAACCGCCACCCACATCGCCCAGAGTCGTAACATAATTTCGGACCAATCGGGAGGGTTTCCAGTTCACGATGATACCCCAAATTTGGCGGGAAAGTCGATGGCGTTGCCTACTTTGTCGCTACCGTGCTTCTCCCGAGGCTGCGACGCACGGGAATTCCAAACCGGAAAAATGGTAATCTCGATACAAAATATTCTATATGTGTCAACCTTTTTGAGTTAACAGGAATATGCTGTATTATCTTATGATTATTACACATATGTACATGCTGTGATAACACTGAAATGGCTACCTTCTACCAACAGAAAATATTATGTCTGTCGGGTTTTTGAGGGTATCATCAGTTCCAGTTACCAATGAGTCTACCCAATAACAAGGGTATAAACGATCGCTATACACGTGCAGGTGTAAAAACCCACATCTCTCAAATCAAGAGTGGTATCCAAATAGTTTTCAACATTCCTCAGCAAAGATATGTCCGCAAACGTGCCTCATCAACAACGCAACAGTGGACAGGCCATATAACAGAGGCACTTTTCAAACACCCCCACGTCGCAGTCCGTCGGCCCACTTGTTCAACAACCAGGTTTTACGTCGGTCAAACGACCTCACGATGTGCACAACACGTCTAAGGTGTGCTACTGGAACAATAACACACGCCTCGGGATCCGCGATTGCCTCCAAATTCACACAACTGGTGAGTTCGTACACGCCGAGTTCCTTCCACGGCTTTACGTGAGCCACCTCGTCCACGTCTGCACCTTGCTTGTCCCTGACATTGCGGGCACGCATCAGCAAGACTACTTCGCCATAGCTTCCCCCATGCACCTCAGACCCATCTGCCAAAAATGAGAACACTAGGGAGCCGTGGTGCGAGGGTGTTGCACTTGCGTACTTGGCCAATGCCTCTCCTGTGCGCACATCTTGTGCTGGCAAGGCAGCAGCACGGTGTACCTGTGGTGGTAAACATTCACAAGGGCACAACACATGAGTGTGGTGTTAGTGACAGATGTGGTCCTTTTCAACCTCGCATCAGTCTGTCCCTCTCATCTCTGGGAACCCCCCTCCATCACCTTCCCTCGATCCCTCAGCTCCGCCCACCTCTTACACCTTACCCAACTTAATCACCCCTATCAGACTCCGATCTCACTCTTGAACCCCTGTTCCACACCCAAGAGTCTATCCCATTGTCGCTCCCATCTCTAAGCCAGGCTCACTCACGCGCGTGACTCCAGTCTCACCCACGCTTCCCTGTTTAGCGCAAACATTCATACATCATCTTTCCCACCTCATAGGCGCGCGATGGTATCCGATCAGGTCATGATGTGCCACGTGTGAAGATAGGTTCACAGTGTTCGCCATGCTGGCACACTTTTGGCGGATAAGGTTATCCATGCGCATCATACGTGGCATGATTTTACACAACTTCGCTTGTGCGTTCCGTACATACTGGCTTTGGGCGCGCAAACCCCGATTTTCACGTCGCTTGTTGGGTAACCATCACGGAAACCACCCATTTGTTGTCCAAGCTGGTTTTAGTAATGCGCAACCTACACACGCGAGTATAGTTCCCTTTCGCACACTCTTTTCTTGCTCCAGGCCGCCATGGCTATGCAAGGGTACAGTCAAGGGGGCTACGTCGACCAAGGGTATGGCATGCCCGAAATGTTCGTTGGGTGAACCCCCAGGTCGACCCAAGGCCACCATTCGCAATGGTCGCACGAAGACTACAGCCTCTCTGGCGGCATCATCTACGTCGGCGTTCCAAGGCAACCGTTCAACCCGAGCCAGCACCTAACCGCTGCTCTATCAGCGTCAGGCACCATGCGCAAGATGCCTATGCACGACCAGCGCCAAGTACGCTCGCGCCTCTCGTCCCCACAACCCGGTCCAATCGAGCACGCCGAAGATGCCCATAATAGTACGTAATTGCAAACAGTGCAATTCCAGATCATGGCGTCGCATGGCATGCGTACAATATGTTGGTGCAACCCTACGGTTTGCACTCGGCTTGTTGTCCGTGTGCGTGAATGTGTGTGTGTATGGAATGGTATGAGGGCATGGGATAATATATATTTCATGCTTATAATTGTGTGTGAATGTTGAGTCATGATGTCGAGTGTGTGTGTCGAGTCAATAGCGAGTTATCGCTAGACGCGTGTTACGCGGTCGTTTGTGTCTCGCGCGCGGTTTCTATTTTGTCGTGCGCGGTTTCTATTTTGTCCTGTGTCGAACGTTCGGCGTGTCGCAGGTGTGTGCAGCAGACCCATCAAGAACTCAAGGATGAGTTTGTGATGAAGAGCCCGAGCCTTGGTGTCACGCCTCAAGTGATTTCGAAGCTTGCCAAAAGGGTACACCTCAAGATATTGAAGATAGTTACATTACTTTGTGTAGTGTAACATTTCACTTGGTGTAGGCCCTAGTGAAGGGTAGTTTCGAGACCCTTCGTGGTTGGGGACAGTGTGGCACTGTTCCACATCACTGTACCTCGGCTCTTGGGGTTTGTAGGAGCTGGGAGTCATTCCCAACTCGTAACTCTTCCTATATTGTGTTCTAAGACTATAGTGGCTGCCATAGTACTGTTCGTTCAAACCGACGCTGTGTCATCAATTCTTTATCAAATCGTGCAATCTAAATTGCTAATTGTAGACGACGTGAAGACGCTCCAGATCCAATTTGAATCAAGTCATTTGCAGCTGTGAGCAGAACGCTATCAACGTTTGAAGCCGCTGTGCAGAAATCCGTCTATGCTCTCTATCTTTCGTTTTAGGCACATTCAAGCCTATTGTGACTATAACAAGTGGTATCAGAGCCCTTGGAGCAGTTTCGACAATGTCTGGACCTGAGGAAAGGGGTGGCAGAGGTGCTGGTGGCAGTGGAGAAGCTCAAGCTCAAGGCCAACCCCGTGATTCAGCCATGGCACCCATGCAACCAAGTCTTGGCCCACCTAGGGATGAGCCTAGGGTGTTTGGGCTTGACAAGTTCAACGGTGACAACTTTGCTGAATGGTCCTTCAAGATGGAGAACATCTTTGACCACTATGACCTGCTGGAGGTGATGGAAGGAACGGAGAAGCGCCCCGAGAACGACCCGGAGAAGAGCCCGTGGGTGCGGAAGAGCGCACAAGGCTATCTCTTACTTGGGCAAGCGTTGGGGAGCAGTCAGATCCGTCACATCAAGCCATTCCAGCGTGAACCAGAGAAAGGACCAAAGGCATGGGCTGCTCTCAAGGGTGTACATGCTCCTGCAACAGCGGCGGTAGCGGTGGTGTTGGAACGGCAAATGGCGGCACTACGAATTGAAGAAGACGAAGCGGTTGAAGAAGGGGTGCAGAAATTCTTCGACTTGTTGACGCGGCTTGAGGGAGCTGATTTGAACTACAGTGAGCTCCAAAAGAAGACCAAGTTGCTGGCCTTACTCCCAGAGTCATGGTCCTCGCTCATCATCAACCTTAATCGCGACTTGCCCCGCCTCTCGCTTGAAGACGTGAAGCGAGCTATCCTTCAAGAGGATTTCCGCCGCCGTGAGTTGGCGAGTGCGGATGGCGCTGGGGCAGCGAGCATCGGCCGTGGATATGGTCAAGGAAGAGGCAGAGGACGAGGGGGAGGAAGGTTTGGTGGCAGCAACTTCGGCGGAGGCCGCAGGAGTGGCGGTTACGGCAGCGACGACAAGAGCTACGGACGCGGTCGCGGCCGATTCGACGGCGAGTGTCACTATTGCCACAAGAGCGGACACATGTGGCGCGACTGCTACAAACTCCCTGATGGTTGGACCCCTGCTCAAGGCCAAGAGGGTAGAGGAGCAGGAGGAGGGAGAGGACGAGGCCGTGGAGGCCGTGGCGGTCGCGGTGGCGGAGCTGCAAACATGAAGAGCGGAGACAACGACAAGGACCCGAGCGACGATCGATACCCGGGTCTATTCTACTTCGTGTCGACGCAAGTACCGGCTGGTCCAGAGAAGGATGAAGGCTTTGAGGAGCCAGCAGCTGTGGGGAAGGTGACCCTACACCCCCTGGACTATTGGGTGATTGATAGTGGCGCTACCTATAGCATGACACCTCGCCCGGACTTGCTCACCGAACTCGAGCCGTCACCGGTGAAGCATGTCACATCGGCTTTGGGGCAGCGAGCAGAGGTGAAAGGCATGGGCAAGGCCATGTTCAAGGGTGCTGATGGGAAGATGGTGGGCCTCAAGAACGTGCTTTGGGTGCCCAGCCTTGCTGCAAACCTGATTTCCGTGCGGCGGTTGGCAAAGGCCGGCATGGACACGAACTCGAAGGGAGCCAAGACCTACACCGCAAGGCTTGGCGATCGAATTCTTTGGGACCTTCATGAGGACAGGGATGTCTACAACGAGATGTGGCAGATCCCAGTGGTCCCTATGCCTAAGGAGAGGCAAGTGGCAGCAAGCATCAGCACCAAGGATGGAGCGGTCGGTAGCGACGATGGCGCGAACGGTCGCGCTAAGGAGAATGAGCTCAAGAAGAGCAAACCTGGAGGGACCAGCAAGTTCAGTGAACCTAAGGAGAGTGGTGCAGCAACCAAGGAGCAGCAAAAGGGTGAGGAGAACCCAGAGGCAGCAGCGGAGGAGGACTACGGAGAGAGTATGTGGGGCGCTATTGCGAGCGCGGCATTCTCCAATCCAACTTCGGCTACGGGGGAGTGTGATTGGCTCACCTTGCATCGGCGCATGGGGCATGTGGCCCTGCCCATCTTGCAGCAGCTAGTGAAGAATGAGATGGTTGCTGGCATACGTGTGAAGGGGGAGCCCGATGAGGTGCTTGGCTGCCCGACGTGCATTCAAGCCAAGTTCACCCGGTTTCCGTTCCCTAGTTCGGAGGCAACGGCAAAGGCACCGCTTGATGAGGTGGTGATGGACGTGGTGGGCCCCCTGAAGCTTGGAGCTGCTGGAGCTGAGTATTTTCTCACCATTGTCGATGTCTACACCCGCATGACTTGGGTGTACGTGCTGGCCAAGAAGAGCGACGTGGCTGAAACGTTGAAGACGGATTGGTTTCCGATGGTGGAGCGGCAACAAGACCGTCTAGTCAAGTCAATCCGCACCGATCGAGGGGGAGAGTTCCTGAGCAAGGAGTTTGGGTTGTGGCTGAAGAAGAATGGTATTCGGCACTCCCTCACCATGCCATACTCCCCTGCAATGAACGGCATCGCCGAGCGAGCGAACCGCACAATCACGGAGGCGGCACGCGGGTTGCTCATTGAAGCCGGGCTACCCGACTATTTCTGGCCTGATGCAGTGCGGAGCGCGTGTGTGGCCAAGAACAGAGCCTTGACTCATGTGGGAGCAGACAAATGGGTGCCCTATGTGGAGTGGCTAGGAAGGAAGCCAAAGGTGGATATGCTTCGGGTGTTCGGGTGCATGTGCATGGCGCTCGTGCCTAAGCATCTTCGGCACAACAAGCTTGGTGCCAAGGCGGTGTGGGCCGTGCACTTGGGCATGGCTCAAAACAGCAAGGGATGGCTTCTTTGGGACCCATTCACCAAGAAGTTCTTGGTGAGCAGGGACTGCAAGTTCATGGAGAACTTCATGTACAAGGATTGGAAGGCGGAGAATGAGGCGAAGATAGGCGTGCGGTTTGGGGAGGTGAAGAGTTCCGGTTTGGAGCATGTGGAGCTGCCTTTGGAGCTGAGCAGCGGCAGCACAACCACAAGGCAATCCTCCCTTGTGAATGGGGGAGAGGAGGCCAATGATGCAGAGGAAGAAGAGGAGGAGGTGCAGCAAGTGAGCGAGCGTGCACCGTCACTCCCTTCCCGTACTACGAGTGCTCCACGGATTCGAGCCACACCGCAGCAACGCCAAGGCCTTCAAGTCCCTGCAGCTGAGGAGGAAGGAAGGGGGAAGAGGAGAGTTCAACCCCCTAATAGGCTGACCTATGATGCGCCGGGAAAGCAGGGCAAGACAGCCCTGGCCGGAGCGGCAATGATGGTCGGAGACGACGAGGAGAGTGACTACGAGGAGTGTGCCTTCGCGTTCTTCTCTCCGGTGGAGATGCCGGGAGAACCAGCAACTCTCAAGGAGGCTTTGGAGAGTAGTGATGCTGAGGAGTGGAAGAAGGCCATGGAGAGTGAGCTGAAGAGCATCGAGGAGAATGACACGTTTGAATTGGTGGAGTTACCGGAGGGGCGTACGGCGATAACGTCCAAGTGGCTCTTCAAAATCAAGTCGGATGCCGACGGCAAGATCGAGCGCTACAAGTCTAGGCTTGTAGCCAAGGGGTACCAGCAGAAGGAGAAGGTGGACTTCAAGGAGCTGTTTGCCCCTGTGGTGAAGCCGACGACGCTGCGAACCCTATTCGCGGGAGCCGCCATCAAAGGATGGGTAGTAAAGCAAATGGACATCGTAACGGCATTCCTTAACGGCATCCTTGAGGAGGAGATTTTTATGGCGCAGCCAGAGGGGTTTAATGATGGTAGTGGCAGAGTGTGGAAGCTGAAGAAGGCCCTCTATGGGCTGAAGCAGGCCCCTAGGCAATGGTACATGAAGCTGCGCGAAGTGTTGGAGGGGATCGGCTTCACTCCCTCAACGGCCGATCACTCCTTGTTCATGCTTGGCGAGGGGGAGCAGAGGAGTTTCATGGTGGTTTATGTGGATGACATCCTCATTTTCTCACCCTCTTCTGACCTTGTGAAAGAGGTGATGCTGAAGCTTCAAGACAAGTTCAAGTGCAAGGCCCTTGGTGACGTGAGCTTCTACCTTGGGCTCCACATCGAACGAGATGTGGAGAAGCGGTGCATGCGGGTGCATCAACGAAAGTACCTGGAGGCATTGGCTGCCAACTTTGGGCAGAGTGAAGGCCATGTGGCTACACCCTTTCCCTCTAGGTTCAAGTGTGTGAAGGGACCAGAGGAGGAGAGCGTTGGTGAAGAGGAGAGGCGCCGATTTCACTCGTTGGTGGGCAGCCTCATGTATGCGGCGGTAACACCCGACCGGACGTCGCGTTTGCTACCGGGCAGCTGGCTAGGGTTGTGCAATGCCCTAATGAGGAGCAGGTAGCAGCTGGAATGAGGGTGGCCAAGTATCTTGGCCAAACACCGACCGTTGGGCTGCAATACTCGGCGGCGGCACAAAGGCGCCAAAAGGGCGCGGATGGTGTTGAACCCGGGCGTTTGTTCCTCACCGCCTACTCGGATGCTTCATATGCATCAGAACCAGAGGACATGACAAGTGTGGGAGGCTTCATATGCTGTGTTGGTGGAGGCCCAACTGCTTGGGAGAGCAAGAAGCAGGTTGACCAAGCTTTGAGCTCGGTGGAGTCCGAGTACATGGCACTCTTCCGTGCCGTACGGGAGATTGTGTGGCAGCGGCGTTTGTTGGCTGAATTGGGGGAGGAGCAGCAAGGACCTACCCCACTGTACTGTGACAGCCAGGGTGCCATTGCTCTTGCTAAGAACCCTGTGTTGCATGGACTCACGAAGCACATGAGGGTGAAGTGGCATTGGACGAGGAGCATGGTAACCGCGGGTGAAGTTGAGTTGCGCTACGTGAAGACCACGGGGCAGCCGGCTGACATGATGACCAAGAGGCTAGTGGAGCAGCAGCATTGGAAGTGTTGCAAGCTGGCTGGGATGGCTCTGAACTGAGAGAGCAACATATCCTAAGGTCAACAATCCGAGGGGGAGTTTGTTGGTGCAACCCTACGGTTTGCACTCGGCTTGTTGTCCGTGTGCGTGAATGTGTGTGTGTATGGAATGGTATGAGGGCATGGGATAATATATATTTCATGCTTATAATTGTGTGTGAATGTTGAGTCATGATGTCGAGTGTGTGTGTCGAGTCAATAGCGAGTTATCGCTAGACGCGTGTTACGCGGTCGTTTGTGTCTCGCGCGCGGTTTCTATTTTGTCGTGCGCGGTTTCTATTTTGTCCTGTGTCGAACGTTCGGCGTGTCGCAGGTGTGTGCAGCAGACCCATCAAGAACTCAAGGATGAGTTTGTGATGAAGAGCCCGAGCCTTGGTGTCAAGCCTCAAGTGATTTCGAAGCTTGCCAAAAGGGTACACCTCAAGATATTGAAGATAGTTACATTACTTTGTGTAGTGTAACATTTCACTTGGTGTAGGCCCTAGTGAAGGGTAGTTTCGAGACCCTTCGTGGTTGGGGACAGTGTGGCACTGTTCCACATCACTGTACCTCGGCTCTTGGGGTTTGTAGGAGCTGGGAGTCATTCCCAACTCGTAACTCTTCCTATCTTGTGTTCTAAGACTATAGTGGCTGCCATAGTACTGTTCGTTCAAACCGACGCTGTGTCGTCAATTCTTTATCAAATCGTGCAATCTAAATTGCTAATTGTAGACGACGTGAAGACGCTCCAGATCCAATTTGAATCAAGTCATTTGCAGCTGTGAGCAGAACGCTATCAACGTTTGAAGCCGCTGTGCAGAAATCCGTCTGTGCTCTCTATCTTTCGTTTTAGGCACATTCAAGCCTATTGTGACTATAACACAATATGCTCTTGATGCTCACTAATGCTGCTCCTCGCATATGTGTTGCTGCAGGTAACTCGCCACGTACGCGTTCGTTGATGGAGTTAGTGGTGAATACCCCTGCCACCCAACTGCCTCCCAATTGCGCGGGAGGGAGGGGTCTGCCAGCAGCGCAACCAGCGGGCGCTTCTGACCAGCGCGACGCTGACCGTGCGGTCGAGTGTGGATGGGTTGGTCAGCACATGCCGCAGGATCTAGGGGCCGCCCATGACTGCATTCGTCAGCTGGAACGTGATAAGGCACGCAGGGAGAACCAGCTGCGAGACTACGAGGCCATGAGACGGTGGGCAAGGCAAGCTCCCCAAGATGGGGAGGCTGCAGCGAGTGAGCGTGGCCCGTATGCACCGCATGGTGCAGGAACTCCTGATGCTATGCATGCTGTCGTAAATCAGGTTCTCTTGCTGCAGACCTCCCTCTCTCGCCTTCCAGTGTGGTCCCCTTCACCTTGGTTCCTGCCTCCTCATCTCTTCAGAGCCCTTAGCTCCCTGTGCACTCCTCTGGTCATCTCTCCAGGCTGGTCCACTTGAAAGTTCCCAGACGGGCCTTAGCTATCTACAGCTCTAGGGAACTGAAGCTCGTCTGGCTCTCTAGCTCAGCTACTTCCACTGGTGGCTTGCGGGGTTGGCATCACTGGTTGCTTAGCTCAAGAAGTTCGCTAGGCCAAAGTTCTGCTTTATTGTGAGAACAAACGAGCAAGCAAGCTGTTCCACCCCCGCTTCTTGCCTAAGTATCTTCTGGTGGTTACCGTTGCTAACACCGTTGCTTTCGCTAGTCTTTGCCTTTCGCTTCTTCCCGCTCGATCAGTTTGGTTTCCCGACATCCTCCCTACTGTCTAACCTCATACAATTTGTTTGTCATGCATTTATATTGTCTCTATCTTATCTTGCAATTAAAAGCATGACAACTGTCATAAATCAGGTTCTCTTGCTGCAGCCCTCCCTCTCTTGCCTTCCAGTGTGGTCCCCTTCACCTTGGTTCTTGCCTCCTCATCTCTCCAGAGCCCTTAGCCCCCTATGCACTCCTCTGGTCATCTCTCCAGGCTGGTCCACTTGCCCCCTCCTCGGCTGCTCACACTTGCTGCTCTGCCGATGGATCTCTTTCTCCCTGGCCTCCTGGTTACCTGTCCTCCCTCTCCTCCTACTTCATTCTCCCTCCTCCTTGGGTAGGCTCTGGCCACGTTGGTCCTGTGATCTTTCTTTTCCTGCCCCTTCTTACCCACCAGCACCACCACCCCGGACTCTTTTATTTCTTTGACCCTCCAGCGCTCCGTCCCCAGCCCTGTGTCCATCATGTCATGTTTCGCCTGCTTCAGGTATACCTCTTCCCCGGCATTCAGCTCCCTCTCCTTCTTCCCCGTGTCACCTTCTCTCCTCTTCCTGTACCTCTGTGCATCTCTCAGCTTTGCCATGTTTAAATTCTCTAGTGCTGCGGGCACTAGCTCTCGTAGGTACCGTGCCCTAGCTTCTGCTATCCCTACCCACTGTTCCTCTGTCCCTGTAGTCACCACTTCAGTCAGCAGCTTGGGCGCGTCCACTGGCAGCACAGGCACTCGGCCCAGCAGCAGAAAGTAGGGGGAGTAGTCCTTCAGTGCTGCCTGTTTACTGAAGCGGTACCCCGCGGCTACCCGTGGCAGCCTAGTATCCCATTCCCTCTTGAACCTCTCTCCGTAGGCCCTCAAGCCCCTTTTCACTGTCTGCACGAATCTCTCTGTGAGCCCGTCACTCTGTGGATGATAGCGGGAGGTCCTCCTATGGGTGATTCCGCTCTGCTTCAGCAGCTTCTCGAACTCTCCCATGAACTCTGTGCCTTGGTCCGTCAGAACCTCCCCACATGCCCCGAATCTTGTCAGTACTTGCTCCTCAAAGGCCTTTGCTATCCTGGCCGAGTTCTTTCTCGGCAGGGCCTTCACCTCCACCCATTTGCTTCCGTGTTCGATCATGATCAAGATATAACGCTTGCCCCTCCTGCTCATGGGCATCTCTCCTGCTAGGTCCAGCGACCATCTAAATCCAATTCCTCTGATTGGCAGCGAGTGCAGCTCTTCTCTCCCCCTTTCTAACTCCGCCTTGTTCCTGCGGCACAGCTCACAGCTTGCCACCCACTCTTTGATGTCGTGTCTCATTCCTGCCCACCACCATCCTGTCTCTACCAGCTGAGTTGTTTGAGGCTGCCGTAGTGGCCCATCTGCCTGTGCACTTTGGCTATGATCCCTTCTCTTTCTTCCTTCCTGGGCACTAGCTTCCATTCGTCCTTGGTGTTCTTCTGCAGCTGCTCCTGGTACCAGCGATAATGGGCTCCTCTCGCCCTGGCTCTCTTGCTCGCCGGCTCTCCTTCAGTGGTTTTTCCTTGCACCCACCCCATGACCTCTTTGTCCTCCCAAACGTCGTCAGCTCCCTTCTCCCGCCTCCTTCTTGCCCCTTCTCCGTCTATCTCTCCTGCCAGCGCCACTAGGCATGCAGTTGGGCTGCCTGGGGGTGGGTTCCTTGACAGCCCATCCACGTGCTGCAGTGTTTTGCCCGGCCGATGCCTGATGCTAAAGTCGTACTCTTGGAGGCGCATCGCCCATCTTGCGTTCCTCCCTGTCAACGCCTGGTTCGTCATCAACCATGTGAGGGGCTGGTGGTCGGTCACTAGCATGAACGGTCTCCCTTTCAGGTACACTCTGAAATGAGTACTTGCCCATACCGCAGCTAGTCCCTCTCCCTCGTATGAACTGTAGTTAGCCTCAGCCGGGTTGCAGCTCCTGCTGGCGAAGGCTACTACCATCTCTTGCCCCTCTCTTTCTTGACACAGGATTGCCCGCATCCCCGAGCTGCTCCAGTCGGTGTAGAGCACAAAGGGGTCCTCCTTGCTGGGCAGGCTTAACACCGTGGCTGTCTTCACTGCCTTTAGCAGTGCATCCATTTCCCCCTGCTCTGCCTCTCCCCATTGCCATGCCCGCTCTTCTTTAAGCAGTCGGTTGAGCACCGCTGCAGTCCGGCTGAAGTCGGGCACGAATTTTCGGTAGTAGTTCAGAAATCCGAGCACTGCTCTCAGGGTACTCCTGTCCTTGGCGTAGGTACTCCTGTGCCTACGCGTGAGAGCACCATGTAGGCCCATCCTTCCCGTAACCTTTCCTCTTGCTGCTCCTCTATCTGCTCCAGCTGGCGTCTTTGCATCTGCACCTCCTCCTCCTCCAGGTACATTTCTCCTATCTCGATCGCCCGCTCTATGTCCACCCTTTTTAGACGCATGCGTATGGTTTCTATTAACCAGCACATCGCGTTTAGGTCCATGGCTCTGCCCATCGCCGCCCTTCGCTGCTTCTCCGTCACCTGCGGATGTGCTGTCGCTCCCCACATATGGCCCATTGCCAGTTCTCTTTCTCCTGCCGTAGGCTCCTCCCATTTCTTACTCCTCACATCGTACACCATGCCGGGTCCGGGCTTGTCTTCCTCCATCACAAACCCGCGTGCCCCTGCATACGAGACTAGTGTGGGCAGAGCTTGCCTTGGCTTTCCGGGCGTGTTGCACTGATACTGTGAAGGGTGATCAGGGCAGGTCACTGGTGCTGCCAGGCGTCCTGGTCCCAGTATGTCACTTACCAACCTGGGCTCTGGCCTCTGCATCTGAGCCAGGGAGTGCCTCAGGCTTGCCTCTGATACCCCGTTCTGCCAGTATCTCCTGGGTCGGTGTGATCTGGATCCCAGCTGGGCTGCGTCTACTGCAACTCCCCTGCCCACCGCCTCCTCTATCTCCTCGAAGGCTCTCCTGACAGGTTCCCGGCGATCCTCTGCTAGGTCAACGTTTTCCAAGATATAGAGCACCCCCCCTGCTTCTTTTGCAACATTTCCAGCACCCTATTCAGGTCCCTGAAGGAGGCTCCCCTGCCGTCTTCCATGCCCAGTCCATCTCCCGCTCTCAAGTATCCTTGGCATTCCCAGCCCGCGACTACTAAATCCACCTGCCCCCACTTTTCCAGCTGCTCTTCCGTAATGTCTCTCACGTCGTCCACCGTGGCCTCGTCCTCTGCAGGTATGGCGGTATCAACCAGTTGCTGCGGGTACTCCTCCAGCAGCCTCCTTGCATGGTGTCGAGCCATCCTTCTCACGGCAGGATCTTTCTCCACGTGGATCCATTTGCGTACCCTGCGTCCCGCTTTCAGCGCCGCTGCCAGGCCTGTTCCGATGCCCCCATATAGCTCCACTATGCATAGCGAGCTCTCCAGGGCTCATATCCTCGTGATCCGCTCCCTCAGAGTAGGTGGGTCTTCCCCCTTTCTTATTCATTCCGTCCTGCGCTCGTACTCTACCGCATACTGTTCCCAAGACCATGAGTCCAGCTCTCCCTTTAGGTCGGTGGCCTCAGCTCATCAGGCTTCCCTCGGCCCCTGTCTGATGAACTTTACAGGCAGAGTGCCGAATGCGCTCTCGGGATCCCAGTATTGTGCTCAGTAGAGGACCTTTTCCTGCCACGTGCATATGGTGGCTCCCACTCGGTACAGCAGGTCCATGCCGACAAGTACGTCGTAATCTCCGACGGAGACACCCCATAGACCACTCTGATACAACACTCTTTCTCCGTTCCTAGGCGCAGAACTATCTCTATGGGTCTCTGCGTTCTCGGCATCCACTTCGCCCCCCCCCCCTTCTGCAGTCATGAGCAGTGGTCCTCTCTCTATGAGTCTGCCTGGTAAGTCTAGCTTCAGCTGCTTTGCCAAGCCCTTCCCTACCAGGACGTGGTGGGCTCCGGTGTCAATTATGGCCTGCCCCACTGGCAGGCCGCCCACCGTCATGCTCCCCTTTTCTGCTATCAGTACCGAGGCTTGGCCCACCAACCGCTCGTTCGGATGCCTCCTCATTTCAGGGTTCCGGTGACCTTCCCTTGGGCTAATCCTTGGAGCTCACGAGCTTTCCGCTTCCGCCACTTGCGGCTGACTGGCCCTAGGCCTCAGGTTCAGGTCATCCCGCTCCCTAGGGAAGGCCATGCAGGAGTATTCCCTGATATACTCTTCTTCCTCCTCCTCTGCTCCCTCGATCTCCTCATATGCCAGCATGGCTCTTTCTTTGAGGTCAGGTTTGAGCGTCTTGGCCAGCTTCAGCTGCAGCTTCTGGATTTCGGCTTGTATGTCCTCTCTGCTGCCCGCCTCCTCGGTTCTCCTCCCGCCGTAGCACTCCTCCCTTTTGTGTCCCCGTCTTCCGCAGTTATCAGACGTCGGCGCCTTGGGGCATTCTAGCTTCAGATGATCCCCTTCTCCGCATTCGTGGCAATGGCGGCTGTCCACTCGCGTGAATGCCGTCTCTTCGGCCTCGGTTAACGCTGCCGCTGCCCAGGATGTCTTGGCTTTCCCTCGCGTTTCTCCATCTTCCATATCCACCATCCTCTGTGCATGCTCGGTCCGCTTGGCTAGCCCATACACCTCTTTCAGTGTGATGTCAGCACCTACGCCATACACCGTGTTCCTGACTACGCCGCGTAGATCCTCGTCTAGGCCTCGAACGAATTTGCACACCAACACCCTCTCCTCTCTGCTTTCCAGATCCTCTGCCAGCTCCTTCAATCTGCAGTAGTACGCCAGTAGTGACTCGTTTTTCTTCCTGCGGAACTCGCGGAACTCCTCTACTTGTGCTTTCGTTTGCCCGAGAAATTCCTTCTTTAGTAGTTCCAGGAACCGCGTCGTGGGGTTCTTGATCTCCCCATTCTCCAGCTCCTCCAACACTTCTTCGCGGACCAAGAAGTAGAATGTCTCTGCTTCTTCTGCTAGGGTCACCACCATCCTGCGGAAGAATTCCACGGGATCTTGCCCATCTCGCTCCCAACAGTATCTCATCGTCTCCAGCAGCATTAGATAGTTCTTCAATGTCGGTCCTACCCCTGGAGTTCCAGTGAAGCGGCAGTGTCGGCAGAGAGAAGAGTGGGTGAATTGCTGAAGTCGCCGATGGTGACACAGAGAAGAGGGGAGATAGGGTGAACAGAGAAGAGTTCCTCAAACCGATCTTCAAGAAGATTGGGGTCCTGAGAGGAAGATAGACGAGTGAAAAGAGCGGAGTGTTGAAAATTGGACATTGCGCGGGTCATGGAGCGAGTGAGGCGCGGAGAGGGTGGGGGAAGGGGAACAGAAGGAAGGGAAGCATCAGGAGGTGGCGATGGAGAGGGCATGGGGGCTGAAGAGGAAGAGGCAGGAGGAGAGTTGCCTCAGGTGACGGTGGAAGGAGGGGAGGAGGGGGCAGGTGGGAGAGGAGGAGCAGGGGCGGGGGGAAGGGGAGGTGGGGAGGGAGTAGCAGAGGGAGCAGCGGAGGGACGCGGATCAAAGTCAGACCAATGGAGGGCAGGATTAGGAGGGGTGGGAGGGAGAGTGAGGAAGGGAGAGCGAGTCTCGTCAAAGATGACATCCTGGCTGCGAATGAGCTGCTGAGAGGAGGGAGCATAGAAAAGGCAGCGAGGACAATCAGAGTTGATGCCAATAAATGCACAGAGCTGCGTCTTAGGAGCGAGTTTCCCACCCTAACGTGCCCGATCAGCTGGATTGACGAGGACATGAGCGACACAGCCCCACACCCGAAGAGGGCGAGCAGAGGGCCGGCGGCCCGTCCAGAGCTGAAAGGGGGTAGTGGTGGGGCGAAGGGGATGAGGACGAAGGTTGGAAAGAAGAGTCGCGTGAACAAGAGCATAGCTCCAAAGAGAGCGGGGAGCGGAAGCATGGGTGAGGAGACATCGAGTGATCTGCATGAGAGTGCGATTGCGACGCTCGGCAACACCATTCTGTTTGACGAATGCCATGAGAGGAGCAGTAAGAGGAGAGAGAATGATTAAAGAACTCGCCACCACCGTCGGAGTGGAAACGCGCGACAGGACGCCCAAAGCGAAGGCGAGCCTGTTCAGCCCAACGAATGATGAAGGAAGGGGCGTCAGATTTGGCACGAAGGGGATAGACAGTGGCAAAGCGAAAATGGTCATCAACGAGAAGGAGAAAGTAACGATGACCTTGTCGGGAGGCAATTGGGGAGGGACCCCAAAGGTCGATATGCACGAGATCAAGAGGCTGGGGGGAGGCAGAAGGAGAAGAAAGATGAGGAGACTGAGAAAGCTTGGCTTGAACACAAGGAGTGCATAGAGGGGCGGGAGAGGGAGGAGGGGGTGGGGGAGAGGAGGGAAGACAATGAAGCAGCTTCAAATGGACCATGCTGTGAAGGAGAGGGAAGTTTGGGTGGCCGAGACGATGATGGAGAAGAAGGGTAGGTTGGGTGAGAGAGCGACAGTCGCAAGAGGAAATGGGTGGAGCGGAAGTAGGGGAAGTGTGATGCGCAGACGAGGGGAGAGAAACACGGAGGGTATAGAGACGAGAGGCAGGGGAAAGGGTGAAACGAGCGAGATGCCGGTCTTGGTAATGAAGATCACAATAGAGTTCACCTGCGGGGAAACTCGCTCGCACACCAAGGCATTGGAGGGCGGAGAGGGAGAGAAGGTTATGACGACAAGAGGGAACATAGAGGCCAGTGACTGCGCCAGAGGGGGAGGCAGGACAGGGAAGAGAGGAGGTGCCAGTGCATGTCAGGGTCATGGTCTCCCCAGCTCCATGAATAAAGAGAGGGCGGGGAAAGGAACGAAGAACACCGGCATCACGAAAAACAGAGTCAGTAGCACCACTGTCGAGGACAAATTCCAAGGTGCGAGGGAGATACAGAGCAGCAACTGTAGAGCAGGGATATGGAGAGACAATGCTAGTAGCAGAAGGAAGAAATGGCACGTTAAAGCGAGGGTCCATGAGAGGAGAAGCACCAAGATGCTAGCATAAGAAGGCATGGTCACACTGAGAGCAGAGGGAAAAGCATCAGCACAAGGAGCCGCGACGGAAAGCGATGGCGGGGCAGGGGACTGGCGACGCTGGTGAGACTGTAGAAACAAGACAGGAGGAGAGGTCCAAGTGGGAGAGAGGGGAGCGGATGACGCATAGGGTAGGGGAAGGAGGGGTAAAGGATGAGGGACAACAGTAGGAGAGAGAGGGCAGTACCGGCGAGGACGAGAGGGAGTCGTAAGAATGGGCGCCATAGGAGGGGAAGGAGACGGAAACAGAGCAGTTGAGGGAAGAAATAAGAGGCGGAGGAATATGGCGAAGTAGTCTGCTGTGGAGAAGCTGAGGGGAGAAATAAGAGGAGGAGGAATAATCGGCGGAGTAGTCTGCTGCTGCGCCGCTGAGGGGAGAAATAAGAGGCGGAGGAAAATGGGCGGAGTAGTCTGCTGCTGCGCCGCTGAGGGGAGAAATAAGAGGCGGAGGAATATGGGCGGAGTAGTCTGCTGCTGTGCCGCTGAGGGGAGAAATAAGAGGCGGAGGAATATGGGCGGAGTAGTCTGCTGCTACGCCGCTGAGGGGAGAAATAAGAGGAGGGATAGCGGCGGAGTAGTCTGCTGCTGCGCCGATGAGGGGAGAAACAAGAGGAGGAGGGAAACAATTGAGAGAGTTTGCAGTTGAGCAGTTGACGGGAGGATATTGAGGAGGAGGGAAGGTGTGGAAGAGCAACAGGGACAAGATACAATCAGCTACCAGCTGCAGCAGATGAATAGAGGAAAGAGGTGGAGGAAGGGGTGAGATAGTGGAGAGGGAACGAGTGGGAGAGAGGAGAGGAGGAGGATGGCGAAGGGGCGGATTGTGGGAAGGGCAGGGCGCGCCACAAGTAGCTACGAGCTGCAACAGGTGAGGAGAGAAAATAGGAGGAGGAAGAGGTGAGGTAGTGGGGGGAAGCACAAAGGAGAGAGGAAAGGAGGAGGGTGAGGGAGGGGGGGCGGATTGAGGAAGGGCAGGGCGCGCCGCAAGGAAAGGCAGGCGCGCGCGCTGCTGGACGGTGCGAAGAGCGCGCGGCGGCGGGAGCGCAATGCACGCGCGACGGGATGGTGGGGGGGGGGGGGGGGGGGAGGGACGGCAGAACGCTCTTCTGGTGAAAATGGGCGCGCGACCACCAGAAACGTGAGGAGAAGGAGGCGCGACGAATAGGAAAGCGCGGGAGGGTGATACGGGCAGTATGGCGGCGCGCTACGGACTGGATTAGGGAATGCGCGAGAGACAAAAAATGCGATTTCTAAGAGTGACGGGAAAGAAAAGAGATTAAAAAAAAAAAACGTCTAGCTAAGTAGGGCGAAAATGGCCTAAGGACCTGAGATCATCTAAGAAATACGAATAAGAATGAAACGCGTAGGACTACGCTCTGGATACCATGTTAAGATGTGAGGAGCCATGGATGTCGAGAGAGTTAGTAGGGTCGAAAAAATTGTACTAGAAGAAAGTGTCGAGAGACATTTGAAAGATAGGGTTGGGAAACCCCAACTGAACCTAAGGCGTGTTCAATGCAGAGACAAACTGCAAAGTGAACCAAGATGAACCAGAAATGAAACTAAGTCTAAAAGTGGCCGAAATTTAATATAAGGCCAAAATGAAATGCAGAGCGAACACTAGCCTACTCCAACATCCGTTACTTCCAACTTCGGTTGCGCGGGTGCGGCCCACATGCGTTCTCGATGCGCGTCAGACGTATGCAGTTCCTCGGGCTGAGTTGTCAGCCTTGTTGCCACCATTTTGCGCCGGATGGGTGTCGGCGAATCTCCCCCCACGTACCGGTGCAGCCATTGTTCCTCCTCTTGCTAGGCGGTCGGTCCCATTCCTGGCATCGGCCAGGGCGAGCTGCTCGCGTTCTGTCGTTCCCACCGCGCTCGAGTCTCCTGCGCCCATCACAGCTCGTGCGGAGTTTCTCCGGGATCTAAAGCCGCCTGCCTTCCGCCCTCCATCGATCCTTCAGTTCCACGTGCTCTTTGTTGAGGCGTTCGATACGCTCCCGTCTCCGGTGGCGTTAGTCACACGTTATCTTCCCGCCGCCCGTTCGTCGCTGCCACGCTTGGTTGCGCTCTCCAGCTCGGGGCCGCTTGACTCTCTTCTCTCCAATATCTGTGACCGGATCTTAAGCGATACCTATCGTTCATCTCGGTTCGTAAACCTTGCTCGTTTGTTGAAAAGTTCCCAGACGGGCCTTAGCTATCTACAGCTCTAGGGAACTGAAGCTCGGCTGGCTCTCTAGCTCAGCTACTTCCACTGGTGGCTTGCGGGGTTGGCATCACTGGTTGATTAGCTCTAGAAGTTCGCTAGGCCAAAATTCTGCTTTATTGTGAGAACAAACTAGCAAGCAAGCTGTTCCACCCCCACTTCTTGCCTAAGTATCTTCTGGTGGTTACCGTTGCTAACACCGTTGCTTTCGCTAGTCTTTGCCTTTCGCTTCTTCTCGCTCGATCAGTTTGGTTTCCCGCCATCCTCCCTATTGTCTAACCTCCTACTATTTGTTTGTCATGCATTTATATTGTCTATATCCTATCTTGCAATTAAAAGCACGACAATGCTGCATAGGATACACGTCCCATGTCACTGGCCGTGGTGCGGGCGATATCGGCAGAGTGCCGTGTGAGGGGGACTCCCTCGATTCTGGCCAGCATCACACCCGGCTAGCTGTCATGGGCGCAGCGACTCATCCGCGCAATGTCCCAAATCCCCGACATGCACGATGGCTGGCACGTGTGTTGAGGTGGTTATATACTACCCCCACCCCCCCCAACCCCCCTCTTCCCTCTGTTTTTTCCATGGTGTCTTCACATGCCCTTCCCACACGCCCATGCAATCATAACCCTGCATCCGCCTCTTCCCTCTGTTTTTTTCCCCCAGGCCCTCTCATCCTAGCTTCCTAGCCCTCTTTGCAGCCCACGGGTGACTCATGCAATAGCATACACATGATGGCTTGTGTCATGGGCATTCACTGGTGTGCCATTGGCCCTTCCTACACGCCCATGAAATCATAACCCTGCTCCCCCCACTTCCCTCTGTTTTTTTTCCCCAGGCCCTCCCATGCTAGCTCAAGAGCACACTTTTCAGCACACGGTGTGACTCAGGCCAGATATGGCTCATCCAAATACATCGTGATGCCATATAGACTGACCAACGCCCCTGCCATATTTCAGGTGACGATGAACGAGGCGTTCCGCCCACTTTTAGATAAGCGCGTCATCGTCTACATGGATGACATACTGATTTACATCACCGACAGAGCACATAACCTATTTGATAGTGAAGCAATTCTAAAATTTTAGCTGAATTCCAGGTTAACCAAGGCCTCAAAGTGTGAGTTTTTACAAGACAGACAAGAAATAGACACGTAGAAGATTGCGATGACTCAGCACTGGCATGCGGCGAAATATCTGACCTGGCTGCAAAGTTTTATGGGGTTCGTCAACTACGTGCGTCGCTTCGTCCCACCATGGCGAAGCTGACCGCCCCACTGACAGACCAGCTGAGGAAGGGGGTTGAGTATACGTGGGGGGGGGGGGGGGGGGGGGAAGAGCAAGCTGCCTGTTCGACCCTCAAAATTATTTTGTCAGTTGCCGCTGATCGAGTTTGCCGCATCAGCGACATCAGTGAAAACGAAGTGAACGCCATTCTACCTCAACTATGGGCAAAACCTCAACTATGGCCGAAATTCTGCAACCTGCCCAAACGCGCGCAACAGAAGCAATTAAAAGAAGCAAATGATTTTGCTAAGAGGAACGCAAATCGCCACTGCCGCTCCGTAACGTACCAGTCTGGAGATTACGTGCTGCTTGACACCCAGAACTTACGCCTGCCCATCGTGCCGAAACGTCGACCGCTCTACTGTGGCCCATTTCAAATTAGCCACATGATCACGCCTATCGCCGCCTATCTCATGGTACCGCTGACTGGTACACCAGCCCGTCATTCCACACCAGCCTTCTTCACCTGTACATCCTAACCACGAGCCAGCTGCCACGCCATCGCTCACCTTCGATGACGCGTCCTACATCAGAGCCAACTGTTGACCCTGAGAAGATTCGGAGCCATCGGATCCGTCACCCCACGGGCGTTCGGATGATTGAATTCCTCGTCCGCTGGAAGGCCCCAACCCCACGGAAGATAGATGGGTGCCCATGGCCAACATCGAAAACCACCATGTCCTCCAAGTGTACCTGCGAAGCTGGGGATTCCGTGATAGACACGCATTCGCGCAGCGGAGGGGCTTCTTGGGGAGGGGGCTAGTGTAAGGATTTTTTTTTACATTCCTTACCGCGAGCCTCAACATCGCGTACATGACCAACCATTTCTTCGCCCGTTACTACTAACGGTGTTTCGCCGCCTTCGCGTCACATTTCCCAAACCATGCACCGCTGGCCTGGCCCGAGTCGGCCTACACAACTGGGCTAGCCTGAACCTCGCTGTCAGCATCGCACTAGCTAGCTCGCACGCACCGCGTTACCCTTTGCATGTTTCGCTATATATGTTTGCTCATGGCTCGCTCATATCTTGTACTTGTTTGCCAACTCAGTGCAATCCTTCCTACCTAGATAAATTGCACCTGTAACACAAGTGTACACTTGAAATGTATGAATGTTGGATAGGGAAAATATGCCACAATGTGACTCGATAACGATATGGTAAAACAATCTCGCGTGCACTCACTGTATTGAGTGTTCTAACGGGTATGGTAATTGGTTAACGCATTCACTCACTAACAACAGGCAGCAATTCATGCGAATGGTCACACATGTAACTCTCACCAGAAATACTTGAAACGCTGCAATTTTCCCGCTCATGCCAAACCAATTGTTGGAATAACCGATGGTTATTATAACATTCCCGAAGGCTTCCCTTAGCGCATCGCTTCATAACGAGGCAGCGCTCCTGTACCAGTATCGCGTTAAGCTCATATAGAGCACGCGGCAACCTGAAAGCCACTCGAAGGTGAACAGTCGAAGGGAGTCAACGGTCGCGACTGTTCACCGCCCAGTAACCGTACTCGGAGGTTACGCGATGCAACCTGGTAATTGTCGAGTAGAGCAATAGTCGCGATTACTGTAGCAATGCAATACAGTTAATAAGGGAATGTACCCCTCAGAGTATATGGCTAGCTAGGATTGATATTTATATCTTTGTACTCCTATCTAAAAGCATCTTGTTCTCTTTCAGTTAATATCAACAAGGTCATTACAATACTTCACTGTCTTCTTACAACTTGGCTAGACTTATCCTATCCACAACGAATCTCGCTTATATCAACACCAATCAACTAACTTCGAAAAAATAACTAAAACCCAATCGGAAGCTGATGCGATTAGGAAACAAATCAACCCTAAACACAAAGCGAGCTACGTATTTAGGGTGGATCAATCCGAAAATGCATCCAAGTTCCGTTTAGGTATTAACTTTTTTTTTTTTTTAGCGGGAGTTTCATCTATGACCATTCGCGTGATTTTTTCCTACTTAATAGTGACCGATCGCGTGAAACGTTTTATCAAACACGTGAAAACACCCTTTGGAGTGACCGTACCCGTTATTTTTTTACCAAACATATCATCTAGACCCTTGTTTATTAAGGATGTGTTACGGGTGCAATGGAACGAGATAGCAAGGATTGCACTAGGATGTTAAACGAGTACAAAATGTGAGCGAAGGCATGAGCGAATATGTATGTGCAAAAACATGCAATGGTTACGCGGTGCGTGCGACCTAGCTAGTGCTAGGCTGGCATCGAGGTTCGGGCTAGTCCCGAAGCGTGGGCCGACTCGGCCGGGCCAGCGGTGCATGGTTTGGTGAAAACATTGCGCACGAAGTTGGCGAAGCCCCGTTAGCAGTAACGGGAGAACGACGGCTGCTGCTGTACGCGATGTTGAAGAACGCAGTAAGGAATGCCGAAAAATTCCTTACACTACCCCCGCCCCTCAAGAAGCCCCCTTCGCTACGCGAGTGCGTATATACCGCGGAAACCCCGGCTCCTCAGGTACACTTGTAGGGCAGGGTGGTTTTTTATGTTGGCCAGGGGCACCGAGCTGTCTTCAGTTGGCGTGCGGTCCTTCCAGCGAACGAGGAACTTGATCCTCTTGATGCCTGTGGGGTGACCAATCCGATGGCTCAAATTCTTCTCGGGCTCGACGATCGGCTCCGATGCAGGTCGAGTCATAGACGGTGGGCGATGGCGTGTCAGTTGGCTTGTGGTCGGGATGTATGGGCGAAGCAAGCTGACGTGGAACGATGGGCTGATGTACCAGTCTGTCGGTAACAGTAGTTGGGCAGTAACAGGGGTGATTATGTGGCTGATTTGAAACGGTCCACAGTAGCGCGGTCGAATTCGGTACGACGGGCAGTCTTATATACTGTGTGTCAAGTAGTACCTAGTCCCCTGACTGGTACGTGACTAGGCGGTGGTGGCGGTCAGCATTTCTCTTAGCGATGACGCTTGTTTTTTTTATTGCTTTTGCTGCTCGCGTTCGGGCAGCTTGCAATATCTCGGCGATCTGTTGAGCGCGTGGCGTGGGGTTGTCCAGACTCGGCGTCATGGGCACTGTTGGATTTTGCCCGTAGTTCATGTAAAACGGGGACTGCTGCGTCGTCGCTGACGTGGCATTGTTGTAGGCGAACTCGATCAGCGGCAGCTGCTGCTCCCATGTTGTCGGGTCGTCGCACGTGGCAAGAATCAACTGCTCCATGGTCTGGTTCGTCCGCTCCGTTTGACCGTCGGTCTCGGGTGGTACGACGAGCTGAACTGTAGCCTGGTCCCGAACTGCTCCCAGAGGTTCTTCCAGAAGTTGCTGGTAAACTTCGTGTCGCAGTCGCTGATTATCGCAACTGGTATCCCATGCAGTCGAACGACGGTTGCGATGACCAGGCGAGCGGTTTCTTCGGATGAGATTGATTTCCTGCACGCAGCGAAGTGAGCCATGTTCGTCAGTCTGTCAACGACGACCATAACCGCGTCGTTACCCCCAGGGTTCGAAGGTAACCCCGTGACGAAATCCATGATAGCCTGTCGCCAGGCGCGCTCGGGCAGTGGAATCGGCTGCAATTGACCCGTCTTTCTTTTTCGCGAGCTCTTCATGACCTGACACGCAGGTCACGATCCCAAGTGGTGCTGTACGTCGGTCAACATCTCCAGCCAGTAGTAATACCGCTGCAGTTGCTGTCGCGTTTTTTCTACCCTGAAGTGACCCGAGGTAACCCCGTCGTGTGCCTCCTGCAGTAGCAGTTCCCTCAGTAGTGAGTACGCCGGTACCCAGATGCGGTTGATGCATGTATTTACGTAATAGACTCCCTTTACTTCTGTCATTTGCGGCGAATTTCTAGTCGTGAAAAAATGGGTCGGTGTTGTATCCGTGGGTGAATAGGCCTGTTAACAGTGGGTTGGTTTAGGCGAGTAGGATGGCGTGAAGCTGGGTAGTGGGGCGGGTGAGTGCGTTAGCAATATTCGACGCTCCCTTTTTGTACGTGACGACGTAGTGGAAGTTGGACTCTAGATAGTCCAACCAGCGAATCTGTCGCGGATTGAGATTCGGTTGGGCGCGGAGGTAGTGTAGTGATCGATGGTCTGTCCGTACTGTCACGTCTGCTCCAGCGAGGTAGCATCGCCACACTTTGAATGAGTGCACGATCGCCAACATCTCGCGGTCGTGTATCGGATAGTTGCGTTTGGGCGGGTGAAGCTTACGGGACTCGTACGCGATTGGATGAAGGCTGTTCCCGAAGTCTTGCAAGAGTACTGCTCCCACGGCGATGTCGCTTGCGTCGGTGACCAGTTCGAACGGGCGGTGTGGGTCAGTGATGTGCAGTACGGGCGGCGAGCACAAAATTTTCTTGAGGGCCGAGAAGGCAGCTTGCTCTTTCTCCCCCCACGTGTACTCAACCCACTTCCTCAGCAAGTCGGACAACAGGGCAGTCAACTGCGCCATGTCGGGGACGAACCGTCGCACATAGTTGACGAACCCCAGAAAACTCTGCAACTCGGTCAAGTTGGTCGTCGCGTGCCGTGCTTGAATCGTCGCGATCTTCTACGGGTCTATTTCCACTCCGTCAGCTGAAACAATGTGCCCTAAAAACTCCAGTGTGTCACGTACCGACAAAGACTCAGGCGAGCTCCAGCGAGGTAGGGCGATATTGTTACCATTCACTCGCACTGTGCGGTCACCCGTCGTCCAGTCGACTCGCGGATTGTGTCGTCGCAGCCAATCACGGCCGAGTAAAATGTCGCTCCCGTCGAGGGTCCTTGAGAGCATTTCCTAGGTAAACGTGAAGCTACTGCCACATCGGATCCGAACTCGGTCCGCACGTTCCCGTATCGCCAGTGGCATGCCGTCAACCAGTCATGCGTCAATCTCAGGTAAACGTCCGTCCAGTGGCTGTTTCAGTCTTCGTGCAATGGCGGTGTTGATCAGGCTGTGGCTAGCCCCCCCATCTAAGATGATTTTAACTGAATATGTCTGTATCTTCCCGCTAAGCAGTATGGGGCTGTCTACCGTTGTACCCTCGTTATTCGGCCGGGTGTTGTCGATTGCGTGAACCGGCACAATCACTCGGTGAGGGTCGGTTGGGTCGGGCGAGCGGCGTGACCGGTCAGTAGAGGGCCCGTCTGCTACTGACTCCCAGCGTTTCCCTGCTGCTTGGTCTGTTTCTGCTGCCCAGCTTCCCCCTTTCCCTTAGCGTTTTCTTGGCATTCGCTCTTACGGTGCCCCTGCCTGTTGCACGCAAAGCAACGCTCTTTCAATGGTGCGGAAGCGGCATTCGCGGCGACAGCGCGTATCGTGGCGTGCTCGTTCAATCCTCGAGTCTGATGTCCCAAACTACTGTTGTTGCAGTAGGACCCCGGGCTCGGTCGGCGAAGAAAATCCACTTTTTTCCGCCGTAGCAAGAATCTCGTTGAATCTCGTTGCGTATCGTGGCGTGCTCGTTCAATCCCCGAGTCTGATGTCCCCAGCTGCTGTTGTTGCCGTAGGACCCCGACCTCGGTCGGCGAAGAAAATCCATTTTTTCCGCCGTAGCAAGAATCTCGTTGAACTCTGTGACATTGCGTAGCAAGAATCTCGTGCTTCATGCCGTCGATTTAGCGGCCGATACGCTCTCCCTCGTGCATATATCCCACCTGCTCACACAACACCAGAAACCCGCTGGTGTAGTCCTGGACGGAACCGAGCTGGCGCCAAGTGCGGAGCTTCTGACGCGCTGCTATCGAAGCCGCGATTGGCTGGAATCTCCCGCGCAGTCCTGCGCACCACGCGTCCCACGTGCGATATTGGGGTACCTCCACGAAAGACGAGGGTGCACAGGGTCCGGTTTGTCCTTCCCGTGTCGGTAGAGTCTCGTAATTCACCGGCTTCGTGACGATGACGCGCCACCAGTCCATGGCGGGTCCTCGCAGCAGCGACACGGCGTATCAAATCTTCATCGAGTCCTCCGAGACGTAGTTGGCGTAAGAAAATACGTTCATCGTGAACAACCACGCCTAAACGGTCGGACCACCGTGTTGGCTTGGATCGAAGCAAGGCGGACGCTGGGGCTTGAGCGGCATCGGTGACGGCAATGCTGGTTCGCCGATCGGCATCGAAATCGTGACGCGTGGTTGGCTTCTGGCCGCATTCGTCGCTCCGGGGTATGTCGCGCCGTCGTCGTCGTCTCCGTCGTTGCGGGCGACTCCATCACTAGCCGCGCTCGAGGGTTGCCCCACACTTCCGTGTTGTGATGCCTGGCGTGCTCCTTGTCCTTGCGTGCCTTGTGTTTGTGACTGTGCTTGTTGCGCCCGTGCGACGTCGTTTTGCAGTGACGTACGTTCTTTCGTCAGCGCCGCAATTTCTTCGGAATTTTCGCGCAGGTGCTGCATCAGTTCGTTTGGGCGCTCATGCGTGAGTTTCGTGACGTCGACGTGCTCGGCCATGTCAAGGGATGGTGGCTCGTCCTAGCTCTAGGCACAGTCGTGGGTGCACGCGTTTACGAGAGAACGCGAGGACAGCGACTCCTAGGTGCTAAGGGGCGTGAGTCCCTTCGAGTGCAAAAAAATCAAAAGTTGATTTCCCTGGGTGCGAAGATGCGTGGTCCGAAAGAAAGTGGCTCTGATACCAAGTGTTACAGGTGCAATGGAACGAGATAGTGAGGATTGCACTAGGATGTCAAACGAGTACAAAATGTGAGCAAAGGCATGAGCGAATACGTATGTGCGAAAATATGCAATGGTTACGCGGTGCGTGCGAGCTAGCTAGTGCTAGGCTGGCATCAAGGTTCGGGCTAGTCCCGAAGCGTGGGCTGACTTTGCCGGGCCAGTGGTGCATGGTTTGGTGAAAACAGTGCGCGCGAAGTTGGCGAAGCCCCGTTAGCAGTAATGGGAGAACGATGGCTGCTGCTGTACGCGATATTGAAGAACGCAGTAAGGAATGCCGAAAAAGTCCTTAGAGAATGACATATTTTCCCTGTTGGATATGCGCTGCTGTAGAGCTTCACCGTTGGATGGTACACATATGCGATTCAGGAATGATCAGCCTACACTAGTGGAGGCTTGATCCAGTCCAGATGAGTGTTTGTTCCGTTTTCACCTTGAGGCCAGTTGACCGCTGGACGTCAATCGACGCTGATGGACGTCTCTCTCGACGGTCGAATCTGCCCTAGGAGCAACGTCTGGCTGTCAAAAATGGAAAATCCCATCATGCAAATTGGATGGATGGAGCCGTCTTCGTAAAAATCTACACAGAAGACAACATGAAGCATTTTCTTTTATGCGATCACTGTTGATGAACAACATCAACAGGTCGAGTGAACAAGTCAAAACGTCACACCGTTGATGTTGTTAGCCGATTGGGAAGAGCGAACAGGACAGAACTTCAGATCAATATTGCCTTGAGCATGCTTCCCCACAACATGGACCCAGCTATGTGGGACGGATGGAAATCCCAGCTATGCCGCCGTCTCAAATGGTTCACACACGAGGAACGTACGCGCAAAAACAAAACCACAGCCCAGATGCAAGATGACATATGTGACCTCCAGCTTCACTTCCTCATACACCCGTCAGACAATGCTGCCTCAAGACCGCTGGAACTTCTGTCCAAGCATCTTGACCGCTAAACTGCCGCCAGAGAAGCTGAAATCGCCCTTAAGGCCAAACTGAAGGTCAAAGGCCCATGCGAGATGGGTGTTTCAGCCCTCCTAGCAAGCCTGCAAAGAAGGGTCAATGACTCACAAATCACATCTCTCACTCTTCCTTCCAGTGATGAGATCACATCCTTATCTGACATCTCAGAGCAACGCGCAAGGTTTTTCTCTCACCTCTACAGGGGCACTCAAGCAACAACGTGTCAGCTGTTCTTTTGGATGCACATCTACCCGAACACCGTGCCTGCTACCTCGCAACAATACCTGGCCCATGCCTTCACAGAAGTCGAAGTAAGCCATGCAATCAGGCCGATAACAAGAGGCAAAACGCCAGGTGATGGCTTATCTGGGGACATTTTTGTGGGCATATAAAGAAGAGTTCACCCCCGCCCTCCTCCGCCTCTTCAACTCCATCATGACACACAGGCACCTACCACAAACTATGACCTATGGAAGGACGGTCCTCATCCCTAAACGGGGTAATGCTAACACAATACACAATCTCAGACATATCACTCTCATGAACACTGACAATAAAATCCTTGCATCCATTCTAGCCAATCGATTGCAAACTGTTCTCCCACGTCTCATCAGCCCAGCTCAAGCGGCATCCATTAAGGGACGTAAGATCGGTGACACCATTAATGATACGCTGGACCTCATAGATTGGGCCTCCACACAAGAATCTCTGCTTCTAGTGCTCAAAGTGGATATTCGGAAAGCTTACAATCTAGTGGATTGAGAATTCATATACGAGCAACCCAAATGGGCCAAATATTCCCTCATTCCATTTAACATTTCCCCCACAAGCATCTCTCACGCTTGCTGCATTCCTATACGTACACCCAACGAGGTCGAACGTATACTAGGCATTTACGTGGAACAAGGACAACCCAGACACACTAGCTGGGATAAAATTCTCGCCTATGTACGCTCCTCGACCGACTTCCTCACCAAAGAGTAAAGGGATGTGAGTCATTCCTCGCCAAGGAGTAAAGGGATGCGATTCGTTCCTCGCATCATCGTTTCCTTTACTCCTTCCTCACCACTACCTGCAGGAAACTACTGGCGGGAGAACAACTCGCATCCCTTGACTCCTTCCGAGGAAGATTCCAACCGCCGCCTACGCATCACTAAAATCACTACAACGCACGTAGACAAACAACTGGACAAAATTGTGGGGATCTTCTTAGCATCATCCAAATAGAAAGAAGACTGACTTGCAACCAGACTTGTTCCCAAACGCATTTTGTTCAACAAAACCAAACATGGCGGTGTTGGAGAAACTGCACCCTCCACTCAGCTCAAAGCGCTTAATGTGCAAAGGGCGGCGCGCCATTTTTAGGCATCACCACTCGAGGATATCGCCAGGACATGTGTCCCCCTGCCCTGTGGCCTTCATTGCTTTCTCCTGCACGCTGACATCGCCAAGTTTCTAACTGACAATATACCTCCCCGGGTCCAGGCTAAACTCGAAAGCGTCATGTTACTGCCCAGTAAGATCTACCCCCCTTGCCTCGAACCTTGGTGTCTAATGAAGGAACCCCTAGCCTTTAACCGGGAGATATGCAAACCTGGAGGCCGTCCTTTCGGACGTTTAAAAAACAAACGATTCCTCTTGACAGAGCAGGAGCGGTTAGGTCACCTCATCACCTCAACTCCTTGTGGCAGCAAACGACTCCAAAAAAAGCAACTTGCCCTTCGTTTCCCCCCCAAAACATTCCCTGGCAGCAAGCGTATTATGCAGGAGGTGCTAGAACGTGTACCAGTGGCGTGGTTGACAGCCGTGTCTACCTTCGTTCCGGCCCCGACATACCTCCTTGTTGGAGACTGGGCGCATGTAGCCTCGGAAGCCAGACAGCCCACAAGAGTACTCAAGATCCTCAGCATCCTTCCCAACTCACATGTGCGATGTAGCGTTCACATGGTAGAAGACGGAAGACACGTTACGCTAAGGGCAGAAGGATTTATCACCACAATTGTGCAAGACGTTTATCACCGTCAGGGTCAGCGATCGATGGTTGGCGGGCCCGTTCTGCTCTGGCGGCGCACTCGGCAGCCGCCACGAGCTACTCGCGACCAATCCCTCCCTCGCGGCGATCAGGATTACCTTCTATCAAGAGCAGCCGCTGACTCACCTCAAACGTTGGAACGATGCTATGCGTATTACAGTTCCGTCGCTTCTGGATCTTTGCCATCTGTTCCTACGTAACCAGCCAAGCCGTCAAAAAGATGTGCTCTTCCGGCTATACACAATATCTCTCTCATCCGGTTCCCGGTTTCCATTCACCAACTCACAAGGAATCTGCCCATGATGCCCAGCGAGGGCTCCCCTTCCTACGCCGAGCCATGCCATCCATTTTACATTGCCCATGATGCCCATCACGATGTCTCGATGTCATCGCGACGCATTCGCATCTCACATTTCCCATCCAGCGTTAACCATTTCCACGTTGCGGCCGAGCATCACCCGCTCCGCGACGATCCATTTCCGTCTCTTGCTTGCCACCGCCACACCAACCTGGCGAGATAGGATCTCCTCTCCCTCTTCCTGCCCCGCATCCAAGGCCTCCGATGCGACGCTCTCTCGACTCGTTTAGCTCTAAGTAATCTTCCTTGCTTGGGAGTTGTCGCAATGCATACCACTTTCTCATTTCAACGGAATCATCCCAAGGAGTGTGGCACTTGGCAGGTGTTCTCATAGCTCGCTTCGTCCTGCTGATATCAGTGCGACGTTTCCGAACGCCGGTCATCAATGTTTCCCTTGCAGTGCTACCCTAAACCGCATGGCACGGGGAGTCGTTGCAAGGATTCTTATTAAAGGAGCTTGAGAGCGCAGTAAGTTCCTCATTATTCTTATCCGGGAAAGGAAACTGACTGTAATCTGAGGTGAACATGTAAGACATCTGTTATGGAGTCTGATTTTGCCATCTCCTTCCCTTGCTCGCTTCGTAACTAGTTCGAGATGGCAAAGTAACTAGCAGCTCTAGTCTCTACTAGCACAGTCAGAGGCCGCCGGAGGTGATCGCGATCAGCTTCTCCACTGCTGATCAGCTTCGCATCCCGCGAAGATCGCTTACTACTGCTGAAGTACCTGTCATAATGTCGCCGAGGTCTCGCAGTGTATTGCTAGTAGAACTGGCGACAGCAACGTTGAGCCCGCATTCATCGACTGGCGACCGTCCCCTGATGTTCTCATGGAGCCCTTGCGTCGGACGAGTAATATGAACGTGCTGTTCTCCGCCGGGGGTGGTTCCGTTTCTGGAATTGAACGGCAATCGGATGGGTTTGCAGGAGTTGCCGAAGTTTAAGGCGTTTCTGTGAGAATAATACGAGGAATAAATGACTAGGAAATGAGATAGGTACAAATATGAAACCCTAGGAAACTGTACCCCCTAAGGTCTAACCCACTACAGCCTAAACATGCTATAACATGTATGTTTGACACGCCCCCATAGGCAAGGTGGGGGAGAACAAGGGGTCACAAGACCAGTCAAGAAAAGCAAAGCAAGCTCAGGGTGGATCACAAAGTCACCACGCAGTCTGAGCACAAGCAGGTGGCCACAAGGCCAGTTCACATGCAGAGTTTTATAAAGGAGAACAAGCAATACAGTGATCACAACCTAGCAAGTGTAAGCATGCAGGTATATATACAGAGATCACAGTACAAGCAGAGTCAGGAAGTAAGCAAGTGAGGCACAGTAGGGACAAGGACTAGAACAGTACAAAAACGCTGATGATCACAAGGCTGAAGCGCCTTGGTGAACACATCAGCAGTGTTGGCCCGAGTGGCCACGTAAGCAAGACGAAGCTGACCACGCTGCTGCAACTCTCGAGCAAGGAAGTAGCGCAGAGCGATGTGCTTCGTTCTGTGCTCCAGTCTGTGCTCCTGACACAAGGCAATCATGACCTTGTTGTCGACGTACAGCACTGGAGGAGAACGAGGCGGCTCTCCAAGGTCGGTCAGCAGGTAGGTGAGCCAGCGTAACTCATGTGCAGCCATGGCCCCTGCGTAGATCTCAGCCTCACAACTGGAGCTGAGAACAGAAGACGAGCGGGTAGACCGCCAAGAAACAGAGCCGGAGCCAAGGCTGAAGGTGTAACCCTGTGACGACCACTGCGTAGTCAAGACGTCAGCCCAAGAAGCGTCAGCGTGACCAGTGAGGACAACTGGACCTCGCCCTCCAAGCACAAGCCCCATGCCCAACGTACTACACAAGTAGCGCAACACCCTCTTAGCAGCATCCATGTGCTCCTTCCTGTGTCGGCCAGGAGCGACATAGCGTGCTAGGATGCTACGAGGGTAGGCTAGGTCAGGTCGAGTGCAGGTCATCAGGTACATGAGGCAGCCCACAAGCTCTGGATACGGGCCACTCGGCTCTACGGACTCGTCCGAAGGTGGAGCTGAGAGCGAGTGACCGGTAGGCAGAGGAGTGGACTGAGGCGAGGAGTACGTGAAGCGGAAGCGCTGAAGGACCTGCTGCACCATGTGTGACTGAGTCAGGGTAATGGTGCGCTGTGCTCTGTCCCGGGTGATCCGCAAGCCAAGATAGCTTGTCAGCTCACCCAGGTCTGTGCACGTGTGTCTCTTCTACAGCTCCGACTTCACGTGGGCGAGTGCCTCAGTGTCAGCAGTAGCAAAGACCAGGTCGTCTACGTATACGAGAACGTAGAACGGCTGCAGAGTGGTGTCGGTGCGTAGAAACAGCGACGGGTCAGCAGTAGAAGGAGCAAACCCAAGAGCAGCAAGAGTCGTCCTCAGTGTGTCGTGCCACTCACGGGGTGCCTGGCGGAGACCGTAGACTGGCCGCCGGAGGCTCCACTGGGTACCAGGAGGAAACGACCCAGTGAAGCCAGGTGGGCGGCGCAGCCAGATCTCCTCGTGCAGGCTGCCCTGTAGGAAAGCTATGCTGAAGTCAAGAGAGTGGAGCTCGTAGTCACGCTAAGCGGCGACGTGCAGCAGAACCCGAAGAGTGGTCATCTTCGGGATAGGGGAGAAGGTCTGGAAGAAGTCAACTCCTTGTCGCTGACTGAAGCCTCGTGCAACGTAACGCGCCTTGAAGACAGGCGGAGAACCCGGCGGTCGCTTCACCCTGAAAATCCACATGCCACTGACGATGTTCGCCCCAGGCGGGGGAACCTCGTCGACGTAGGTGTCTGTGGACTTCCAGGAAGCCATCTCTGCGTCCATGGCTGTCTGCCACTGAGAGGAGTAGAGACCCTCCATCGCCTCTGCGTAAGAGCGCGGGGTCGGGATGTCTGGTGCATCCGGGTCTCCCTCAGGGGCAATCAGCATGGACATGAGATGAGGTAAAGCAGCGGCAAAGCACTCAAACTCCTCCTGTCTGTCCTCAAGGACGTCCATGCCAAGAGCACACTCACCCCCGACGGACGGAGGACAGACAGACTCAGACTCAGCAACAAGGCTAGCGGTGTAGTCTAGACGACAGGCGGCAGCAACGTCAACAAGCTCAGCAACAAGAGCAGACGCAGCAGTGGACTCAAAGGAAGGGTCAGTGACAACAGTGGCGAGGAAACGCGTGACAGTAGGACTGGCAGCACGAAGGGAGTTAGACTCCGGGTCCGGACCGTCAGGAAGAGAGGACGCAGGAGGAGACGGCAGAGGGACACGCGGTGGAGCAGTGGAAGGACGCAGAGTCATATAGTGAGTGCCAGGGACAGGAGGAGGACGCTCACGTGGAGCACGACGAGTAGTGTGGACAGTGCGGACAGGCGACGCTGGACAAGACTCAGGCGACGCAGGACGAGACTCAGGCTCACGACGCTCCGTAAGACCTCTAGTCGGTCCAGTGTAAGGAGAAGGACCAGGCAGTGGAGAGGCTGGCTGTAACTGTAACTGTGACTGCGACTGGACAGGCGGTGGACTCAGTAGGGGAGGAGTAGAACCAGTAGAGGGCAGGAGGCCAAGAACCTGCTGAAGGAGCGGAACGTAGTACAGCCGCGGCCGCGCAGCACCTCCTGAACCAGCAGAGACAGCACCAGTACCCCCAGCTCCAGGGTCTCCAGCTACAACTCCCGCAGCACCACCAGCAGCTCCAGCAGCTCCAGCACCTCCAGCTCCAACTCCCGCAGCAGCTCCAGTCCCAGTAGCTCCAGTACCTCCAGTACGAGCACCTCCAGGACCAGCGGCTCCAGTACCAGCAGCACCTCCAGCAGCTCCAGCACCAGCAGTACCTCTAGCAGCTCCAGCACCTGCAGCACCTCCAGCAGCTCCAGCACCAGCAGCACCTCCAGAAGCTCCAGCACCAGCAGCACCTCCAGCAGCTCCAGCACCAGCAGCACCTCCAGCAGCTCCAGCACCAGCAGCACCTCCAGCAGCTCCAGCACCAGCAGCACCTCCAGCAGCACCACCAGCAGCTCCAGCACCAGCAGCACCTCCAGCAGCTCCAGCACCAGCAGCACCTCCAGCAGTAGGCCCCCCAGCTCCAGCAGCACGGCTACAGCGCCGAACGTACCACTCACGAAGCTGCCGTGGAGAGAGGGGCTCCCGCCGCGACGGGACACTCAGAGGACCTCCAGTCTCAGCACCCCCAGACTCAGCAACCCCAGGCTCAGCACCCCCAGGCTCAGCACCCCCAGACTCAGCAACCCCAGGCTCAGCACCCCCAGGCTCAGCAACCCCAGGCTCCGCACCCCCAGGCTCAGCACCCCGAGCAGCACCAGAGTCAACAGCTACCTCAACAGGCTCGACTGCGTCTACCTGAGACACACCTGAGGGGGCAGGACCCTGAGGGGGGAGGGGGTCTACCGGAGGAGTACCTGGCGCGAGGAAGAGCGGCGGGGGGGGGAGGGGGGCAGTGCGGTAGGGGAAGAGACGGTAGTAAGGAACCGACTCGTCAAACGTGACGTCCTGAGAGGACAGAACACGACACGAGGTGGGGTGGTAAAACTGCCAACCCGGCGCGTCAGGGGGGAAGCCAAGGAAGACGCAGGGAACGGCACGGGAGGACAGCTTGTCTGCAGACAAGTCGCGGACGAAAGCTCGAGATCCCCAGACACGGAATGCAGACGCATCGCCAACCTTCCCCGTCCACCGCAGAGTGGGGGAGGTCTCTGGCATGGAGACCCGGGGCTGGAGGTTGATCTGATGCGCCGCGTACTGAACCGCGAACGGCCACAGATAATGGGGAGCAGTCGCATGGATCATGGACGTACGAGCGACATCCATGACCATGCCAATGCGGCGCTCAGCAATCCCATTTTGCTGTGGAGAGGCTGGAAGCGTGAACGTCTGGCGGATGCCCTCCGCTCGACAGAAGGCTCGCAGAAGGTCGGAGGAAAACTCTCCACCTCTGTCTGAGTGCAGACTCACAACAGGAAAGTCCGAGCCGAAACTCTCTCTGAGCTGGAGACGAGCAGCGCGGATCCAGTCGATCAACACCTCAGTGACCTCACCCTTGCGGCGCAAGGGGAAGACCGTGGTGTAACGCGAGTAGTCGTCAACAACCAGCAGGAAGTAACGCTCGTGACCCTGTCCACGGACGCGGGCTGGGCCCCACACGTCCATGTGAAGAGTCTGCAGGGGAGCCTCTGTCGGAGGAAACTCGGAGGAGTGAGGAGTGGCGCGCTGCCGGCCCTCAACGCAGGGAACGCAGGTAGGGGCAGGCCCCGGAGGAAGGGGTGGGAGGGACTCTGGAAGACCAGAGACAAGGACACGGGAGGCCATTCCTCGAAGTCGAGGCAGGGAGGGGTGACCAAGGCGGTGGTGCCAAAGGAGAGTCTCGTGAGACAGGAGGCGACACGAGGAGGGGGCAGACTCAGGACCAGACCAGGACACTGCAGCAAACACCTGACTCGACGCGGCTACCTGACCAGTCGCAGTGACAGGAGGAGACTCAGTGGTAAGGGTGTACAGGCTGGACCCTGTCCGACGGGTGAACGTGGCCAGGTGACGGCCCGTCCGAGCACACGTGCAGTGCGTCACACGCTGATAGGCAGGGGTGAACTGGTGAACACCCCCATCCTGAAGATCAGCACCCGCCACCAAGTTCGTAGAGAACGAGGGGAGGTGAAGACCAGACAGCGAGCCGGACGGAGCCACAGGACACGGGAGAATAGTGGAGGAACGGGCCACAACTGGTCCCCCAGAGGGGTCAGCCAGAGAGACTGCCACCGGCCGACTGAGCGGCGAGAGTGTGGTGCAGTCGCGAAAGAAGGAGCGGGAAGCACCCGAGTCAAGGGTGAAAGTGTGCAAGACCTGAGCCGACGCGGTACCTGAGAGAGCAGCCTCACCAGCACCTAGAGCAGCAGACTCACTAGCACCTAGAGCAGCAGCCTCAATGCCCGGGTCGGGCGGAACACACAGGTAACAGTCACCCTCAGCACTAATAGACACAGCATACATAGCAGCAAGGATAGCATCATAATCAAGATCAAAGATAGCAACCCCCGACTTAAGCAGAATATCCCAGCGAGGGATCTCAGTGGAGCCAGGGAACTGCGTACGCCAGGCGTCAGTCAGGCGGCCGAAGCAGCGTGGTGTGGTGTGCGGGCCACCGCACGTCTCTCCACTGCGGTGGCCGGTGCGAAGAACGTAGGTGCAGGGACCAGCACCCCCAGACCTCCCACGCCCAGCGTACCACTCACGGAGCTGCTGAGGCGACGGGGTCTGACGGGAGCCCTGCTGCTGCTGGCGCTGGCCACCGCTAGAGCCTCCCCGCTGCCCACCACCGCCCCCACCACCCCCACCTCCGCCGCCGCCGCCGCCACCTCCACCCCCACTCCCGCTGCCTCCGCCGCCTCCACCTCCACCGCCGCCACCGAAGCCCCCACTCCCGCCACCACTCCCACCTCCACCCCCACCCCCTCCGCCTCCTCCACCGCCACCACCGCCGCCCCCGCCATCCCCTCCACCCCCCTTGCCCCCCTTGCCCTTGCCGTAGCGGCCCTTCCCACTAGGGTTAGACGCAGCGCCGACCGATTCGGTGCCAACGAGGTCGACAGCAGCAGCAGAGGCAACAGAGGGCAAAAGAGGGATGGGGGAGCACCCCTCAAAGAAAGGGGCATGAGGGTCACCACGAGAGGCTCCTACAGCGACTATACTCTTCTCAGCTGCAAGGAGGCGCTCCTCGAGGAGGTCAACGGTGAGCGTGGTGGGGCAAAGGGAGAGGAAGTGGTCCCTGACCGAGCGAAGGGAGTCAGGGAGCCGGGTGACGAGGTAGTAGAGAGTGATGTACATAGGGGGGGGGTTCGCGGCGCAGAACTCGGCAGGAAGTGCAGCGCGGTAGTGGGTGTCACTAGTGCGGAGGTGCGTAATGAGGTCAGCGACTGTGGCAAAAGCAGCTAGGTCAGGGAACAGGTACGGCAGCATGAGGCGGCTAAGGGCAGCAGTGGCAGGGGAGGAGTAGCGCGCAACAACAGCACTGTACAGAGTGCTAGCAGTCTTGTACTGGCTAAAGTACGCGCGCTCAGCAGACGGCAGGTGACTACGGACAGCAAGACGGGCAGCAGCATCGCGCGTGGTCCACTGTGAGCGAACAGTACTGGTAGCATCAGCAGCAGGTGCAACAGAGGCACCAGAAGTGAGATCAAACAGTGAGACACCATCCTTGCTATCGCACTGCAGGAAAAGCTGCAGATCATCGATCCAGACCTCAAAATCGACCGCTCTACCCTCAGCATCAAAGGTGAGTACGTTAGGGTTGGCCATAGCAGCAGGAGCAGCAGCAGTGGCCTAGCGGCAGCAGCAGCAGTAGCAGCGCGACTCCGTAGGGTGGCGCGGTTCGGTAGGGTGGCTCGGCTAGGCAGGGCGGCGCGGGCGCAGCCGGGTCAGTCGGGAGCGTTTGGCAGTGGCCAGCTGCAGCTGCAGCGGCGTCCGCGCGAGACACTTACGCCCCAGCAGCTTCGTGAGTGGTACGCTCAGAGTAGAGGGTCTTTGAGTACCGTTCGCTGCCCGTACGTCATTCGCATAGGTGATCGGGCTGGTCAGGCTTGCGGGACGCCTGGTCACACACAGTACCGCTGCTTCGCCCGTCTGAGCGACGCCTGGCGTACCAAGTTTGGCGACGAGGCTGAGCTCCCCACCTGGCTGGAGCTGCTTGGACACAGGATATATATCTTTGCTCTTGACTATGATGCTATTCTCACTGCCATGTATGCATTGCCTACTAGTGCTGACCGTGCCTGTTACCTGTGCGTACCGCCTGACCCAGGTATAGAGCCTGCTGCTCTAGGTGCTGGTGAGGCTGCTGCTCTAGGTGCTAGTGCGTCTCCTGCTCTAGGTGCTGGTGAGGCTGCTGCTCCAGGTGCTGGTGAGTCTGCTCTCTCTGGTACTGCGCCTGCTCAGGCCTTGTACACCTTCACACTTGACTCCGGTGCTTCTCGCTCCTTCTTTCGCGACAGCACCACCCTCACGCCGCTCAGTCGGCCGGTTGCAGTCTCCCTGGCAGACCCCTCTGGGGGTTCAGTCCGTGCAACCTCCACCACTGTCCTCCCTTGTCCTGCTGTCCCGTCCGGCACACTGTCGGGTCCTTACCTCCCCTCGTTCTCTACAAACTTGGTGGCGGGTTCTGCGCTCCAGGACGCGGGTGTTCACCAGTTCACCCCTGCCTACGAGCGTGTGACACACTGCACGTGTGCTCAGACGGGTCGTCACCTGGCTACCTTCACTCGGCAGCCGGGGTCGGGCCTGTACACACTGACCACTGAGTCCCCTCAGGTAGCTGCGTCTGCATCTGCGTCAGGTCAGCTAGCGGCCCCCTGCTCGTGTTGCGCCCTGTCGCACCAGACCCTCCTTTGGCACCACCGCCTTGGTCACCCCTCGGTGCAGCGTCTTCGTAGCATGCACCGCCGTGTCTTTGTCTCTGGTCTTCCCAGGGTTCTCCCTCCCCTCCCACCCTCGCCTGCTCCTCCTTGTCTTCCCTGTGTCGAGGGGCGGCAGTGCGCCGCCCCACCTGGGGCGAACATCGTCAGTGGCATGTGGATTTTCAGGGTGAAGCGGCCGCCGGGTTCTCCGCCTGTCTTCAAGGCGCGTTACGTTGCACGAGGTTTCAGTCAGCGAGAGGGAGTAGACTTCTTCCAGACCTTCTCCCCCACCCCGAAGATGACCACTCTTCGGGTACTGCTGCACGTTGCCGCTCAGCGTGACTACGAGCTTCACTCTCTTGACTTCAGCACATCCTTCTTACAGGGCAGCCTGCACGAGGAGATCTGGCTGCGCCGCCCACCTGGCTTCACTGGGCCGTTCCCTCCTGGTACCCAGTGGAGCCTCCGGCGGCTGGTCTACGGTCTCCGCCAGGCGCCACGTGAGTGGCACAACACACTGAGGACGACACTTGCGGCTCTTGGGTTTGCTCCGTTGACTGCTGACCCGTCGCTGTTTCTGCGCACCGACACTTCGCTGCCGCCGTTCTACATCCTCGTGTATGTCGACGACTTGGTTTTTGCCACTGCTGACACTGAGGCTCTTGCCCTGGTGAAGTCGGAGCTGCAGAAGAGACACACGTGCACATACCTGGGTGAGCTGCGCAGCTACCTTGGCTTGCAAATCACCCGGGACAGAGCACGCCGCACCATCACACTGACTCAGTCACACATGGTGCAGCAGGTTCTTCAGCGCTTCGGCTTCACCTGGTCCTCGGCACAGGCCACTCCTCTGGCTACAGGTCACTCGCTCTCAGCTCCACCTTCGGACGAGTCCGTAGAGCCGAGTGGTCCTTACCCGGAGCTAGTGGGCTGCCTCATGTACCTGATGACCTGCACTCGTCCTGACCTTGCGTACCCTCTTGGCCTTCTGGCTCGCTACGTGGCTCCTGGTTGGCACCGAAAGGTGCACATGGATGCTGCTAAGAGGGTACTGCACTACTTGTGCAGTACATCCGGCATGGGGCTCGTGCTTGGAGGACGGGGCGACGTTGTCCTCACTGGGCACTCGGACGCTTCTTGGGTTGACGACCAGGCTACGCAGCGGTCGTCACAGGGTTACACCTTCAGCCTTGGCTCTGGCTCTTTTTCTTGGCGGTCTACACGCTCGCCCTCTGTTCTCGGCTCCAGTTGTGAGGCTGAGATCTACGCCACAGCCATGGCTGCACAGGAGTTACGCTGGCTCACCTACCTGCTGACTGACTTGGGAGAGAGGCCTCGTTCTCCTCCAGTGCTGTACGTCGACAACAAGGCCGCCATTGCCTTGTGTCAGGAGCACAGAACGAAGCACATCGCTCTGCGTTACTTCCTGGCTCGAGAGTTGCAGCAGCGTGGTCAGCTTCGTCTTGCTTACGTGGCCACTCGGGCCAACACTGCTGATATATTCACTAAGGCACTTCCGTCTGGTGATCATCAGCATTTTTGTACTTTGTTAGGCCTTGTGCCCACGTTTCCTCACTTGATGTAGACGTTGCTTGTACCGTGATCTATATATACCTGCATGCTTGCTCTGCTAGGTAGAGATCACTGTGCTGTTGTTCTTGCATATATACCTCTGCATGTGAACTGGTCTTGTGGCCCTTTGCTTGTGCTCAGTGTGTGTGGTGACGTTGTGATCCACCCTGAGCTTGCTTTGCTTTTCTTGACTGGTCTTGTGACCCCTTGCTCTCCCCCACTTTGCCTATGGGGGTGTGTCAAATTTTAGATATGCTATATATGTTTAGGCTGTAGTGGGGTAGCGAATATGGGGTACAGCCCCTTCTAGGGTTTCATATTTGTACCCAACTCTTTCCTAGTTCATTCATTCCTGCCTAGCATTCTTGACAATATTCCCTTCGGAAAAAAGAGACCCGCTCGAAACGGAAAGAGCAATCGCAGGAGGCGGATCTTATGCATTAAACGAAGTGAATGGGGGGAGGGTGACGAAATGGCCCGGGGCTGTTGGTACTAAGCAGGGCGGGACGAAATGGATCGTCATAATCGCGTGGAGCGAGTGACGCGACTTGTAAAAATTCGCTGGAAGCGGTAAAGATGGATGATGATGTGAAACGTGAGACCATGCCCGTGCGATGCGATGACATTGAGGCAAAAGTGGGATGTTATGGGAGTTGAGTGGTAGGATGAATTGGCAGACATATCACGCCTTACGAGAAGGATGGGATAGATGTCACGCCCTACGACCATGAAGCGACAGATTTCACGCCTTGCGATGATTTCTGGGACAATAGATTTCACGCCTTGCGATAGTTTCTGGGATGATCCGAGCCCCGTCGTTCGCCCTCTCTCACGGTCGCAAGACGAGGTTTTTCATGAACATGATTGGTTCACATGGATTTTGTTCTCGCAACGCACGTCGCCGCAACAGTTCTTTTCGCCAGTGCCCGCGCCGTCGAATAGAGTCAATCACGAATCAATTTGTACGCGGTACTGCTCGTGACCCAGTGCTTGCAAATCTTGCACCACTCTCAGCCAACGCACAATAGGGAAACATCGACACTCCACATGCTGGATTCAGAATTGAAAGAAGTGCATGCTGAGGGAGGGCCGAGTGGAAGTGGGGGGGCTGGGGGGAGTTTTGAGTGGATTGTCAGAATAGTGGCATAAGTAGGTAGTTGGGTTTAAGTGGGCCTAGGCTTAGTAGCCTAGGCCAAGGGAGTCGAGCTAGTTTGTGCCAAGGAGAGAGGACAATGAATGTTCACTATAGCACTAGGGTACATATAGCAAACAAAGAGGTGCACCACCTATAAAGTTAATATCTACACTACAGCTAGAACTACATGCAGGTACAAGAATATAATTCTGACATCCCCCCGTAACTGCATGCAGGAATAGCTAAGTGCAGAACACAACCTGCAGGGGTACACCACAGACAGAGAAAACAGCAACAGCAGGCAAGGCAACAGAGCAGGTGCAGCAGCAAAGGGGCAGGCACTCCTGCCACCCCTTTACTCTCCTCCCCCCCCCCCCCCCCCCCCCCCACCACTTCAGGAGAGGCGGCTGGTTGGTCTCACACCCGCCATCCCAGTGCCAATCCCCTGGCTCCCCCACACCCTCACACCCTCCCCCCCAGTGGCAGCTGCAGCAGTGGGAACAAAAGGAGGAGGAGGGGAAGGGAAACACACCACCCATCACCCCCACACCCGCCACCCCCATACCCTCCACCCCCATACCCTGAGTGTGCGGTAAGCGAGCTCAGGTGTGCGCGAAGAGAGCACAGGCGTGCGGGAAGCAAACTCGGGTGTGCGGTAAGTAAACGCAGGTGTGCAGGAAGGGGGGGGGCGCAGGGCGACGCGCGGGTCCCCTAGGGCAGGGGCAGCTGCAGCGAGTGCAGGCGCGGGGTGAGGTAGAGGCGCCGTCGCGGGCGCCAGGGGCGGGTCCGCAGCGGCTCAGGGCACCGTCGCGGGCGCCAGGGGCGGGTCCGCGGGGGCTCAGGGCACCGTTGCGGGCGCCAGGGGCGGGTCCGCGGCGGCTCAGGGCACCGTCGCGGGCGCCAGGGGCGGGTCCGCGGCGGCTCAGGGCACCGTCGCGGGCGCCAGGGGCGGGTCCGCGGCGGCTCAGGGCACCGTCGCGGGCGCCAGGGGCGGGTCCGCGGCGGCTCAGGGCACCGTCGCGGGCGCCACGGGCGGGTCCGCGACGGGCAGAAAAATCGTCACGCGCCACCCGGGCGCGGGACAGAACGAAAATCGCCACGCGCCCAAGGCGCGCGACCGGAAAAACAGCAGCGGAAGCGTGAGGCTGGCCCACAGGCCAGGACTTAACAGTCTCTAATACCATGTCAGAATAGTGGCATAAGTAGGTAGTTGGGTTTAAGTGGGCCTAGGCTTAGTAGCCTAGGCCAAGGAAGTCGTACTAGTTTGTGCCAAGGAGAGAGGAGAATGAATGTTCACTATAGCACTAGGGTACATATAGCAAACAAAGAGGTGCACCACCTATAAAGTTAATATCTACACTACAGCTAGAACTACATGCAGGTATAAGAATATAATTCTGACATGGATCAAGTGGGCTGGGAGGAGTTTCGAGTGGAACAAGTGGGTTGGGGGGAGTTCGTGTGGACGAAGCAGGCTGGGGGTAGGGACAAGCGAATTGGGGGGGCTGTGCGGGGGGAGTAGGGAGGGAGAGTGGTCACACTGGGCAGGAGAGCGGGTACAGTGGGCGGGAGCGGAAAATCAGAATATGTGCGTGTCAAAGATATGCATATGTTATATTTGTGGGTAGGCTGTAGTGGGGTAGACACTGTGGGGTATAACCCCTTAGGGTTTTCTCCTTGTACCAATTCTCTCGATAGTCAACTTCACTCATGCCTAGATTCTAAGATGGTATCTAGAGCCTAGAGGTCTTTAGGACCTAAAATTAGGGCCCACCCGTTACCACGTTACCTCACTTGCCTGCCTGCCTTGCCTACTGCCCGCGCGCGCCACGGCTGCACGCGCGCGGCCCCTTTTTTTTTTCCCGCGCGCGCCACTTAAGCAGCCCGCGCGCGGCCCGTTTAGGCCCGTTTAGGCCCGTTTTCGGCCCCGCGCGCCACGTCAGCCGCCCGCGCAGCCTGCCGACGGCCCCGCGCGTCGCCTCCTCCGGTGTGCAGCCTGCGCGCAGCCCGCTTAGGCCCCGCCGCGCGCAGCCCGTCGCCACGCGCAGCCAGAAGACACGCGCAGCCAGCAGCCACACGCAGCCCACAGCCACGTGCAGCCCTTAGCCACGCGTGCCCTGCCAGTGTGCCGACCGTGAGCCGCGCGCCTGCCTGTCTTAACCTGCCTGGAGAGCCTGCCTTGAGTGCCTGCCTGACAAGAGAGCCTGCCTGCCTTGAGTGCCTGCCTGCCTTGAGTGCCTGCCTGCCTTGAGCTGCCTTGCCTGCACTGCTACTATGGCGACGCTTAATGTGCTCGAGTTCGATCCTGACGGTCGCCCAGTAGAGTTTCCCACCTGGCTTGACGACCTGCAACTGTTCCTTCTGATTGATGCCAAGGACGGTGTTTCCCTGTTCGATTACGTGTCTGGCACTGCCGTTGCTCCTGCTGACACTGAGACTGCTCTAGCCCGCTCCCAGTGGCAGACCCGCGATGCTGCTGCGCGCCTAGCTATTCGCAACCATCTGCCGATCACAGAGCGAGCGCATTTTAGCCAGCACAAGACTGCCAAGGCACTGTACGAAGCTGTAGTTGCCCGCTACTCTTCCCCTGCCACTGCAGCCCTCGGTCGACTTATGCTACCCTACCTGTTCCCCGACCTATCCTCGTTTACCACCGCTGAGGACCTCATCTCTCACCCACGCGCTAGTGACACTCGCCTTCGTGCCGCCCTTCCAGCCGAGTTCCTCGCAGAGAACCACCCCCCGATGTACTTTACTCTCTACTTCCTCATCACCCGCCTCCCTGACACTCTTCGCTCAGTTAGGGATCACTTCCTCGCCCTTGACCCCCATTCTCTCACTGTCGACGACCTCAAGAAGCACCTCCTAGCAGCCGAGAAGAACATTCTAGCTGTAGGTGCTGCTCGTGGTACTCCCCGCACTCCCCTCTTTGAGGGGTGCTCCCCCTCCCCTCTTACCTCCTCCTACGCCTCCGCAGCTGCTGCTGTCGACCTCCTCGGTGCTGAGCAGGTCGCAGCTGCTTCCGCTCCTAGTGGGAAGCGCAGCGGCTCCAGGGGAGGCAAGGGTGGCAGGGGTGGCGGACGTGGCGGTGGAGGGGGCGGTGGTGGAGGCGGCGGGGGAGGTGGAGGTGGTGGGGGTGGTCGTGGGGGTGGAGGTGGTAGTGGGGGCGGTGGTGGTGCCGGGAGCGGTGGCGGCGGCGGTGGTGGCGGAGGGGGGAGTGGTGGTGGCAGCGGTGGTGGGGGCTTGGGTGACACCCATGGTGGCCAGGGGCAGTAGCAGCAGCAGCAGCAGCAGCAGCAGCGTCAGTGCCAGACCCCCACTTCCCAGCAGCTTCTTGACTGGTATGCCGGACGTGGGGCGTCTGGGGGTCCTGGTCGCTGCCCCTATATCATTCGCACAGGTCCCCGCACTGGTCGCCAGTGCACAGGGTTTCACACTGAGTACCGCTGTTTTGCTCGGCTTAGCGACGCCTGGCGCGTCAAGTTTCCTGATGCTACTGTGTTCCCCAACTGGGCAGACCTGCTTAGGCGTGATGTACCTATCATTGATCTTGACTATGAGGCTATTCTTGCTGCCATGTATGCATTGACTGTTAGTGCTGAGGGTGACTGCTACTTGTGTGTGCCGCCTGACCCATATATATTCCCAGGTATAGCGCCTGTGGCACTAGGTGCTTGTGAGTCTGCTCCCCCTGTTACTGCGTCCGCACAGGCCTTGCACACCTTCACACTTGACTCTGGTGCTTCCCGCTGTTTCTTTCGCGACAGCACCATAGTCACTCCCCTCCCTGCACCTGTTCCTGTCTCACTGGCTGACCCCTCTGGGGGCCCAGTGCTTGCACGGTCTTCCACTGTGCTTCCGTGTCCAGCGGTCCCGTCTGGTGAGCTGTCTGGTCTCCACCTCCCCTCGTTCTCTACGAACTTGGTGAGCAACGCAGTCCTTCAGGATCATTGGGTTGACACCTTTACTCCTGGAGGGCAGCGTGTGGCGATCTGCACGTGCTCTCGGACCGGCCGCCACCTGGCCACATTCACACATGCGCCTGGGTCCAATCTGTACACCCTCACCACTGCGTCACGCTACACCCCTTTGTCCCCCCAGCTGTACGCGTCTACTCAGGTAGCTACCCAGTGTGAGTGTCGCCGGCTGTCGCACGACACTCTCCTGTGGCACCGCTGCCTTGGTCACCCCTCCCTGCCTCGCCTTCGTAGCATGCACTCTTGCTACCTGGTTTCTGGCCTTCCCGAGTCTCTGCCTGCCCTCCCACCCTCGCCTGCGCCGCCCTCCATTCCTTGCGTCGAGGGGCGGCAGTGCGCCGCTCCTCACTCCTCCTCGTTCCCTCCCACAGAGGCTCCCCTGCAGACTCTCCACATGGACGTGTGGGGCCCAGCCCACGTCCGTGGACAGGGCCACGAGCGGTACTTCCTGCTGGTCGTCGACGACTACACGCGTTACACCACGGTCTTCCCCTTGCGCAGCAAGGGGGAGGTCCCTGATGTTTTGATCCCCTGGATCCGCGCTGTTCGTCTCTAGCTCCGCGAGTGGTTCCACTCGGACTTTCCTGTCCTGCGTCTGCACTCTGACAGGGGTGGTGAGTTCTCCTCAAACCTCTTGGCAGCCTTCTGTGCGGAGCACGGCATCCGCCAGACGTGCACGCTTCCGGCCTCTCCGCAGCAGAATGGGGTTGCTGAGCGCCGCATTGGCTTAGTCATGGAGGTCGCTCGTACCTCCATGATCCATGCGGCTGCCCCCCATTTTCTGTGGCCGTTTGCGGTCCGGTACGCCGCGCATCAGCTCAACCTCTGGCCCCGTGTCTCCTTGCCGGAGACTTCGCCCACACTGCTGTGGACGGGGAAGGTTGGCGATGCGTTGCGTTTCCGGGTCTGGGGTGCTCGTGCCTTTGTCCGCGATACCACCGCGGACAAGTTTTCCGCTCGCGCCATTCCCTGCGTCTTCCTTGGCTTTGTCCCTGACGCGCCTGGCTGGCAGTTTTACGACCCCGCCTCGCGCCGTGTCTTTCCGTCTCAGGACGTCACCTTTGACGAGTCCGTCCCCTTTTACCATCTCTTTCCCTACCGCACTGCCCCTCGCCCCCCCCCCCGCCGCTCTTTCTTGCCCCAGGTCCTCCCCAAGTAGACCCCCTCCCCGCGCCAGGTCCTGCTCCTTCAGGTGTTTCTCAGGTAGACCCTCCTGTGCCTGCGCCTGTTGAGGTCACTGGTGACTCAGGTCCTACTGGGGGTGGTGCTGTCTTTGGGGGTGCTGGGCCTGGGGGTGCGGAGCTTGGGGGTGCTGAGCCTGGGGGTGCAGAGCTTGGGGGTGCTGAGCCTGGGGGTGCGGAGCCTGCGCGTGAGGACCCAGGAGGTGCTGAGCCTGGGGGTGCTGTGTCTAGAGGTGCTGAGCCCGAGCGTGAGGAGCCTGGTGGTACTGAGTCTGGGGGTGAGACGCCTGAGGGTTCTGAGTCTACTGCTGCGCGGTCTCCTTGGAGTAGCCGCCTTCGTCCGCGTGTGCCTCTCACCTCACAGCAGCTGCACGACTGGTACGGTCGCCGTCAGGGTCGAGCTTCTGGAGCTCGGGGCTCTACTGCTGGAGGTACTTTTGCTGACGTCACTGGAGCTAGGAGTGGTACTGGTCCCGGAGGTGCTCGTACTGGAGGTACTGGAGCTGCTGGGGCTGGAGGTGCTGCTGAGCCTGAGGGTGCTACTGCTGGAGACCCTGGGTCTGGGGGTGCTGCTGCTGGAGACACTAAGGCTGGAGACCCCGGGACTGGAGGTGCCGGTTCTAGGGGTGCTGCTGTTGGTGGAGCTGGTCCTGAAGGAGCTGACGCTGAGGGTTCTGGGGCTGCTGGAGGTGCTCGAGCTGCTGGGGGTACTGGAGCTGCTGGTGCTGGTGTCACTGCACAGCCGCGCCTGTTCTTTGCTCCACCGTCTCCGACGTCTCAGCCACCGCCTGACTCTGTGCTTCGCCAGGTTCTTAGTCTCCCTTCGTCTACTGGTCTTCCGTTACAGCCTGGCTCACCGCTGCCTGCTCCGTCTCCTTACACTGAGCAGAAAGGGGGTCTTACTGAGCGTCGTGCGCCTGCGTCGCGTCCTGTCTCGCCTGTCCGTTCTGGTCGTCGTGTTCCTCGTTCGCGTCAGTCGGCTGTCCCCAACACCCACCTCGTAGTCCGTCATTCTTCCTCTCCTCCGCAGCGTGTTCCTCTGCCGTCTCCTCCTGCGTCTTCTCTGCCTGTTGTTCCGGTCCCTGAGTCTGACCGGTTTCGTGCTGAGCACCCTACTGTCACGCGTATGCTAGCCACTGTTGTCACTGACCCGTCGTTTGAGTCTGCTGCTGCGTCTGCCTTTGTCGCTGAGCTGGTTGACTTTGCTGCTGCCTGTCGTCTAGACTACGCTGCTAGTCTTGTTGCTGAGTCTGAGTCTGTCTGTCCTCCGTCCGTCGGGGGTGAGTGTCCTCTTGGCACGGACGTCCTTGAGGACAGACAGGAGGACCTTGAGTGTCTTGCGGCCGCTGCACCTCATCTCGTGGCCATGCTGCTTGCCCCTGAGGGAGACCCGGATGCACCAGACATCCCGACCCCGCGCTCTTACGCTGAGGCGATCGCGGGTGAGTACTCCTCTCAGTGGCAGACAGCCATCGACGCAGAGATGGCATCCTGGAAGTCCACAGGCACCTACGTTGACGAGGTTCCCCCTCCTGGGGCGAACATCGTCGACGGCATGTGGATTTTCAGGGTGAAGCGGCCGCCAGGTTCTCCGCCTGTCTTCAAGGCTCGTTACGTTGCTCGAGGCTTCAGTCAGCGGGAGGGAGTTGACTTCTTCCAAACTTTCTCCCCCACCCCGAAGATGACCACTCTTCAGGTGTTGCTGCACGTTGCCGCTCAGCGTGACTACGATCTTCACTCCCTTGACTTCAGCACAGCTTTCTTACAGGGCAGCCTGCACGAGGAGATCTGGCTGCGCCGCCCACCAGGCTTCATTGGGTCGTTCCCTCCTGGTACCCAGTGGAGCCTCCGGCGGCCGGTCTACGGTCTCCGCCAGACGCCACGTGAGTGGCACGACACACTGAGGACGACACTTGCGGCTCTTGGGTTTGCTCGCTGACCCGTCGCTGTTTCTGCGCACCGACACTTCGATGCCGCCGTTCTACATCCTCGTGTACGTCGACGACTTGGTCTTTGCCACTGCTGATACGGAGGCTCTCGCCCTGGTGAAGTCGGAGCTGCAGAAGAGACATACGTGCACAGACCTGGGTGAGCTGCGCAGTTACCTTGGCTTGCAGATCACCCGGGACAGAGCACGCCGCACCATCACTCTGACTCAGTCACACATGGTGCAGCAGGTCCTTCAGCGCTTCGCGTTCACCTGGTCCTCGGCACAGGCCACTCCTCTGACTACAGGTCACTCGCTCTCAGCTCCACCTTCGGACGAGTCCTTAGAGCCGAGTGGTCCTTACCCAGAGCTAGTTGGCTGCCTCATGTACCTGATGACCTGCACTCGTCCTGACCTTGCGTACCCTCTTGGCCTTCTGGCTCGCTACGTGGCTCCTGGTCGGCACCGAAAGGTGCACATGGATGCTGCTAAGAGGGTACTACGCTACTTGTGCAGTACATCGGGCATGGGGCTCGTGCTTGGAGGACGGGGCGACGTTGTCCTCACTGGTCACTCGGACGCTTCTTGGGTTGACGACCAGGCTACGCAGCGGTCGTCACAGGGTTACACCTTCAGTCTTGGCTCTGGCTCTGTTTCTTGGCGGTCTACGCGCTCGTCTTCTGTTCTCAGCTCCAGTTGTGAGGCTGAGATCTACGCCACAGCCATGGCTGCACAGGAGTTACGCTGGCTCACCTACCTGCTGACCGACTTCGGAGAGAGGCCTCGTTCTCCTCCAGTTCTGTACGTCGACAACAAGGCAGCCATTGCCTTGTGTCAGGAGCACAGACTGGAGCACAGAACGAAGCACATCGCTCTGCGTTACTTCCTGGCTCGAGAGTTGCAGCAGCGGGGTCAACTTCGTCTTGCTCACGTAGCCACTCGGGCCAACACTGCTGATATATTCACCAAGGCACTTCCGTCTGGTGATCATCAGCGCTTTTGTACTTTGTTGGGCCTTGTGCCTACGTTTCCACACTTGCTGTAGATTCTGCTTGTACTCTGATCTATATGTATATACATGCATGCTTGCTTTGCTTTTCTTGACTGATCTTGTGACCTCTTGCTCTCCCCCACTTTGCCTATGGGGGTGTGTCAAAGATATGCATATGCTATATTTGTGGGTAGGCTGTAGTGAGGTAGACACTGTGGGGTATAACCCCTTAGGGTTTTCTCCTTGTACCAATTCTCTCGATAGTCAACTTCACTCATGCCTAGATTCTAAGAGTGCGGATTCAGCATAGGGTCTCACCCGCTATCACTCTGACAAATCAGCGTACACTAACGGAAAAGGTCCGAACAAACAGACAAAGTACGAAGAAAAATGCTGGGAAAATCAGCCATGAATTACTGTAAGAAAACATGCAGATGAATCAGTCAAGGTACACAAAAGAAGTCTGAATGTATGCTGAATCAGCGTACCAAAAGAAAACTGAAGTCTAGGGAGAAAAAGGGAGTTGGAAATTAAATGGTTACAACAATAGGAAACTAAGATGAACCAAGAGCAACACTACTCAGCTCCACTCCTGGAAGGTTGCTTAGCACGAGGGCATCAGGCCCTCAGATTGGTTTTGGGCTAGTCTGAAAATTCAGAGTTGGTACATGACTTAACTCTGAAAATCAGAGTTTTCCCGGCAGAAATACCACTGCACACTAGAAAATTCGCATTTTTCCTGTTTTCTCTCAAAAAAAGGCTGAATTTTCAGAGTTCACTTCAAAAAAAGGCTGAAATATCAGAGTTTTTTAGGCAAATCATAGAAAAATTTCTGACTTCTGGGGGCCTGGAGGACATGCAAGCCGCGACCTTCTGCTCGAATTTGTCTCAAACAATGTAACTTTCTGAGTGGTGCCACACCTTTTCCTGTCACTAAAGAGTTCGATATATCCAACTCTTCCAAAGCAGTTAGACACTGGATGTGCTCCAGGCCAACATCAGTGACCATACTTGGCAAAACGAGCAATTTGAGCCTGCTCAGAGGTGCAAAAAAACGCAAACCAGCATCAGTCACACGGGTCCCATTGAGACAGAGTGACTTGAGGCTGCTTGCTGCCCCAATGCCTTCCAAGCAATTGTCTGTTACAGCATGACTCGTCAGCTCTAGGCTCTCAAGCTGCTCCATGTAGAGGTGCTTGATCCCTTCTGGGCTGAATGTTGTTAAAGCATCGAGAGTGATGTGTTTCAGGTGAGTCATGGTGGACACATGGCCGAGGATGGCATCTGAGAGGTAAGGCAGACCCTTCAGATCCAATGTCGTCGTCGCATGGATCCTCTGCGAATGATGGAAAGTGGGGGAGGGAGGAAACATTTGACCAAGCAACAGCAGAAACCAGCAGTAGAAACAGTAGCAGCAAACTTTGAAGGCATTATCCTTCCTTCTATCCAATTTATCTAGCAGCTGACGCCATCAGTCTCGTACTCCTCACCTGCCAAACCGTTCTATGAACGCCTTGGCGCATCCGGAGCTCCTCTTCCACGTCAAACTCCACCTGCTTTGGTGCGGGGCACGTCATTTCTGCTGCCTCATCCATACTCACTCCTCCTCTCAGCTCCCTCACCTCCTTATCCAAAGCCAGCTTCTCATTCTCCGCTTTCTGCAGGCACTCCTTTTTTTCACCCAGCTCTGTTTTCGTTTCTAACAGAGTCCCTTTCAATGCGTCCAGCCCCACTTTCACAGTCGCCAGCTCACCCCTTGCTGTAAGCAACTCCCCCCTTACAGTCACCAACTCTCCTCTCACAGTTAGCAGCTCGCCTTTCACTAGCATCAATTCTGCCGCCTTGCTCTTCTCAGCGTCCTCCAGTCCCCTCCGAGTCTCCTCCGGCTGCCCTTCCAGCGCCCTCAGCCTCATCTCCATGGCCTCCCCTGCCCCGTCCGTTCCTGTGTGCTGCGCTGAAACATCACACGGCAGAATCTGGAGCCCACACAGCTGGTCCGACATGAATTTCAGAATCACCTGAAAGTGTAACATATGACGAGAGGATACGAGGGCAGAGCATGAGTCGATAAGGTAACAGCACGTGACATTATAATGTGATGCATGGGAAAAGCTAATTGCCATGTGGTAACAAAGTGACGGATGAGTTGTGGAAAATGGGGTAACGAGATTGCGATGCAAATCAAGAAAAAACGTGCAGCGATAGCTGAAGAGCAGATGTGATGTGGAAGTGAAACGGCAGGCCAGATGAGACAAAGTATAGAAAAATCAAGAACGACGAAACAATACTTCACGCCAACGATGCATCATGTTGGTATAAGATGAGCGAAAACGCATGCTCTTTGATAAGATTTCCCAGTCCAAAAACTGGGCGATTAAGCACGATTCCGATGAAAGCATGGGGAGATGCTCCATCTCCCCATGGCTTTCTAAGATTGTTTTACACAGCAACATCAGCATAGCGCATGGGGAGATGCTTCTCTAAGATTGTCTTATGACAGCAAAATCAGCATTAGCAGCATGAGGAGAAGAATTTCTAAGCACTGCTAGGAGTACGACCGTGGGAGGCAACGAGAACAACGGGGCAGAATGGAATGAGAGGGACAGCAAGGATATAGATTTATTGTAGAGACTCCTTACCCGCGACGTGATACGCAAGCCATACGTGAGAGGGTGTCTTACTGGGGAGGTTGAACTGATACGAACTGCCCAGGCTTGACGACTTTGAGTCGACCCAGTTAATCTGTTTGCGCCCGGCGAATGGAGGCCGAGCCTGCAAAGAAATATACGTTTCGAGTGATCTAGTCAGGCTGACGAGCTCAGAGGTGAGAATCTAACAATGGAAGGCAATAGGAATGGGAAGGGTGAGAAACGAGCGGAAAGAGGCGATGATGGCGCGGAAACGAGTACCGCCGATAAGGTGAGGCGCCTCATGTGGATGCAGTAAACGAGGATGTACAAAGACCTAAGCTCGCTACTAGATCGTACAATGTTCGATCTATCTATAATCTCGTCTGGTCAGATGATCTATCTATATCATCCGATCCGACCGTCTATCACAGTGGTGCGGCTGGCTGACTGTGGAATATAGCCAATGATCAATGTAACAAGACGAAGGCGATCTCGTCATCCTCAATTTCGCCAACTCAGCTCCTTATGATCCGAACCAGAATTCGGAACACACCCTAAGTACATTTCGGGAATTCAATGTTGGAATCCAACATTGAATTGTGTTGGAGAATCGAGTTTCTGCCGCCCCAGCCCTTTGCACACAAGCAGCAGCAAGGGGGAATGTCGGCGATGAATCAGAGCTTCGGGAAGTACTTCGAAAGTTCCACCACCAATCAGATTTCAGCCGAAGACTTGATATAGTTCAAAGCTGCCTTCAAACCAAAGTGTTGGCAGTTTCTACAGGTTTCTACACATAAGAATCAGCTATAACAGAAATATCCAGAGTTTTCTTATTCATGCACCTCATGTGGCACTCAAAGTCACTCAAGGTCCATCCAATCTAGATTGTGCCCAAGTTACCAGGGAAGTTACATTGTCTATCAGCCTAGTTTGAGCTTTCAATCTGTCTTGTTTGTGATGCCTATAGAGTTGTGCTTTAGTGGGCTTGTTAATCTTGAACATAGTGAAGTTTTACCTCATCCAGTCAATTCCAGCAGCCCTGCTAAGACTTTCCAGCCAAGTTTCCAGCCCTCCAGTAGTCACAGCTACTCTGTTTTACAAGTTGGTATCAGAGCTTGTCGTTTCGATCAACCTAGCCCACCACGTTCCTATCCTAGCACCATACGAACATGGCGGGAGACAATCCATCTGGTCCTGCACTCCAGCCAGCCGGAGGAGCTTCAGAGTCAACATCAGCAGCTACTGGATTAGTGGAAGCAGTTGCACCAGGCAGTCCTTCAACAACATACTCACCACTCACCTCCTTCATGCCTAAGCTTCACCTCCCCAAGTTAAACGGCAAAGATTTTCCAACATGGGCAACTCAGTTTGAGCTCACTGCATCCCTTCTGGATCTGTGGCCTTACTACACTGGAGAAGCAGCCAAACCAGCAGCAGATGCTTCAGAAGCTGAAAAACGACTTTACGAACGACGCAACAAGGAGGCCTTCCTCTACCTACTCAATAGCATTCACGAGCAGCAGTTGAAGTCGCTCCTGCCCTGTTCTACCAAGGCAAACAGTGCAGAGGAAGCATGGAGCCGACTGAAGACTATGCACCAGTCAAAATCCGAGAGCAGCCAAGCCGAGATGTGGAGCCGCTTCATGAATCTGAAGATGGAAGAAGATGAATCAGCACAAGCCTACCTACAACGAGCTGAAGCAATGCTGGAGGAAGCAGCAGCGATCGGCTTGGAGATTCCAGAGTCTCTTTTCAAGACCGTCATCCTCACCGGCCTTACACCGGAGTGGGACACTTTCCGTGCAACACTACAAGCGCTCCCGCAGTCAATGAAGAGTCGTGCGTTCATCTTTGAGGCCCTTGTCAACAAGCAGCAGAGTCGAGACCTTGCACGGAACAAGCGGAGTGACGAAGGTGCGTGGAGTGCTGCAGCAGCCACAAGATATGGCAACCAATTCCAGAGGCAAGGAAATTTCAGCCCAAACCGCCCTCAACCCTACTACGGTACGAAATTTCAGTCACCTTCCAACCCATACAAACCCTCTCGTTTTCCTCAGTCAAGTCCTCCCTATAAGTCCAGTCACTATGTCCAGCCAAGGCCTTCGATTCCCAATCAATACCAGCCTAGGAATGCAAGAGTCAATATGCCAAGAGTCAATAATTTCAGCCAAGCCCCGAATGCTAAAAAGTTTAATTTTGAGTGTTTTTGTTGTCATGAGTGGGGTCACCCGTGGTATGCTTGTCCTAAGAAGCCTCCTAATTGGGTCCCCCCACCTCAGCTACTATCTGAAAAAGGTAAGGCAGCCATAGCAAATATAGCAAGTCATTCTACAAGTCAAGATGAGTCCAAAGAGTCTGATGGTCCTGTCCTTTTTAACGCTGCTACTTGCATGCACGTTTTCTCTACTAGTAGTGAGGAGTTTATTCTTGATAGTGGCTGCTCTGAAACCATGACTCCCTATCAGTCCATTCTCAAGGATTTTCAGCCCTCATATGACTCAAAAGCTGTGACTCTTGCTGATCTTGGCAAAGTACCAATCAAAGGAGTCGGCAAGCTTGAGTTCAAAAAGGATGGTAAGTCATTTTGTGTCAATAAAGCTTTGTTTGTTCCTGATTTGGGAGCAAACTTGCTCTCAGCCGGACAACTCGAAGAGAAAGGTGCCTCCGTTCTCTTGCAAGGGGGGAAAGCCAAAGAGTGGGACAGTGCAGGAAATCTGGTGGCTGAAGGCGAGCGTACCGGGCGGCTCTACAAGATGAAGTTGGAGATTAAGCGCGGTGCTAGCAACACGAAGAACGACGTTGTCTCGCTTCCCGCTGTTTCAACCGATCAAGTCAACAACAAAGGGAGTATCTCCCAAGCTGAGGTATGGCATGCACGCTTGGGGCACGTGGGAGTGCAAGCATTGAAAGAGTTGGTAAATCACAAGAGCGTGGAAGGATTGAGTTTGAATGAAAGTGCAGTCAAGTCCCTTTCTTCCGTTCCATGTCCATCTTGTGTGGAAGGTAAACTAGCTAGAAAGCCATTCTTCCCTTCTAAGTCTCAGTCAAGGGACCTCCTAGAGTTGGTCCACACTGATGTCTTCGGCCCCATGCGAGACCCTACTCGAAACGGTAAGAGATATTTGGTGTCTTTCATTGATGACAAGAGTCGTTTCTCGTGGTCCTTTTTCATCAACACCAAGGATGAAGTTCACAAGTGTTTCAAGCAATGGCTAGCACTTGTTGAGAGAGAGTCAGGGAAGAAGTTACTCACCTTGAGGTCGGATCGAGGAGGTGAGTACATGGGGAAAGCGTTTCAGGGGGAGTTGTTGGCATTGGGCATCAAACAACAGTTCACTTGTCCTTATAGTCCTCAGCAAAATGGAGTGGCAGAGAGGTTTCATCGCACTATCCAGGCTATAGCTACCACTTTCCTTCAGTTCAAAGGCCTTGACAAGCTCTGGTGGGGTGAGGCAATCACTATGGCAATTTATGTTCGCAACAGGAGACCCACAAGGCCCTTACCGGAAGGTGTAACGCCATATGAGGCTTGGTTTGGAGTTAAACCAGATCTGTCTATGCTTCGTGTTTTTGGTTCCATGGCCCAATACCGTGTTCCAGATGCAAAGAGACTCAAGCTGGACAGCAAAGCTCATTGGGGCCTCTTCATCGGCATGAGCAATGAGAGCAAGGGATGGGTCCTTTGGGATCCTGTCACCAAGCGAGAAGTGGTTTCAAGGGATGTTGTCTTCTATGAAGACATGTCCCTTGCAGGTTGGCATAAGTTTTCCTCTTCCTCCTCTCTACCCTCTATCCAACAGGAACCAGCAAGCGCACCTGAGGAAACAACACAAGAGGAGGAAGAAGATGACACCGATTCTGACCATAGCGGACCGATCATCGATCTCCCTCAAGCCGTCGTCAACGAGTCCAACCGTGCCACGCCAGTGCCACCAGCAGCTACTCAACCAAGTGGAGATGAAGTTCAGCCATCAAATGAAGACAATCCACCGCAGCAAGTCACCATTCCATCACCACCAAAGGAGCAGCAGCCAACAGTCACAAACCAGCCAGCTATATCAACACCAACCTCACAATTTCAACGCCAACCGGATCAGCCCACCACTACGCCATCAAACCCATCACCAGCCATCACTCCAGAGGCAACTACAGAAGCTCATCATCATCCCATGCAGCAGCAATCAACAGCTACAAGACCCCAAGTACCTACATCAACACCTGTTGGTGCAACCCTACGGTTTGCACTCGGCTTGTTGTCCGTGTGCGTGAATGTGTGTGTGTATGGAATGGTATGAGGGCATGGGATAATATATATTTCATGCTTATAATTGTGTGTGAATGTTGAGTCATGATGTCGAGTGTGTGTGTCGAGTCAATAGCGAGTTATCGCTAGACGCGTGTTACGCGGTCGTTTGTGTCTCGCGCGCGGTTTCTATTTTGTCGTGCGCGGTTTCTATTTTGTCCTGTGTCGAACGTTCGGCGTGTCGCAGGTGTGTGCAGCAGACCCATCAAGAACTCAAGGATGAGTTTGTGATGAAGAGCCCGAGCCTTGGTGTCAAGCCTCAAGTGATTTCGAAGCTTGCCAAAAGGGTACACCTCAAGATATTGAAGATAGTTGCATTACTTTGTGTAGTGTAACATTTCACTTGGTGTAGGCCCTAGTGAAGGGTAGTTTCGAGACCCTTCGTGGTTGGGGACAGTGTGGCACTGTTCTACATCACTGTACCTCGGCTCTTGGGGTTTGTAGGAGCTGGGAGTCATTCCCAACTCGTAACTCTTCCTATCTTGTGTTCTAAGACTATAGTGGCTGCCATAGTACCGTTCGTTCAAACCGACGCTGTGTCGTCAATTCTTTATCAAATCGTGCAATCTAAATTGCTAATTGTAGACGACGTGAAGACGCTCCAGATCCAATTTTAATCAAGTCATTTGCAGCTGTGAGCAGAACGCTATCAACGTTTGAAGCCGCTGTGCAGAAATCCGTCTGTTCTCTCTATCTTTCGTTTTAGGCACATTCAAGCCTATTGTGACTGTAACAAGTGGTATCAGAGCCCCTTGGAGCAGTTTCGACAATGTCTGGACCTGAGGAAAGGGGTGGCAGAGGTGCTGGTGGCAGTGGAGAAGCTCAAGCTCAAGGCCAACCCCGTGATTCAGCCATGGCGCCCATGCAACCAAGTCTTGGCCCACCTAGGGATGAGCCTAGGGTGTTTGGGCTTGACAAGTTCAACGGTGACAACTTTGCTGAATGGTCCTTCAAGATGGAGAACATCTTTGACCACTATGACCTGCTGGAGGTGATGGAAGGAACGGAGAAGCGCCCCGAGAACGACCCGGAGAAGAGCCCGTGGGTGCGGAAGAGCGCACAAGGCTATCTCTTACTTGGGCAAGCGTTGGGGAGCAGCCAAATCCGTCACATCAAGCCATTCCAGCGTGAACCAGAGAAAGGACCAAAGGCATGGGCTGCTCTCAAGGGTGTACATGCTCCTGCAACAGCGGCGGTAGCGGTGGTGTTGGAACGGCAAATGGCGGCACTACGAATTGAAGAAAACGAAGCGGTTGAAGAAGGGGTGCAGAAATTCTTCGACTTGTTGACGCGGCTTGAGGGAGCTGATTTGAACTACAGTGAGCTCCAAAAGAAGACCAAGTTGCTGGCCTTACTCCCAGAGTCATGGTCCTCGCTCATCATCAACCTTAATCGCGACTTGCCCCGCCTCTCGCTTGAAGACGTGAAGCGAGCTATCCTTCAAGAGGATTTCCGCCGCCGTGAGTTGGCGAGTGCGGATGGCGCTGGGGCAGCGAGCATCGGCCGTGGATATGGTCGAGGAAGAGGCAGAGGACGAGGGGGAGGAAGGTTTGGTGGCAGCAACTTCGGCGGAGACCGCAGGAGTGGCGGTTACGGCAGCGACGACAAGAGCTACGGACGCGGTCGCGGCCAATTCGACGGCGAGTGTCACTATTGCCACAAGAGCGGACACATGTGGCGCGACTGCTACAAACTCCCTGATGGTTGGACCCCTGCTCAAGGCCAAGAGGGTAGAGGAGCAGGAGGAGGGAGAGGACGAGGCCGTGGAGGCCGTGGCGGTCGCGGTGGCGGAGCTGCAAACATGAAGAGCGGAGACAACGACAAGGACCCGAGCAACGATCGATACCCGGGTCTATTCTACTTCGTGTCGACGCAAGTACCGGCTGGTCCAGAGAAGGATGAAGGCTTTGAGGAGCCAGCAGCTGTGGGGAAGGTGACCCTACACCCCCTGGACTATTGGGTGATTGATAGTGGCGCTACCTATAGCATGACACCTCGCCCGGACTTGCTCACCGAACTCGAGCCGTCACCGGTGAAGCATGTCACATCGGCTTTGGGGCAGCGAGCAGAGGTGAAAGGCATGGGCAAGGCCATGTTCAAGGGTGCTGATGGGAAGATGGTGGGCCTCAAGAACGTGCTTTGGGTGCCCAGCCTTGCTGCAAACCTGATTTCCGTGCGGCGGTTGGCAAAGGCCGGCATGGACACGAACTCGAAGGGAGCCAAGACCTACACCGCAAGGCTTGGCGATCGAATTCTTTGGGACCTTCATGAGGACAGGGATGTCTACAACGAGATGTGGCAGATCCCAGTGGTCCCTATGCCTAAGGAGAGGCAAGTGGCAGCAAGCATCAGCACCAAGGATGGAGCGGTCGGTAGCGACGATGGCGCGAACGGTCGCGCTAAGGAGAATGAGCTCAAGAAGAGCAAACCTGGAGGGACCAGCAAGTTCAGTGAACCTAAGGAGAGTGGTGCAGCAACCAAGGAGCAGCAAAAGGGTGAGGAGAACCCAGAGGCAGCAGCGGAGGAGGACTACGGAGAGAGTATGTGGGGCGCTATTGCGAGCGCGGCATTCTCCAATCCAACTTCGGCTACGGGGGGGTGTGATTGGCTCACCTTGCATCGGTGCATGGGGCATGTGGCCCTGCCCATCTTGCAGCAGCTAGTGAAGAATGAGATGGTTGCTGGCATACGTGTGAAGGGGGAGCCCGATGAGGTGCTTGGCTGCCCGACGTGCATTCAAGCCAAGTTCACCCGGTTTCCGTTCCCTAGTTCGGAGGCAACGGCAAAGGCACCGCTTGATGAGGTGGTGATGGACGTAGTGGGCCCCCTGAAGCTTGGAGCTGCTGGAGCTGAGTATTTTCTCACCATTGTCGACGTCTACACCCGCATGACTTGGGTGTACGTGCTGGCCAAGAAGAGCGACGTGGCTGAAACGTTGAAGACGGATTGGTTCCCGATGGTGGAGCGGCAACAAGACCGTCTAGTCAAGTCAATCCGCACCGATCGAGGGGGAGAGTTCCTGAGCAAGGAGTTTGGGTTGTGGCTGAAGAAGAATGGTATTCGGCACTCCCTCACCATGCCATACTCCCCTGCAATGAACGGCATCGCCGAGCGAGCGAACCGCACAATCACGGAGGCGGCACGCGGGTTGCTCATTGAAGCCGGGCTACCCGACTATTTCTGGTCTGATGCGGTACGGAGCGCGTGTGTGGCCAAGAACAGAGCCTTGACTCATGTGGGAGCAGAAAAATGGGTGCCCTATGTGGAGTGGCTAGGAAGGAAGCCAAAGGTGGATATGCTTCGGGTGTTCGGGTGCATGTGCATGGCGCTCGTGCCTAAGCATCTTCGGCACAACAAGCTTGGTGCCAAGGCGGTGTGGGCCGTGCACTTGGGCATGGCTCAAAACAGCAAGGGATGGCTTCTTTGGGACCCATTCACCAAGAAGTTCTTGGTGAGCAGGGACTGCAAGTTCATGGAGAACTTCATGTACAAGGATTGGAAGGCGGAGAATGAGGCGAAGATAGGCGTGCGGTTTGGGGAGGTGAAGAGTTCCGGTTTGGAGCATGTGGAGCTGCCTTTGGAGCTGAGCAGCGGCAGCACAACCACAAGGCAATCCTCCCTTGTGAATGGGGGAGAGGAGGCCAATGATGCAGAGGAAGAAGAGGAGGAGGTGCAGCAAGTGAGCGAGCGTGCACCGTCACTCCCTTCCCGTACTACGAGTGCTCCACGGATTCGAGCCACACCGCAGCAATGCCAAGGCCTTCAAGTCCCTGCAGCTGAGGAGGAAGGAAGGGGGAAGAGGAGAGTTCAACCCCCTAATAGGCTGACCTATGATGCGCCGGGAAAGCAGGGCAAGACAGCCCTGGCCGGAGCGGCAATGATGGTCGGAGACGACGAGGAGAGTGACTACGAGGAGTGTGCCTTCGCGTTCTTCTCTCCGGTGGAGATGCCGGGAGAACCAGCAACTCTCAAGGAGGCTTTGGAGAGTAGTGATGCTGAGGAGTGGAAGAAGGCCATGGAGAGTGAGCTGAAGAGCATCGAGGAGAATGACACGTTTGAATTGGTGGAGCTACCGGAGGGGCGTACGGCGATAACGTCCAAGTGGCTCTTCAAAATCAAGTCGGATGCCGACGGCAAGATCGAGCGCTACAAGTCTAGGCTTGTAGCCAAGGGGTACCAGCAGAAGGAGAAGGTGGACTTCAAGGAGCTGTTTGCCCCTGTGGTGAAGCCGACGACGCTGCGAACCCTATTCGCGGGAGCCGCCATCAAAGGATGGGTAGTAAAGCAAATGGACATCGTAACGGCATTCCTTAACGGCATCCTTGAGGAGGAGATTTTTATGGCGCAGCCAGAGGGGTTTGATGATGGTAGTGGCAGAGTGTGGAAGCTGAAGAAGGCCCTCTATGGGCTGAAGCAGGCCCCTAGGCAATGGTACATGAAGCTGCGCGAAGTGTTGGAGGGGATCGGCTTCACTCCCTCAACGGCCGATCACTCCTTGTTCATGCTTGGCGAGGGGGAGCAGAGGAGTTTCATGGTGGTTTATGTGGATGAAATCCTCATTTTCTCACCCTCTTCTGACCTTGTGAAGGAGGTGATGCTGAAGCTTCAAGACAAGTTCAAGTGCAAGGCCCTTGGTGACGTGAGCTTCTACCTTGGGCTCCACATCGAACGAGATGTGGAGAAGCGGTGCATGCGGGTGCATCAACGAAAGTACCTGGAGGCATTGGCTGCCAACTTTGGGCAGAGTGAAGGCCATGTGGCTACACCCTTTCCCTCTGGGTTCAAGTGTGTGAAGGGACCAGAGGAGGAGAGCGTTGGTGAAGAGGAGAGGCGCCGATTTCACTCGTTGGTGGGCAGCCTCATATATGCGGCGGTAAACACCCGACCGGACGTCGCGTTTGCTACCGGACAGCTGGCTAGGGTTGTGCAATGCCCTAATGAGGAGCAGGTAGCAGCTGGAATGAGGGTGGCCAGGTATCTTGGCCAAACACCGACCGTTGGGCTGCAATACTCGGCGGCGGCACAAAGGCGCCAAAAGGGCGCGGATGGTGTTGAACCCGGGCGTTTGTTCCTCACCGCCTACTCGGATGCTTCATATGCATCAGAACCAGAGGACATGACAAGTGTGGGAGGCTTCATATGCTGTGTTGGTGGAGGCCCAACTGCTTGGGAGAGCAAGAAGCAGGTTGACCAAGCTTTGAGCTCGGTGGAGTCCGAGTACATGGCACTCTTCCGTGCCGTACGGGAGATTGTGTGGCAGCGGCGTTTGTTGGCTGAATTGGGGGAGGAGCAGCAAGGACCTACCCCACTGTACTGTGACATCCAGGGTGCCATTGCTCTTGCTAAGAACCCTGTGTTGCATGGACTCACGAAGCACATGAGGGTGAAGTGGCATTGGACGAGGAGCATGGTAACCGCGGGTGAAGTTGAGTTGCGCTACGTGAAGACCACGGGGCATCCGGCTGACATGATGACCAAGAGGCTGGTGGAGCAGCAGCATTGGAAGTGTTGCAAGCTGGCTGGGATGGCTCTGAACTGAGAGAGCAACATATCCTAAGGCCAACAATCCGAGGGGGAGTTTGTTGGTGCAACCCTACGGTTTGCACTCGGCTTGTTGTCCGTGTGCGTGAATGTGTGTGTGTATGGAATGGTATGAGGGCATGGGATAATATATATTTCATGCTTATAATTGTGTGTGAATGTTGAGTCATGATGTCGAGTGTGTGTGTCGAGTCAATAGCGAGTTATCGCTAGACGCGTGTTACGCGGTCGTTTGTGTCTCGCGCGCGGTTTCTATTTTGTCGTGCGCGGTTTCTATTTTGTCCTGTGTCGAACGTTCGGCGTGTCGCAGGTGTGTGCAGCAGACCCATCAAGAACTCAAGGATGAGTTTGTGATGAAGAGCCCGAGCCTTGGTGTCAAGCCTCAAGTGATTTCGAAGCTCGCCAAAAGGGTACACCTCAACATATTGAAGATAGTTACATTACTTTGTGTAGTGTAACATTTCACTTGGTGTAGGCCCTAGTGAAGGTTAGTTTCGAGACCCTTCGTGGTTGGGGACAGTGTGGCACTGTTCCACATCACTGTACCTCGGCTCTTGGGGTTTGTAGGAGCTGGGAGTCATTCCCAACTCGTAACTCTTCCTATCTTGTGTTCTAAGACTATAGTGGCTGCCATAGTACCGTTCGTTCAAACCGACGCTGTGTCGTCAATTCTTTATCAAATCGTGCAATCTAAATTGCTAATTGTAGACGACGTGAAGACGCTCCAGATCCAATTTGAATCAAGTCATTTGCAGCTGTGAGCAGAACGCTATCAACGTTTGAAGCCGCTGTGCAGAAATCCGTCTGTGCTCTCTATCTTTCGTTTTAGGCACATTCAAGCCTATTGTGACTATAACAACACCATCTACGACTCTTCCTAGCAACAAGTCAACCGTCACCGCAACACCTCGTTCTCATACCACACGTTTATCACTTGTTCCAACGTCAAGCCAGCTCATAGCACGAGGATCACTTCAGCGAGTCACCACCAACACCAGCTCCAACAGTCCACTTCTTCACCCAAGACCTTTCTCAACTTCACCCCCACGTCCCGGATTCGGTCGTCATCAGTTACCACCATCTTCAACACCAAGCAACAACACCAACCAGCCCCAACCATCACCACCTCTCGACAAGGCAGCGTCATCATCAATTCCCAAGCTTCTAGTCTCAAGATCCCCACCAAGAGCATCTTCACAACCAACTATGCCGACAAACGTTTCAGCTTCACCGCCACGAGTCACCATACCTAATCCTCAAGTCAACACCGATAATCAAGATATTTCCACGCCAGGAGAAGAACAAGCAGCCGTGCCGCCGTCGCAGCCGATGTCGCAGCCGTTGTCTCAGCCGCAAATGACCGCATCAACGCAATCAAACACTGTGAGACCGAACCCTACCACTAATGTGTCTCAGCCAACTGAGGAGTTTGGTAAAGGTAAACGAGTCCGCAAGGTAAAAAAGCCCTTCAATTTCATGGTTGACATGTCATCAAGGTGCACATGTGAGGAGAGTGAGAATTGCATTCACAAGAAGGTAGAGGCAATATGCATGGCAGCATCACACCTTCCGCGAGAGCCCTTGAGTCGTCGTGAGGCAATGGCAAGTCCCGAAAGAGAGCATTGGTTGAAAGCCGAGGAAGAGGAGATTGAGAGTCTCATGAAGCGAGGTACATGGCGTCTTGTTGAGCCACCTCCAGGGAAGAAGGTAATTGGTGTCAAATGGGTGTACAAGATCCAGGTAAAAGGTGATGGTAGCCTCGATAGGTACAAGGCAAGGTTAGTGGCAAAAGGTTATTCCCAAATTCCAGGTCTTCACTTCACCGAAACCTTTGCCGTGGTAGCAAAGTAAACCACGGTACGAGTCCTCCTCGCCATAGCCGCATATCTTGGTCTCCATATCCATCAAATGGATGTCAAGAACGCATTTCTCTACGGTGTCTTGGAAGAAGAGGTATACATGGCACAACCCGAAGGTTATGATGACGGTACGGGTCGAGTGTGTCGCTTGGTAAAGTCCCTTTATGGTCTCAAACAGTCCCCACGGGTTTGGTATCATGCTCTTGAGCAGGTACTTTTCAAGCATGGTTTCACAAGGTCCATGAGAGACAACGCTCTGTACTTCATGCACATGAGTGAGGGGGAGTACATTTGGCTCTTGGTATATGTCGATGACCTCCTCCTAGTCTCAGGTTCTCTTGATCTTCTCAACAAGGTGAAAGGTATTCTCACGAGTGCATTCACGATGACCGATCTTGGTGAGCCGAGTCATTATCTTGATATGAACATTGTGAGAGATCGTAAGTCACGGTCCATCTTCCTATTCCAGCAAAGGTACATCCAAAAGGTCCTTGAGAGGTTTGGTCTTGATGATAGCAAGCCATCACCTACCCCACTTGTTATAGTCACAATAGGCTTGAATGTGCCTAAAACGAAAGATAGAGAGAACAGACGGATTTCTGCACAGCGGCTTCAAACGTTGATAGCGTTCTGGTCACAGCTGCAAATGACTTGATTCAAATTGGATCTGGAACGTCGTCACGTCGTCTACAATTAGCAATTTAGATTGCACGATTTGATAAAGAATTGACGACACAGCGTCGGTTTGAACGAACGGTACTATGGCAGCCACTATAGTCTTAGAACACAAGATAGGAAGAGTTACGAGTTGGGAATGACTCCCAGCTCCTACAAACCCCAAGAGCCGAGGTACAGTGATGTGGAACAGTGCCACACTGTCCCCAACCACGAAGGGTCTCGAAACTACCCTTCACTAGGGCCTACACCAAGTGAAATGTTACACTACACAAAGTAATGTAACTATCTTCAATATCTTGAGGTGTACCCTTTTGGCAAGCTTCGAAATCACTTGAGGCTTGACACCAAGGCTCGGGCTCTTCATCACAAACTCATCCTTGAGTTCTTGATGGGTCTGCTGCACACACCTGCGACACGCCGAACGTTCGACACAGGACAAAATAGAAACCGCGCACGACAAAATAGAAACCGCGCGCGAGACACAAACGACCGCGTAACACGCGTCTAGCGATAACTCGCTATTGACTCGACACACACACTCGACATCATGACTCAACATTCACACACAATTATAAGCATGAAATATATATTATCCCATGCCCTCATACCATTCCATACACACACACATTCACGCACACGGACAACAAGCCGAGTGCAAACCGTAGGGTTGCACCAACAAACTCCCCCTCGGATTGTTGGCCTTAGGATATGTTGCTCTCTCAGTTCAGAGCCATCCCAGCCAGCTTGCAACACTTCCAATGCTGCTGCTCCACCAGCCTCTTGGTCATCATGTCAGCCGGCTGCCCCGTGGTCTCCACGTAGCGCAACTCAACTTCACCCGCGGTTACCATGCTCCTCGTCCAATGCCACTTCACCCTCATGTGCTTCGTGAGTCCATGCAACACAGGGTTCTTAGCAAGAGCAATGGCACCCTGGCTGTCACAGTACAGTGGGGTAGGTCCTTGCTGCTCCTCCCCCAATTCAGCCAACAAACGCCGCTGCCACACAATCTCCCGTACGGCACGGAAGAGTGCCATGTACTCGGACTCCACCGAGCTCAAAGCTTGGTCAACCTGCTTCTTGCTCTCCCAAGCAGTTGGGCCTCCACCAACACAGCATATGAAGCCTCCCACACTTGTCATGTCCTCTGGTTCTGATGCATATGAAGCATCCGAGTAGGCGGTGAGGAACAAACGCCCGGGTTCAACACCATCCGCGCCCTTTTGGCGCCTTTGTGCCGCCGCCGAGTATTGCAGCCCAACGGTCGGTGTTTGGCCAAGATACTTGGCCACCCTCATTCCAGCTGCTACCTGCTCCTTATTAGGGCATTGCACAACCCTAGCCAGCTGCCCGGTAGCAAACGCGACGTCCGGTCGGGTGTTTACCGCCGCATACATGAGGCTGCCCACCAACGAGTGAAATCGGCGCCTCTCCTCTTCACCAACGCTCTCCTCCTCTGGTCCCTTCACACACTTGAACCCAGAGGGAAAGGGTGTATCCACATGGCCTTCACTCTGCCCAAAGTTGGCAGCCAATGCCTCCAGGTACTTTCGTTGATGCACCCGCATGCACCGCTTCTCCACATCTCGTTCGATGTGGAGCCCAAGGTAGAAGCTCACGTCACCAAGGGCCTTGCACTTGAACTTGTCTTGAAGCTTCAGCATCACCTCCTTCACAAGGTCAGAAGAGGGTGAGAAAATGAGGATGTCATCCACATAAACCACCATGAAACTCCTCTGCTCCCCCTCGCCAAGCATGAACAAGGAGTGATCGGCCGTTGAGGGAGTGAAGCCGATCCCCTCCAACACTTCGCGCAGCTTCATGTACCATTGCCTAGGGGCCTGCTTCAGCCCATAGAGGGCCTTCTTCAGCTTCCACACTCTGCCACTACCATCATCAAACCCCTCTGGCTGCGCCATAAAAATCTCCTCCTCAAGGATGCCGTTAAGGAATGCCGTTACGATGTCCATTTGCTTTACTACCCATCCTTTGATGGCGGCTCCCGCGAATAGGGTTCGCAGCGTCGTCGGCTTCACCACAGGGGCAAACAGCTCCTTGAAGTCCACCTTCTCCTTCTGCTGGTACCCCTTGGCTACAAGCCTAGACTTGTAGCGCTCGATCTTGCCGTCGGCATCCGACTTGATTTTGAAGAGCCACTTGGACGTTATCGCCGTACGCCCCTCCGGTAGCTCCACCAATTCAAACGTGTCATTCTCCTCGATGCTCTTCAGCTCACTCTCCATGGCCTTCTTCCACTCCTCAGCATCACTACTCTCCAAAGCCTCCTTGAGAGTTGCTGGTTCTCCCGGCATCTCCACCGGAGAGAAGAACGCGAAGGCACACTCCTCGTAGTCACTCTCCTCGTCGTCTCCGACCATCATTGCCGCTCCGGCCAGGGCTGTCTTGCCCTGCTTTCCCGGTGCATCATAGGTCAGCCTATTAGGGGGTTGAACTCTCCTCTTCCCCCTTCCTTCCTCCTCAGCTGCAGGGACTTGAAGGCCTTGGCATTGCTGCGGTGTGGCTCGAATCCGTGGAGCACTCGTAGTACGGGAAGGAAGTGACGGTGCACGCTCGCTCACTTGCTGCACCTCCTCCTCTTCTTCCTCTGCATCATTGGCCTCCTCTCCCCCATTCACAAGGGAGGATTGCCTTGTGGTTGTGCTGCCGCTGCTCAGTTCCAAAGGCAGCTCCACATGCTCCAAACCGGAACTCTTCACCTCCCCAAACCGCACGCCTATCTTCGCCTCATTCTCCGCCTTCCAATCCTTGTACATGAAGTTCTCCATGAACTTGCAGTCCCTGCTCACCAAGAACTTCTTGGTGAATGGGTCCCAAAGAAGCCATCCCTTGCTGTTTTGAGCCATGCCCAAGTGCACGGCCCACACCGCCTTGGCACCAAGCTTGTTGTGCCGAAGATGCTTAGGCACGAGCGCCATGCACATGCACCCGAACACCCGAAGCATATCCACCTTTGGCTTCCTTCCTAGCCACTCCACATAGGGCACCCATTTGTCTGCTCCCACATGAGTCAAGGCTCTGTTCTTGGCCACACACGCGCTCCGCACCGCATCAGGCCAGAAATAGTCGGGTAGCCCGGCTTCAATGAGCAACCCGCGTGCCGCCTCCGTGATTGTGCGGTTCGCTCGCTCGGCGATGCCGTTCATTGCAGGGGAGTATGGCATGGTGAGGGAGTGCCGAATACCATTCTTCTTCAGCCACAACCCAAACTCCTTGCTCAGGAACTCTCCCCCTCGATCGGTGCGGATTGACTTGACTAGACGGTCTTGTTGCCGCTCCACCATCGGGAACCAATCCGTCTTCAACGTTTCAGCCACGTCGCTCTTCTTGGCCAGCACGTACACCCAAGTCATGCGGGTGTAGACATCGACAATGGTGAGAAAATACTCAGCTCCAGCAGCTCCAAGCTTCAGGGGGCCCACCACGTCCATCACCACCTCATCAAGCGGTGCCTTTGCCGTTGCCTCCGAACTAGGGAACGGAAACCGGGTGAACTTGGCTTGAATGCACGTCGGGCAGCCAAGCACCTCATCGGGCTCCCCCTTCACACGTATGCCAGCAACCATCTCATTCTTCACTAGCTGCTGCAAGATGGGCAGGGCCACATGCCCCATGCACCGATGCAAGGTGAGCCAATCACACTCCCCCGTAGCCGAAGTTGGATTGGAGAATGCCGCGCTCGCAATAGCGCCCCACATACTCTCTCCGTAGTCCTCCTCCGCTGCTGCCTCTGGGTTCTCCTCACCCTTTTGCTGCTCCTTGGTTGCTGCACCACTCTCCTTAGGTTCACTGAACTTGCTGGTCCCTCCAGGTTTGCTCTTCTTGAGCTCATTCTCCTTAGCGCGACCGTTCGCGCCATCGTCGCTACCGACCGCTCCATCCTTGGTGCTGATGCTTGCTGCCACTTGCCTCTCCTTAGGCATAGGGACCACTGGGATCTGCCACATCTCGTTGTAGACATCCCTGTCCTCATGAAGGTCCCAAAGAATTCGATCGCCAAGCCTTGCGGTGTAGGTCTTGGCTCCCTTCGAGTTCGTGTCCATGCCGGCCTTTGCCAACCGCCGCACGGAAATCAGGTTTGCAGCAAGGCTGGGCACCCAAAGCACGTTCTTGAGGCCCACCATCTTCCCATCAGCACCCTTGAACATGGCCTTGCCCATGCCTTTCACCTCTGCTCGCTGCCCCAAAGCCGATGTGACATGCTTCACCGGTGACGGCTCGAGTTCGGTGAGCAAGTCCGGGCGAGGTGTCATGCTATAGGTAGCGCCACTATCAATCACCCAATAGTCCAGGGGGTGTAGGGTCACCTTCCCCACAGCTGCTGGCTCCTCAAAGCCTTCATCCTTCTCTGGACCAGCCGGTACTTGCGTCGACACGAAGTAGAATAGACCCGGGTATCGATCGTCGCTCGGGTCCTTGTCGTTGTCTCCGCTCTTCATGTTTGCAGCTCCGCCACCGCGACCGCCACGGCCTCCACGGCCTCGTCCTCTCCCTCCTCCTGCTCCTCTACCCTCTTGGCCTTGAGCAGGGGTCCAACCATCAGGGAGTTTGTAGCAGTCGCGCCACATGTGTCCGCTCTTGTGGCAATAGTGACACTCGCCGTCGAATCGGCCGCGACCGCGTCCGTAGCTCTTGTCGTCGCTGCCGTAACCGCCACTCCTGTGGCCTCCGCCGAAGTTGCTGCCACCAAACCTTCCTCCCCCTCGTCCTCTGCCTCTTCCTCGACCATATCCACGGCCGATGCTCGCTGCCCCAGCGCCATCCGCACTCGCCAACTCACGGCGGCGGAATTCCTCTTGAAGGATAGCTCGCTTCACGTCTTCAAGCGAGAGGCGGGGCAAGTCGCGATTAAGGTTGATGATGAGCGAGGACCATGACTCTGGGAGTAAGGCCAGCAACTTGGTCTTCTTTTGGAGCTCACTGTAGTTCAAATCAGCTCCCTCAAGCCGCGTCAACAAGTCGAAGAATTTCTGCACCCCTTCTTCAACCGCTTCGTCTTCTTCAATTCGTAGTGCCGCCATTTGCCGTTCCAACACCACCGCTACCGCCGCTGTTGCAGGAGCATGTACACCCTTGAGAGCAGCCCATGCCTTTGGTCCTTTCTCTGGTTCACGCTGGAATGGCTTGATGTGACGGATCTGACTGCTCCCCAACGCTTGCCCAAGTAAGAGATAGCCTTGTGCGCTCTTCCGCACCCACGGGCTCTTCTCCGGGTCGTTCTCGGGGCGCTTCTCCGTTCCTTCCATCACCTCCAGCAGGTCATAGTGGTCAAAGATGTTCTCCATCTTGAAGGACCATTCAGCAAAGTTGTCACCGTTGAACTTGTCAAGCCCAAACAACCTAGGCTCATCCCTAGGTGGGCCAAGACTTGGTTGCATGGGCGCCATGGCTGAATCACGGGGTTGGCCTTGAGCTTGAGCTTCTCCACTGCCACCAGCACCTCTGACACCCCTTTCCTCAGGTCCAGACATTGTCGAAACTGCTCCAAGGGGCTCTGATACCACTTGTTATAGTCACAATAGGCTTGAATGTGCCTAAAACGAAAGATAGAGAGAACAGACGGATTTCTGCACAGCGGCTTCAAACGTTGATAGCGTTCTGGTCACAGCTGCAAATGACTTGATTCAAATTGGATCTGGAACGTCGTCACGTCGTCTACAATTAGCAATTTAGATTGCACGATTTGATAAAGAATTGACGACACAGCGTCGGTTTGAACGAACGGTACTATGGCAGCCACTATAGTCTTAGAACACAAGATAGGAAGAGTTACGAGTTGGGAATGACTCCCAGCTCCTACAAACCCCAAGAGCCGAGGTACAGTGATGTGGAACAGTGCCACACTGTCCCCAACCACGAAGGGTCTCGAAACTACCCTTCACTAGGGCCTACACCAAGTGAAATGTTACACTACACAAAGTAATGTAACTATCTTCAATATCTTGAGGTGTACCCTTTTGGCAAGCTTCGAAATCACTTGAGGCTTGACACCAAGGCTCGGGCTCTTCATCACAAACTCATCCTTGAGTTCTTGATGGGTCTGCTGCACACACCTGCGACACGCCGAACGTTCGACACAGGACAAAATAGAAACCGCGCACGACAAAATAGAAACCGCGCGCGAGACACAAACGACCGCGTAACACGCGTCTAGCGATAACTCGCTATTGACTCGACACACACACTCGACATCATGACTCAACATTCACACACAATTATAAGCATGAAATATATATTATCCCATGCCCTCATACCATTCCATACACACACACATTCACGCACACGGACAACAAGCCGAGTGCAAACCGTAGGGTTGCACCAACACCACTTCCTTCCAAATTTGTCCCTTTGTCTTCACATCAGCCCTATGAAGAGAGAGAGTCAAGCCTTGATATCATAGGTATTAAAGAGTTGTGTCTTGAGGAGAGCGAGCATCATGGTGAGAATTCACTTAAGGTATCCCCACAAGACCTAGCTCTGTACCAAAGTCAGGTTGGGTGTCTCATGTATGCAGCCCTATGCACAAGGCCCGACTTAGCATTCACGGTATCTAAGCTAGCTCAACACATGAGTGCCCCTTCACCTATTCATATGCATGCAGCCAAGCGAGCTCTTCGGTATCTCAAAGGTACTTCTAATCATGGTCTTCTCTTCCAAGCCAGCCCATATGCAAGCTCCCTCCAAGGCTTTACCGATGCAGATTGGGCGGGAGAATTGAGCACACGCAAGTCTACCGGCGGCTACATCTTCCTCATGTGTGGTGCCGCTGTTTCTTGGCAATCGCGCAAGCAAAGTTGTGTGGCACTTTCAACAACCGAAGCTGAGTACATGGCAATGACCGAAGGAGCAAGGGAGGCAATCTGGTTACGTGGACTCTTGGAGGAATTGAGGCAGCCGCAAACTCAACCAACTCCGCTCTACGTGGACAACACTTCAGCCGTAGCTCTTTCCAAGAACCCGGTTCATCATGGGCGTACAAAACACATCGAGGTGCAGTACCACTTCATTCGTGAACAACTAGAGAAGGGAGTTCTCGCCGTCAACTTTTGCCGTTCATTCGATCAAGCAGCAGATTTCATGACCAAGGTTCTTCCACATGATGCATTCAACATGTGCAAGGCAAGAGCAGGCCTCATGACACTTCATGAAGCAGTGGAGCAGTTTGAGGAGAATGAGGAGTGTGAGGGGAAGAGACGTGGGCAGCAGCATGAAGTGTATGCTAAGGAGATGTGAAAGGAGCATCAGCATGGGTGTATGTGTGCTTCGGGTCTGGTGCGAGGGGGAGTGTTGGAGAATCGAGTTTCTGCCGCCCCAGCCCTTTGCACACAAGCAGCAGCAAGGGGGAATGTCGGCGATGAATCAGAGCTTCGGGAAGTACTTCGAAAGTTCCACCACCAATCAGATTTCAGCCGAAGACTCGATATAGTTCAAAGCTGCCTTCAAACCGAAGTGTTGGCAGTTTCTACAGGTTTCTACACATCAGAATCAGCTATAACAGAAATATCCAGAGTTTTCTTATTCATGCACCTCATGTGGCACTCAAAGTCACTCAAGGTCCATCCAATCTAGATTGTGCCCAAGTTACCAGAGAAGTTACATTGTCTATCAGCCTAGTTTGAGCTTTCAATCTGTCTTGTTTGTGATGCCTATAGAGTTGTGCTTTAGTGGGCTTGTTAATCTTGAACATAGTGAAGTTTTACCTCATCCAGTCAATTCCAGCAGCCCTGCTAAGACTTTCCAGCCAAGTTTCCAGCCCTCCAGTAGTCACAGCTACTCTGTTTTACAAGTAATTGTGCGGCTCGTAATTCTGAGTTTCCAACCGTGGGAACAACTCCAGAGAGCATACTACTAGTGCTGGACACAACGGGGCAGAGAACTCCAACAGCGCAGCAAAGTATTTGACAGCACAAGCAAGCATACTTTCCTACAGCCATGGCTACTTCCAACAGAGCTCGTGGTCATCATTATCAACGACACCATGGACGACAACAAGACAAATAATCTCTGCCCATTACCTTAGTGAATTCCTAGGCTATGCTTATTGGTTCTAGGATATGACAACAAGGCTAGTATGTCTTGTACATAATCATAATGACTATGCCTTGCTGTCCTTAGCTCTAGGAAGATGATAGGCGACCTGAGCGATCTGCTCGAGGCGCCCTTGCTAGTATCCTAGTATATTAGGATGTATCTCTGAAATGTAAGCCATCATATGATCTTGTAAAGCTATCTTGCTACTATCTTTCTGAAATTCTCCTAAGAGCTCTTCCTACTAGTACTACTACTCTGCCAAAACAGCGTTGTGGCTGTTTCATTTGGTATCCGAGCTATCTTCGATCCTCTTTTTCTTGAGAACAGCGTCATGACGACTAGTAAGGTACCTTCTCGTGATGAATGGGCTAGTTACTTGGAAACTTACCGAGCCCAACTTGTCGCTGAAGTTAGAGAGAGCTTGCAAGCTGAGATGCAAGCTAGTGTAGCTGCAGCTGGAGTGGCGGCAGCAACCTCGAGCCCTGCTGCACCGCCAGACGGAAATCAGCGCGCTAGACCCGCCCTTCCTGATTTTTTCTTTCCCGGGAGAAACCAACCAGTCGTGAGCCGTTGGCTCTTTCTTGTTGAGCAATTCCTGCTCCTAAGTCACATACTACCTGCCGAGTGGACTGCTTTCACCGGCACCCTACTTCGTGGATCTGCAATCACCTGGTGGCAATCCGTGCATGCGACCATCCAATCTTGGGATCAATTCAAGCTGATCTTCACTGCAACCTTCCAACCAGTGAACCCGAACATCAGAGCACGAGACGCCTTGGCTGCTCTGAAGCAACTCAAATCTGTTCAAGATTACGCTTCTCGCTTCCGTGACATCGCTCAAGAGATCCCGGACCTTTCCGATGCTGAACGGATGGATCGTTTCAAGCGCGGGCTGAAAACAAACGTGCGCATGGAGGTCAAGCTGAGGGACTGCTCTACGCTCGAGGAAATGATACGCGTGGCTGAACGGTATGATTCTGTCCATTACGCATACAACAAGCCTCGCTTTCCTCGTAGCCCGTTCCTTCCGTTTGCTCCCTCCTACCAGCCCTCTACTCCAACTGACTCCAATCTTCAAGAATCTGCTCCTATGGACCTGGACCTGATGGAGAAGAGAAAGAGAAACCCGAGGCCAGCCATCGTGTGTTACAAGTGCGGCAAGAAAGGGCACGTGTGGAAGGTCTGCCGCCAACGCACCAATCAGCCTCCCATCCTTCCAACGCCGGGAAACTCAAGTCGCCAGTAAACTCGGGGCAACTTTCTGGTGACTATGCCTGCCCCACCATCTCTTCCCTTGAAAGTCGTAACCCCTCTGAACCTCTTCTCCTTTCCATGCTGATTCGTGGTCAGAAAGTGAAAGCTCTAGTTGACAGTGGTGCTTCTTCTAACTTCATCTCCTCCTCTCTACTCTCCAAGCTTTCTCTTCCAACTCAACCTGATTCCATACCTCAAACAGTGCTGATGGCGAACGGAACCTCGATTTCATGTGGACAAGTACCATTCCCTGTTTCATGTACAATCGGACCTAACAGAGACAAGATTCAGTTTCAGCAAGCATCTCTCGGAGACCATGAAGTGATTCTTGGACGTGACTGGCTTTCCCTAAAAAACCCCAAGATTGATTGGACTCTTGGAACCGTCACCATCTCTCACTCTGGAAGAGACATCACCTTACCTACCTTCTCCTCCTCCTCCTCTACCTCTACTTGCTGCAACATCCTCTCGAAACGGCAACTGAAAAAATATCTCAATGACCCAAGCTCTCAATTCTTCCTCTGTTTTTTTAATCAAATTTCAGAAACTCCTATTCTCCTTTCCCCTCCCAAGGCTGCTGAAATCCCTTCTGAAATTCAACAGGTTGTCAATGAGTTTAAAGACATCTTCCCTGCTGATCTTCCCTCTTCACTTCCTCCGAAGCGTGCCATCGATCACCGCATCATCTTACAACCCGGTGCTGAACCTACCGTTTGTGCTACGTACCGGATGAGTGCTGCCGAGCTGAAAGAAGTTCAGAAGCAGTTGGAGGAGCTTCTTGAGAAGGGTTTCATCCGTGTCAGCTCCTCTCCCTATGCAGCACCAATTCTCTTCGTCAAAAAGAAGGATGGCAGCATGCGCATGTGTGTTGACTACCGTGCGCTCAACAAAATCACCGTCAAGAATCGCTACCCGCTACCTCGAGTAGAAGAACTCTTTGATCAACTTGGTGAGGCCACAATTTTCAGCAAGCTGGACCTACGAAGCGGTTACCATCAAGTGCGTGTCGCTGACGAAGACATCGAGAAAACCGCCTTTCGAACACGGTATGGGCATTTCGAGTTTCTCGTGCTTCCTTTCGGACTAACGAATGCCCCTGCCACCTTCATGTCCTTGATGCACAGTGTCTTTCGGGATTTCTTGGACCGGTTTGTCATCATCTTCATCGATGACATTCTGATTTATAGCAAATCCTTGAAGGAACACGCCGAGCATCTAAGGCAAGTCTTCACACGGCTTCGTGAGCATCGTCTCTTTGCCAAAGAGAGCAAGTGTGAGTTCGCCAAGCCCTCGATTCCTTTCTTGGGCCACATTATCTCACACAACCAGCTTGCTATGGACCCTTCCAAAGTCAACGCCATCAGAGAATGGAAGGAGCCAACCTCTATCAAGGAAGTGCAAGCCTTCCTTGGTCTTGCCAACTACTACCGCAAGTTCATTCGACTCTTTGCTGCCATCACCTCTCCCCTATCCAACCTTCTTTGCAAGAATGAACCATTCCATTGGAACTCTGACCAGCAAACTGCCTTCAATGCTCTCAAGTGTGCACTAACCTCTTCTCCTACTCTAGCCCTACCCAACCCCTCCCTTCCCTACGTGATATGGACAGATGCGTCTCAGGTTGCAACGGGTGCAATCCTTTGTCAAGATCAAGGGCATGGCCTTCAGCCTATCGCCTTCGAGTCCCGGAAACTCAAACCTGCCGAGTGCAACTATGCAACTCACGATCGCGAGGCGCTGGCCATCGTCCATGCAATCAAGAAGTGGCGCTGCTATGTTCACATGCAGCCCGTCACTGTCTTAACCGATCACTGCACCCTGCAATACCTGAAGACGCAGCCCCATCTCACCCCGAGGCAGGCCCGATGGATGGAGTACCTGGAACAGTACGTACCGGAGCTGAAAATCGAATACCGCGCTGGCCGCCTCAACCCTGCTGATTCTTTGACCCGGCCTCCTCAACCTCAGCTCACCACCATCGGAAGCGTCACATGGGACGAAAGCTTCATCAAGAAATTCACCGATGGGTATCGTCGTGACCGTTTCTATCTCTACTATGCCGCTTAAATCTGTCTTCTACGAATCCCCCTTTTGGTATAAGGCAGATTCCCGAGTCATCTGCGTCCCCGCAGAGCGCAAGCTTCGTCATCTCCTGCTACGCGAGCATCATGACCAGAATGGGCACTTCGGAGTGGACAAAACGCTTGCAGCCATCTCTTCCAACTTCTTCTGGCCCAAGCTCTCTCGAGACGTCCGCTCCTACGTACGCAGCTGCCACACATGCCAGTGCAACAAGGCTCGCAACGCAGCACCCTACGGCCTGCTACACCCCTTGGAAATCCCTCAGCTCCCATGGACTCATGTGACACTCGACTTCATCACAGATCTGCCTCGCACCTCCTCCCATCACAACGCTTTCCTCACCGTGGTAGACAAACTCAGCAAGATGGCACACTTCCTCCCTACCTCCACCACCGCTACAGCTGAGAACGTTGCTGATCTCTTCTTCAACGAGGTGGTACGTCTCCATGGCATTCCTTCCGTACTAATCAGTGACCGTGATTCTTGGTTTGTTGGCAGATTTTGGCAGTCCCTTTTCAACAGATTGGGCACCAAGATTCGTCTCTCCACTGCCTACCATCCTCAGTCCGATGGGCAGACCGAGAGGATGAATCGAACCCGTGAAGATGCCCTGCGTGCATGCGTGAGTGCACGGCAAAATGATTGGGACCAGCATCTGCCCTCAATCGAATTCTCCTACAACAACACGGTGAACCTTGCCACGGGACAAACCCCTTTCTTCCTCGCAACAGGGCAGCAGCCACGCACACCAGCTTCTCTCGTACGCAGCAGTGACACCAAACCAGCAGCCGAATTCCTCTCCACTCGGGAAAAGACCATTGCAGCAGCACGCGCTTCCTTACTGAAATCTCAACACCGAATGATCCGCTATGCCGATCAACACCGACGTGACATCCAATTCCACGTAGGTGACCAAGTCCTTCTCTCCACCACAAACCTTCCCTTGCTGCAGAAAGGTCTCACTCGTAAGCTTGCACCTCGTTTCATCAACCCTTTCACCATCACCCAAGTTCTCTCTCCTCTCACCTACCATTTGAAACTTCCACCTCACATCAACATACACCCTGTTTTTCACGTTCAGCTGCTACGTCCTTACCACATTCCTCCAGCCCATTTCCCCCTCTTACCTCTGCCTCCTCGTCCTCCTATGTTCACATCAAACCCTGATCTCTTCGAAGTTGAAAAAAATCTGTCCCATGAAACCTCTCCTCGCGGCACTTACTTCCTTGTTAAGTGGCGTGGGAAAGACTCCTCTCACAACCTCTGGATACCCGAGACAAGCCTTCAGAATGCCCAGAGAGCCCTTCAGAGCTACCTTGCATCTGCTCAAGCACCGAGGACGGTGCTTGCTGGAGAGGGGAGTAATGTAACAAGACGAAGGCGATCTCGTCATCCTCGATTTCGCCAACTCAGCTCCTTGTGATCCGAACCAGAATTCGGAACACACCCTAAGTACATTTCGGGAATTCAATGTTGGAATCCAACATTGAATTGTGCGGCTCGTAATTCTGAGTTTCCAACCGTGGGAACAACTCCAGAGAGCATACTACTAGTGCTGGACACAACGGGGCAGAGAACTCCAACAGCGCAGCAAAGTATTTGACAGCACAAGCAAGCATACTTTCCTACAGCCATGGCTACTTCCAACAGAGCTCGTGGTCATCATTATCAACGACACCATGGACGACAACAAGACAAATAATCTCTGCCCATTACCTTAGTGAATTCCTAGGCTATGCTTATTGGTTCTAGGATATGACAACAAGGCTAGTATGTCTTGTACATAATCATAATGACTATGCCTTGCTGTCCTTAGCTCTAGGAAGATGATAGGCGACCTGAGCGACCTGCTCGAGGCGCCCTTGCTAGTATCCTAGTATATTAGGATGTATCTCTGAAATGTAAGCCATCATATGATCTTGTAAAGCTATCTTGCTACTATCTTTCTGAAATTCTCCTAAGAGCTCTTCCTACTAGTACTACTATGCCAAAACAGCTTTGTGGCTGTTTCAATCAACGAAATGCTCGAACATTTGCGCTTTGGATCGGTTACCCTGACAGGTGTTCGCCAAACATTTCGGACACAACTATCGTGATCGTGAGGTGAGTCAGAACGGGAAAGGTGAAAGTCCCCCAACCAGTGAGAGGAGAAAAGAGGCGCGCGCGATAAAGAAGCGATGAATCCACAAACGAAATCGAGGATGCACGAAAAATCACTTGGCGGTCACCTCCGTCTGTCCCTCCCCTACTTTCGTCCCAACCAATCAGAAGCCCGACGACGCTGCGTCATCCCAGACAAACGGAAGCGTCAACAGCTTGCCAGTCAGAGGCTTCTTGAAATGTTTTCCGTGGGACATGCAATGGTGATAGTTGAATTGAAACCATGTGCACGGTTATGTACTTGTCGCCGTCACGAGTCCATGACTTCATGTGCATCGATTTCGAATGAGCCGGCCGGCACACCACAGCAGCAGCTGTGGTGAGAGTCCTTCGGATGACGACCTAATTAGGTTTGAGCAGAACTAGTGATTCACGGCGGAGCAGAGTTGAAAGAGGAGAGTTTGCTATATCCAAGCAGAGTGATTGAACGCAGGCAGGGTGAAAGCTGTGCGGCGTCGTCGCAAGGGTTGCAGTTCGTTGTTCGGGACCGCGCGACACGAGAGCATATCCAGGCGGTGCTCTTTAACTTAGTAGCAGAATATCTGCATTACCGCTTGAAGTATGGTCCCTAGTAGCACCAGGTCCGGTCGACCGTCACTCCCGTTCCTACTACTAGTACTACTCAGCTTCCTCCTCGCTTCCTCATCAACGTTCCACTCGCCTTTCTTAACCATCCGCGCCGCTGCCATCGGCGCGCAGTTAAAACCTGCCCCAGGTCCCGTGAACAACCGCGACTCGAACAGCACCAGCGTCGGCACTCCGCTGCCCCGCGCGTGGCACCCACCGTTGATTCACCCCGTCGGTCCTCCCCGTTACGCAGCGCACGAGCTCCTGCGGTCGCCACGTCAGCGCCACGTGTTCGGGCGGCTCTCCGCGGCTCGGCTAGGGGTAGACGAGGAGGCGGATTTTCCGCAGCCCCGGAGGGGACCGCCGGATTCTGCCTTGAGGGGACGCTCGTTGGCGGCTTCCGCCGCCGCCGACGCTCGTGAGGGCGAGTGCGATGCGGAATGGATGCTGCTCTGGCCGGCGCAGGAGTGCTGGCGGCCGCGCATGACGGCGCAAGGCGGAACTTCCGTCGCCTCCTCCTCCTCGCACCGCCTAGCGACCGCGCAAAGCTTAACTTCCGCGGGCGCAGAGATCGCGCAAGCTTCCGCGCCTGCCCCTACCCCTTCGGACGGGGGGGGCGGCGATGGGGGGAGCGCTCCGCCCCCGGGGAGCGAGGCGCGGCTGACACCCGAGAATGAGATAATTGGCGTGTGCCGATCTGGAGGTGAGAAGTATCCGCGATATAGAGTTGTATTACATGCTTCAAGAACAGGAGGACTCTGGGAAAAGGGGAAGTACTCCCATTGATTTGGACTGGGGGCAACCGGGGCAACGGGGAGGCAATGGGAGCAAAGGGGGGACAATGGGGGCAAAGGGGGGGCAATGGGGGCAAAGGGGGGGCAATGGGGGCAAAGGGGGGGCAATGGGGGCAAAGGGGGGGCAATGGGGGCAAAGGGGGGGGCAATGGGGGCAAAGGGGGGGCAATGGGGGCAAAGGGGGGGCAATGGAGGCATTTTCGCGTGCTGATGAGCGGGAGAGACATCTTGGGCTAATGCAGGTAGCAACCAACTGTACTCGTTATATCCAGCATCGCAGTTTGTGTAGAGCATCTTAGTCATGCCCCCACTTGACCCTCTTCGTGTCTTGATACGTTTCAATACTTCTCGTGTCCTCATGTCCTCAAGTCAGAGCAAGCCTGGGCAACAGGGGCATGACAGAGTTACGCCAGCTTCCTTTTGAAATCCTGATCTGCTTCTTCTCGCGTTTCTCACCTGTTCCCGGCCATTCAGCATGATAAGTGCTCGTGCACAGTATGACGTCAGTTCCCATGCAGACCATGCATGACGTCAGCGCACACGAGGCCCCATCGTCCATTCTCTTCTATCGTCTCGCCTCGCCTCTCCTCTCCTCGCCTCTCCTCTCCTCACCTCTCCTCACCTCTCCTCACCTCTCGTCTCCTCAGCTCTCATCCCCTCCCCCGCCCTAAGCGCTCTCCACAGAGCCATCGCCCTGGATTGCAATGGACACGCTTTCCTTTCGCCCCGGATTGCAAGTGGCGAGGAGGCCGCAGCTGGCCCAACTTCTCTCCTTCCCGTCTCTCTTTCCTTTGCCTTCATTCTCTTTCTTCCCCTTTATTTCCCGTTCCTTTTCCTTCCTTGTCTTTCTTTCTCTTTCATTTCCTTGCTTCGCCTCCCAGACCCCTCCACCATCACCATCGCCCCTGACTGGAATGGACAGACGTGGCACGGCTGGGGCACCTCGCTGGCATGGTGAGTTGCTGAGCTGGCATGGTGAGCTTCTGAGCTGGCATGGTGAGATGCTGAGCGTATGGTAAGTTGCTGATAAGCCCACTGCGTGCGTGCATGCCTCATCGCCCCATACTCCATGCTCCATAACCCCGTTCGCACCTCCCGTGCACATGCCCCCTGGCCTACCTCCCAGCTTCGCTAACCATGTGACAAGGCCAAGGCCAAGGCCAAGGCCAAGGGCAGTACCCTCAACCTCCCATGTCCTCATGCTCGTTGCTCCTTGCCCCGTGCCCTTTGCCCCACATACTCTCAGGTTCGCCAACTATGTGGGCAAGCTACCAGACTACCAGTTCCCTCCATATCCCACGTTCCATACCCCATACCCCATGACCCACTTTCCATACCCCATATCCCATGACCCATGACCCACGTCCCATGCCCCATGTTCCCTCAATGCCCCTTGCTTCTTGTCCCATGCCTCCCCCCAAGTTTGCCAACTATGTGGGTAAGCTCCCAGACGACCACTTCCCTCTCACAATGGATCTGCTCCTAAGGCATTGGTCTCGACTTCCCATCGCTCGTTTTCCCACGTCCTATACCCCATGCCCCGTGTTCCCTTGTACCCCATGCCCCGTGTTCCCTCGTACCCCATGCCCCATGTTCCCTTATTCCCCTCATGTTCCCTCGTGCTCCTTGCCCCTTGGCCTCTGCCCTCCCACATTCTCCAGGTTCGCCAACTACGTGGGCAAGCTACCAGACGACCAGTTCACGCTCATCATGGACTTGCTCTTTGACAAGGACAAGGGCATCGGGCTCAACCTCGCCCGCTACCTCATAGGCGGCAGTGTCAACTACACCAACAGCCCCCAGTTCCTCACCGCCGCCTGGGAAACCCGCTCTATCCCCGGCTTCCGCGTCCGACCGAACGGGCCGTACGATTGGACGGCGGACGGGCAGCAGAGGCGGACGATGCTCGCCGGCCTGGCGCGGAATGTGGACGAAGTCGAGGCGGTGTCATACACGCCGCCCTGGTGGATGACCGTCAGTGGGGACACGGCCGGGACGGTCAAGAACAAGTGCAACTTAAAGCCCGAGTTCTTCCAGGCGTACACGGAGTACCAGGCATCGGTGATTGAGCACTACCGCACGCATTGGAACGTGACTTTCTCCACCATGAACCCGGCGAATGAGGCGCTGGAGGGGTGGTGGTCGCAGGGTTCGAAAAACGAGGGGTGCAACTACAATCCTCAAGAAATGAGCACTCTCATTCGGCTTCTTACCGCCACCCTCCAGAGACGCAAGCTGCCCACGAAAGTCGCGGGGTTTGACAGTTTCGTCGGCGCCACTCTCCGGTTCACCTACAAGTTCCCTGCTGCGGTGAAGGCCGGTCTGTTCCGGTTCAACGTGCACAGATACTCGGCGGTACATGGAAGGGGTGATGGTGGGCATGCACCGCATGGCGACCGGGCTAGGGAAGGAGGTGTGGGTGTCGGAGGTGGGGCCGATGTGGGTAAACGGGAATGACCTCGGTGTGTCGCTGTTCACGGCGCGGCAGATAGTGCAGGCTGTGAACGTCATGGGGGCTTCCGCTTGGAGCTTCTGGCAGGCCGTGAACGGGGTAGGGCTCAACCCGGACAATTTCCTCAAATGGGGGCTTTTGGCGGTCAGGATGTATCGCCTGAACGACACGGAAGTTAAGCCGTTGGATCTGGTGATCTCCAAGAAGCTGTACATGCTGCAGCAGTTTGTGCGGGGGGCGCCGCGGGGAAGCCTGCCCCTCCGAATTGACACGTCGGATGGGTGTCAGCACTGCATTGCAGCCTTCTTCCATCCCGACCAGCACTTTGTGTCCATCTTCATTGCCAACCAGCGCGACACGACACACTCTGCGACATTCCAATTCAGGGATTTTGTGCCGTTTGAGACGGGGCAGGCGTGTGTGGTGGAGACGTTCCGCACGTCAGCCACGGAGAACAACACGCTGCTGGCCACCCAGAGCTATACCGACGTGCCGGCGTCGATACAAGTGGCGGCGCTGGGCAGCTCTTTTACGTCCGCGGTGCTGCGCAATGTGGCCCCCAGGTAACGCTGATTGCAGGGATGGTTAGAGTTAGATAAATCAGAGTTAGAGAAACCAGAGAGAAAGCAGAGTTGGAGAGAAAGCAGAGTTAGAGAAATCAGAGTTACAGAATGCAGAGGTGGAGAAAGCAGAGTTATAGAAAGCAGAGTTTAGAGAAAGTACCGTAAGAAGGGGTTGCCTTGTGAAGAGGGGGTTAGGACCCAGACTTGGTTGTTTTGCACCCCTGGGAATCAGGGATGATTTGCCGTATTTTCCCGTATATAGGACCCTCCCGTAAGAGAGTCCCCTGGGACTCACTTGCGGGGTGGGAACGCTAATTAAAGACCAATCTGTAAGGACACCCCTTTTGATATAAACCATTATAAAACCCCCCTTTTGGTGCAAACTGTGCAGTTCGAAGGGCTTTTCACATTCTCGCATCAGACAATAGGCGCATAAAGTGGCATTCTGACGCGGTCAATGCGTCAGACTCGAAATCTGACGCGTTGACCGTGTCAGTTCGAAGGTTTGACTGCAACTGCTTTTGAGTGATGCTCGATTTCGGATGAAAAACGTTCATTGTATAGAAAAATCGGGTTCTTCGAGTAAAATAGATGTTTGGGGGTCTTATCAAGTTCCAGCTTCCATAATGTTCACCCTAGCATTTTTTTTTTGTGAAATTTTGGAAATTCCCCCAGGTCCTATATACGGGAAAATACGGTATTTTCCACCATGTCACAATCAGGGTATAAATCACATGGGCCAAATAAACACCTTGATCATGCAAGCACCTGTTAGGGGGTGTTACGTTAGCGTCAGAACTCAGGGGTCCAGCGCGGACCAGCTGCGTTTCATCCCATGCACCCGATGTACCTGTCAGAATAGTAAGCGAGAATGGATGAACTAGAAACAAGGTGGGTACAAGTGTCAGGAACGGAATGATGTCTTGACTAAGGTCGTATCCCTGGCTAGTGTCAAGATACTGTTGGTGTCAAGCGGGAAATTCGCTTGACACCAGGTGGAGCCGCGCCCGCACGCGGCTCCAGCCTGGTGTCAATGTTGGGCGCATTGGGCAATTTCCCGCAATCAGATTGGTCGGTTTAGCTGACACCAGGAGGACTAGTCCTCCATGCACTCTTGACACTAGCCAGGGATACGACCTAAGGTTGGTTGGGGTACATAAACCTAACCCTAACTGTTGTACCCCATATGACACACATCACTAAGGCTATAACATATAACACACCCCCATAGCCTAAGTGAGGGGTGTCAAGCAAACCTACAACGTACGGTCACAAGACCAGTCACAAAGCAACAAAGCTCAGGGTGGATCACAATGTCACCACACACTCTGAGCACAAGCAAAAGAGCCACAAGGCCAGTTCAAGAGTTCACAGAGGTATATATAAAGCGTACAAACAAAGCAAAAAAAAGAACCCACAACTACGCAAGGCGAGAACCTGTGTCAACGAGACCTAACTGCAAACAACACCTCTAGTGGTCACAAGGCGGAAGGGCCTTGGTGAAGATGTCTGCAGTGTTGGCCTCGGACTCCACAAAGTGGAAGTGAGCCTGCCCACGCCTCTGCAACTCTCGCAGAAGAAAGTACATGACGTTGATGTGCTTCACTCTGCTCTCCAGTCGCGGCTCTCGACAGAGGAGAATCGTCGCCTTGTTATCAGTGAACAAGGTCGGCGCAGAGCTCGGCCGCTCACCAAGGTCAGTGAGCAAGAACGTCAGCCAGCGCAGCTCCTGTGCAGCCATAGCTCCAGCGTAGATCTCGGCCTCAGCAGTAGAGGTCGAGACCGAGGAGGAACGTGTGGACCTCCACGAAACAGCTCCAGAGCCCAGGCTGAAACAGTACCCCTGAGTAGACCTGTGCGTCTCGGCGTCGTCAGCGTAAGAAGAGTCACAGTGACCAGTAAGCACGACGTCCTGTCTCCCTCCAAGAACCAGCCCCACGCCTGATGTCGTCGCTAGGTACTTCACCACCCTCACAGCAGCTGTCCAGTAAACTGGACGGTGTCTCCCTGGCGCAACAAAGCGAGCAAGGATGCTGAGAGGGAAGGCGAGCTCCGGGCGAGTACAAGTCATCAGGTACATGAGGCAGCCCACAAGCTCAGCGTAAGGACCACTAGGCTCGAACGGCTCGTAAGGAAAGGGTCCGGTCAGTCTGTGGTCAACAGCAAGAGGTGTGCGCTGTACTGTGGAGCCACGACGAACAAACAGCGACGGGTCAGCAGAAGATGGCTGGAAACCTAGGTCAGACAGGGTAGAACGAAGGGTGTCGTGCCACTCACGAGGAGCCTGACGGAGACCGTAGACAGGTCGCCTCAGCCTCCACTGGGTCCCAGGAGGGAAAGTGCCAGTGAAGGCAGAGGGACGACGCAACCAGACCTCCTCGTGTAGGCTACCCTGAAGGAAGGCAGTGGAGAAGTCAAGAGAGTGTAGCTCGTAGTCTCTCTGTGCTGCTACATGCAGTAACACCCGAAGAGTGGTCATCTTTGGGGTAGGCGCGAAGGTCTGAAAGAAGTCAACTCCCTCGCGCTGACTGAAACCTCTAGCCACATAGCGCGCCTTGAAGACCGGAGGAGATCCCGGTGGCCGCTTCACCCTGAAAATCCACATGCCATCGACTACGTTCGCCCCAGGGGGGGGAACCTCGTCGACGTAGGTGCCTGTGGATCTGTAGGAGGCCATCTCTGAGTCCATGGCAGCTCTCCACTGAGAGGCCCAAGGCCCTGACATTGCCTCAGCGTAAGTGCGAGGAGTAGGTATGTCAAGGGCGTCGGGGTCTCCCTCAGGGGCGAGCAGCATGGCACAGAGATGAGGGGAAGCGGCTGCCAGGAACTCCAGCTCAAACTGCATGTCCTCTAAGGCGTCACAGCCAAGGGCAGTCTCACCCCCGACGGCCAGAGGACTAGTAGGAGGAGCAGCCACGAGGCAAGTGGCGTAGTCAAGGCGGCGAGTAGTGGCGAACTCAGTGACGGCGACAGTAAGGGCGGAGACAGAGGACAGAGAGGCACGAGGGTCCGTAACAAGAGAGGCGAGAACACGAGAGAGAACAGGACGGTACGTGCGGTAGTAGTCAGTGACAGGAGTAGAGAGGGAAGCAGTGAAGGCCGACTCAGGAGGAGAACGAAGCGCAGACGGAGACGAACGAGGCAGACTAGAACGAAACAAGGCAGTACGAAGGTCAGTGAAGGGCACAGGGGACGACGGACGAGCACGAGGAGAGTGACGAGAAGCCCAAGTGTGAGAAAGAGGAGGGGACAACGAAGGCTGAGAACGGGGGAAAACAGCTGGGGTGTAGTCAGGAGGAGGAAACGTGGGACCGTAGACAGGAGGAGAGGGGGAGGAGGGAGGAGAGGGAGAGGGGAGACCGAGGGCCCGAAGGCCAGAGACAGGAGGCGGAGGTGGCGGCTGCTGCTGCTGCTCCTGCTGCGGCGGTTGCTGCTGCTGCTCCTGCTGCGGCGGCTGCTGCTGCTGCTCCTGCTGTGGCGGCTGCTGCTGCTGCTCCTGCTGCGGCGGCTGCTGCTGCTGCTGCTGCTGCTCCGGCTGCGGCTGCTCCTGCTGCGGCTGCTCCTCCAGCTGCGGCTGCTGCTCCTGCTGCGGCGGCTGTCGCTGCGGCCGCTGCTCCTGCTCCGGCTGCAACCGCTGCTCCTGCTGCTGCTCCTCCAGCCGCTGTAGCTCTAACTGCTGCCGCTCCAACTCTCGCTCCTCTCGCTCCAACTCCAGCTGCTCCTCATGGGCACGGCGAACACGGGTCTGGTGCCGGGTCGGGTAGGGGTGGGGGGGAGGAGTAGTGTCCGGGGCGGTGGTAGCCCCAGGACCGCTCTCCAAAGCACCAGTCGCACCACCCCCAGAGCCAACACCACCAGCAGCAACACGGCCAGTCCCAGACTCTCCAGGTCCCGCAGTGGGTGCACCCGCACCCCCAGTCGTAGCACCCCCAGGGACGGCTCGACCAACACCAGCTCCCCGAAGACGAGAACCTCCAGCAGACACGGGCTCAGCTCCAACTCCAGCACCCCCAGCACCAGGGCCTCGTGCAGGCACAGTCTCAGCGCCAACCCCAACACCTCCAGAGGTAGCACCCCCAAGGTCCTCGACACTAGCACCTGCTCCCGCAGGGTCTGCCGTACGCTGTGAGGAGGACTGTGGGGAAGGGGATGGTACCTGAGGGGCGACCGAGGGGGGGGGGGGGTAGCGTGTGACACACCTGACGGGGATGGACCAGGGGGGGGGGGCTGTACCGGAGGGGCAGGAGGGGGGGCGGGAGTCAGGAAGAGAGGGGGAGGAGGAACCGAAAGACCTCGACAGGGGTACCGGGTGTAGTAGGGGACGGACTCAACAAAACGAACGTTGCGGGAGTCAAAGAACCGGTGAAGGGGAGGGTGGTAAAAGGTGAAGCCAGAGGAGTCCTCGGGGAAACCAAGGAAGACATAGGGAAGGGCGCGAGGGGAGAGCTTATCCGCGGAGGTGTCGCGAACAGGGGACGCGACGCAGCACCAGGGGACCCGGTCCAAAGACTGGTCGGTGAAGCCTCTGGTCGAGAGACACGTGGCCAGAGGTTCAGCTGGTGAGCGGCGTACCGAACCGCGTAGGGCCACAGAAAATGGGGCGCACGGGCGTGGATCATGGAGGTGCGTGCATTCTCTATGACCAAGCCTATGCGGCGCTCAGCAACCCCATTCTGCTGTGGGGACTCTGGAAGCGTCCAGGACTGACAGATGCCCTGCTCGCGACAGAATCCAGCGAGAATGCCAGAGCGAAACTCACCCCCACGGTCGGAGTGAAGACAGCTGACACGACAACCACGAGTGTCCGCAGTGGTAAGTAACCACCGGATCAACGTAGAAGTCACCTCAGACTTCTTCGCCAGGGGGAACACTGTGGTGTAGCGAGAGTAGTCGTCAACGACCACCAGAAAGAAACTCTCTCGCTCAGGGCCAGGGTGAGGGGCGGGGCCCCAGACGTCCAAGTGGAGAGTCTCGAAGGGCTCGGAGGCCGGACGAAGGGAGGAGGAGTGAGGGGTGGCGCGCAGCCGACCCTCGACGCAGGGACCGCAAGGTGGTGCAAGCGAAGGTGGCAGCGACGGCAAGACTCGCGGGAGGCCTAAGACAAGACGCTGACTAGACATAGCGCGCAGGCGAGGAATGGACGGGTGCCCCATCCGGTGGTGCCACAGAACGGTGGGGTGGGCAAGTGACCGATAGGAGCAAGACGCAGGAACTGGACCAGACACGGGAACCTGACCAGACACAGCTACCTGGTGAGAAGCGGCAACCTGGTGAGACGGGGGGACCTGACGGGGGGCAGTGACATTGGTTGGGGGCAGTAGCTGCTGCTGCTGCTGCTGCCGCGGCTGCTGCTCCTTCTGCTGCCGCTGAGTCAGGTACCAAGCCGCCACTCCAGCACCTGGAGCTGGCGGACCAGGAGGTGCCTGACGAACCCGAGCGTCACCTCCACCAGCTGCAGTAGAGGAGCCACTAGCCGCTGCACGCGGCGCTCCTCCAGCCTCTGTACTCCCGCCACCGCCGCTCGCCACGCAACCTCCGCCGCCTCCGCCGCCTCCGCCTGCACCCTGACCGCCCCTCCTGCCACTCCTACCCCTAGACCGCGAAGAAGTCGTAACAGCAGCTGCGGTCACGTCAGTAGCGGCAGTGGCGAGGGAGGCAGTAAAGGTGGGAAGCTGAGGGACAGTGCACCCGTGAAACAGTGGAGGGGGCACAACACCAGAGGTGGAGGCTACCGAGCAGAGGTTGCTCTCGACGTCCTTGAGGGCAGACTCAAGGACCTCGATAGTGAGCTCGCTAGGGTGCTTCAGAAGAAGCGCGTCACGAACCGATGCAAGGCGGTCAGGGAGACTAGTGGCGATGAAATAGATAGTAATCGCCATAGGGGGAGGGAGCAGTGCAAGCGAGCGCAGGTGAGCGATCAAGTCAGCAGAGCGCTCAAACGAGGCGAGTTCAGGAAACAGGAACGGGAGGAAAAGTCGACCAAGAGAGACAGTGGTGGGAGTAGCGTAGCGAGCCTTGATCGCAGTCAGGAACTCACTAGCAGTGGGAACCTGAGTGAAGTGGGCCTCCTCAGACGCAGGGAGGAGGCTACTAAGGGCGATGCAGGCCGCAGCGTCACGCGACTTCCACGCTGTCAAGTCAGCACGCTGGCGTGCAAAACGGTACCTGTCTGCAGTGCTAGCGTCAGCGCCTAAGGGTGCAGGAGCGGGGGGCGCAGGAAGGTCACCGGAAGCGTGCGCCCACAGAGACTCGTCTGCCTGAACCTGACTCCCTAGGAGGCGGCGCACACGCAGGAGCCAGACTGAGAACTCGAGTGGCCTACCGTCAGCGTCAAAGCGCAGGACCCTAGGGGTCGCCATAGCGGAAGCGAAGAGGTGGGAACTGCTGCTGCCGAAACCCTAAAACGCCTAAAGGGCCTAAGTAGGGCGTGACAGGCAGTGGGTGAGGCTTAAGGCACTACAGGACGGTAGGGTAGGGTGCTGCGGAGATAACTGAATCAACGGGAGCTAGACTATGGGCTAGGCACGGGTGCTTGTGTGATCTCCGCGTTCGTTCACTTAGTCGTTTACTTGTGCGTGCACTACTTGCTGGTTCACGGGGGAATTTGTCAAGAGTTCCACTAGCAAAAGTTCACAACAATGGTTAGCAACAACATTGGCAACACAGACTACATCAGAGCTAGCTAGGCTGCTGGTCGACCTCCAGCACAGCATGGTCGACCGCGCTCCAGCGCAGCTTTGCTCGCACCGCTCCAGCGTTGCAGAGTAGCGGTGTGCCAACGTTGCAAGTCCATGGCATGCCAACGCTGCAGCAAGTCGGCTGCACAGCCTTGCACCCGCAGGACAACGGTGCATCTGCTTCGCAGGTGCGTGCAGCTGGTTGGTGCGCTCTTCCTTGTCACGTGCACAGCGCAGACGCCTGGCAGACTTCACGCCAGCAACTGCGCCCACCAGCCACGTCGACATCGGGATGCCACCCCCGAGGTCGACCTCGCAGACTCCACCCCGGCGACACTCGCGCACGTCGCTCGGGTATCCTGGTCGACCAGGCAACCGCGCCTGGTCGACCAGCTCAGTCCGTAGCCGGCCACACACATGCCCGGCGTCCCCAGTCCGGCGTCCAGACGCCCAGGACGCCGTCCGAACTCCCAGGTCGGCGTCCAGACGCCCAGGACGCCGTGGAGACGTCCAGGGCGGGCCCACAGGACGCCGTGCAGACGCCCAGGTCGGCGTCTAACCTCCTGGGACGCCGTGCAGACGCCCAGGTCGGCTTCAAGCCTCCCCGGACGCCATCTAGGCGTCCAGGACGTCGACCAGGCGTCCAGGACGGCGTCCTCCTGCTCGGCGCCCTCCAGCCAGGCGCCCTCCAGCTCGGCGCCCTTGCAGTGGCCCCCATGCCTACTGCTGTTGGTCGGCTGCATCCCCCGCACGCTCGACCACGAGGTCGGCTCCGCCCAAGCGAGGACGGGGCCACACAACACTCCCGTTGATAGGCGCGACGTAACGCTGCGCGGCAGGCAGGACGCGACGCGTGCGGCTCGGCGCCGCGCGGCAGGCAGAACGGGACGCGCGCGGCTCGGCGCCGCGGGGCAGGCAGAACGGGACGGGCGCGGCGTGGCGCTGAGGGACGGGCAGGCACGGCGCACGCGACGGGACAGACGGGACGGGCGCGACGAGCTAGACGGGACGGGACAGACGCGACGCGACGGGACGGGACGACGGGACGGGACGAGCGTGACGCGACGGGACGGGACGGGACGACGGGACGGGACGACGGGACGGGACGGGACGGGACGGGACGGGATGCGACGCGACGGGACGGGCGCTACGGGCACTTCGGGCGCTATGGGCGTTACGGGCGCTTCGGGCGCTACGGGCGCTACGGGCGCTACGGGCGCTGCAGGCGCTACGGGCGCTAGCTACGGGCGTCGGGCGTGGTAGGCTAGGCGCAACGAGAGCTAGGGAACGAGACGAACCAGCGTGATAGGCGCTAGGGGACGATACGGGCGCAACGGGCGCTAGGGTACGAGACGAACCGGCGTGACAGGCGTTAGGAGACGGTACGGGAGGAACGGGATCCCATTGGATCCTAACATATCTGATACCATGTCAGGAACAGAATGATGTCTTGAGTAAGGTTGGTTGGGGTACATAAACCTAACCCTAACTGTTGTACCCCATATGACACACATCACTAAGGCTATAACATCTGACAACAAGTACTAACCCTAATTGGGTTGTACCTGTCAAATTACAATTGTATCTCTAGGCTACAGTAGGGTCCCTCCTTAGTGAGTACAACACTTTAAGGTTAGGTTTCCCCTACTTGTACTCACCTCTTGCCTAGTTCATTCATTCCTGCTTATTCTAACATGGTATTAGAGCAGAATCGTTCCTAGGGCCCACCGAACGTTCCGCCCTGCCCTAACCGTAAATTTTTCTTCCTACGCTGCCCCTGCAGCCGCGCTGCCCGTGCAGCCCGCGTGCTGCCCCTGCGACCGCGCTGCCCCTGCAGCCATGCTCGCCCCTGCGACCGTGCTGCCCCTGCAGCCGTACTCGCCCCTGCGACCGTGCTGCCCCTGCAGCCGTGCCTGCCCCTGCGACCGTGCTGCCCCTGCAGCCGTGCCTGCCCCTGCGACAGTGCTGCCCCTGCAGCCGTGCCTGCCCCTGTGGCCCGCGTGCTGCCCCTGCAGCCTGCGCGTTCGCCCCTGCAGCCCGTGGGCGCTGCCTGTGCAGCCCGCGCGCCGCCCTGCCGAGCCGCGCGTCGCCCCTGCAGCCCGTGGGAGCTGCCCCTGCAGCCTGCGCGCCGCCCTGCCGAGCCGCGCGTTGCCCCTGCAGCCCGTGGTCGCTGCCCCTGCAGCCCGTACGCCGCCCTGCAGAGCCGCGCGTCGCCCCTGCAGCCCTTACGCCGCCCTGCAGAGCCGCGCGTCGCCCCTGCAGCCCGTGGGCGCTGCCCCTGCAGCCCGCGCGCCGCCCTGCCGAGCCGCGCGTTGCCCCTGCAGCCCGTACGCCGCCTTGCAGAGCCGCGCGTCGCCCCTGCAGCCCGTACGCCGCCCTGCGGAGCCGCACGTCGCCCCTGCAGCCCGTGGGCGCTGCCCCTGCAGCCCGCACGCCGCCCTGCCGAGCCGAGCGTCGCCCCTGCAGCCTGGGCGCCGCCCTGCCGAGCCGCGCGCCGCCCCTACAACCCGCGCGCCGCCCTGCCGAGCTGCGCGTCACCCCTGCAGCCCGTGGGCGCTGCCCCTGCATCCCACGTGCCACCCTGCCGAGCCGCGCGTCGCCCCTGCAGCCCATGGACCGCGCGCAACCCTAAACCCTAAAATAAATAATAATAATAATAATAATAATAATAATAATAATAATAATAATAATACTACTACTGCTGCTGCTTCTGGAGGTGCTCCTGGGAGTGCTCCGTAGCCGGCCACACACATGCCCGGCGTCCCCAGTCCGGCGTCCAGACGCCCAGGACGCCGTCCGAACTCCCAGGTCGGCGTCCAGACGCCCAGGACGCCGTGGAGACGTCCAGGGCGGGCCCACAGGACGCCGTGCAGACGCCCAGGTCGGCGTCTAACCTCCTGGGACGCCGTGCAGACGCCCAGGTCGGCTTCAAGCCTCCCCGGACGCCATCTAGGCGTCCAGGACGTCGACCAGGCGTCCAGGACGGCGTCCTCCTGCTCGGCGCCCTCCAGCCAGGCGCCCTCCAGCTCGGCGCCCTTGCAGTGGCCCCCATGCCTACTGCTGTTGGTCGGCTGCATCCCCCGCACGCTCGACCACGAGGTCGGCTCCGCCCAAGCGAGGACGGGGCCACACAACACTCCCGTTGATAGGCGCGACGTAACGCTGCGCGGCAGGCAGGACGCGACGCGTGCGGCTCGGCGCCGCGCGGCAGGCAGAACGGGACGCGCGCGGCTCGGCGCCGCGGGGCAGGCAGAACGGGACGGGCGCGGCGTGGCGCTGAGGGACGGGCAGGCACGGCGCACGCGACGGGACAGACGGGACGGGCGCGACGAGCTAGACGGGACGGGACAGACGCGACGCGACGGGACGGGACGACGGGACGGGACGAGCGTGACGCGACGGGACGGGACGGGACGACGGGACGGGACGACGGGACGGGACGGGACGGGACGGGACGGGATGCGACGCGACGGGACGGGCGCTACGGGCACTTCGGGCGCTATGGGCGTTACGGGCGCTTCGGGCGCTACGGGCGCTACGGGCGCTACGGGCGCTGCAGGCGCTACGGGCGCTAGCTACGGGCGTCGGGCGTGGTAGGCTAGGCGCAACGAGAGCTAGGGAACGAGACGAACCAGCGTGATAGGCGCTAGGGGACGATACGGGCGCAACGGGCGCTAGGGTACGAGACGAACCGGCGTGACAGGCGTTAGGAGACGGTACGGGAGGAACGGGATCCCATTGGATCCTAACATATCTGATACCATGTCAGGAACAGAATGATGTCTTGAGTAAGGTTGGTTGGGGTACATAAACCTAACCCTAACTGTTGTACCCCATATGACACACATCACTAAGGCTATAACATCTGACAACAAGTACTAACCCTAATTGGGTTGTACCTGTCAAATTACAATTGTATCTCTAGGCTACAGTAGGGTCCCTCCTTAGTGAGTACAACACTTTAAGGTTAGGTTTCCCCTACTTGTACTCACCTCTTACCTAGTTCATTCATTCCTGCTTATTCTAACATGGTATTAGAGCAGAATCGTTCCTAGGGCCCACCGAACGTTCCGCCCTGCCCTAACCGTAAATTTTTCTTCCTACGCTGCCCCTGCAGCCGCGCTGCCCGTGCAGCCCGCGTGCTGCCCCTGCGACCGCGCTGCCCCTGCAGCCATGCTCGCCCCTGCGACCGTGCTGCCCCTGCAGCCGTACTCGCCCCTGCGACCGTGCTGCCCCTGCAGCCGTGCCTGCCCCTGCGACCGTGCTGCCCCTGCAGCCGTGCCTGCCCCTGCGACAGTGCTGCCCCTGCAGCCGTGCCTGCCCCTGTGGCCCGCGTGCTGCCCCTGCAGCCTGCGCGTTCGCCCCTGCAGCCCGTGGGCGCTGCCTGTGCAGCCCGCGCGCCGCCCTGCCGAGCCGCGCGTCGCCCCTGCAGCCCGTGGGAGCTGCCCCTGCAGCCTGCGCGCCGCCCTGCCGAGCCGCGCGTTGCCCCTGCAGCCCGTGGTCGCTGCCCCTGCAGCCCGTACGCCGCCCTGCAGAGCCGCGCGTCGCCCCTGCAGCCCTTACGCCGCCCTGCAGAGCCGCGCGTCGCCCCTGCAGCCCGTGGGCGCTGCCCCTGCAGCCCGCGCGCCGCCCTGCCGAGCCGCGCGTTGCCCCTGCAGCCCGTACGCCGCCTTGCAGAGCCGCGCGTCGCCCCTGCAGCCCGTACGCCGCCCTGCGGAGCCGCACGTCGCCCCTGCAGCCCGTGGGCGCTGCCCCTGCAGCCCGCACGCCGCCCTGCCGAGCCGAGCGTCGCCCCTGCAGCCTGGGCGCCGCCCTGCCGAGCCGCGCGCCGCCCCTACAACCCGCGCGCCGCCCTGCCGAGCTGCGCGTCACCCCTGCAGCCCGTGGGCGCTGCCCCTGCATCCCACGTGCCACCCTGCCGAGCCGCGCGTCGCCCCTGCAGCCCATGGACCGCGCGCAACCCTAAACCCTAAAATAAATAATAATAATAATAATAATAATAATAATAATACTACTACTGCTGCTGCTTCTGGAGGTGCTCCTGGGAGTGCTGGAGGTGCTGCTGGTGCTGGAGGAGCCTGGAGGTGTTGGACCTACTCCTGACCGTCGCTGTCTGTCATGGCCACTATCGCGGCAGTTGCTGCGACCAGGGGTGGACAGCAGCGGGCACTGCCTCTTCCGGACGACCCCACCCCTCAGCAGCTTCGTGAGTGGGTTGTTCAGCGAGCTGGTCCTGGTGGTGGAGGTTTTGGTTATACATGGCCTAAACGACGTCGCGACTGTGCTTCTCAGCGATGCGTCCCTGGCTGTGTAGAGGTTCCTGCTCTCGGTTCTAGTGAGTCTGCTGCTGCTCCAGGTGCTGGTGAGTCTGCTGCAGCTCTAGGTGCCCGTGAGTCTGCCGACGCTCTAGGTGCTAGTGCGTCTACTGCCACAGGTCCTGCCTCAGCTGAGGTCTTGCACACTTTCACGCTTGACTCAGGTGCGTCACGTTGCTCCTTTCGTGATTGCACCACAGTCACACCACTCGCAGCACCTGTCCGACCTCTCACTGGCTGACCCCTCTGGGGGCCCTGTAGTTGCGAGAGCCTCCACGGTCCTCCCTTGTCCAGCAGTCCCCTCCGGCTCTCTGTTAGGTCTCCACCTCCCCACGTTCTCGACGAACTTGGTGAGCAACGCTGCCATTCAGGATGTCTGGGTTGATACCTTTATTCCTGGAGGGCAGCGTGTGGCGATCTGTACGTGCTCCCGGACTGGCCATCACCTGGCTACGTTCACTTGACAGCCTGGGTCTAGTCTGTACACACTGACCACTGCGTCTGCACAGGTGGCTGAGTCAGGTCAGGTGGCTGCGTCGAGTCGGGCGTCTGCGTTGGGGCAGTTAGCTGCGTCTTGCTCGTGCAGAGTACTCACGCACGAGACTCAGCGCTGACACCACCGTCTTGGTCACCCCTCCCTACCGCGTCTACGCAGTATGCACTCCCGTCTCCTTGTCTCTGGCCTCCCCAGGACCCTGCCCCCCCTGCTGCGCTCGCTTGCCCCGCCGTGCCTTCCTTGCGTCGAGGGGCGGCAGCGCGCCGCTCCTCACTCCTCCGAGTTTCCTCCGACCACTGCTCCTCTGCAGACTCTCCACCTGGACGTGTGGGGCCCGGCCCCCGTCGGTGGGACGGACCTGGAGCGCTACTTCCTGCTGGTTGTTGACGACTACACACGCTACACCACAGTCTTCCCCTTGCGTCGCAAGGCGGACGTCAGCGGTGTTTTGATCCCCTGGATCCGTGCTACTCGTCTCCAGCTGCACGAGCGCTTTCAGCAGGAGTTCCCAGTCCTGCGTCTGCACTCTGACAGGGGTGGTGAGTTCTCCTCTGGCGTCCTTGAGACGTTCTGCCAGGATGAGGGCATCGCCCAGTCGTTCACGCTTCCGGCCTCTCCACAGCAAAATGGGATCGTTGAGCGTCGCATTGGCCTGATCATGGAGGTTGCTCGTACCTCCATGATCCATGCGGCTGCTCCCCATTTCCTGTGGCCGTTTGCGGTCCGATACGCCGCGCATCAGCTCAACCTCTGGCCCCATGTCTCTGCTCCAGAGACCTCGCCCACACTCCATTGGACGGGACAGCCTGGTGATGCGTCGTCGTTTCGGGTCTGGGGCGCGCTCTCCCTTGTTCGCGATACCAAAGCGAGCAAGCTCTCTCCTCGCACTCTCCGCTGTGTCTTCCTGGGCTTCCCCACCGACGCTCCACCCTAGCAGTTCTACCACCCTGCCTCGCGTCGTGTTCTTTCCTCTCAGGACGTCACCTTCGACGAGTCGGTCTGTTACTACCAACTTCACCCACACGCGTCCCACCCGGTCCCCCTCGCGCCTCTCTTCCTGGTACCAGTCCCCCCCCCGGTAGACCCCCTTCCCCCACAGGGTCCTGCTCCCTCAGGTGTGTCTCAGGTAGACCCACCCCCCTTGGATGAGCCAGTGGAGATCTCTTCTGACTCCTCTGACCCAGCTGAGGGGGGTGACACCGCCGCCGACGACACGGCGACCACTCGCCGCACTCCTCGCTTGGAGACCCCACCGGGTTTCCCGCCTCGGCCGTCTTCGCCACCTCCGCAGCCTGCTGCTGTGGACTCTGGAGCTGAGGCTGCTGGAGCTGGGCCTGGGAGTGGTACGTCTGGGGGTGACTCCTGCAGCCCCCCCCCGGTTAGCCGCCTCGGTTTGGCTTCGTTTGGCTACCCCCCCCGGTTTCCCGCCTCTGCAGCCTTCTGTAATGGACACTGGAGCTGAGACTGAGGGTGCTGAGCCTGCGGGTGCTGGGACTGACTCGTCACCTATCCCCCCGCCGCTCCTCTTCCTGGTTCTATGTTAACCCCCGGTAGACCCCCATCCCCCTTTGCGTCCTGCTCCCTCAGGTGCGTCTGAGGTCACACCAACCCCCTTGGTTGATCCTATTATGGCAACTTCCACTGTCACCTTACTCGTGCTGCTAGTCCTACTAACACGCGTGCTCTAGCCACACTTGTCACTAACCCTACTTTTGAGTCTGCTATTGCGTCTGCCTTAGACACTGAGCTCGTTGACTTTGCTGTTGCGTTTCGTCTCGACTACGTCGCGAGTCTTGATACTGAGTCTGAGTTTGATTGTCCTCCATCCGTCGGGGGTGAGTGTGCTCTTGGCACGGATGTCCTTGAGGACATGCAGTTTGAGCTCGAGTGTCTTGCGGCTGCTGTACCTCATTTCGCTGCCATGCTACTTGCCCCTGAGGGAGACCCGGATGCACTAGACATCCTGACCCGCGCTCTTACGCAGAGGCAATCACGGGTCGAAACTCCTCTCAGTGGCAGACATCCATGAACGCAGATATGGCATCCTGGAAGTCCACAGGCACCTACGTCGACGCATTTCCCGCTCCTAGGGCGAACATAGTCGATGACATGTGGATTTTCAGGGTGAAGCGGCCCCGGGTTCTCCGCGTGTCTTCAAGGCGCGTTACGTTGCACGAGGCTTCAGTCTGTGACTGGTGGTCGAATTCTTCTAGACCTTCTCCCCCACCCCGATGATGACTACTCTTCGGGTGTTACTAAACGTTGCAGCACAACGTGACTACGAGCTCCACTCGCTTGACTTCTCCACGGCCTTCCTGCAGGGAAGCCTTCACAAGGAGATTTGGCTGCACCGTCCACCTAGTTTCACTGAGTTGTTTCCTGGGTGGTACCCATTGGAGCTTTCGGTGACCAGTCTACAGACTCCGCCAAGCGCCTCGCTGACACACTGAGGATGGCGCTTGCGGCTCTTCAGTTTGCTCCTTCGATTGCTGACCCGTCACTGTTTGTGCGCATCGACACTTCTCTGCCACCATTCTACATCATCGTGTATGTCGACGACTTGGTCTTTGGTACTGCGGACAACGAGGCTTTAGCCCTTGTGAAGGCGGAGCTGCAGAAGAGACACACTTGCATTGACTTGGGTGAGCTACACAACTATCTTGGCTTGCAGATCACTCGGGACAGAGCAAGGCGTACCATCTCACTGACTCGGTCACACATGGTGCAGCAGCTCATTCAGCGCTTCGGCTTTTGGTTCTTCTTGCCACAGCCCACTCCTCTGCCTACGAGCCTCTCACTCTCGGCTCCACCTTCAGACGAGTCCATAGAGCTGAGTGGTCCGTATCCAGAGCTTGTGGGCTAGCTCATGTACCTGATGGCGTGCACACGACCTGACCTCGCATACCGTTTCAGCATCCTTGCTCGCTTTGTTGCACCCGGGAGACACAGGAATACCGCAGTTGGTCAACATCGGCCACACAAGTCAACGCCGACTTGGTGGTTGCCCGGTCGACCAAGTAACCTGGCGACGAGGCTCCGTGGAGGTGCGCGACAGTCGCCCGGGCGGTTTTGGCAAAGCCGACCTCAGGGATGGTATCCCGAGGTCGACGTGGCGGATCAGGTGCAGTCGTGAACACGTGGTCGGCTTGGTGTCTGCGCTGTGTTCGTGACGGGGCAGAGCACGCAAATTAACTGCAAGCACTTGCAAAGCGGGTGGGCTGCTGTCCTGCGGGTGCAACGCTGTGCAGCCACCTTGCTGCAGCGTTGGCATGCCGTCGACTTGTAACGTTGGCAGGTCACCACTTTGCACTGCTGGAGCGCGGTCGACCTTGTCGTGCTGGACCGCGGTCGACCACACTGTGCTGGCAGTCGACCTGCATGCTTGCTAGCATCCGATGTACTCAATGTTGCATTGCCTTGTTCACTTTTGCTAGTGAAAATCTTGCCAATTTCCCCCGTGAATGTGTGCGTAGAGAGAACACAAGCAAACACGCAAGGAACGCTATGATCACTCCTACGTCTGTGTCTTCCCCGTAGTCTAGCTCCCGTTATAGTATTTATCTCCGCACATGCATGACATGTAGGTGTGGGTGAAGGATGGAAGGTGTATGGAGTTTAAGAGAAGTGGTTGGATAAACTCTGAACATGCACCCATGCACCCATGCACCCATGCCAGCAGTTACGATATAAAACTAGGCATTCCTGTACGCTACAGGAGCCGACTCTATCGAGTACGAAGTCGAGGAGTCAGAAGAGTCGAAGCGACACCAGCAACCGTCAGAACAAGACCGATGCGAGCATAAACATTCTAAGTGCGGGAACATGTTTGAAACAGGTTCCCGCGCCGCACAGTTTGAACTTCGCTAGAATATGGGAATGTACCCCATAGAGTACATGGTTAGTCTAGGTCTTTTCGTATTCCCCTGTATTCCTGTATAAACTCCATGTATGCATGCTCTTATTATCTCAGTCATTTTACATTGACTCTGATCTGAGGTACACAATTCCGCTCAATATTACCTGCGTACAACCCTGAGCCGATCCCTGGCTAAGTCCTGCTTAGGATTGTAACATGGTTTGAGAGCAACTCACGGATTCTTCGCAGCTCTACACCCGTAAGATTCGCCGAACCAAGATCTGGCGAGCGGCACATGCTCCAAGTCCAAGATGGCCGGAGGATCCGGGAGCAAATAAATATAACGGCTGAAGGTCAACCCAACCCGACTGCAACAAATGAGGCGACAGGTTGCTGGGACTGAGGGTACTGAGCCTGCGGGTGCTGGGACTGAGAGTACTGAGCCTGCGGGTGCTGGGACTGAGGGCACTGAGCCTGCGGGTGCTGGGACTGAGGGTACTGAGCCTGAGGGTACTGAGCCTGGGGGTACTGAGACTTTGGGTGCTGACTCTGGGGGTGCTGAGACTTCGGGTGCTGACTCTGGGGGTGCTGCGAGTCCTTCTGGAGGTCTTGGAGCTGGAGGTACTGGAGCTGCTGCTGGTGCTGGAGCTACTAGTCCAGGAGGTGCTGCTGGTGCTGGAGGTGCTGGAGGTATTACTGGAGGTACTAGAGGGCTGGTGCTAGTGGTGCTGCTGGTGCTGGGGGTACTGGAGCTGCTGCTGGTGCTGGAGGTGCTGCCGGTGCTGGAGGTCCTGGAGCTGGAGGTACTGGAGCTGCTGGTGCTGGAGGTACTCCTGTTACTGGAGGTGCTGGGGGTGCGGGAGCTGCTCACCCTGGACGTGCTGGTGCTGGAGGTACTGGAGGTGCTGGAGCTACTGGCCCCGGAGGTGCTCGTACTGGAGGTGCTGGAGCTGCCGGAGCAGGTGGTGCTGCTGGTGCTGGAGGTGCTGGAGTTGCTGCTGGAGCTGCAGGCAGAGGAGGTACTGGAGGTACTACTAGTGCTGGAGGCGCTGGAGCTGGAGCTGGAGGCACTGGAGGTGCTGGAGGTACTACTGGTGCTCGAGGTGCTGGCGCTGTCGGAGGTCGTGGTGCTGGAGGTGCTGGTGCTACTAGTGCAGGAGGTGTTGCTGGGGGTACTGGAGGAGCTGCTCGTGCTGGAGGTACGGGAGCTACTGGTGCTCTTCGCCACCTTCTCAGTCTTCCGCCAGGTGCTACTGACTTCCCTGTGGCAGGTACTACTCCTCCGTTACTGTTTCCACCGGCGGACCAGTCACAGCTGCCGCTACTACTGCACTCCCCACTACCTGCTCCTGCTCCTTACACTGCGGTGACACAGTCCCTGACTGAGCGTCGAGAGCCTGAGACTCGTGCTTCCACCCCTGAGCGTCGAGAGCCTGAGTCTAGCTTTGACCTTGAGCCTGAGCCTAGAGCTCCTGTCCGTGCTCGTGTTTCTCGTACTCGTCGTCCGCGTGCTCCGGCTGTCCCCGGCACTCACGATATGACACTCCGTCCTTCCTCTGTTCCTCAGCGTGTTGTCCTACCGTTACCTCCTGCGTCCTCTCTGCCTTACGTTGCTGACCCTCCGTCTGACCTTGCTCGTGCGTCCAGTCCGACTGTTACTCGCCTTCTTACTACGGTTGTGACGGACCCTACGTTCTCGTCTCCTGCTGCGTCTACCATAGTAGCTGAGCTCGTTGACTTTGCTGCTGTGTACCGCCTCGACTACCTTGCGAGTCTTGTCTCTGACCCTGTCCCTGCCTGTCCTCCGTCCGTCGGGGGTGAGACTGCTCTTGGCTGTACTGCCCTTGGCTGTGACGTTCTTGAGGACAGGCAGGACGAGCTGGAGTGCCTTGCGGCCGCTTCACCCCATCACGCGACCATGCTGCTTGCCCCCGAGGGAGACCCGGATGCACTTGACATCCCCACCCCGCGCTCCTACAGGGAGGCGATTTCGGGTGAGTACCCCTCTCAGTGGCAGATAGCCATGGACGTAGAGATGGCTTCCTGGAAGTCCACAGGCACCTACGTCGACGAGGTTCCCCCACCTGGGGCGAACATCGTCAGTGGCATGTGGATGTTCAGGGTGAAGCGGCCGCTGGGTTCTCCGCCTGCCTTCAAGGCACGTTACGTTGCTCGAGGCTTCAGTCAGCGTGAGGGGGTCGACTTCTTTCACACCTTCTCCCCCACCCCGATGATGACCACTCTTCGGGTGTTGCTACACGTTGCAGCTCAGCGTGACTACGAGTGATCATCAGCGTTTCTGTACTGTTTTAGGCCTTGTGCCTACTCTGTCTCACTTGCTCACCTCTTGACTTTGCTTGTACTGTGATCTATATACATATACCTGCATGCTTACACTTGCTAGGTTGTGATCACTGTACTGCTTGTTCTCCATTATATAACTGTGCATGTGAACTGGCCTTGTGGCCATTTGCTTGTGCTCAGAGTGTGTGGTGACTTTGTGATCCACCCTGAGCTTGCTTTGCTTTTCTTGACTGGTCTTGTGACCCCTTGTTCTCCCTCACTTTGCCTATGGGGGTGTGTCAAACTGTTATGTTGTGTGTTGTGTAGGCTATAGTGGGGTAACCCATATGGGGTACTATTAGAATAAGCAGGAATGAATGAACTAGGCAAGAGGTGAGTACAAGTAGGGGAAAGATAACCCTAAAGTGTTGTACTCACTAAGGAGTGACCCTACTGTAGCTTAGAGATACAATTGTAATTTGACACACCCCCATAGGCAAAGTAGGGGACAGCAAACACAACAAGCTGTCACAAGACCAGTCTGCAGAAGAGAACACAGCTCAAGGTGGATCACAAAGTCACCACGCATTCTGAGCACAAGCAAGTGGCCACAAGGCCAGTTCACATGCAGAGGTATAAAATAGCAAGGCAGTACACTGATCACGACCTAGCAAGAGAAAACATGCAGGTATAATATATATAGCAGTGTACAACAAGAGCAAGTCAAGCAACCAGCAGGTGAGGCAGAGTGGGCACAAGCCCAAGAGCAGTGCAGAAACGGTGATGATCACCAGACCCAAGGGCCTTGGTGAAGACATCAGCAGTGTTGGCCCGAGAGGCCACATAAGCAAGGCGCAGCTGACCACGCTTCTGCAGCTCACGCGCAAGGAAGTAGCGAAGAGCAATGTGCTTCGTTCTGTGCTCCAGTCTCTGCTCGCGACACAAGGCAAGCATTGCCTTGTTGTCGACGTACAGAACTGGAGGAGAACGAGGCCGCTCCCCCAAGTCGGTCAGCAAGTAGGTCAGCCGGCGTAGCTCCTGTGCAGCCATGGCCCCATCGTAGATCTTGGCCTCACAGCTGGAACCAAGCACAGAAGAAGAACGAGTGGACCTCCACGAGACACAATCTGAGCCAAGACTGAAGGTGTAACCCTGTGACGAACGCTGAGTCGTCTGGTCGTCGGCCCAAGAAGCGTCAGAGTGTCCTGTGAGGACCACCGAACCCCGTCCTCCAAGCACGAGCCCCATGCCCGATGTACTGCACAAGTATCGCAGTACCCACTTTGCAGCATCAAAGTGCACCTTTCGGCGTGTACCGGGTGCCACGTAGCGAGCCAGGAGGCTGAGAGGGTACGCGAGGTCAGTTCGTGTGCACGTCATCAGGTACATGAGGCAACCCACAAGCTCTGGGTACGGACCACTCGGCTCTACGGACTCGTCCGAAGGTGGAGCTGAGAGCGAGTGGCCGGTAGACAGAGGAGTGGGCTGTGGCGAGGACCACGTGAAGCGGAAGCGCTGAAGGACCTGCTGCACCATGTGTGACTGAGTGAGGGTAATGGTGCGCCGTGCTCTGTCCCGGGTGATCTGCAAGCCAAGATAGCTCCGCAGCTCACCCAGGTCAGTGCAGGTGTGTCTCTTCTGCAGCTCCGAATTCACTAGGGCCAGTCCCTTAGTGTCAGCAGTGGCAAAGACCAAGTCGTCGACGTACACGAGGATGTAGAATGGCGGCAGCAAAGTGTCGGTGCGTAGAAACAGCGACGGGTCAGCAGTCGAAGGAGCAAACCCAAGAGCCGCAAGCGTCGTCCTCAGTATGTTGTGCCACTCGCGAGGCGCTTGGCGAAGACCGTAGACTGGCCGCCGGAGGCTCCAATGGGTACCTGCAGGAAACGACCTAGTGAAGCCAGGTGGGCGGCGCAGCCAGATCTCCTCGTGCAGGCTGCCCTGTAAGAAAGCTGTGCTGAAGTCAAGAGAGTGAAGCTCGTAGTCACGCTGAGCGGCGACGTGCAGCAGCACCCGAAGAGTGGTCATCTTCAGGTCTGGTTGAAGTCAACTCCTTGTCGCTGACTGTAGCCTCGTGCAACGTAACGCGCCTTGAAGACAGGCGGAGAACCCGGCGGCCGCTTCACCCTGAAAATCCACATGCCATCGACTATGTTCGCCCCAGGAGGGGGAACCTCGTCGACGTAAGTGCCTGTGGACTTCCAGGATGCCATCTCTGCGTCCATGGCTGTCTGCCACTGAGAGGAGTAGGGACCCGTAATCGCCTCTTCGTAAGAGCGCGGGGTCGGGATGTCTGGTGCATCCGGGTCTCCCTCAGGTGCAATGAGCATGGACACGAGATGAGATACAGCAGCTGCAAAACACTCAAAGTCCTCCTGCCTGTCCTCAAGGACGTCCGTGCCAAGAGCAAACTCACCCCCGACGGACGGAGGACAGGCAGACTCAGACTCAGCAACAAGACTAGCGGCGTAGTCGAGACGACAGGCGGCAGCAAAGTCAAGAAGCTCAGTAACTAGGGCAGACGCAGCAGTGGACTCAAACGAAGGGTCAGTGACAACAGTGGCTAGAAGACGTGTGACAGTAGGGCTGGCAGCACGAGCAAGGTCGAACGGCGGGTCAGGAATGCCTAGAAGAGAGGGCGCAGGAGGAGACGGAAGAGTGACACGCTGTGGAACAGAGCAAGGACGAAGTGCCATATGGTGCGTGCCGGGAACAGGAGGAGGACGCTGACGAGGAACACGACGACCAGTGCGAACAGCGCGAACAGGCGACGCAGGACAAGACGCAGGCTCACGACGCTCTGAAGGAGAGTCTGTCTGCTCAGTGTAAGGAGAAGGAGCAGGCAGTGGGGAGTCTGGCTGTAACTGCGGCTGCGACTGGTCAGGCGGTGGACAAAGTAAGGGAGGAATAAGGCCAGTAGAAGACTGGAGACCAAGAACCTGCTGAAGCAGTGGAACAAAGTACGGTCGCGGCCGCACAGTGCCTCCAGAACCAGCACCGACAGCACCAGCACCCCCAGGGCCAGCACCTCCAACTCCAAGGTCTCCAACTCCAACGCCTGCAGCACCACCAGCTCCAGCAGCTCCAGTACCTCCAGTACGAGCACCTCCGGGACCAGCGGCTCCAGCACCTCCAGCATCCCCAGTACCAGCAACTGCAGCACCTCCGACACCTCGAGCTCCAGCGCCTCCAACTCCAGGGTCTCCAGCTCCAACGCCTGCAGCACCTCCAGATCCAGCAGCTCCAGTACCTCCAGTACCAGCACCTCCGGGACCAGCAGCTCCAGTGCCTCCAGCTCCAGGGCCTCCAACGGCAGGCCCCCCAACTCCAGCAGCGCCACTCCGAAGGCTCCAGCGCCGAGCAAATCACTCGCGCAGCTGCGGTGGAGAGAGAGGCTCCCGTCGTGACGAGGCACCCGGAGGACCTCCAGAAGACAAAGTACCCCCAGGCTCAGCACGCTCAGGCTCAGCACCCCAGGCTCAGCACCCCCAGGCTCCGCACGCTCAGGCTCAGCACCCACAGGCTCCGCACGCTCAGGCTCAGCACCCCCAGGCTCCGCACCCTCAGACTCAGCAACCCCAGGCTCAGCACCCCAAGGCTCCGCACGCTCAGGCTCAGCACCCCCAGGCTCCGCACTCTCCGGCTCAGCACCCCCAGACGCAGCACCCCTAGCAGCACCACCCCCAGCAGCACCAGAGCCGACAGCGACCTCGACAGGATCGACATGGTCTACCTGAGACACACATGAGGGAGCAGGACCCTGAGGGGGGAGGGGGTCTACCGGAGGAGGACCTGGTGCGAGGAAGAGCGGCGCGGGGGGGGGGAGGAGAGGGGCAGTGCGGTAGGGAAAAAAACAGTAAAAGGGAACCGACTCGTCAAACGTGACGTCCTGAGAGGACAGGACACGGCGCGAGGTGGGGTGGTAAAACTGCCAGCCAGGCGCGTCAGGGGGAAAGCCAAGGAAGACGCAGGGAATGGCGCGGGAGGAGAGCTTGTCCGTGGAAGTATCGCAAACAAAGGCACGAGAGCCCCAGACCCGGAACACCGACGCATCGCCAACCTCCCCCGTCAAACGCAGTGTAGGCGAGGCCTCCGGCAAGGAGACACGGGGCCAGAGGTTGAGCTGATGCGCGGCGTACCGGACCGCAAACGGCCACAGAAAATGGGGGGCAGCCGCATGGATCATGGAGGTATGGACGACCTCCATGGCTAAGCCAATGCTGCGCTCAGCAACCCCATTCTGCTGCGGAGAGGCCGAAAGCGTGAACGACTGGCGAATGCCCTCCCCACGACAAATGTCCCGCAGGAGGTCGGAGGAAAACTCACCACCTCGGTCAGAGTGCAGACGAAGGACAGGAAGGTCCTGGCGGAACCGCTCGCGGAGCTGGAGACGGACAGCGCGGATCCAAGGGATCAAAACATCAGAGACCTCCCCCTTGCTGCGCAAGGGGAAGACCGTGGTGTAACGCGAGTAGTCGTCAACGACCAGCAGAAAGTAGCGCTCGTGGCCCTGTCCACGGATGCGGGCTGGGCCCCACACGTCCATGTGGAGAGTCTGCAGTGGATCAGACGTCGGGGGAAACGAGGAGGAGTGAGGAGCGGCGCGCTGCCGCCCCTCGACACAGGGAAGGCGGGGAGGGGCAGGCGAGGTTGGGAGGGGAGGCAGAGACCTAGGAAGACCGGAGACAAGGAGACGGGAGTGCATGCCACGGAGGCGCTGCACGGAGGGGTGACCAAGGCGGTGGTGCCAAAGGAGCGTTTGGTGCGACAGGGCTCGACACGAGCAGGGGGCTGCTAGTTGACCTGACGCGGACGCAGACGCAGCTACCTGAGGAGGCTTAGTAGTCAGTGTGTACAGTCTCGACCCAGGCCGACGGGTGAACGTGGCCAGGTGACGGCCAGTCCGAGAGCACGTACTGATCGCCATACATTGCCCTCCCGGAGTAAAGGTGTCAACCCATACATCCTGAAGAGCGGCGTTGCTCACCAAGTTCGTCGAGAACGTGGGGGAGGTGGAGACCTGGCAGTGAGCCAGACGGAACCGCCGGACACGGGAGAACAGTGGTGGAACGTGCAAGAACTGGGCCCCTCGAGGGGTCAGCCTGGCTGACTGCAATAGGTGCAGGGAGTGGTGTGAGTGTGGTACTGTCGCGAAAGAAACAGCGGGAAGCACTTGAGTCAAGCGTGAAGGTGTGCAAGGCCTCAGCAGGCGCAGTACCAGGGAGAGCAGACTCACTAGCACCTAGAGCAGCAGCCTCAATACCAAGGTCGGGCGGCACACACAGGTAACAGTCACCCTCAGCACTAACAGTCAATGCATACATGGCAGCAAGGATAGCATCATAGTCAAGGGTTTAGGGGCGACAGTGAGGTATGTGGGGTCAATGTTAGAATGTACGAAACAGGAATGATTGAACTAGCAGAGAAATGAGTACAAGTACCTAACCCTAGAATTGTGTACCCACTAAAGGCTAACCCACTGTAGCCTAAACAACTACAACATATATAATGTTTGACACACCCCCATAGGCGAAGTGGGGGAGAACAAGGGGTCACAAGACCAGTCAGAGCAAGGCAAAGCAAAAGCAAGCTCAGGGTGGATCTCAAAGGATACCACACAAATTCCGAGCACAAGCAAGTGGTCACAAGACCAGTTCACATGCAGTTTGATAATATAACAAGAGGTACAGTGATCACAACCTAGCAAGTGAAAGCATGCAGGTATATATATAGAGATCACAGTACAAGCAGAGTCAAGAAGTGAGCAAGTGAGGGAGAGTAGGCACAAGGCCTAGAACAGTACAGAAACGCTGATGGTCACAAGGCTGAAGCGCCTTGGTGAACACATCAGCAGTGTTGGCCCGAGTGGCCACGTAACGCAGACGAAGCTGACCACGCTGCTGCAGCTCTCGAGCAAGGAAGTAGCGTAGAGCGATGTGCTTCGTTCTGTGCTCCAGTCTGTGCTCCTCACACAAGGCAATGGCTGCCTTGTTGTCGACGTACAGCACTGGAGGAGAACGAGGCCGCTCTCCGAGGTCGGTCAGCAGGTAGGTGAGCCAGCGTAGCTCCTGGGCAGCCATGGCTGTGGCGTAGATCTCAGCCTCACAACTGGAGCTGAGAACAGAGGAAGAGCGTGTAGAACGCCAGGAAATAGAGCCAGAGCCAAGGCTGAAGGTGTAACCCTGAGACGACCGCTGCGTAGCCTGGTCGTCAGCCCAAGAAGCGTCTGAGTGTCCAGTGAGGACAACGTCGCGCCGTCCTCCAAGCACAAGCCCCATGCCCGACGTACTGCACAAGTAGCGCAACACCCTCTTAGCGGCATCCATGTGCTCCTTCCGGTGACGGCCAGGAGCGACATAGCGTGCTAGGATGCTAAGAGGGTAGGCTAGGTCAGGTCGAGTGCAGGTCATCAGGTACATGAGGCAGCCCACAAGCTCTGGATACGGGCCACTCGGCTCTACGGACTCATCCGAAGGCAGAGCTGAGAGCGAGTGACCGGTAGGCAGAGGAGTGGGCTGAGGCGAGGAGTACGTGAAGCGGAAGCGCTGAAGGACCTGCTGCACCATGTGTGACTGAGTCAAGGTGATGGTGCGCTGTGCTCTGTCCCGGGTGATCCGCAAGCCAAGATAGCTTGTCAGCTCACCCAGGTCTGTGCACGTGTGTCTCTTCTGCAGCTCCGACTTCACGTGGGCGAGTGCCTCAGTGTCAGCAGTAGAAAAGACCAAGTCGTCTACGCACACGAGAACGTAGAACGGCGGCAGAGTGGTGTCGGTGCGTAGAAACAGCGACGGGTCAGCAGTAGAAGGAGCAAACCCAAGAGCAGCAAGAGTAGTCCTCAGTGTGTCGTGCCACTCACGGGGCGCCTGGCGGAGACCGTAGACCGGCCGCCGGAGGCTCCACTGGGTACCAGGAGGGAACGACCCAGTGAAGCCAGGTGGGCGGCGCAGCCAGATCTCCTCGTGCAGGGTGCCCTGTAGGAACGCAGTACTGAAGTCAAGGCAGTGGAGCTCGTAGTCACGCTGAGCGGCGACGTGCAGCAGAACCCGAAGAGTGGTCATCTTCGGGGTCGGGGAGAAGGTCTGGAAGAAGTCAACTCCCTCTTGCTGACTGAAGCCTCGTGCAACGTAACGCGCCTTGAAGGCAGGCGGAGAACCCGGCGGCCGCTTCACCCTGAAAATCCACATGCCACTGACGATGTTCGCCCCAGGTGGGGGAACCTCGTCGACGTAGGTGCCTGTGGACTTCCAGGAAGCCATCTCTGCGTCCATGGCTGTCTGCCACTGAGAGGAGTACTCACCCTCCATCGCCTCTGCGTAGGAGCGTGGGGTCGGGATGTCTGGTGCATCCGGGTCTCCCTCAGGGGCAATCAGCATGGACACGAGATGAGGTAAAGCAGCAGCAAAGCACTCAAACTCCTCCTGTCTGTCCTCAAGGACGTCCGTGCCAAGAGCACACTCACCCCCGACGGACGGAGGACAGACAGACTCAGACTCAGCGACAAGGCTAGCGGCGTAGTCTAGACGACAGGCGGCAGCAAAGTCAACAAGCTCAGCGACTAGAGCAGACGCAGCAGAGGACTCAAAGGTAGGGTCAGTGACAACAGTGGCAAGGAGACGCGCGACAGTAGGACTGGCAGCACGAGTAAGGTCTGACGGCGGGTCGGCAACGTCAGGAAGAGAGGACGCAGGAGGAGACTGCAGAGGGACGCGCTGTGGGGCAGTGGACGGACGCAGGGTCATGTAGTGAGTGCCTAGGACAGGAGGAGGACGCTCACGTGGAGCACGACGACCAGTGCGTGCAGTGCGGACAGGCGACTCTGGACGAGACTCAGAAGACGCAGGACTAGACTCAGGCGACGGAGGACGAGACTCAGGCTCACGACGCTCCGTAAAGCTACCTGTCGGCGCAGTGTAAGGAGAAGGAGCAGGCAGTGGAGAGGCAGGCTGTAACTGTGACTGCGACGGGACAGGTGGTGGACTCAGTAGGGGAGGAGAAGGACCAGTAGAGGGCGGGAGACCAAGAACCTGCTGAAGGAGTGGAACGTAGTACGGCCTCGGCCGCTCAGCACCTCCAGCTCCAACCCCCTCAGCAGCTCCAGTCCCAGCAGCTCCAGTACCTCCAGTACGAGCACCTCCAGGGCCAGCAGCTCCAGCAGCTCCAGCACCAGTAGCACCTCCAGCAGCTCCAGGAGTACTAGCACCAGCAGCACCAGTACCAGCAGCACCTCCAGCAGCTCCAGCAGCACCTCCAGCAGCTCCAGAAGCACCTCCAGCAGCTCCAGCAGCACCAGCACTAGTAGCACCTCCAGCAGCACCAGCAGCACCTCCAGCAGCTCCAGCAGCACCAGCACCAGCAGCACCAGTACCAGTAGCACCTCCAGCAGCTCCAGCAGCACCTCCAGCAGCTCCAGTAGCACCAGCACCAGCAGCACCAGTACCAGCAGCACCTCCAGCAGCACCAGCAGCACCTCCAGCAGCTCCAGCAGCACCGCCAGCAGCAGCAGCACCTCCAGTAGCTCCCGCAGCACCAGCACCAGTAGTACCAGCAGCACCGCCAGCAGCTCCAGCACCAGGGTCCGCGACGCGAGGAGCGCCACTCCGGAGACTGCAGTGCCGAGCGTACCACTCGCGGAGCTGCTGGGGAGAGGGCAGCGCCCGCCTAGGAGGGGAAGCACTAGCACCAGCTCCAGCAGCGCTCCGAGCTCTAGAAGCACCTCTCCTAAGGCTGCAGTACTGTAAGTACCACTCACGCAGCTGCTCGGAGGAGAGAGCTCCTCCAGGTGTAGCACTCCCAGGCTCAGCACCCCCAGACTCAGCACCCCAAGTCTCAGCACCCCCAGACTCAGTACCCCCAGACTCCGCAACCCCAGGCTCCGCACCCCCAAGCTCCGCACCCCCAGGCTCCGCACGCTCAGGCTCAGCACCCCTAGCAGGACGAGAGTCGACAGCTACCTCGACAGGGTCAACCGGGTCTACCTGGGACACACCTGAGGGAGCGGCACCCTGAGGGGGGAGGGGGTCTACCACAGCAGCACTTGGCGCGAGGAAGAGAGGCGGGGGAGGGAGCGGGGCAGTGCGGTAGGGGAAGAGGCGGTAGTAGGGCACCGACTCGTCAATAGTGACGTCCTGAGAGGGCAGGACACGGTGCGAGGTGGCGTGGTAAAACTGCCAACCAGACGCGTCCGGGACAAAGCCAAGGAAGACACAAGGAACAGCGCGGGAGGAGAGCTTGTCCGCAGACGTATCGCGGACAAAAGCTCGAGATCCCCAGACCCGAAAACGCGACGCATCGCCAACCTCCCCCGTCCACAGCAGTGTGGGCGAGGTCTCCGGCAAGGAGACACGGGGCCAGAGGTTGAGCTGATGCGCAGCGTAGCGGACTGCAAACGGCCACAGAAAGTGGGGGGCAGCCGCATGGATCAAGGAGGTACGAGCGACCTCCATGACCAAGCCAATGCGGCGCTCAGCAACCCCATTCTGCTGTGGAGAGGCCGGAAGCGTGAACGACTGCTCAATGCCGTGCTCCGCACAGTAGGCTGCCAAGAGGTCGGAGGAGAACTCACCACCTCTGTCAGAGTGCAGACGCAAGACAGGAAAGTCCGAGTGGAACCGCTCGCTAAGCTGGAGACGAGAAGCGCGGATCCAAGGGATCAAAACAGCAGGGACCTCACCCTTGGTGCGCAAGGGGAAGACCGTGGTGTAGCGCGAGAAGTCGTCAACAACGATCAGGAAGTACCGCTCCTGACCCTGTCCACGGACGCGGGCTGGGCCCCACACGTCCATGTGGAGCGTCTGTAAGGGAGCAATCGTCGGGGGAAACGAGGAGGAGTGAGGAGCGGCGCGCTGCCGCCCCTCGACACAAGGAAGACAGGGAGGAGCAGGCGAGGGAGGGAGGGGAGGGAGTACCCGGGGAAGACCAGAGACAAGGTACCGTTTGTGCATGGCACGAAGGCGCTGCACGGACGGGTGACCAAGGCAGTGGTGCCAGAGGACAGTCTCGTGCGCCAGAGAGCGACACGAGCAGGGGGCAGACAACTGACCTGACGCAGACGCAGACGCAGCTACCTGAGGGGACTCACTGGTCAGTGTGTACAGGTCCGACCCCGGCTGCCTAGTGAAGGTAGCCAGGTGACGGCCCGTCCGAGCACACGTGCAGTGTGTCACGCGCTCGTAGGCAGGGGTGAACTGGTGGACACCCCCGTCCTGGAGCGCACAGCCCGCCACCAAGTTCGTGGAGAACGAGGGGAGGTGGAGACCGGACAGTGTGCCCGACGGAACCGCAGGACAAGGAAGGACAGTCGAGGAGGTCGCAATGACCGGACCCCCAGAGGGGTCAGCAAGGGAGACAGTAACTGGCCGAGCAAGCTGCTCAAGGGCAGTGCGGTCACGAAAGAAACAGCGAGAAGCACCTGAGTCCAGTGTGAAGGTGTGCAGTGCCTCAGTAGACTCAGTGCCAGGGGGCGCAGACTCACGAGCACCTAGAGCAGCAGCCTCACCAGCACCTAGGGCAACAGACACACTAGCACCTAGAGCGGCAGCCTCACCAGCACCTGAGGCAACCGACACACGAGCACCTAGTGCAGCAGCCTCACCAGTACCTAGAGCAGCAGACTGGATACCGGGGTCAGGCGGCACACACAGGTGACAGGCTCCCTCGGTACTAGTAGAGAATGCATACATTGCAGTGAGAATAGCATCATAGGGAAGAGCAAAGATATCTACCCTCTGTCCAAGTAGCTCCACCCAGTCGGGGAGCTCAGCGTCGTCGCCAAACTATGTACGCCAAGTGTCAGTCAGACGGGCAAAGCAGTGGGACTCTGTGTGACCACGCGTCCCGCAAGGCTGACCAGTCCAGGCACCCGTGCTAATAACGTACGGGCAGCGAGCAGTACTCAGTGACCCTCTACTCTGAGCGTACCACTCACGAAACTGCTGGGGCGAAAGAGGGTCGCGCGGACGACTCTGCTGCTGCACCGGGCCACTACAAGAAGGTCCCGAACTACCCACGCCAGGACGACTCTCACAACGGCCACCCCGACAACCCCAGCTGGCGTACCACGCACGAAGCTGCTGGGGCGTGAGGGACACACGCGAACGGTCGTGGAGCTGCATCTGGCCACGCCAGGAGCAGCAGTAGCAGTAGTAGCGGCAGTAACAGCAGTAGCAGCAGGAGCAGTAAAAGCAGGAGTAGCAGTAGCAGTGGCAGTGCTCACCAGTAGTAGGAAGGGCAGGCTGGGCCACGAAGGCAGCTGCTCCAGGGGCCAGAGGCGGCTTCTGTAGTGGCGGCTGCTCCAGGCGGCCAGGGGCGGCCGCTGCAGGGGCGGCTACTCCAGGGTCCAGGGGCAGCCGCAGGTTCGGCGGCGGCAGCGCAGCTCCCTCGGCGGCGGTGGCACGTGCTGCTGCAGGTCCGGCAGCGGCAGTGCTGCTCCTTCGGCGGCGGCGGCTGCTGTAGGTCCGGCGGCGGCCGTTTCTGCTCCTTCGGCGGCAGCAGCTGCTACAGGTCCGGCGGCGGCAGTTGCGGCTGGCACGGTGGCGGCAGCGGCTTCTGGTTCAGCGGCGGCAGCTGTCACAGGTGAGGCGGCTGCTGCGAGCGGCTGCCGTGACAAAGGAGGGGCAGGGCCGCAACAGAGGCGGCAGCGGCAGGGGCGGCAGGGCCGCGAAGAGCCGCGGAGGGCGGCGACAGGGCCGTGAGGGGCCGCGAAGGACTGCGACGGGGCCGCGAAGGGCGGCTACGGGGTCGCTAAGGGCGGCGACGGGGCCACTAAGGGCGGCGACGGGGTCGCTAAGGGCGGCGACGGGGCCGCGAGGGGCCGCGAGGGGCCGCTAAAGGGGCCGCGAGGGGCTGCGAAAGGGGCCGCTAAGGGGCGGCGCGCGGGGTCGACGGGGCCGTAAGGGGCCGCTAGGGGCGGCGCGCGGGGTCGACGGGGCCGTAGGGGGCCGCTAAGGGGCGGCGCGCGGGGTCGACGGGGCCGTAAGGGGCCGCTAAGGGGCGGCGCGCGGGGTCGACAGGGCCGTAAGGGGCCGTTAAGGGGCGGCGCGCGGGGTCGACGGGGCCGTGAGGGGCCACTAAGGGGTCGACGGGGCCGTAAGGGGCCGCTAAGGAGGGGCGCACGAGGGCGCTGGGGGGAGGCGCTCGAGGGCGCTCCGACAGTAGGGCGCACGAGGGCGCTAGTAGGCAGTCAGTGTGGTGGGCCCTTAAAAAAAAATTCGGTCCTAGCGGAGGACCTGCTCTGAAACCATGTTAGAATGTACTAAACAGGAATGATTGAACTAGCAGAGAAATGAGTACAAGTACCTAACCCTAGAATTGTGTACCCACTAAAGGCTAACCCACTGTAGCCTAAACAACTACAACATATAAAATGTTTGACAGTCAAGGGCGAGAAGGAGGTCCCTGACTGCACTAAGAAAATCAGGGAGGCGGGTGACGATGAAGTAGAGAGCGACGTACATGGGAGGGGGGTTCTTGGCTAGAAACTCGGCGGGAAGCGCAGCGTGGTAGCGAGTGTCACTAGTGCGAAGGTGAGTGATGAGGTCGGCAACTGTGGCAATGGCGGACAGCTCGGGAAACAGGTAGGGCAGGATAAGGCGGCCTAGAGCAGCAGAGGCAGGGGAGGAGTAACGAGCGACTACCGCGTCGTAAAGGGCTCTAGCAGTCTTGTGCTGGCCAAAGTGGGCGCGTTCGGCTAACGGCAAGTGGTTGCGAACGGCTAGGCGAGCAGCAGCATCACGGGTAAGCCACTATGAGCGAGTCGCACTGTCAGCTGTGTCGGGAGAGGCGAGAGAGGCGCCAGACGTGAGGTCAAACAGCGACACGCCGTCTCTAGAATCGCTCAGTAGGTACAGCTGCAGGTCATCGAGCCACGCATCAAACTCAATCAGACGACCCTTAGGATCGAACGTAAGGACGCTGAGAGTAGCCATCGCGGGCAGAGCAGGGTGGCGCACGAGCAGCAGGGCAGTATGCAAGCTCCAGGGGCGCGCGCAGAGCAGGGCTAGGCGGCGCACGGCTAGGGCAGGGCAGGGCGGCGCGCAGGCAGGGCAGGGCAGGGCGGCGGCCAGTAGGGCGGCGCGCAGGCAGGGCAGGGCCGGGCGGCGGCCTGCAGAGTAGGGCGGTGCGGCGGCGAGCGGTGCGCGGGTAAGGCAGGGTGGCGCGGCGGCGAGCAGCGCGCGGGCAGGGCAGGGCGGCACGGCGGCGAGCAGCGCGCGGGCAGGGCAGGGCGTCGCGGCGGCGAGCTGCGCGCGGGCAGGGCAGGGCGGGGTGGCGGCGAGCGGCGCGCGGGCAAGGCAGGGCGGCGCGGCGGCGAGCAACGCGCGGGCAGAGCAGGGCGGCGCAGCGGCGAGCGGCGCGCGGGCAGGGCAGGGCAGGGCGTGCGCGGGCGGCGCGACGCAGGGCAGGGCGCACGCGGGCGGCGCTACGCGGGGCAGGGCAGGGCAGCGCGGCGCTAGCAGAGCGGCGCGACGGGCAGGGCAGGGCAGCGCGAGGCCAGCAGGGCGGCGCGACGGGTGGGGTAGCGCGATACGGGCAGCGAGCTAGACGGTGGGCCCTAAAAAAAAACGGTCCTAGGAGAGGACCTGCTTTGATACCATGTCAGAATAGTAAGCGAGAATGGATGAACTAGAAACAAGGTGGGTACAAGTACTAACCCTAATTGGGTTGTACCCCATATGGGCTACCCCACTATAGCCTGCACAACACATAACATAACAGTTTGACAGTACCCGCCCCCGGACCAGAGGAACAGTGTCCCACAATATGCGGGAGCACATTCGAGAGTGGGTGCATGTCGTGCAGGATCATCTGCAGACCCTTGACCCAAGATGAACTGGGCGACCCGAATCATGTGCTTACTGGTGTTACGAGGCGGCTGGTTCGCTTGCGACATATTTTTGATGTGTTACAGGGTGCGCAAGGTTTTCGTTGTCACTTCGTTGACACTGTTTAGTTGGACCCCAATCCAACTCTGACAATTCCCTGGTACCACGCAACGCAAGGACTCACTTTTGTAAGTAGTCCCTGTAACATATGGTCTCTACCTGGTTCCGAGACCCCATTTGCCTTGTGTGCCAAATGTACCACCCCCTTAGTACCACGCAAGCAGTAACATCGGATTGCACCCTACTTCTCACATGCTGCTCGACACGAATGCGATCGACGAAAGGAAGATATGGAGCGCGCGCGTAGGTTTTTGTAGATTTCTTCATTGAATGCATTCCGCATGATGCGCATTTGAGTACTATCACTGCGGCGCCTCATCTGGTCGGTGTACTCGTTTCTGCGCCCCGGCGCCATCGCCTCTTCCAATCGCTTCTCACCCCCTCCTTTCTGCTCGTCCTCTCCTTCCATGTTGAACTCCCGCCCCTGAGCTCGTTTTTCGCCGAAATCGATCACATCATGTGGGAATTCTTTGCCTCGTTGAGATGTTGGCCTCCATACGCCGCGCGCAAACCAAGTGACCATTATTCGTTCTACTCAAAGTCGTGGAGCCTGTGCAGTTCATATCGGTTCAACCTCCCCAGTAAGAATACCCACTCACGTATGTTACGTCGCGAAAAAGGAAAGCGCAAAAAACAACGCAAACGTTACTGCTCCGTCACTTTAGGGTTAGTTTCTCCTCGCAGAAACAAAGTATAGGTTCAAAACCGTGGTTGCCCCAGTTACTTGCAAAGCAACTTTCGCGTCAAGTTTCGTGCACAAACTGTACACATTGTCGCAACTTTACGGTATATAGTAATTCAACTTCACAGTTGCTAAACGTCACTTTTGAGCAACCACTGCGAAAGTGTCACGACAACGCCACGTGGCATACGACGTACTCGAGATGAAACTCCAACGTGCTGACGTGGCGGTCACCGTACTCTACCGTCAACCGTTGGATGCGAATATGATCAATGTGTCAATATGCATATATTGTTGTGTAGGCTATAGTGGGGTACTCATTAGAGAGTACAACCCTTTTAGGGTTTCCCCTTTTGTACTCCCCATGCCTGCTAGTGAATTCATTACGCTGCATTGATTCTGACATGGTTTCAGAGCAGGTCCTGATCTAGGACCGTTTTTTTTAGGGCCCACCGTCACTCCTGCCACAGGAGCTGCTGCCGTCGCGCGCTGCCCTGCTCTCCGCGCGCGTTCCCTGCCCTGCCCTGCCCCGCGCGGTCGCGCTGCTCGCGCTGCCCCGCCGCGCACTATCCAGCTGCCACGCGTGCTGCGCTGCTGCCCGCGCTGCCCTGCTCACTGCGCGCGTGCCCAACCCTGCCCAGCGCTATCGCGTTGTCCTGCCCAGCATGCCCCGCACGCCCCGCTGCCCAGCGCCAGCGCGCGCCCTGCTGCCCAGCGCCAACACGCGCCCCACTGCCCAGTGCCCGCGCGTGCCCCGCTGCCCAGCGTGAGCGCGTGCCCCGCTGCCCAGCGCCCGCGCGTGCCCCACTGCCCAGCGCCCGCGCGTGCCCCGCTGCCCCGTGCCCGCACGTGTCCTGCTGCCCAGTGCCAGCGCGCGCCCCGCTGCCCAGCGCGTGCCCCGCTGCCCAGCACCAAAGCGCACCCCGCTGCACAGCGCGCCAGCGCGCCCCGCTAACCAGCGCTCCAGCGCGCCCCACTGCCCAGCGCCCGTACGCGCCCTGCTGCCTCGTTGCCAAGCGCCAGCGCGCGCCCTGCTGCCCAGCGCCAGCGCGCGCCCCGCTACCCAGCGCCAGCGCGTGCCCCACTGCCCAGCGCGCCAGCGCGTGCCCCGCTTCCCTGTGCCCGTGCGCGCCCCGCTGCCCAGCGCCCGCGCGCCCCTGCCTTGCTCGCGCGCAAGTGCCGCATGCTGCTGCCGCCCTAGGTGCTGCTGCCCTAGGAGCTACCGCCTGCTGCTTCCCTAGGTGCTGCCGCCTGCTGCTGCCACCCTAGGTGCTGCCGCCCTAGGTGCTACCGCCTGCTGCTGCCGCCCTAGGTGCTGCTGCTGCCGCCCTAGGTGCTGCAGCCTGCTGCTGCCCTATGTGTTATCCCCCTAGGTGCTGCTGCCTGCTGCTGCCGCCCTAGGAGCTGCTGCCACCCGCGTGCGCTGCCTTGTCCCGTGCTAGCACCGCCTTGCCCTGTCCTGCTACGCTGCTTCTGCCGTCTGTGCTACTGCTGCTGCGCTGCTGCTGCTGCTGCCTGCGCTACTGCCGGCCCAGCCGTGCCGCCATGCTGAGCCGCCTTTGCTTCCGCCCTTGCTGCCGTTACTGCTGCTATGGCGACTCCCACAGTGCTCACCTTTGATGCCGAGGGCCACCCGATACAGTTTGAGTCCTGGCTAGAGGGTCTGCACCAATACCTCCAGAGTGTCACTCAGCACAACGCCTCCCTGTTCGAGCACACGTCGGGGTCCCTTCTGGCCCCCGAGGCTCCTGCTGAGCCTGCTGCTGCCGCTGAGGAGGAGGTGCAGACGCAATACCGCGCTGACCGCATTGCCTACAAGCGATGGAAGGCGCGCGACGCCGCCGCCATACTTGCAGTCCACGCTCACCTGTCACTTGACCAGAGAGCCAACTTTTGCCAGGTGCCGTCGGCCCTTGCTTTACATACCGCTGTGGTTAGGCACTACTCCCCCCCCCCTCCTGCCACCCTAGGCTGCCTTGAGATGCCTCTTACCTTCCCTGCGCTGTCAGACCTCGCCAGTGTAGCTGACGAAGGTGGTCGTAGTGGAGCTGGCGAGAGTGGCGGGGGCGGTCATCAGCAGTTAGAGTCTTCGTGTGTCGCTGCTTATGCGCCTACTAGTACATGTGCGGTTCATGCAGAGGCGTTGCTCTCGGTCCCTGTCACGCTGGCCGACCCCACCTTTGGACTAGTCTATGCGCACCCCTCCCCTGTTCTCTCGTGCCTCGTAGTCCCCTCTGACTCCTCTGGCTCGACTGAGGGGGGTGACCCTGCTGCTGCCAACACAGCGACTTGTTGCCGCTCGCCGTGCTTGGAGACACCTCCGGGTTTTCTGCCTCGGACGTCTTCGCCTCCTCTGTAGCCTGTCGCTGTAGACTTCGGGGGCCAAGGTGTTGTTGGGGGTGGTGGCTCTGGGGGTGCTGGTTTTGAGGGTGTTGTTTCTGGGGGTGCTGACTCTGGAAGTGCTAGGAGTCCACGTGTTGCTGGACTTGGAGGTAGTGGTACTGGAGGTGCTAGGTCTGGGGGTGCGTTGCAGTCGCTGCCGCGGCGGCCTATCTTCTTGGAGTAGCCGTCGTTGTCGCTACCTGAGCCGGCGCCCACTCGTACTTCTCCTCCTCTTTTGTTTCCGCCGCCTGACTTGTCTCGGCCACTGTTGCCGCCCGACTCCCCTACTACCTCTCGTGTTACTCGGGAGCCTGTTGTCCTGCCGTTACCTCCCCCGTCTTGTTTTCCTGCCGTTCCTGACCCTGCGTCTGACCTTGCTCGTGCTGCTCGCATGACTATCCCTTGTTGTCTAGCCGCGCTTCTGACTGCACCTGCTTCTTCGCCTGCTGCTGCTTCCGCCTTAGTAGCTGAACTCGCAGGCTTTGCTGCTACTTGCCGCCGTGCCTACCTTGCTGGTCTCGTTTCTGCCTCTTCGTGTCCTACGTCCGTCGGGGGTGAGCTTGTCCTTGGCTGTGATGTCATGGAGGACAGCCAGTTCGAGCTGGAGTACGCCGTACACTCTCAGCATCCGGACTCGCTACGTTGCGCCCGGGAGACACCACCCTGCGCATTGGCGGGCTGCTAGGAGGGTGCTGCGCTACTTGGTCAGACTAGCGAGCAGAACGTAGCACTTTGCACTTCGTTCCTTTGACGTGCGAGTGTTGCAGCAAAGTTCCCAGCTTCGCCTTCGTACGTGGCCACACGGGCCAACACTGCTTGTCTCTTGATCGTGTCTTGTACTTTGATATATAAACCTGCATGTTTCTGGTTCCTATGTTGTAGTCATTGTACTGCTTGCTCTAATATAAAACTGCATGTGAACTGGCCTTGTGGCTGCTTGCTAGTGCTCGGAATGCGTGGTGATCTTGAGATCCACCCCGAGCTTGCTTTGCTTTGTTTCTTCTCTTGACTGGTCTTGTGACCGCTTGTTGTGCTTGCTATCCCCCACTTCACCTATGGGGGTGTGTCAAAATGCATATATTACATTGCTAGTTACATGTGAACAATAAAATAAAAACAAAAGACAACTTGAAACAATAGAAATGATTCACACCTGGGCTGCTGCGTGACGATGTCCGGCGTGAATGACGTGCACCCCAGCAGCCCGCGCAGCTGCTGCAGCGCGATGGTGACGGCACCATTCGCCATGAAGCCGACGCTGATGGCGTGGCTCAATAAGTCAAGGACGAAGCCGTAACGGAAGATGTCCATCGCGAGCTTTCACATGCCACAATTTTCCGTCGTCGCCAAGCTAGTTGACGAATGTCAAACATATATGTTATAGCCTGTTTAGGCTGTAGTGGGTTAGACAATAGGGGGTACAGCTTTTCTAGGTTTCCCTATTTGTACCCATCTCATTTCTAGTTCAACCATTCCTTGCTAGTTCTCTCATATGGTATAGAGCGGGTTCCCTAGTGGGACCGTTTTCCCTTGGGCCCACCACGTCGAATATTTTTTTTTTCCTACCCTACCCGAATCGCGCGTCGCGCTCTGCCCTGCTGCCGCCGTAGCGGCCCTACCCTTTCGGCCCCTCGCGCCCTTAGCGGCCTGCCCTGCCTTTGCGGCCCTTAGCGGCCCGCGCTCTAGCCCATCGCGGCCCACCCTGCCGCCCTTCGCAGCCCCTTCGCGGCCCTTCGCGGCCCCTTTCGCGGCCCTTCGCGGCCCCTTCGAGGCCCTTCGTGACCCCTTCGCGGCCCTTCGCGGCCCCTTCACGGCCCTTTGCGGCCCCTTCGCGGCCCTTCGCGGCCCCCTTTGCGGCCCTCTGCGGCCCCTTCGCGGCCCTTCGCGGCCCCACCCTTCCATCGCGGCTCTGCCGCCCTGCCGTCGCGGCCCTGCCTCCCTGCCTTTGCGGCCTCTGCCGCCCTACCGTCCCGGCCCTGCCTCGAGCTGTCTGGGCCCTGCCTCGAGCTCTCGCGGCTCTGCCTGCCGCCGTCACAGTCCTGCCTGCCACTTTCGCGGCCCTGCCTACCGCCGCTGTTGCGGACATGCCTACAGCCGCCGTTGTTGCGGCCCTTCCTGCGCCCGCGTCGCCGCCCCGCACTGCCGCCCCGAAGCGGCCCTGCCCTGCCGACGCGCCACGGCCCTGCCCTGACAGGTGCAGCCCTACCCCGATCCGCCCTGGTAAGCGCACTGCCGCACCCGCGCCGCCCTGCCGAGCCGCGCCGCCTTGCCGAGCCGCGCCGCCTAGCCGAGCCGCGCCGCCCTACCGAGCCGCGCCGCTCTGCCGAGTCGCGCTGCTACTGCTACTGCTGCTGCTGTCATGGCTAGCCCTAACGTACTCACCTTCGATGCTGAGGGTCGAGCGGTCGATTTTGAGGTCTGGGTCGATGATCTGCAGCTATTTCTGCAGTGTGATAGCAAGGAGGGCGTCTCGCTTTTTGACCTCACGTCTGGCGCCTCTGCTGCACCTGCTGCTGATGCTGCCAGTACTGTTCGCCCACAGTGGACCACGCGCGATGCTGCTGCCCGTCTTGCTGTCCGTAGTCACCTGCCGTCTGCTGAGCGCGCGCACTTTAGCCAGTACAAGACTACTAGCACTCTGTACGCTGTTGTTGTTGCGCGCTACTCCTCCCCTGCCACTGCTGCCCTTAGCCGCCTCATGCTGCCGTACCTGTTCCCTGACCTAGCCGCTTTTGCCACAGTCGCTGACCTCATTACGCACCTCCGCACTAGTGACACCCGCTACCGCGCTGCGCTTCCTGCCGAGTTCTGCGCCGCGAACCCCCCCCCTATGTACATCACTCTCTACTACCTCGTCACCCGGCTCCCTGACTCCCTTCGCTCGGTCAGGGACCACTTCCTCTCCCTTTTCCCCACCACGCTCACCGTTGACCTCCTCGAGGAGCGCCTCCTTGCAGCTGAGAAGAGTATAGTCGCTGTAGGAGCCTCTCGTGGTGACCCTCGTGCCCCTTTCTTTGAGGGGTGCTCCCCCGTCCCTCTTTTGCCCTCTGTTGCCTCTGCTGCTGCTGTCGACCTCGTTGGGCACCGAGTCAGTCGGCGCTGCGTCTGCCCCTAGTGGGAAGCGCCGCTGGGGCAAGGGCAAGGGGGGCAAGGGGGGTGGAGGGGATGGCGAGGGCGGCGGTGGTGGCGGTGGAGGAGGCGGAGGGGGTGGGGGTGGAGGTGGGAGTGGTGGCGGGAGTGGGGGCTTCGGTGGCGGCGGTGGAGGTGGAGGCGGCGGAGGCAGCGGGAGTGGGGGTGGAGGTGGCGGCGGCGGCGGCGGAGGTGGTGGTGGCGGGGGCGGTGGTGGGCAGCGGGGAGGCTCTAGCGGTGGCCAGCGCCAGCAGCAGCAGCGCTCCCGTGAGACCCCGTCGCCTCAGCAGCTCCGTGAGTGGTACGCTGGGCGTGGGAGGTCTGGGGGTGCTGGTCCCTGCACTTACGTTCTTCTCACCGGCGACCGCAGTGGAGAGACGTGCACACCACGCCACGCTGCTTCGGCCGCCTGACTGACGCCTGGCGTACACAGTTCCCTGGCTCCACTGAGATCCCTCGCTGGGATATTCTGCTTAAGTCGTGGGTTGCTATCTTTGATCTTGATTATGATGCTATCCTTGCTGCTATGTATGCTGTGTCTATTAGTGCTGAGGGTGACTGTTACCTGTGTGTTCCGCCCGACCCGGGCATTGAGGCTGCCGCTCTAGGTGCTAGTGAGTCTGCTGCTCCAGGTGCTGGTGAGGCTGCTCTCTCAGGTACCGCGTCGGCTCAGGTCTTGCACACTTTCACCCTTGACTCGGGTGCTTCCCGCTCCTTCTTTCGCGACTGCACCACACTCTCGCCGCTCAGTCGGCCAGTGGCAGTCTCTCTGGCTGACCCCTCTGGGGGTCCGGTCCTTGCACACTCCTCCACGGTCCTGCCGTGTCCGGCGGTCCCGTCTGGCTCTCTGTCTGGCCTCCACCTCCCCTCGTTCTCCACGAACTTGGTGAGTTGATCTGACCTTCAGGACGTGTGGGTTGACCAGTTCACTCCTGGAGGTCAGCGGGTGACCCACTGTTCGTGTACTCGGATGGGCCGGCACCTGGCCACGTTCACCCGTCAGCCTGGGTCGAACCTGTACACCTTGACTACTGTGTCTCCTCCGGTTGCTGAGTCTGGTCACGTAGCCGCGTCGGGTCAGGTGTTTGCTGCAGCGTCCCGGTCTGGCCCTGCGTCTGCCCCCTGCTCGTGTCGCCTCCTGTCTCACGAGACTCTCCTTTGGAACCACCGCCTTGGTCACCCCTCCCTGCCTCGTCTCCAAGGCATGGCCTCTCGTGTCCTTGTCTCAGGTCTCCCCCCTTCCCTCCCTCCCCTTCCTCCGGGGCCTGCCCCTACCTGCGTTCCTTGCGTCGAGGGCCGGCAGCGAGCCGATCCTCACTCCTCCGAGTTCCCTCCAACAGAGGCTTTCCTGCAGAATCTTCACATGGACGTGTGGGGCCCAGCCCGCGTCCGTGGACAGGGTCACGAGCGGTACTTCCTGCTGGTTGTTGACGACTACTCGCGTTACACCACGGTCTTCCCCTTGCGCCGCAAGGGTGAGGTCACTGAGGTGTTGATCGACTGGATCCGCGCTGCTCGTCTCCAGCTCAGAGAGAGTTTTGGCTCGGACTTTCCTGTTATGCGTCTGCACTCAGACAGAGGTGGAGAGTTTTCCTCCGACCTTCTGCGAGCTTTCTGTCGGGCGGAGGGCATCCGCCAGACGTTCACGCTTCCGGCCTCTCCACAGCAAAATGGGATTGCTGAGCACCGCATTGGCATGGTCATGGATGTCGCTCGTACGTCCATGATCCATGTGGCTGCTTCCCATTTTCTGTGGCCATTCGCGGTTCAGTACGCGGCGCATCAGATCAACATCCAGCCCCGGGTCTCCATGCCGGAGACCACCCCCACTCTGCGGTGGACGGGGAAGGTTGGCGATGCGTCTGCATTCCGTGTCTGGGGATCTCGAGCTTTCGTCCGCGACTTGTCTGCGGACAAGCTGTCCTCCCGTGCCGTTCCCTGCGTCTTCCTTGGCTTCCCCCCTGACGCGCCTGGTTGGCAGTTTTACCACCCCACCTCGCGCCGTGTTCTGTCCTCTCAGGACGTCACGTTTGACGAGTCGGTTCCTTACTACCGTCTCTTCCCCTACCGCACTGCCCCCCTCCCCCCCCCCGCCGCTCTTCCTCACGCCAGGTACTCCTCCGGTAGACCCCCTCCCCCCTCAGGGTCCTGCCCCCTCAGGTGTGTCTCAGGTAGACGCAGTCGAGCCAGTTGAGGTAGCTGTTGACTCTGGTGCTGCTCGGGGTGTTGAGCCTGCGGGTGCCGGGTCTGGGGGTGCTGAGCCTGGGGGTGCTGAGTCTGGGGGTGCTGAACCTGGGGGTGCTGAGCCTGGGGGTGCTGAGCCTAGGGGTGATGTGTCTGGGGGTGCTGAGACTGGAGGTCCTCTGAGTGTCCCATCGCGGCGGGAGCCCCTCTCCCCACGGCAGCTTCGTGAGTGGTACGCTCGGCGCTGTAGCCGTGCTGCTGGAGCTGGGGGGCCTGCTGCTGGAGGTGCTGCTGGTGCTGGAGCTGCTCGTGGTGCTGCTGGAGGTGCTGCTGGTGCTGGAGCTGCTGGAGGTCCTGCTGGTGCTGGAGCTGCTGGAGCCGCTGGTCCTGGAGGTACTAGTGCTGGAGGTACCGGCGCTGCTGGAGGTCCTGCTGGTGTTCGAGCTGCTGGTGGTGCTGGTGCCGCAGGTCCTTCAGCGCTTCCGCTTCACGTACTCCTCGCCACAGTCCACTCCTCTGCCTACCGGTCACTCGCTCTCAGCTCCACCTTCGGACGAGTCCGTAGAGCCAAGTGGCCCGTATCCAGAGCTTGTGGGCTGCCTCATGTACCTGATGACCTGCACTCGACCTGACCTAGCCTACCCTCTTAGCATCCTAGCACGCTATGTCGCTCCTGGCCGACACAAGAAGGAGCACATGGATGCTGCTAAGAGGGTGTTGCGCTACTTGTGCAGTACGTCGGGCATGGGGCTCGTGCTTGGAGGTCGGGCTCGAATTGTCCTCACTGGTCACGCAGACGCCTCTTGGGTTGACGACTTGGCTACGCAGCGGTCGTCACAGGGTTACACCTTCAGCCTTGGCTCCGGCTCTGTTTCTTGGCGGTCTACCCTCTCGTCTTCTGTTCTCAGCTCCAGTTGTGAGGCTGAGATCTACGCAGGGGCCATGGCTGCTCAGGAGTTACGCTGGCTCACCTACCTGCTGACCGACCTTGGAGAGCCGCCTCGTTCTCCTCCAGTGCTGTACGTCGACAACAAGGCCATGATTGCCTTGTGTCAGGAGCACAGACTGGAGCACAGAACGAAGCACATCGCTCTACGCTACTTCCTTGCTCGAGAGTTGCAGCAGCGTGGTCAGCTTCGTCTTGCTTACGTGGCCACTCGGGCCAACACTGCTGATGTGTTCACCAAGGCTCTTCAGCCTTGTGATCATCAGCGTTTCTGTACTGTTCTAGGCCTTGTGCCTACTGTGCCTCACTTGCTTACTTCTTGACTCTGCTTGTACTGTGATCCTTGTATATATGTGTACCTGCATGTTTACACTTGCTAGGTTGTGATCACTGTACTTCTTGTTGTATTATCAAACTGCATGTGAACTGGTCTTGTGACCGCTTGCTTGTGCTCGGAATTTGTGTGGTATCTTTGAGATCCACCCTGAGCTTGCTTTGCTTTTCTTGACTGGTCTTGTGACCTCTTGTTCTCCCCCACTTTGCCTATGGGGGTGTGTCAAATTTATATGTTATAGCCTGTTTAGGCTGTAGTGGGTTAGACAATAGGGGGTACAGCTTTTCTAGGTTTCCCTATTTGTACCCATCTCATTTCTAGTTCAACCATTCCTTGCTAGTTCTCTCACAACGAAAAGTTTCCGTCAATACTAGGCACAATTGGCGAAAAAAAAAGGAGGTAGGGGGAGGAAGACAGATGAAAAATAGAGGACGTCAAAGCGAGAGCAAGGTTAACGAAAGCGCCTACCGTAAAGTGTCCGCTATAGGACCCGCCGGTAAAAGGGTCCAGTGGGACTCTTGAATGGGTAGTGGGAATCTTATTGTGGCAGGTTTTGTGAGCCGTTACCGTAAACCCCTAGCGAACTAAGTTGCGGATCTAAGGAACTAGGAGGACGCTACTGATGAACATCAAATAAAAAGTGAACAAGGGGAGGGGTGATAAGGCTGGTTGTAGGTACTAGTACGGGACGAATGCATGGGTAGATAGGGGAATCATGGGAGGTTCACGCGGTGAAGCTGATGACTATTTTTGGTGGAAGTTTGGTCTGGTATGGTAGGGTAGCTGGCATGTACAGAACGGCGGGTGCAGATTGATTGACTATTCACAGAAACAACAATGACTGGTTCAAAGCCATTTTTTGGCTTACACGTCATACCCCTAAAGAAACCAGCTAGCGTCTGTGGGTTGGGTTTCAGATTTGCGGAAAATAACAAAAACAATGTATCCACTTTTACAACCTCGCTGGACTTTGTGATAAATTCGTGGTGTCGTTCTGGTTCGTTAATTTTGTAGTTACATATCACTGTCATTGTCACTCTGCGTAACCGCCTTTAAAATCTCTCGATCGCGCGACACCGACTGACCCAAAAATGTTGACGAAAAAACAACTTTGGGGTGACAATTTTACGTCGGTGTGCCCCTTCGGAACTGGTGTACATGATGTTGCGTTCTGCGCGAGCGGTTTTGTCAACGGGAGTTGTGTGTTGGCCCCGTCCTCGCTTGGGCGGAGCCAACTTCGTGGTCGGGTGTGCGGGAGGTGCAGCCGACCAGCAACAGTGGGCGATGCCGACTTGGGCGAGCTGGTCGACGGGTTGGTCGACCTGCACTGGGCCACTGCGATGCCACCGACTTGGGGATGCCGGCGGACGACTTCAACCCAGTGGTCGACGAGGGGAGACGTCGGCCTAGGGGGGGGGGGGGGGGGGGGGGGGAGGGGGGGGGGGCGACTTTGGGAAGGCGCCAAATTCGAGAGGTCGACTTGGGAGGTCGACCTAGGAGGGCGTCGACTTGGTGACGCCGACCTGGTGAAGCCGATTCGGTGTTGTCGGCTGACTGCTAGGCTGGTCGACCTGGAGCTGGTGGACCAGGGGTGTGCTCGTTGACCTGGGTGGTCGACTGGCACGAGGAGGAGCAGCTGGTCGACGTGGTTGCCCCGGTCGACTAGGTTACCTGAGCGACGGGGTCCTGCGGAGGTGCACGACAGTCGCCCAGGTGGTTCTGGCAAAGCCGACCTCGGTGGTCGTATCCCAAGGTCGACGTGGCTGATCAGGTGCAGTCAACAGCACGTGGACGATTTGGTATCTGCGCTGTGCGAGTGACGAGGGACAGTACGCCAATCAACTGCGAGCACCTGCGAAGCGGGTGCAACGCTGTGTAGCCACCTTCCTGCCGTGTTGGCACACCGTCGACTTGCAACGTTGGCAGACCACGACATTGCACTGCTGGAGCGCGGTCGACCATGCTGTACTGGAACGCGGTCGACCGTGCTGCGCTGGCAGTCGACCTGCATGCTTGTTAGCATCTGATGTATTCATTGTTGCCAATGTTGTTTCTACCATTGTTGTGAACTTTTGCTAGTGAAACTCTTGCCAACTTTCCCTGTGAATGCGCAAGTACAGTGAGCACAAGTGAACGACTAAGGAACAAATGCTACGATCACTCGTACCCCATGCCTACCCCGTAGACTAGCTCCTGTTGTACGAGCTATCTCCGCAATTTCTAGATACTTCAACTTGTTCGCAAGTTCTCCGCAGAAAAACCTTCGGAGGCCTAAAATCGCAACTTTTCTTTCTTGCGATGTAGCCTATCATGTCGCAAGAGAGGAGAGTCTTTATGAGTAACCATATTCTCGCTCTCCCTCTCATTTCATTCTGTCTCATCTATCAGTTTCTTCTTAGAAAAGCATATCCCCATGCTTTATGCTGATGTTGCTGTACAAGGTTGAGGGTCGCTCTCCTTATACTATAAAAACAACTTAGGAAAGCATGGCGTGATGGAGCATCTCCGCATGTTCCATCATAACCGTGCTTGATCGCCCAGTTCTTCGAATGGAAAATCTTATCAAAGAGCATGTGTTTCCGATCGTCTCATACCATCAGTATGCATCTTGGCGTAAATTATTGTTTTTTTTCGTCAATCTAGTTCTTTTATACCCTTGGTCTCATCTGACCTGCCGTTTCACTTTCGCTGAACTCATCCGCTTGATACCCCAGTGAAGCAAGTTTTTCAATTCATGACACCCGTTTTTTTCTTCATCTACATTGCGACACTTTTAGCCTATTTCCCACTACTCCGTCACTTTGTTACCACATGGCAAGTAGCTTGCTCCCATGCATCACTTCGTGATGTCACGCTCTGTTACCTTATCAATCCATGTTCTGACCACATGTCCTCCTGTTTTACGTTACACTTTCAGTTGAATATATATTTCATTTTTTTTAAGCGATTTTTAATTTCATGTCGGATCAGCATTCTGGGCTCGAGATGATGCTGCGTGAAGTTTCAGCACATCACGCATCATCAGACGGGGCAGAAGAGGCCATGGAGACGAGGCTGAGGGCGCTGGAAGGGAAGCTGGAGGAGGCACGAATGAGATTGGAGGAAACCGAGAGGAGCAGGGCAGCAGAATCGGTGCTAGTGAAAGGCGAGTTGCTTTCAGTGCGAGGAGAGTTGGTGACCGTAAGGGGGAGTTGCTTACAGCAAGGGGTGAGCTGGCGACTGTGAAAGGGGAGCTAGATGCACTGAAAGGGACTTGGCTAGAAACGAAAAAAGAGCTGGGTGAAAAAAAGGAGTGCCACCAGAAAGTGGAGAATGAGAAGCTGGCTTTGGAGGAGGAGGTGAAAGAGCTGAGAGGAGGAGTGATTTTGGATGAGGCAGCAGAGGTGCCGTGCCCCAGCACTGAGGTATCTTGAGTTTGACGTGGAAGAGGAGCCCAGGATGCGCCAAGGCGTTTATAAAACCGTTTGGCAGGTGAGTACGAGAGTGGTGGTGTTGAGCCCAGAAGGAATCGAGCACCTCTACATGAAGCAGCTTGGGAGCCTAGAGCTGACCGGCTATGCAGTGACCGACAGGTGCTTGGAAGGCATTGGGGCAGCAAGCAGCATCAAGTCTCTCTATCTTAATGGGACCCATCTGACTGATGTGGGCCTGCGGTTTTTGGCACCATTGAGCAGGCTCAAAGTGTTCGTTCTTCCACGCATGATATCTGATGTTGGGCTGGAGCACATCCAATGTCTAACTGCTTTGGAAGAGTTGGATATATTGAATTCTGTAGTGACATAAATATTGACCACTATTTGTGATATAGAGGCTCTGATCACACCTTGAATATAGTTAGGCCCCACGGAATCACCTCCAAGGGTCCTCGCATGCCTGGCAAAGACAACCCCTAACCAAGGGTCCGTGTTTGTCGAGAAACATACTAAGTGTAAATCTAGTCGTGTGCACTAGAACGCTCCCAAACTCGTTTGCGCAGCGTTAATGACGAATTGGCTCGTGTTCAGAAATAACTCTTCATGTCAATACGATGACATAGCAATATTCATTCACCAAAAGATTGATTACAACCAAGCACACGCACGCATATGTAGAAATCACTACGCACGAACAAAGGCAAACATTAAACAGTTATTAGTATGTAATCTGGATTTCGCCAGGTTGTCTTGGTAAAGCGATTGTCAAACTTCAGCTGCGTTTGGCTTGATCTGGTTATGTAGAAAAACTGTCTTCAAATTGCATGTCTACGAAATGCCTCTGCTGACGATTCTTACGAACGATAATAAACGCACACGTTGAATCATGCTTCCTCGTGTGGGATTACCGTTTTCCCCAAGACTTACACCCTATCCGCGATAATTTCACACCCCTTAATCTCACACCCTAGGGTACATACCCTCGGTCAAACATTTTCGGAGGGTAGTTCACAACGTTTTCATATTTTCTAGACGAGTGTCCTACATACTCTCGCGAATTGCTAGGAGCAATCAGAATGTCAAAGGTAGCCCAAACGTACCTAAACCCTTCACTCGGAACATTAAGTGTGACTTTCAATCTAGACACTACCTTCCGATTGTCTATTGATAGACCCTCAGTCTCTAGGTATCCGTCGCATTAGGCAAAAAAACGTAAAGGGTAACTACGAAAAAAAAGGGTGGGGGGTGTGAAATTATCGCGGATAGGGTGTAACAGTTGCAAAACGGTTTTCAGCGTTTTGTACCTGTAGTAAAATCATCACGCTAAGTAGCGCGAGTTTCTGGCGAAATTACATGTTTGCCAAGTCAGCGCGGGATTCAGTTTTTTTCAAATTCATACATCTCAACGGACAACCGACTCCGCCCGGTGGGGCTCGCTGCCTGCGGGAAAAACAAATAAACCCCCTACGGAATGCCATCCGGTCAGGCATGGACCAACCCTAAACACCCAGGGCAGCGTGTTTAGGGTTGATGCCTCCCTCGAATCGCATGCCATCCGAGGGGGTTTTAGTTTGTTCCGGGCAGCCCAACGTCGGTCGACGTCGTCGTCGATCCCACCTTGCCCCCAGACCGACGTCGAGCTGGGGAATCGCATGAGATGTACAACTGAAATCCCGAGCACCCCCTGTGCCACACGCGCACTTCTCAGGTGCGCAATCACGCACGACCAGATATTTATGGTCGTATTGTACAGTGCCCACATGGGCGCTGTCTTGTTGCGATCATGGGCCTTGAGCCCTCGCGCAAGAGTGACCAGCCAAATGCGTGGGCCCTCGAGACCCACATGCGAGATCTGGACCCACACGCGCGGTCCAGATTCTCGCGCCCTAAACAACCTTGACCAGTGCAAAATATCTGAGGGAAGATAACGCTCGCTTCCCTCTCATGAACACAAATGAAAACTCATGACAGAAAACAGAAACAGTCACGAACGAACATGATCGTACATGAACGATCATGAAAGTACACGAACAACATACGAACAGTCATGAACAGCCCGCGAAGGTCCATGAACAAACATGAACACTCGAGATCTGTGCACAATCATGAAACAACACAAACACACATGAAAACTCGGAACTCCTAGGATGTGCACACGAAACGCACGCAAACAGTCATGAACACTCATGAATGCAACAACACAAAAACACACATAACTTATGAACCGCTAAGGCGATTCACAAATGGTAAACATACAGATGCAAAGCGACAAATGCGCATCTCACAAACCAAAAATTACAAAAAATAAAACGAAATCCTTCAATTTTCACCTTGTTCGATGAATAGGCGACATGTTGACGTGCAAAATATGTTTTGCACCAAAAAAGAAAAGGGCGTGGCACTGCACAATAGGTTACCTCGTTTGAGGTTGGTTAGAGCGGAAGTTTGCGGCTTGCATGCACCCGTACTGAGCAACCTTCTTGGAGTGGAAGTGAGGAGTGTGGCTCTTATGATATATATAATGTTGAGATTAGTCTCTAAAACGGTCATAGGGCTTTCTTCAGCCAACAAAGAAGAAGGGACACCCGTTCTCATTGTTGCTGCAATATATATATAAAAGCCCTAGGACCGTTTTATATATAAAAGATTCATATTTGTTTTTATAATTGTTTGTAGCATGGACTAGTGTAGCTAGATATATCGAACTGTTGGTGGTTTACTAAAGGTCCTGAGCTTGAGGGCGTCGTAACGGCTGTTTGAAGAAAAGAGAGAGAGAGAAGTGGGAGAGGGGTGTTTGAGGCGTCCTCGACCCCAATACATGATAGTGGGAGCGGGGTGAAACAATAGCGGGTTGTGAAATGCAGCGCGACACAGAGGGGTGAGAGACGCAGCACGACAACGAGGGACGTGTGTTAAACAATAAGGATGTACAGGTGGTAATAATTTGGATGATCATGAAGGTTCTTGTTGAAGCTGAAGGGCTAGAGGGAGACGAGGGAGCGTGAAGGGGAGGGGCAGGGGGGGGAGGGGGTTTGGTGGCGAAAGATTTATGGTATGGGTGTATGGTTGTAAATAGCAAAATGACGGGTTTCGTATTACCATGGGGTCACACATGGGCATCGTCGAGTCCCGAAGCGATGCGGCGTGGCGGCCGAAACGGTAATATGCGACCTTTACGGACCCCGTAGGTGTGTCGTGAATGTTTACCGAGGATGGTTGGTGACATCACCTGTAACATTAGCACAAAAGGAAAGTGTCAAATAGGTTTACGAGATAGGCAGTGATAAGTTGCAAATGTGCTACAAGTCTCACATAAAAGTCTGCGCGCAGCACCATGCGTCGATGACCGATCGCGGCCCGCCCACCATGTCGGATAGGTGTCACAGGCTCGACAACAGTTGGGCAGCGCCCTCCACCAGATATATCATCGGGCTGCTGCACCGAACTATGGCTCCTTGACGCGTCCTCAATAATATCATCAACGACGCCATCCCCTAATGATCGTTGCCAGTCCGCCATGATCCGAGTTACTTGCGGTACTCGTGTGTGATAGAAAGTGACCAATCTATCCATTGAGTTATTCCAATGCAGGACAACGAGAGCCACCCGTGCCACAAGACTACCCTGGAACCGAATACGCTTAGGGGCGTATTTGAGGATCAGGGAATGGAATGACTCGTTGACAGAGCCGCAGGCTACGTGAACAAAAGGTGCCACCTTGTCCGGCGATAGCTGTTTCTTGAACCAGGCAAGAACCGCCTTGTGCGTGTCTGATCCATGCTCGTAAAGTGCACATTCCCTCCCCCATTTTTTTATTACAAACTTGGGAGGGACACATCCAGTCTTTGCACACCCGGAGTGGTCACCCGTCCAATGGTTTGGTGTCGTCCCAAGTTCCCTCGCCACATCAGCGGGACTCATAGGTTTGCCCTCTTTCTTCAGCGTGCCGCAGCGCATCATCACATGGAAGAAATGCGAGCCAAAACGCAGCGCCACAGTATTCTCTTCATTGCCTGCACGTATCCCATCTCCCCGTTTTCGTTTCCGGCAAGTCCACCGAGGCAAAGTCTGTCCGACATTGTTTGTTGATATTTCACCATCGTGCATTCGTTGTCGCATCCATTCAACGTCTCCGTTGCGCCGGAAACACCCATACCAACATCTCTTGATGAACGGCACCATTGGAAGAACGCGTAACTTATTTTTTGGACCATGACGAGTAGGAAAAAAACACTCAGGTAAGCATCCCTATTTGTCAATCCGTCAGCGTCGGCCCACGGAGTCGTCCCACCAATAAACCGTGAGTACCCGCCTGCGCCAGCATGTGCATGCACGATGAATGCACTAGCTACCGACGAGGGACACGTGACGTGCACTGGATGCAAATCATATCCCCAAAGCCCCTCCACATCCGCCCACTGCACATCAACTTGTGCAATGCCCGCTGCCGCCTCGTCAACCACATCATCACTCGCAGTGGACCGAATATCTCCGGCCGAGCCAGAACGCACCGCGTCATAACCCACTGGGACATCTACCGCCCCCTGTTCCTCCCCCCCACTCTTCGCACCTTTTGCAGCTCCGGAAACTTCCACTTTGCTTCGTCGGGTGTCATGTGCACATAGGTAATGGTACCCATGGAATTGCACACTGATCGCACAAGAGCCGCTTTGAGTGATGCCTTCGCCTCTTTCTCCAAACGTTTTTTGTGCAACCATTGCATCAGCCCTTCCACCGTAGCCAACCACAGCTCGTCAATACAACCAGCCTTATCCCCAGCTACCGGCAGCCACACCGAATCCTGAAGCTCTAGGAAAAACATTTGTACAGCTTTTTCTTCATGTGCCACCAATCCACCTGATGTTTCAGTTTCCGCTCCATTGCAGCGCCTCTGAATGTAGTCACTTGATCCGAAACAATTCCTTCCATGTCAAATCCCAACAACGTCAACTCATCAACCCCTTTGTCAAATGCAGCCCGCTCCAATCGCACAGATGAGGTATCATCAACCCCTTTTCTTGTTGTCACACAGTACGAGATCTTCCGAGTCACAACATCCATGAACGACACTGTGCACCACTCACCCTCTCGGACATGTAACCACCAACCATCCACTGTCACCCATTCTCCAGGAATATCTCGTTTTCTCATCCCTTCCCGCACCGCTGCTGTCAACCTATCCGCCTCCCTAAGAATTGTTTTTCACAAGCCATTATCGTCCCCGAGGTACTTATAGAGAGTGCCTTTTCCAGGACATGGAATGCCGAAATTGCGGCTGAACTCCCACATCTGTTGATACCCCATCCTGGCGAGCACAAATGCTCCTACAAATCTGGAATGGAGTATGGGCACAATCGCACCGACACCAGCTCTCCTTTTCTCAACTAAATGATTAGTGCACAACAAGAATTCCACACCGTGAGAGCACACTTCACATTTCCAGATAATGCCCACTAATGCCCATGAAAATATCCAAGACCTCAAAGACATGGCTCCTCCGCATGTTTGTTAATGCGAGCACACCAACCGACATCCCTCGAAGAACCCAACAACAGAACGCGGTTCGACGGGACATGCCCGTTGTTCAGAAACCTCACTGGTGAGGTAGGCTAGTGCCTGGTGCCCGTCCCACGCGCGATCGGGCGCGGTTGCTTGCAACTAGGCCAAGGGGCGGCATGGAGATCAGCATACAACAGAAACACAAAAGAGAGGATGTCAGAGTATTTGAAGGCCTGGTTTGCATGAAATGTATCATGCGTCGACCTCCTATTCAATCATGTTAGATGCTTACAGGTCCTCTAGCATGCCAATTTTCGCCGACGGTGTCGCTGCAAGCAATGGTACGTGGTCGGGGGCGGAGTGTATGCACTCTTGATCACCACATTCACTGTTGGATATATCTTGCGCCATTGGATTAGGTGAATCTGTCCCATTCTCCACCCCATCACGAAAAGCTGACTCGATGACAATCCCCGACCCGAGACCACATGCGGAACAACGACATCGGTAGGATCAGATGATGCGCATGAAGTGGAAATGGAAGGCTAGAGATTGCGGAGTGAGCCGACGTCTCTCTATGATTGATATCTCAAAGGCACAAATCTCATTACCTCCATAGCGTTGTAGAGAAAATGTATTGCCACGCCCTGATCCTCCCCAAGACAAGCCTTCCACAGGTCTTGGTCTCCCGCAAAGATCCAGCCACATCGGAAATGAAAATCGGATGCCAGACAAGTCCCAATTCGGCCGTTCCAACAAATCTGTAACCTTCTCGTAACCTCCATGAGCTCGCCCTTTATATATGCGACTGTACTCATGGCGGTGCATCTCGACCATGGCGCCCATTTGCGTGCGCTCTGACTCAGAATCTGGGTGGAATTGGGTGCACCAAAGAATGTACACAATACTCATATTCATCGGAATGAGCTCAGCATTAGAGTATGTGTGGAAGCGCAACCATTTTCAACGTACCAGCGGCCATGCCTGCTGTTATGAGTCGAAGTGTGGCGTCTAGTGCCGCCTCTGTCAAGAAACGAATAACGTCGTCGGGTGTCGCCATAGTCTCGCCAGCAAACGAAGCAGACAACCCCACGTGTAGCAGGCACAGCAGAGGGCGCGTATGCCTCGATATGTTCACGCTTCCCTTCGTTGCATCCTTCCATGCTTGCGTTGCTGGTTGTATAACTGATCGACTCACATTGGCCATAAGGGGGAAATTACACCACCAAGAGGTTATGCAATGGCATGATCGGTGAGAGAGATACACAAGTGGAATGATGGGCAAGAGGGCTCTACTGAAGCTCTGGTTACACCCACTTACATGAATTTCCGTGATCCCCCCACAGGCTCAACCTCATCTCTCACCAGGTCGTTGCACTAGACTTCACTTCTTCTCCATGATCTCATAATTCCATCTCATTTCTCCCAACCTTCCCCAACCCCCTCTTCCTCTTCCCAACAGCCACAGACATCTTTTCTTGCACGCTTCTCCTTCTCTCTCCTTCTGGAGAGGCTATAGACTTCATTATTTTCATGCCGTATGCGGCTGTCGTGCTGGAGATACAACCCTCCTCCCATCCCTCGTCATCCCTCCACGTCGCCCTTGGTCACCACACTCACTTCTGCAAGTATCGGATCCTTCACGGGCTGCCCTGCACCTTTTTGTGCGAATGCCATTGCCATGATCGATCATGTGAATGACACTGTGTATCAATGGTAAGTGAGTGTGTGTAGGTGCACGAGATTGAGTGGGTGAGTGAGTTCCCGAGTGATGGTTGAGAGATTGAGTTACCGAGTGGGTGAATGAGTGATTGAATGAGTCGCTGAGATGTTGGGTGAGTGAGTGGCGTGGGTCAAAGTTTGTGTTTGAGTGACTGGAGAGTGTCAGATTTTGTGATTGTCCGAGTGGACGAATGATGCAGCTGCTTGGTGTCATTTATGCCAGGGTTAACGAGATTATACATGATCCTTGTATCATGAATCCAGTGCATGAGCTGTTGGATGCACGTCATTCTGAGTGCATGTCATCCTAACGTCCTGCCAAGTGCTCGTGCTATTCATGCGTGCATTGTTTGCATGAGCATATGTCATTGTGCATGGCTGTTGGATATTATCATCTCTGGATTTCTCCTGCATGATCAAGCATTTAAACTTGGAGAAAACACAGAGATGATAATATCCAACAGCCATGCACAATGACATATGCTCATGCAAACAATGCACGCATGAATAGCACGAGCACTCGGCAGGACGTTAGGATGACATGCACTCAGAATGCCGTGCATCCAACAAACTCCCCCTCAGACTAATGGACTGCATGCACACACACTCATACACATGCAAACTCTCATGCACACAATCACACATGCACTCATGACACTGCTGCCCACACTAGTGCAATGCCATGCCACACATCTTAGCACACTTCCAATGTGCGCTTTCGGGAAGTCTCTTGGTGAGAAAATCTGCCGCCTGCTTGCTAGCCTTCACATGGTGAAGCTCAACAATCCCCTCCTTCACCATCTGCCTCACCCAGTGCCACTTAATCTTCATGTGCTTGTTCAGCCCATTCAGGATAGGATTATTGGCCATGCCAATAGCAGCCTCGCTGTCGGAGAAAAGTGGTGTAGGTCCCTCCTGTTTAGCTCCCATGTCCTCCAGCAGCTTCCTCAGGAGCACGATCTCCTTGATGGCATGGTACATTGCCATATACTCTGCCTCTCCGGAAGACTGAGCAATCTCACTCTGCTTCTTGGACCTCCAGCTCACTGGTCCACCTCCGACCATGCACACAAAGCCGCCAACTGATGACTGATCCTCCTCCTCTGAGGCCCATGTAGCGTCGGTGAAGCACGACAGCTTCAAGGTTCCAGGCGTGATCCCATCTGCTCCAATCTGTTTCAGCTGGCCGCCAGCTGAAAACTGCACACCAGCAGATGCCGTTGATCCGAGGTAGCGCACCAAGCGCTTTGCCACCTCCAACTGCTCCTCAGTGGGCTGCTGCACAACTCTGGCCAGCTGCCCCACTCCAAATGAAGCATCAGGTCACGTATGCACAGCTGCATACATCACACTCCCAATGAGTGAATGGAACTCATTCCGCTGCTCATCCTCGATTACATCATCCTCCTTAGCTGCCTTTTTCAGTTTGAAGCCTGCAGGGAATGGTGTCATCACAGTGCGACCCCCAGTCACACCATAGCGCTCCATGACACCAGAGATGTAGTGTGACTGATGCATCTTCAGCCACCTCCTCTCAACATCCCTCTCAATCTGCAGCCCCAAGTAATATTGGACATCCCCCAGCATCTTGCACTTGAAGTTGTCCATCAGCAGCTTCTGTGTCCTCTCAATCTGCTCCATGGAAGGTGAGAACAGCAGTATGTCGTCGACATACACCAGCAGCAAGAGCAGCTTCTCCCCCTCTCCAAGCAGAAACAAGTTGTGATCTTCTTGGGACGTCTTGAAGCCTCCACTCAGCAGCACCCCTTCCAGCTTCTTGTACCAGCACCTGGGCTCTTGCTTAAGGCCATAGATAGCCTTCTTGAGCTTGCACACCCGGCTGGCCCCATCCTCATAGCCGTCGGGCTGCGCCATGTAGATATCCTCCAGCAGTATTCCATTGAGAAATGCAGTGGTGATATCCATCTGCTTCACGTGCCATCCCTTCACAGCGGCGCCATCCAGCACAGTCCTCAATGTCACTGGCTTAACAACGGGAGCGAAGATCTCCTTGAAGTCAACCTTCTCTTTCTGTTGAAACCCCCTGGCGACCAAGCGGCTCTTGAACCGCTCCAGCGCACCATCAGCACCACTCTTCACCTTGAAGACCCACTTGCTGCTGATCGGCCGTCGCCCCTCGGGTAACTCAACAAGCTCCCAAGTCCCATTCTCAATGAGACTGTTGAACTCCACATCCATTGCAGCCTTCCACTCCTCCTTCTGGGGTCCACTCAGTGCCTCCTCCATTGTGGCTGGTTCTCCAGGCAAGGGTGTGAAGAAACAGAAGGTCATCTCCTCATCCTCTCCCTCATCCGCCTGAACCGCCATAGCACCTTGCTTGGGTCCTCCCAAACGGCTGTACTTCAGCCTTGAAGGTGGCGCTGCCACTCTCTTCTCGCGGGTTGCAGTCTGCTGCCCATGTGGTGAAGCTCCTCTTTGCACACTCCTCTTGGTGACCTTGGCGTTTGCAGCAGGCTCAGGCTGAGTTGGTGAGCCCACACGTGCCGACTCATCCTCCAACCCCTCCTCTGCAGCAGGACCAGAAACTTGCTGCTCACCACCGCCACTGTGGTCACTGGTCAGCTCTGACCCATGGAGTTCATCAATGTGCAGCTGAACCTCCTCCACTACAGACCGCTCAATCTCCTGCAGACGCAAGCCAATCTGCACCTGCTGCTGCTCCTGCCAGTCCTTGTACATGACGTCCTCCACAAGCTTGACGTCACGGCTGACCAGCGTCTTCTTGCTCTTGGGGTCCCACATCAGCCACCCCTTCGAGTCAGGAGCCATCCCAAGATGGACAGCCCACACAGCAGCAACTTCCAGCTTGTGCCTCTGTTCCTTAGGCACCATCACAAGCCCCATGCAGCCCCAGACCCGCAACATATCAATGGATGGCTTCTTCCCAAGCCAACGCTCGTACGGCACCCAGTGCTTGTCGCCAACATGCGTCAAGACCCTGTTCTTGACCGTGATGACATGGCGAACAGCTTCAGGCCAGAACTTGTACGGCATCCTAGCCGCCCCCAACAAGGTCTTAGCCGCCTCGCCAATGGTCCGGTTGGCACGCTCAGCAATGCCGTTCTGCTGCGGTGTTCCTGGGCAGGTCAGTTGGTGTCGAATGCCGTTCCTCTTGAGAAACTTGGTGAATTCCGCTCCAAGGAACTCTCCACCACGGTCGCTCCTCAGCACCTTCACCAACCGCATCGCTTGCCGCTCCACCATCGGCAACCAATCCTCCTTGATCGCCGCTGCAGCATCGCTCTTCTTGGACAAGGGACGTGCCCACGTGAAACGGCTCCATTTGTCCACCATGGTGAGGAAGTACAGCACTCCCCCAGTCCCCTCTGTCCTCATAGGACCCACCAGGTCCATGTGCACCACCTCCAAGGGTGCCTTCGCCGATCCCTCCGCACGTGGAAACGGGAACCGCGCAAACTTGTTTTGCATGCACGCCTCGCAGCTGCCATAGTGAGCGCCATCTCCTTGCAGTTGCAGCCCATGCACGCACTTCTCCTTGTGCATCACCTCCAATGTAGATACAGCCACGTCTCCCAATGCCAAGTCTCCCAAGTCGCCGATGCCAAGTCTCCCAATCCGCTTGGCCCGAGGTAGCCGACGCCTTCACCGCCGCACTTCCTCCAACCAGCTCGTCTCCTTGCACACCTTGCTCAACCTCCTCAGTGACGCTCTCCTCCATAGATGCCGCGGCTGCCGCCTTGCCTGATTTCCGCCAAGGGAGGACCGGGATCTGCCACATGCGCTTGTGGATATCTCCCTTCCGCTGCAGGTCCCAAATGAGGCGCTCGTCGTTGTAGGCACGATAGCGCTCCGAGCCAATCGTCTCGGTGTTCACACCCGCATCTCCCAACCGGCCGGTAGAAATCAGGTTCGCGCACAAGTCCGGCACCCACAGCACGTTCTTCAGCCCCACGAGCTCTCCATCCGCTCCTATGAACTTGGCGCATCCCATGCCCATGACCTTGGCCTTGGCACCCGTCGCGGATGTGACCGTAGAGATAGGTGCGGGCTGAATCTCATCGAGTAGGTCCGCACGAGGAGTCATATGCCAAGAGCTCCCGGAATCAATCACCCAATGGGTGAGGGGGTGTAGAAGAACCTTAGCAGCCATAGCGAGGTCGGTTGCGCCTTCGTTCACGAAGAAGAAGAACCCGGCCTTTCGCTCCTCAGATTTTCCGCCTTTCTCCCCATCCTTCTCTCCACTAGCTCCCATGACTCCCCCACTCCTCTTGCCACCATGCTGGTTGCTTGACGAAGGCGGGATCCAATCCTTAGGTCGTTGGTAGCACTTCCGCCAACGATGTCCGCGCTTCTTGCAGTAGAAGCACACCTCCCCTTGACCCCCGCCGCCACCCTCCTTAGGGCTGTCCTTGTTCTTGCCCTTCCACTTCTTCTTGAAGCCACTCTTTCCACCTCCAACTCCATAGCCAGCCCCCTCCTCCGAGCGCTCCACACTCCGCCGCCGCAAGTCCTCGTCTAGGATGCGCGCGCGAATGTAATCCACGCTCCACTGGGGCTGTTGAGAGTTGAGGTTGATCGCAAGGGCAGACCACGACTCCGGCAGCCGTATCACGATCTCCACGCATTGCACGAGCTCCAGGTACACCACACCCCCGCCTTGGAGCTTCGTGAAGATGTCCCGCATCTCATCCAACACCGGTTGCATCGGCTCTCCATCAACGAACTTGATGTCGCGCAGCCGCCGCGCGAGTAGCATGATGCCAGTAGCATGTGTCGGTGAGTGCACATCCAGAAGCTTCCTCCAAGCCTTGGGGCCACACTCTGGATCACCCAAGAGGTCCTTGATGTGGACAAGTTGTCGTCCGCCAACCGCTTGCACCATGAGCATGTACGCGTCGAATGACCGCTTTATCCACGCTCCTTTCTGTTCCGCGGCATCCGGCATCTTCTCCTTCCCCTCCACCAGATCCAATAGCTTGTATTGGGTGTACATCAGCCTCATGCAGAAGCTCCAGTGCTTGTAGTCCTCCCCCATGAACTTCTCAATAGAGAACGCCTTCACAGGATCCACGGTTGTAGGAGATGGTGTAGTAGACGTAGGTAGTGTAGGGTTGGCTGGTTGGTGAGTCCCCACTCCACCACCAGCAACTCCCCCTTGCTCTCCAGCCTCTCTACCTCTAGCCATCTTGCCATTAGCACCTCCGGAGTTCGTACCAGTCATACTGAGGCCTTATGAACGGTGGAAACTTGATAAATCGTTTGGAGAGAACTTCTAGCATGGGTTGCAAATGTTGCAACACCTAGGCAAAACCCAACTAGATTGGATTTTGCATGTGACACCTCAAGGACCTCATGATGAGGGTTGCATCCTTGCTGCTAGGAAGGTTCCTACCATCCTTCCCTAGCTCTTGGAGAACCCCTTCCCTCTCATGGTTCTCTTGGAGTCCCCAACTCCAACTCTCCATGCCCTAATGTTTGTACTTCCTCCACCATTCTAGTTATGCGGCTGTTGGACGTTTCTAAGTCGTTCTCACTCTCTAGACCATCTTTCTAAGTGATTCGAATTGGAGATGGTAGCTAAGCCTAAGGCGCATAATCCTACTGAGCGGATTTGCGTTTAGTTGAGAAATGAGTTCCTCGTAAGTTCTCAAATTGACGGATCCTGAACAACATGAGCAACCATTTGATTGACTACCACCACCTCAAGGACTTCTCAACAGCAGCCCAGAGTCGATTAAACCGTTTAAAGACGCTTCCCTCCTTGCCTGCCCTCCCGCGTTTCCTCCTTGCCTTTTTTATTTCCTAGAGACGGTCTTGTCAAGTGAAGGAACAATGTGACAGGGCAGCCATTGGGAATGCGAGCGAGCATTGATGTCATGTCCTTCCGTGCCTTTAGCGGAAATAGCTAGCACATGTGGCTCCGGCAACTGCAGCGACGGTGACAGCAGCAATGCCAACTGCCATAGCAGCAATGACAGCGTGAGCAGCAGCAGCAGCAGCAGCAACACTGGTGGCAGCAGCGGTCGACAGTAGCACCGACGGATCCAGTGAGCCGCAATACGTGTGGGCGCTGTTCCCACTGGCAGTGCTGTTTGAAAGTGGATGTTTGATGTATGGGCGGAGTACCTTGTACGTTGGAAAAATGACGATGCGGGGGCAGCGAATGAGAATGAGGTGGAGGTGGTGGTGGGGATGATATGCGTGCCGGAAGCAGATGTGTTTGGGGAGGGGACCGTGCATGCCTGTGGCCAGGACGGCGTTTTGACCATCGCATGCTCCTCTTACTCGCCTTGATGTGGCATGTGTGTGTCTACGGGAAGGTGCGTGGCTCGGGTCAAGGCATGTGTTTGGATACATTCCAAGCATGCCGCCTGTGTGGTAGGATGATGCCAGGCTGGAGGTATACCTATTTTTATCCAACATTTGCCTGTTTCTTTGTCGGCTCTTAACATGTACGGTTCGTGTTCCAACCCTGAGCAGGACCTTTCTACTCATTCCACAACCCTTGTTTTTGTGACACCAATGTGTTGTTTATTTTTCTTCCCAACTTTTAATTGTTTGCCTCCTGCCTCTGTATGGTCTGGCGGCATATATACAGTGGAACGTGTGCTGACATGGCCAAATCCAAATGCTTGTCCGACCACGAGCTCACTTGCCTCCTCGCCGGAGTCGATCTGGTTTGGGATGAGGATCGGCATGCATTACATCTACAGGTGAGGAAAGGCCAAGAATGTTGCGGCTGGGGAAATGCTGGTGTGTCATTGCTGTTGCCGAATCCATTTCCTCGTGCCAATAACACCGTTATCCTCTACAATATTCAATCGCGTTTGAACGCCGTGCTTGTCAAACGTGATCACATTCCCGTCAAGAGCAAGCTCACAAGCAATCTTACGCTCTCATTTCTGCCCTCACAATGCGCTATGCCCTGAGAGACACCCTTCTGTTCCTGTTGCCAAACTCCTTTCCCCTAAAACCATTTTGATATGTTACTTGTGCTTGCGTATCTGTCGCACCATACTCCCTTTCATCCAAACCTCATTGTCGTTGACCGCTGCTGGTTGGAATCTCCCGCATGGCTGTAGCTCGATCATTCCTTTGTTTTCTCACGATCTCCCCAATGCCTATTCCTCTCCCCTCCGTCGTCAATCACCCTGCCTGGTCCTCTCCCGTCATCCAGCCCCTTCCCTCCTTCAACCCCACCCCGTCTACCTCCATAAGCTCTAATACCTCTCTCGATCTCATCGCTGCTATTTTAAATAAATCCCTTTACGTTCCCCGCTCTCTGTGTTGCCTCACTCTCTGATTTTTAATAGCCGCATCATATCTCGTGCATCATCCTCTTCCTTATTCACCGTTGGTACACCACCCTATTACCGCCCTCTTCTTCCACTCCCTCCTCCTCTCCAGCAACATTCAGAATGCGTGTTTCCTCCCACTCCATATCTCTCTCCCGTACATTTTCTCCCTACTTCTCTCTCCTACCGCAGTCTCACTTCTCCCTCTTTGCTGAAAAAAGCACATTTTCCCAATTCCTCAGTTGCCTCTCTTATGATGGCATGCAGGCGACAATGACAAAGCCAGCTTTCGCACACTCTGCTGGTCTCGTGGTGTTGGAAGTTTGTCAACATGAGAATACGTAAAACTGGTCATCTACTATAAATATTGCGTCTATAACATGTGGGATAAACCAAGATGCTTGTTGCTGATGTGCTTACTACTCTGTCATTCTTGTGACCGATGCTTATAATTAGATTTCCAGTAATATTGATTTTTGAGTATGTTAATAACGTACTCCATTTTATTTAATGTAGAATACAATTCCTTTTCCGGTTAAACCCCGCAAATTTGGGATTTTGGTTCATCTGCTACTTTTTTTTATTCATTATTGTTGTTGTTGTTGTTGTTGTTTTTTTTTTTGTTTTTTTTTTTTTTTAGTTTTTGAAATCCGCGTTTAGCGGTTACACCTTTTTTGTATTCAATGTATGCTATTCTTTGAGTGGGTTCGTCGTTGCAAGGGTTGTAACGCGGTTGATCTTTTGTGGTAGGTTGGCCATCGGTTTTTACCTAACCCTGTTGTTACTTCGTGTGCAACAGTTAAGCGAGTCGCTTCCGCATATAATAGTACCGCGTCGCCAGAAAAGTCAACATTCAAGCAGACGCGTGCAACGTTTAGAGTGAACAAGTGAAGTTCAAACTGCGGTTCGTTGCCAGTTGGTGAGTTTGAGAGAGATTGATCTTAGGGAGTCATACGCACACATCAGCAAACTGAGAGCGACAAAAAGGTACAATATCTACACTGTGAAAGAAAACATTGGTAGAACCGTAGTATTTGCAAATTAGTAATTTAGTGGAAATCACACAGGCGTTTCAATGCCCCAAAGCATATCAGAATTACGATGACGATTCCCAGGGACAAAGCGAAAGGAGGAATGCGCATGCGGTATGAGGCTGGGAACGGTGCTCGGTTGGGAGAAGGGTGAGAGGTGCTCGGAGTGAGAGGGCGACAAACTTTACTACCAACGAGACGCAACTAGAAACCGTAAGAGCATGGCAAAGGGATTAGGGCGTGTAAAGTAGTAACGCCGAAAGTCAGTGTCGCACTAAAGTTGTATTGGGCGAATCAAGGCTTCGCTTGTAACGCACGCATGGTCGTATCTTGTAAACAAGCAGTTTCTGAAAGGAGATGGTGGTCAGATTTATAGCTCTGACCTTGACCATGGTCGGATCGATGTGACCGAGGCGCAGTCAAGAGCGAAAAATTGAGGTGTTCGCAACAAGTTGGAACCGGAACGCTTCGTTCACCCAACACCCAATCACCACCATCCAGCTCTCGTCTTGTGCGGTGCGTGCAACAACCTCGTCAAATGTACTACAAAATCCCGACCAAACCAACGCAAATGCACCAACGCACGTTTGTGCAGGCATGGCTCAAAGTAGGGAGCAGTCTAGGCTGGCACATCTGATGAAAGGTTTCTTCACCGGTACCCTGACGCCTTTCTTTGCGACGCTTGCAACACTACTTCCTGAGCTCGCGCAACTTGCCGATGAGGCTGAATAGCGTCTATTCTGGAGGATTGACCGCCGGAAACAACGCCTGTGCTGGATGGAACGCATGCTTGCCTTCACGCCCATGCATCTCTATGCGACCTTGCGTGTTGGTGAGGAGGTTTTTGGATTTCTTGTTCGCAGCTACGAGCGTGATCTATTGGCACGAGACGTGTATGTCAGAACATTGTAGCTTATGCTGTTATGTAGGCTATAGTGGGGTATCCCATAGGGGGTACAACCAATTAGGGTTTCATATTTGTACTCACTTCATTTCATAGTTCATTCATTCTCGTTCTCATTCTCACATGGAATCAGAGCAGGTCCCCTCCTAGGGACTGTTCCTTGGGCCCACCGAAGCGCGCCTCGAGTCGCGCCTGCCTTTTTTTTTAGCGGCCCGTCGAGTCGCACCTAGCGGCCCGTCGCGCCGCCCTTACGGTCGCGTCGAGCCGCCCTAGCGGCTGCGGCGCGCCGCCCTTTTCCCGGCCCGTCGCCGCCCTTACCCGCGGCTTTGCGCCGCCCTCACCGGCGGCTTCGCGCCGCCCCTACCTGCGGCTTCGCGCCGCCCAGGCCCGTCGCCGCCCTTCCCGCGGCTTCGCGCCGCCTCTACCTGCGGCTTCGAGCCGCCCCGGCCCGTCGCCGCCCTTACCTGCGGCTTCGCGCCGCCTACGGCCCGTCGCCGCCCCTTTCTGCGGCCCCGCCGCCTCTCTCGTTGCGGCCCCGCCGCCCGTCTTCGCGGCCCCGCCGCCATCTCTCGCTGCGGCCCCGCCGCCACTCACTGCGGCCCCGCCACCCGTCTCAGCGGCCCCGCCGCCCGTCTTCGCGGCCCCGCCGCCTCTCTCGCTGCGGCCCCGCCGCCTCTCACTGCGGCCCCGCCGCCCTACTCAGCGGCCCCGCCGCCCGACTTCGCGGCCCCGCCACTTCTCTCGCTGCGGCCCCGCCGCCTCTCTCGTTGCCCTTCACTGCGGCCCCGCCGCTCCTCTGCAGCGGCCCCGCCGCCCGTCTTCGCGGCCCCGCCGCCTCACTACCCAGCGGCCCCGCCGTCCTTCTTCAGCGGCCCCGCCGCCCTACGTCAGCGGCCCAGCCGAGCCGCCCAACAGCAGCGCAGCCGAGCCGCCCAGCAGCAGAGCAGCCGAGCCGCCCCGCCGCCGAGCCGCGCTGCAGCCGAGCCGCCCGGCCGCCCACCAGTCGAGCCGCCGTGCAGCCGACCGCCCAGCCGCCGAGCCGCCCAGCTGCCGAGCCGCCCAGCCGCCGAGCCGCCCAGCCGCCGAGCCGCCCAGCGGCCGAGCCGCCCTGCAGCCGAGCCGCCCGAGCAGCCCTGTCCGGTGAGCACAGACCCTCTGTCACTGCGTGCTCTTCCCCTACTCCTTGCACTGCTGGTCTACTGCTGTCATGGCTACCCCTAGTGTCCTCACTTTTGACGCTGAGGGTCGGGCCATTGACTTTGAGGTCTGGGTAGATGACCTACAGCTGTTCTTACAGTGCGATAGGGCGGACGGCCTCTCTCTCTTTGACCTCACCTCTGGCGCTTCCCCTGCCCCTGCTGCTGATGCTGACGCCACTGTTCGCTCCCAGTGGGCCACGCGCGATGCTGCTGCACGTCTTGCTGTGCGTCGCCACCTCCCTACCTCCGAGCGTGCGCACTTTAGTCAGTACAAGAGTGCTCAGACCTTGTACGCCGCTGTAGTCGCGCGCTACTCCTCCCCTTCCACTGCTGCACTGAGCCGTCTCATGCTGCCGTACCTCTTCCCTGACCTTGCTTCTTTTCCCACCGTTGCTGACCTCATTACGCACCTCCGCACTAGTGACACTCGCTACCGCGCTGCACTTCCTGCTGACTTCTGCACCGCGAACCCCCCCCCCATGTACATCACTCTGTACTTCCTAGTCACTCGCCTCCCTGACTCCCTTCGAGTAGTCAGGGACCACTTTCTCTCAGTCTGTCCCACCACACTCACTGTAGACCTCCTCGAGAAGGCCCTCCTCGCGATAGAAAAGAGCATAGTCGCTGTAGGAGCCTCTCGAGGTGACCCGCGCACCCCCATCTTTGAGGGGTGTTCTCCCTCCCCCCTGCTGCCCTCTGTTGCCTCTGCTGCTTCGGCCGACCTTCTTGGTCTTGAGTCGGTCGGTGCGGCGTCTGCCCCTAGCGGGAGACGCCGCCCTGGCAAGGGCAAGGGGGGCAAGGGAGCTGGAGGAGCGGGCGGTGGAGGTGGAGGTGGAGGCAGTGGGGGGAGTGGGGGTAGCGGTGGAGGTGGAGGTGGGGGTGGGGGGTTCGGTGGCGGCAGTGGAGGCGGAGGCCGCGGCGGCGGTGGCGGTGGTAGCGGAGGTGGCGGAGGAGGCGGCGGTGGAGGAGGCGGTGGAGGCGGCGGCGGCAGTGGAGGCAGCGGAGGCGGTGGAGGCGGTGGGGGTGGCGGTGGAGCTGGTCGCGGGTCTTTGCAGAGGAGTGGCTCCGGTGGTGGCTCGCGCCAGCAGCAGCAGCGTGGTCGTGCGACCCTGTCCCCTCAGCAGCTCCGTGAGTGGTACACTGCACGCCAGCGGGGTGGGGGTTTTGGTCCGTGTACCTACGTCCTGCGCACCGGCGACCGTGCGGGTGAGCAGTGTGGGGGTGCGCACCCCACTCCGCGCTGCTTTGGCCGCCTGACGGACGCATGGCGTCACCAGTTCCCGGAGGCCTCCGAGATCCCTCGCTGGGACGAGCTGTCTAGGGCGGGGGTTGCCATCTTTGATCTGGACTTTGATGCTATTCTCTCTGCCATGTATGCTGTGGCTATTAGTGATGAGGGTGACTGTTACCGGTGTTTCCAGCCCGATCCGGGCATTGAGACTGTTGCTCTAGGTACTGGTGAGGCTGCTGCCCTAGGTGCTTACGACGCTGCTGCTCCAGGTGCTGGTGTGTCTGCGTCCTCAGGTACTGGTGAGTCTGCTCTCTCAGGTACCGCGTCGGCTTCGGCCTCTCTCACCTTCACTCTTGACTCTAGGGCGTCTCGCTCCTTCTTTCGGGACCGCACCACACTCACGCCGCTTAGTCGGCCGGTTGCGGTGTCTCTGGCTGACCCCTCTGGGGGTCCGGTCCTGTCTCGTTTCTCCACAGTCCTCCCGTGTCCGGCGGCTCCCTCTGGCACCCTGTCTGGTCTCTACCTCCCCTCGTTCTCGACGAACCTGGTGAGTGGTGCTGACCTACAGGATGCGGGTGTCCACCAGTTCACTCCTGCACGTCAGCGAGTGACCCACTGTACAGAGGCTGGCACAGGCCGACACCTGGCTACGTTCACCCGTCAGCCGGGGTCGAGCCTGTACACTCTGACCACTGCGTCTCCTCCAGTTGCTGAGTCTGGTAGGGTAGTTACGTCGGGTCAGGTGTTTGCTGCGGCGTCCAGGTCTGGTCCTGAGTCTGCCCCCTGTTCGTGTCGTCTCCTGTCTCACGAGACTCTCCTCTGGCACCACCGCCTTGGCCACCCCTCTCTGCTTCGGCTCAGAGGTATGGCCTCCCGTCTTCTTGTGTCCGGTCTCCCCCGGTCCCTCCCTCCCCTTCCTCAGGGCCCTGGCCCTGCCTGTGTCCCCTGTGTCGAGGGGCGCCAGCGTGCTGCCCCTCACTCCTCCCAGTTTCCTTCGACAGAGGCCCCGTTGCAGACACTTCACATGGACGTGTGGGGCCCAGCCCGCGTCCGTGGACAGGGTCACGAGCGCTACTTCCTGCTCGTTGTTGACGACTACTCGCGTTACACCTCAGTCTTCCCCTTGCGCAGCAAGGGTGATGTCACTGAGGTGCTGATCGACTGGATCCGCGCAGCTCGTCTCCAGCTCAGGCAGAGCTTCGGCTCGGACTTTCCTGTTCTGCGTCTGCACTCGGACAGAGGCGGAGAGTTCTCCTCTGGCCTTCTGCGTGCCTACTGTCGTGCACGGGGCATCCGTCAGACCTTCACGCTTCCGGACTCACCGCAGCAAAATGGGATTGCTGAGCGCCGCATTGGCATGGTCATGGACGTCGCTCGTACGTCTATGATGCATGCGGCTGCCCCCCATTTTCTGTGGCCGTTTGCGGTGAGGTACGCGGCGCATCAGATCAACCTCCACCCCAGGGTCTCCAGGCCGGAGACCTCCCCAGCCTTGCTGTGGACCGGGAAGGTTGGCGATGCGTCGGCGTTCCGGGTCTGGGGATCTCGGGCGTTTGTCCGCGACCTGTCTGCGGACAAACTATCCCCTCGTGCTGCTCCTTGCGTCTTCCTGGGGTTCCCCCCTGACGCGCCTGGGTGGCAGTTTTACCACCCCACCTCTCGCCGTGTTCTGTCCTCCCAGGACGTCACGTTTGACGAGTCGGTCCCCTACTACCGCCTCTTCCCCTACCGCACTCCGTCCCTCCCCCCACCCCCACTCTTCCTGGTACCAGGTCCCCCCCAGGTAGACCCCCTCCCCCCTCAGGGTCCTGCCCCTTCAGGTGTGTCCCAGGTAGACGCAGTCGAGCCTGTCGAGGTCACTGGTGACTCTGGTGCTGCTGAGGGTGCTGAGGCTGGGGGTGCTGTGCCTGGGGGTGCGGAGCCTAGGGGTGCTGGGCCTGGGGGTGCTACGTCTGGGGGTGCTGAGCCTAGGGGTGCTGAGCCTGGGGGTGCTGAGCCTCGGGGTGCTGAGCCTGGGGGTGCTGAGCCTGAGGGTGTTGAGTCTGGGGGTGCTCAGCCTAGGGGTGCTGAGCCTGGGGGTGCTGAGCCGAGGGGTGCTACGTCTGGGGGTGCTGAGCCTAGGGGTGCTACGCCTGGGGGTGCTGAGCCTGGAGGTGCTCCGCCTGGAGGTTCTCCGAGTGCTTCGTCTCGCCGGGAGCCACTTTCTCCACAGGAGCTGCGTGAGTGGTTTGCCCGGCGCTGGAGGCGTGCTGCTGGTGCTGGAGGTCCTTCGGCTGCTGAGGGTGCTGCGGTCGCGGGTCCCGGAGGTGCTCGTCCTGGGTGCACTGGAGCTGGTGCTGCTGAGGGTGTTGGCGCTGAGACTACCGCTGGCAGTCCTGCTGGGGGTGCTCCTGGTGCTGCTGGAGGTTCTGGAGCTACTGGTGGTACTGCTGGAGCGGGTGCTCCTGCTGAGGGTTCTGGTGCTGTCCCTGCTGCTTCTAGCGTCGCCGCGCGGCCTCGACCGTACTTCGTTCCACTCCTGCAGCAGGTTCTTGGTCTTCCACCTTCTACTGGTCCTCCTCCTCCCTTAGAGTGTCCACATCCTGTCTCGTCCCAGCTACAGTTGCAGCCTACCTCCCCTTTGCCTGCTCCTTCTCCCTACACTGGTCCTACTGGAGGTCTGGCTGAGCGTCGTGAGCCTGCGTCTCGCCCTGCGTCGCCTGTCCGTGCTGCTCGCACTAGTGGTCGCGGTTCGCGTCAGCGTCCTCCTCCTGTCCCTGGCACGCACCGGATGTCTCTGCGTCCGTCCACGGCTCCTCTGCGTGCCCCTTTGCCTTCTCCTCCTGAGTCCTCTCTTCCTGCTCTTGCCGACCCGGAGTCGGACTCTCTTCGTGCTGCCAGTCCTACTGTCACGCGTCTTCTTGCTACTGTTGTCACTGACCCTTCTTTCGAGTCTACTGCTGCGTCTGCTCTCGTTACTGAGCTCGTCGACTTTGCTGCTCGCTGTCGCTTAGACTACGCTGCTAGTCTTGTCGCTGAGTCTGAGTCTGTCTGTCCTCCGTCCGTCGGGGGTGAGTGTGCCCTTGGCAAGGACGTCCTTGAGGACAGGCAGGAGGAGTTCCAGTGTCTGGCAGCTGCCTCACCTCATCTCGTGTCCGTACTGCTTACCCCTGAGGGAGACCCGGATGCACTTGACATCCCGACTCCGCGCTCTTACGCGGAGGCGATAGAGGGTCCCTACTCCTCTCAGTGGCAGGCAGCTATGGATGCAGAGATGGCTTCCTGGAAGTCCACAGGCACCTACGTTGACGCTGTCCCCCCTCCTGGGGCGAACATCGTCAGTGGCATGTGGATCTTCAGGGTGAAGCGGCCGCCGGGTTCTCCGCCTGTCTTCAAGGCGCGTTACGTGGCTCGTGGCTTCAGTCAGCGGCAGGGAGTTGACTACTTTCAGACCTTCTCCCCCACCCCGAAGATGACCACTCTTCGGGTACTGCTGCACGTTGCTGCTCACCGTGACTACGAGCTGCACTCTCTTGACTTCAGCACAGCTTTCTTGCAGGGCAGCCTGCACGAGGAGATCTGGCTGCGTCGCCCACCTGGCTTCACTGGGTCGTTCCCTGCTGGTACCCAGTGGAGTCTCCGGCGTCCAGTCTACGGTCTCCACCAGGCGCCACGTGAGTGGCACGACACACTGAGGACTACGCTTGCGGCTCTTGGGCTTGCTCCTTCTACTGCCGACCCGTCGCTGTTTCTACGCACCGACACCTCTCTGCCGCCGTTCTACATCCTCGTGTACGTCGACGACTTGGTCTTTGCCACAGCTGACACTGCTGGACTCGCCTACGTGAAGTCCGAGCTGCAGAAGAGACACACGTGCACAGACCTGGGTGAACTGCGCAGCTACCTTGGCTTGCAGATCACCCGGGACAGAGCACGCCGCACCATTACCCTGACTCAGTCACACATGGTGCAGCAGGTCCTTCAGCGCTTCGGCTTCACGTACTCCTCGCCTCAGGCCACTCCTCTGTCTACTCGCCACTCGCTCTCAGCTCTGCCTTCGGATGAGTCCGTAGAGTCGAGTGGCCCGTACCCAGAGCTTGTTGGCTGCCTCATGTACCTGATGACCTGCACACGACCTGACCTTGCATACCCTCTTAGCATTCTTGCACGCTATGTTGCTCCTGGGAGACACAGACCAGAGCACATGGCTGCAGCGAAGAGGGTGTTGCGCTACTTGTGCAGTACGTCGGGCATGGGGCTAGTGCTTGGAGGGCGGAGTCCAGTGGTCCTCACTGGGCACGCGGACGCTTCTTGGGCTGACGACCAGGCTACGCAGCGGTCGTCACAGGGTTACACCTTCAGCCTTGGTTCCGGCTCTGTTTCGTGGCGGGCTACTCGCTCGTCTTCTGTTCTTGGCTCGAGTTGTGAGGCTGAGATCTACGCCGGGGCCATGGCTGCACAGGAGCTTCGCTGGCTCACCTACCTGCTGACCGACCTTGGAGAGCCGCCTCGTTCTCCTCCAGTCCTGTACGTAGACAACAAGGCCATGCTGGCCTTGTGTCGAGAGCAGCGACTGGAGCACAGAACAAAGCACATTGCTCTCCTACTTCCTTTCTCGTGAGCTACAGCAACGTGGACAGTTGCGGCTTGCGTACGTGGCCTCTGAGGCCAACACTGCTGATGTCTTCACCAAGGCACTTCCGCCTTGTGATCATCAGCGCTTCTGCACTCAGCTGGGTCTTGTGCCCGTCTTGCCTCACTTGCTCTCCTCTTGACCTTGCTTGTACTCTCACATATATATATACCTGCTCTTGCTTGTCTAGCTTTATATATATGTGTGTACTCTTGCATGTGAACTGGCCGTGTGGCCTTGACCCTGTGCTCGGACTGTGTGGTGACTTTGTGATCCACCCTGAGCTTTCCTTTGCTTTGCTTTGCTTGACTGGTCTTGTGACCCCTTGTTCTCCCCCACTTTGCCTATGGGGGTGTGTCAGAACATTGTAGCTTATGCTGTTATGTAGGCTATAGTGGGGTATCCCATAGGGGGTACAACCAATTAGGGTTTCATATTTGTACTCACTTCATTTCATAGTTCATTCATTCTCGTTCTCATTCTCACAGTGTATGGTCTTAACACCCGCCTGCGTATTGCGATCTTGCTAACCCACTTTGGAAGTGGGTCAACGTACCGTGAGCTGGGCCTGATGTTTGAACTGAGTTTACACACGTAGCCGTGTTGTTTTCGTTTCCACCGTAGACACCATTGGTGTCGTTGATCCCTGATCCGGATGGGGCGCTATTGTTACCTATAGGCAAATCCATGGAGTTGTTTCTAGAGGAATTGTTCTCACCGTTTGTGAGGCGGTTGATATACGCAAGCATCGTCTGCTCTTGTTTCTCCAAGCAATGTTATGTCAGCTCTCTGAAATGTGTAGAGCCAAGCCGCGTATTGACCAGACAACACATTTGGGTTGTCACCAGGTTTCGGCTACCACACCATTGTGCAGTTCACACGATGTGAACATTGACCGAGCGCTTTGACACCTTTCACGGAGTAGCGCCCAACGTGACATGCTTGGTCGTCCTTTTGGTCACGTGCATTGGGCGTTCCGGGTTTAGGGTTGGAGACGTTCTCAATTCCCTTAAAAATTTTCGTATAGCTCGCGAACCTGTTACCGCGTTCGCTTTTGCCCAAAACCCTCAAAAGAGCGACCATTTTCTTCGGGCTTAACAAATTTACACGCCCTTAGTATAGTCACAGAGTCAAGCGTGCACTAGGACACGACGTGTCTTGGATTCTGCAGCGCACACAGCTGTCGTTGCAACAGCCGCATGATTCACTGAAGTGTTTCCAGTCCCCATGCACAGACCCACCACAGATGTTATTACATGTGCAGCAACAGGCATAACGGTAGCCGGCGCTGCTGCTTCTCTCACAGCATGAATGCTATGGATTGTTGCAACGGTCCCTGCAAGTGACGACTGAGCTGCTTGTGTCGCAGTAACAAGGTTCATTGCTACTAGCATTACAGCATGCCTAGTGAATTCTGCTACTATCACGTCAGTTGTCAGCACTGCATCAACTGTCACATCCACTGTTGTCACATGGGATTAATGTCACAATATGCGGTCACTGCTGCTCACCTCACAGCATGTGACTTGTCAACCATCCCTGCCTGGTACGGCAGTCACATCATCGCTTGTTCCTGCTGCCTAGCATATCGCAGGTGATGTATGGCTGCGGCCACAGTAACATGCGTCACTACTCCTAATGTTTCTACTGCCACGTCACACCTGTTACTCTCACGGCACGTGTAGGGGGTGCTGCAAATGTCAAAACCACTGTCGTCTCTACCGCGACTAACACAGCATGCGTCATCACCCTTGCAAGAACCAAGGCAAGGGAGTTTGACAGCTGCTACTGTCACTGCATGAACACGTCACTGCGGCAAATGTAGCAGCAACCCATGCTGCCCCTCCCTTTGCCCGGCGCTGGTTGTCATGCACCCAGACCTGCTGCCTTTGCACAGCGGTGGTTGTCATTCCTCCCCACCCAGTCCATCCGCCTCCTGCTACCTTAGGCACATTACCACTGGGTGCTGCAGCCTATGCACTGCAGCTGGACTCGTTCATTCCTCTCCATCCGCATGCACATCATCCAGCTATCCGCAGGACGTGTTGCTGTAGGCATTGCACGTCAGAGTTAGTCCGTCATCCATCCATCTGGGCTGCCACGGGCACAACAGCACATCGCACCGCAGCCTTTGCAGGCCAGTAGTCATCCAACCATCCCTGATTTCACAGCTATCCGCATCACTAGTTGCTAATGCCTTTGCACAGTGTGGGGGTGTCATCCACCCCTTACAGGTTCAGGCATAGCGGTACTTGGTCGTGCTGCCTTTGCACTGCGGTAGTTTGTCAACCAACCATCCCTCTCTGGTGCCTCATGCTCAGCAGTGCGAGGTGCTGATACATGTGCACTGCAGTTGTCTCTCAACCATCCCTGTCTGGTACCACAGGCACATCATCACTAGTTCCTGATGCCTTTGCGCTGCTGCTTTTCAGGTTCGCATGCCTCCCTGGTGCCGCAGGCACAGCAGCACTTGGTGCTGCTGCCTTTTCCGGCCAGTTGCCTTTCGCCCCTTTCTCGATTTCCAGCTCTCCACAGGACTTGTTGCTGCGGCCATTGCACTGAGGTTGACGGTTATGCTGCAGGCATTGCACGACAGAGTTAGTATGTCATCCATCCATCTCAGCGGGCACTGGCACAACAGCACATCGCACCGCTGCCTTGGCAGGTCAGTTGTCATCCAGCCCTCTCTGATTTCACAGCTATGCACGTCACTTGTTGCTTCTGCCTTTGCGCAGTACTGGTTTGCTGTCCATTCATCTCTGGTGCCTCAAGCATATCGGTAATTGGCACTGCTGCCATTGTGCTGCGGTTAGAGGTCAACCATCCCTCTCAGGTTCCTCACGGTCAGCAGTGAGAGGTGCTGATGCCTTTGCACATCAGCTGTTTGTCAACCATCTGTGTCTGGTACCGCAGGCACAACATCACTTGGCGCTGCTGCCGTTGCGCTGCTGCCGTTCGAGTTGGCAAGCCTCGTTGGTGTCGCACGCACAGCAGCACATGGTGCTGCTGCCTTTGCACATCAGTTGCCGTTCACCCCTTTCTGGTGAGAAGTGCTATCCACAGGACTTGTTGCTGCGGCCGTGGCACTGAGTCTGACTGTCGTCCATCCACCTCGGCTGACTCCTGCACAACACCACATCGCACTGCTGCCTTGGCAGGTGAGTTGTCATCCAGCCCTCCCTGATTTCACAGCTATGCACATCACTTGTTGCTGCTCCCTTCGCACAGAGCTTGATTAGTGGTCCATCGATATCCGGTGCCTCAGACATAGCGGTACTTGGCTCGGCAGCCTTTGCGCTTCGGTTGTTTGTCAACCAAGCCCGTCTGGTACTGCAGGCACATCTGCACTCGTTCCGACAACCTTTGCGTTGCTAATGTGTGGGTTCGCATGCCTCGCTAGTGCCGCAGACACAGCAACACGTGGTGCTGCTCCCTCCCTGCCTTCGCTGCTCCACTGCCCAACCCCCACCCTCCCACCAGCCGTGAACTACGTGGCGGTGACAGAAGCGCTACAGGCATCACCGTCGGTGGTGAAGGCAGCTCTGGCAGCCGACAACCTGCTGTGCGCCCAACGGGTTTCTGGTGGTGCTGGTGGTGATGGTGGTGGTCCTCTCAAACCGCTCCCGCTCCTCCCTCTCCAAACAAAGAAGACGCTGCTCATGTGTCAAGAAACGTACAGTGCGCGGTGTAGGCGCCGAGGTGCCAGCGCCTCCAGCTCCAGCACCCCCAGAAACAGAATCTCCAACGCCAACACCCCCAGGGCCTCTAGTACCTCCGACAGGAACACCCCTTGACTCCGCAGTGACCGGCCGCGGAGGCGAACGAGGAGGGAACTGCGGAACTGACGGGAAGCCAGGGGGTGAGGCGCGGCGAGGCCGCCGACTCAAGGCAGCCGTGTTCTCCACACGAGGGGCCTCCACACCCACACCCCCTGCACCTCCAGAGTCGGAACCACCAGCTTCAGCAGCCCCTGTACCCTCACCCCCCGCAGCTGCACCTCCCGCACCCCCAGACACGACAGGGACTGGACGCTGCGGGGGAGACGACTGCGGAGTGATGTGCGACACACCTGACTGGGCAGGACGCAAAGGGGGGGGGGGGGGCTCAAGGGTGAGGAACATCGGGGGGGAAAAGGTCTCAGAACCTCGGTGGGGGCAACTCCTGTAGTAACTGACCGACTCGTCGAAAGTGACGTCCTGAGAAGCAAAGAGCTGGTAACTAATCGGGTCGTAAAAATGTCAGCCGGAGGCGTCGAGAGGGAAGCCGAGAAAGACGCAGGCACGAGTGCGCGAAGACCACTTGTTCGCGCCAGAAGTGCGAACGTGGGCCACGGAAACCCAGACGCGGTAGTCAGCTGCTACACCCGGGGAACCTGTCCAAAGGGCGTCCGGCGTCACCCGTGGCCGCGCGTCACTAGGCCACAGGTTCAGCTGGTGCGCGGCGTAGCGGACTGCATGAGGCCACAAGAACTGGGGGGCACCAGCATGGCACATGGAGGTCCGGGCAACCTCCATGACCAGGCCGATGCGTTGCTCGGCTACCCCGTTGTGCTGCGGCGAGTCTGGTAGCGTCTAAGACTGGATGATCCCCTGACCCTGACCCTGACAAAACGTCTCCAGGCGTGTGGAAGAAAACTCACCACCACGGTCCGAGTGCAGACGAAGCCCACAAAGGCACTGGGCGCAACCCCTCGCTAGTAGCCACGGCTCGAGGACGGTAGGCACATCGGCCTTCCGTCGCAAGGGTAAAACCGTGGTGTAGCGGGAGTAGTCGTCCACCACAATCAGGAAGTAATGCTCCTGACGTGGGCCAAGGACCGGGGAGGGGCCCCAGACGTCCAAGTGCAGGGTCTGGAAGGGAGCCGTGGTGGGGGGGAACGAGGAGGAGTGAGGGGCAGAGCGCTGCCGACCCCCGACGCAAGGAGTGCGAGCGGGGGAGCGGGGCTAGCGACTCTGGGAGACCTGAGACTAGACGGTGGCGTACCATCCTACTATGACGTGGGAAGGACGGGTGCCCTAGACGGTGGTGGGTGAGTGACCGACAGTCGCACGACAAAACATCTACCTGACCTGACATGACCTGACCTGACCCGACCCACTGTTTGAGTAAAGACCGGAGCCTGGCTCCCTGTGAAAAGTGGCCAGTGGCGCCCCAGTGGTACCGTCTGTGCAGGAGGCAACAGGCTCGTCCAGAGGGAAAGTGGTGACAACTCCTAGGTCGTGGAGGTGACTGACACCCACAAGTTCCTAGAGAACGAGGGGGTGTAGTTACTTGTGAGGAACCCAGAGCGAGCCGCCAGACACGGGAGAGTGGTGGTGCTGTGGGCAACTACAGGTCCCACGGAGGAGTTAGCCAAGGCGACAATGAATGGAGTGTGCAGTGGCGTGAGGTTAGCGCAGTCGCGAAAGAAACAGCTGGACGCTCCAGAGTCTAGGGTGAAGGAAAGGTGTGCAGTCGGTGAGGTCGCACCCGAGCCAGCGACAAAGGCTGGTACTAGACTAGTGGTAGCTGCAGCTCCCACACTAAGAACCTCTGAGGTGCCTGGACTGGAAACTAAACACGCACCAAGACTCGAAACACAAGTCTCAATAGCAGCTGCAGCTCCTACGTACCGGTGTGTGTACTGGCAAGGGACGACAAGGCTCCGCGGTGGAGGCTGCTGGTGACGCTGCTGCTGTTGCTGCTGCTGTGGTGGCCTCTGCTGCTGTCGCGGCCACTGCTGCTGCTGCGGCCACTGGTGTTGTGGCCGCGGCTGCTGCTGCGGCCACTGCTGCCGTTGCGGCCGCCAGTGCTGCTACCACTGCTGCTGTTGCGGCCACTGCTGCTGTTGCCGCTGTCGCCACATCGACATGGCACGCTAGTACGGGGGGGTAGGGGCCAGTCGAGGCGGCAGTACGAGTAGTAGGACGGCTGCTGCCACGAGTGAAGGTAGCATAAGCTATTGCTGATGCGTTAAACGCGGGTGCTGGCGCATGCTGGCGCTTCATAGCAGTGGCTGGTGCTCGCTCATTGTTGATTGTTTTTTGGTTTTGATTAATTAATAATTCTTAATTAATCATGCAGGGCGCGGGCGGCCAAGGTAAGGGACGCGGGCGGCCTAGGAAAGGGGCGCGCGTGACTGGTTGCGCGCAGCTACGCGTGTGCGGTCGCGTGGGCGCGGCTGCGTGAGTTTGCGTGTGCGGCTGCGTGAGTTTGCGCGTGCGGCTGCACACTTGCGGCCGCGTGTGCGACCTGTGTGCGCGCGATTGTGCGTGCGCAGCTGCGTGCGCGCGACTGCGTACTTGCTGGCCCTACGGGGAGCGCGCGGGCAGGAGCTAAGGTTATGGGGAGGGGAGGGGGGTGGGACGGGTGACATGTGATGGGCGATGGGCGACGGGAGTTAGGGTTACGGTCTACGGGAAGGGTCCGCGGGGGCCGCACTATGGGACAAACGAAGGTCCCACGAGGGGGGGGTGGGGGGGGGGGGGGGGGGGGGGTGGGGGGGTGCGCGCTACGGGACGGACGAAGGGCCCGCAGGGGGCCGTGCTACGGGACGATCGAAGGGCCCGCAGGGGGCCGCATTACGGGACAACCTAAGGCCCGTAGGGGGGCCGCGCTACGGGACAGAGAAAGGGCCCCCGGGGGGGGGGGGGGGCGCGTTACGGGACGACCTAAGGCCCACGGGGGCCGCGCTACGGGACGACCTAAGGCCCGCAGGGGGGCTGCACTACGGGGCGGACGAAGGGCCTGCGGGGGCCGCGCCACGGGACGAACTAAGGCGCGCGGGGGGGGGAGGGGGGTGGGCGCACTACCGGACGAACTAAGGCCCGTGGGGGGGGGCGCGCTATGGGACGGACGAAGGGCCATGGGGGCCGCGCTACGGGACGGACGAAGGGCCACGGGGGGGCGCGCTACGGGACGAACTAAGGTCCGTGGGGGGGGCGCGCTACAGGACGGATGAAGGGCCACGGGGCGACGGGACCTGCCGAGGGCGCGACGGCGGACGGTCGGCGAACGGACGGCTAACGGGAGACTAACGGGTGAAACCCTAAACCGAGCGAGCCAACGGGCAGCGAGGACGCTACGGGTGGCTATCGAGCGACGATAGGACGGAAGCCTAAAAACGAGCGAGCAACGAACGGGGCGTGCGAAGGTGGGCCCATGGGAACGAACTAAGCTCTATACCATGTCAAAGGGAGAACTGGAAGAATGAATGACTAGAACGAAGCAGTACAAGGAAACATATAGCAAACCCCTAAAGAGGGGCTGTACCCTCTACTCCATAACTCACTGTAACGCCTAGACTAGACTAACAAACAATATCAAGTATAGTTTGACAGAGCCCACCGAGGTGGTTGGCTGCCCGACATGTATGCAAGCCAAGTTTAACTGTAGTTCGGAGGCAGTGGCCAAGGCACCGCTTGATGCGGTGGTGATGGACATGGTGGACCCCTTGAAGCTTGGATCTGCTGGAGTAGAGTACTTCCTCACCATAGTCGACGTCTACACCCGCATGACTTGGGTGTATGTGCTGTCCAAGAAGAGTGACGTGGCTGAAACGGTGAAGGCGGATTGGTTGCCGATGGTGGACCGGCAACAAGATCGGCTTGTGAAGGAAATCCGCACTGACCGAGGAAGAGAGTTCCTGAGCAAGGATTTCTCCATGTGGTTGAAGAAGAATGGCATAAGGCACTCCCTTACCATGCCATACTCCCATGCAATGAACGGCATCGCAGAGCGAGCGAACTGGACAATCATGGAGTTGGCACGTGGTTTGCTCATTGAAGCCCGGGCTACCCAAATGGCCAGATGCGGTGTATGGCTAAAAACAGAGCCTTGACTCATGTGGGAGCAGACAAATGGGTGCCCTATGTGGAGTGGATTGGAAGGAAGCCAAAGGTGGATATGCTTTGGGTTTTCGGGTGCATGTGCATGGCGCTCGTGCCTAAGCATCTTCAGCACAACAAGCTTGGTGCCAAGGCGATATGGGCTGTGCACTTGGGCATGGGTCAAAACAGGAAGTTGCCAAGGGATTGTTTCTTTGGGACCCATTCACTAGGAAGTTTCTAGTGAGCAGGGACTGCAAGTTCATGGAGAACCTGTTATAGTCACAATAGGCTTGAATGTGCCTAAAACGAAAGATAGAGTGCACAGTCGGATTTTTCACACCGGCTTTAAACGTTCATAGCGTTCTGGTCACAGCTTCAAATGACCTGATTCAACTTGGATCTGGAGCGTCTTAACGTCACCTACAATAGGCAATTTAGATCGCACGATTGCACCAAGTATTGACGACACAGCATCGGTTTGAACGAACGGCACTATGGCAGCCACTATAGTCTTAGAACACAAGATAGGAAGAGTTACGAGTTGGGAATGACTCCAAGCTCCTACAAACCCCAAGAGCCGAGGTACAGTGATGTGGAATAGTGCCACACTGTCCCCAACCAAGAAGGGTCTCGAAACTACCCACCACAAGGGCCTACACCAACTGAAATGTTACACTACACAAAGTAATGTAACTATTTGCATTATCTTGAGGTGTACCCTTTTGCGGGCTTCGAGATCACTTGAGTCTTGACACCAAGGCTCGGGTTCTTCATCACAAACTCATCCTTGAGTTCTTGATGGGTCTGCTGCACACACCTGCGACACGCCGAACGTTCGACACAGGACAAAATAGAAAACCGCGCGAGACACACAAACGACGAAATAGAAACCGCGCGGGACACGCAAAATGACCGCGTAACACGCGACTAGCGATAACTCGCTATTGACTCGACACACACACACTCGACACCATGACTCATCATTCACACACTATTATAAGCATGAAATATATATTATCTCATGCCCTCATACCATTCCATGCACACACACATGCACGCACACGGACAACAAGCCGAGTGCAAACCGTAGGGTTGCACCAACAGAACCTGATGTAGAAGGAGTGGAAGGCGGAGAATGAGGCGAAGATAGGCATGCGGCTTGGTGAGATGAACAGTTCCGGGTTGGAGCATGTGGAGATGCCTTTGGAGCTGAGCAGCAGCAGCACCATCACAAGGCAATCTCCTCTTGTGAATTGGGTAGAGGAGGCCAATGATGGAGAGGAAGAGGGGGAGGAGGTGCAGCAAGTGACCAAGCATGCACCCACACTTCCACCTCGAGCAACGAGTGCTCCTTGGATTCTCGTCACCGCGCAGCAACGCCATGAAAGCCTTCAAGTCCCTGTAGCTGAGGAGGAAGGAAGGGTCGAGAGGAGAATCAAGCCCCTAATAGGCTGACATGTGATGCGCTAGGAAAGCCAGCCAAGTCAGCCTTGGCCGGAGCGGCGCTTATGGGTTGAGATGACGAGGAGAGTGAATACGAGGAGTGTGCGTTCTTCTTTCCGGTGGAGATGTTGGGGGAACTAGTAACTCTCGAAGAGGCCTTGGAGATTAGTGATGATGAGGAGTGGAAGAAGGCAATGGAGAATGATCTGAAGAGCTTGAGGGGAACGGCACATGGGAGTTGGTGGAGCAACCGGAGGGGCGTAAGGCGAAAACGTCCAAGTGGCTCTTCAAGATCAAGACGGATGCCGAAGGCAACATTGAGCGCTACAACTCTATGCTTTTGGCGAAAGGGTACCATCAGAAGGAAAGGGTGGACTTCAAGGAGTTCTTTGCCCCTGTAGTGAAGCCCACAACGCTGCGACCATACTCGCGGGGGCTACCATCAAAAGATGGGTGGTGAAGCAAATGGACAGGACAACGACATTCCTCAAGGGCGTCTTTAAAGAATAATATTTCATGGCGCAGCCAGAGGGGTTTGATGATAGTTTTGGCAGAGTTTGGAAGCTGAAGAAGGCTCTCTATGGGCTGAAGCAGGCCCCTAGGCAATGGTACTTGAAGCTGTGCGAAGTCTTGGAGGAGATCGGCCTTATTTCCTCGTCCGCCGATCATTCCTTGTTCATGCTTGGCGAGGGGGAGCAAAGGGGTTTCATGGTGGTTTATGTGGATGACATTCTCATAGTTTCACCCTCCTCTGACCTTGTGAAGAAGGTGATGCAGAAGCTTCAAGGCAATTTTAAGTGCAAGGCCCTTGGTGACGTCAAGCCAGAGAAGCACCAGCCCTCCCATATCCTACTCAGGCCCCATGCCAACATGGGGGTGCATCCCCAACAAGGATATGCATACACCATGTCGCTCGAAAGGAAGGGGTTTGGTTAGGATGTCTTCTGATTGGCAGTTGGTCTGACACCATCGGAGGATCACCTCACCACCAGCCACTATCCCCCTGATGAAATGCCACCGAACCTGCATCTGCTTGGTGCGGCCATGCAAGCATGCATTTTGTGCAAGGGCAATGGCAGACTGGTTGTCCACAAACACAGGCACTCCACCAGCAAACTCATGCCCAAACTCCCCAAACAATCGCTTCAGCCACATACCCTCTTGGATGCACTGGCACAGACTGATGTACTCACTCTCAGTGGTGGACAATGCAACCACCGGCTGACTCTTGCTTTGCCAAGAGATGGCTGCACCATTGATGCAATAGACATAGCCGGTGTGACTTTTGCGATTAGCTGAATCTCCAGCATAATCAGCATCACTAAAGCCCACCAACTCGACCTGAGGCTCAATGCGTGCGGGGAAGAAGATACATGACTTCACACAACCTTTCATGTACTTCAACACTCTCTTCGCAGCCTGCAGGTGGAATGCATTGGGACAGGAAACCACCTTGGACAGCTGTGACACCACATATGCAATCTTGGGCTGTGTGGTCGTGCTTGCATACATGGGGGACCCCACAATGCTTTGATAGAGCTGAACCAGCTCATCTCTCAGCAAAGGTTCCTTAGCATGTGCATGCACGTCAACCCTGTAGGGAGAGGGGTACGCACGGGGTTAGCCTCAGAAAGGCCAAATGACTCCAGCATGTTGAGAATGTACCACTCCTGATCAATCAAGATGCCGCTCTCATCATGCTCAATCTGCACCCCCAAATAGTACTTAGCCTCCCCCAAGTTCTTCATGTGGAAACGAGAGGACAAGAGACCCTTAACCTTGTCCAGCATGACCATGCTCGAAGACAATAGCAAAATGTCATCCACATAGAAGTAGAGGAAAAGCCTGCCCTCACGCCTCACCAAGTAGTACAAGGCGGGGTCACACTTCGACCTCTCAAAGCCAAAATCCATCAGCGCCTCATCAAACTTGAGGTACCATTGCCTTGGAGCTTGCTTCAGCCCATAGATTGATTGTCTGAGTCAGCAAAATCTGCCAGACCCATCATCAAAACTAGGGGGCTGCCTCATGTAAAGCTCCTCCTTCAAGATCCCATGAAGATAGGCAGTCGTCACATCCATGTGATGGATGTGAAACCCCAAGGAGGCTGCCATCCCAAGGGAGGCCCTGAGGGTAGTAGGCTTACCCAACGGGTAAACACCAGGTCATAGTGAACACCCCGTGTTTGAATGTTCCCAATGGAAACCAACCTAGACTTAGGCCTCTCAATACTGCCATCAGCCTTGTGCTTGTACTTCCACACCCACTGACACCTCAAGACTTCCATTCCAGGTGGCACACTAGCTGGATCAACCAGCTCAAAAGACTAGTTCAGCCTATGGGACTCAAGCTCCTCACGCATAGACTCGACCCACTCAGGACGAGAGAAGGCCTCCTTGACCGACTTAGGCTCATGCACCTGACCCATAAGATAAAAATCAAGTCCATGCTCACCCCCATCAGCATCCACAAGCATGCACTCCTCCCAGTCATGCACCTCATGATCATGCATGCAAGCATACTGTGCATTTGGAGTGAACCTTTCAGGTGGCCGGGAGATGCGTGTGCTGCGGCGCAGAGGTGATGCCTCCCCCTGCTCAAAACTTTGCAGCTTCTCCTCCCAAGTCACTCTCTTCATGGGGGACCGTGGTGACTTGAACAGCTGCTTCTGTAGTAGTTGCTGCCACCTACTCACAGAAACAAGCGGTATATGCTGCTGTGGTGGCTGTTGCGGCTGCTCTTGTTGCTACTGCTGCCCCTGTGGCGGCTGCGGGTCATGGGCTGGTGCATTAGGGTCAAGGGTGAAACCAGCAGTTGGGTACTCCTCATGGTGAAGTGCAGCTGCCTTCTGTTCCACTTGCTGCTCCTCTAAGTCCTCTCCAGGATCCTCCGATTATGCCGCCACACTCTACAACACCCAAGCCTTGCTCCTCTTCGACACACCAAGGATAATGCCCCATTGTGCCTTGGGATCCAGCTTCCTCCTTTGTTGGTCGGGCACTTTTAACTGCGCCATGCACCGCCAAACTCGTGCCATGGAAACACTAGGCAACTTCCTGGTCTACATGAAGTATGGGCTCTTGCCCGCAAGCCCCTTGCTGCCCATCCGGTTCTTAATCCAATTGGCATATTGCACTCCTGCCCCCCACCAAGTATGGTCGAACTACGCATGAACAAGCATGGCTCGGGCAAGGTCAATGAGGGTCCGGTTCAGGGTCCTTATAGGGAACTCCCAACCGTACTAGCACCATGCTCCTTCCACCCCTTGTAGCTCAGCCCCTCATGGAAAACCACATCCTTGCTTTCCATCACCCACTGATCCGCCACACTCTACAACACCCAAGCCTTGCTCCTCTTCGACACACCAAGGATAATGCCCCATTGTGCCTTGGGATCCAGCTTCCTCCTTTGTTGGTCGGGCACTTTTAACTGCGCCATGCACCGCCAAACTCGTGCCATGGAAACACTAGGCAACTTCCTGGTCTACATGAAGTATGGGCTCTTGCCCGCAAGCCCCTTGCTGCCCATCCGGTTCTTAATCCAATTGGCATATTGCACTCCTGCCCCCCACCAAGTATGGTCGAACTACGCATGAACAAGCATGGCTCGGGCAAGGTCAATGAGGGTCCGGTTCAGGGTCCTTATAGGGAACTCCCAACCGTACTAGCACCATGCTCCTTCCACCCCTTGTAGCTCAGCCCCTCATGGAAAACCACATCCTTGCTTTCCATCACCCACTGATCCGCCACACTCTACAACACCCAAGCCTTGCTCCTCTTCGACACACCAAGGATAATGCCCCATTGTGCCTTGGGATCCAGCTTCCTCCTTTGTTGGTCGGGCACTTTTAACTGCGCCATGCACCGCCAAACTCGTGCCATGGAAACACTAGGCACCTTCCTGGTCCACATGAAGTATGGGCTCTTGCCCGCAAGCCCCTTGCTGCCCATCCGGTTCTTAACCCAATTGGCATATTGCACTCCTGCCCCCCACCAAGTATGGTCGAACTGCGCATGAGCAAGCATGGCTTGGGCAAGGTCAATGAGGGTCCGGTTCAGCCACTCCACTGCCCCATTTTTATGCGGCATGTAGGCGACTGAAAGCTGGTGGGTGATGTCATTGTCTTCAAGGGTAGTCTCCAGTTCCTTCCCCATGTACTCCCCACCCCGATCAGACCTTAGTATCTTTACGTTGGCCCCGGCTTCTCTCTCCACATTGCATATCCAACGCTTCAACACCTTGGCCACTTCATCCTTGGTTTTCACCAAGGCTACCCAACTGAGGCGGCCGTAGTCATCCAAGAAGGTGATGAAGCACTTGCTGCCCTTCTCCCTATCCAGAGTTTGCATGGGGCCACACACATCCGAGTGCACCAACTCAAGAGGTGCGGATGCTCTAGTGGTGGAGGTGGGAAAGGAGGTCTTTGGCAGCTTCCTGGTAGTGCAATCAGCAGACTTGCTTGGCTACCCACCACCCTCCTTGGTCTCCACACCCTTCAGCTCCCCCTTCTTCACACACTCCACAAGTTGCTTCCTCCCTGCATGCACCATGCATAGGTGCAGCAAATCTGCCGTCACCTGCTCCACGTTCCTCCAATGGGTGCTACAAGCGGCTTCCTCAGCTTCAACCCCATGTGCCCTCAACCTGAGGCACACAAACTGGAACAAGGTATATACCCTTGTCTAACTTGGCCTCCATCACCACTGCTCCACCCCTGCGAACCGTGCACCCTCCCATGGTGAAGGTGCGTGCGTATCCTTGCCTAGCAAGCTGAGAGCATGAGGGGAGGTTGGCTGCCAATCCAGGAACATGAAGCACACCCTTCACATTCAGCACCTCCCCCTCCTTCCCCTTGATGGTGATGGTGCCGATGTCGGTTGTTTGCAGCAAATCCCCGCTCCCTACTATCACATTCCTTGAATTCGGAAGGAGGGAGTGAAAGGTGGTGAAGAGATCACGTCGAGGTACCATTCCAGAGGTTGCACCAGAGTCTAGAATGAGGTGATTGGGGTCAGCCAACACACGACCAGCAAGCGCCGTCTCCTTCTCCAAAGATAGGAAGGAGAAACCATCATCCGATGAGTCCTCCTTCCTCTTCCTATCCTCGTTTGCCGCCGCTGCTGCCGCTTTTCCTTTGCTGTCCTTGTTCCATGCTCCATTCTTCGCCCTCTTCTCCACCCACTCAGGCCTAGAGACAGGTGGAGCCTCGCCTGGGTAGCCCTGAGGCTTCCAACCATCTGGCCTGCTCCAGCACTCCTTCCACGAGTGCTTCCGGTTACATCTAGGGACGAGGCACTTTTCGAGCTCCTTCTTCCTCCCCTCACCTCCTTGCCGCTGCTGGTACTTCTTGGAGGCAGCCCTATCACCTGCCCCCATTTCTGCTGCTCTAGGTGAAGTTATTGTAGTAGAGCCTCGTTTGCCTCTTGGTCCAGCCCCTGGAGTGCCATGTGGATGATCTCTTTCTCATCTAATCTCGTTTGCCTCTTATTTCAACTCCTCGAAGGCCCTCACATAATCATCCACCCTCTGGAGGTACTGCACCATGGTCTCCCCATCGCCATAGTTGCGTTCCATGGTGTAGAACCGCTTCCTTCATGTGAGTATGCTTAGCAACCCCTTTTGCAAGTGTCGATCTTGAACTCTCTTCCATGCTTGGCCAGCTGCTCCTTGCTTCCATTTCAGGTAAACCAGCATCTTAAGGAGCTCTAGTTGGCCTTCCAAGGCCCAACACAGGTACTGGAACCCTTACTTGTCCTTCCAGTCCCATGCTTCCTGTGCCTTACATAGCTCCTCTGCACTAAGCAGTTGCCTTTCGGTTCGCGTTGCTGCTGCTCCACCTCCGCTTCCCTCACTCATGGTTGAGCTAGAGGCTCCACCGGCCCCTGCTCCCTCTTGGCTAGACACTCCAGCAGATGCCTCTACTTCATCAGCTCCAGGTCTTTTCTCCGATCCCTCCAAAACGCCCTCTAGGTCTTTAATACCTAGCCCTAGAGTATATTGGAACAGCTATAGTAAATTGGAGGGCCGTCTTTTTTTTGGGCCATGACCAACCCTAGATCTGGAGGTGCTTCAACCAAATCGAAATATGATTATAGGAGGGAATGTCGCTGGCCTAACCAGCTCTGATACCAATGATGGAATGCGAGCGAATCTAGAGAGTGTAGTAAGAGATTAAGTCCGTCGACTTCGACGGAACATTGCTAGCAGCTCACGTAACCTTAGAATATGAGCAGGTACTCGTTAAAAATGTCTTCATCTCTACTCTCCAGAATGATAAAGCACGCCTTCAACCAAGATCTAGGCCAATCGCTATCGCGATCTGAGTGCGATGGGGTGTCCTGGCGGAATCACTTGGCAAACATGGATTCGATCTAGATAATAGCTAAAGAGTTCAGAGCTGGAAAGTCACGAGTTTGACAAACCCTACCATCCCAACCCTCGCCCTACAACAATCTCCAACAAACCAAAGTGGCAACCTAGCAATACCAAAGGTGTTGTTGTGAATAGCAAAGGGTTGTTGGTGCTTGTTGGGTGCGAGATCAATTCCAGCCCGCAACAAGTCTAACCATCACATTTTGCCCGACTTAGCCCAGAATCAGCTAGAGAAAAATACCACAACCACCTACACAATCAACTATGACATGATGGTGTGATGATGTGATGAGATGATGGTGAAATAATGTGATGACATGATGGTGTGACTGTGTCATGACATGATGGTGTGTCGATGTGATGACATGATGGTGTGACGATGTGATGAGATGATGGTGTGACGATATGATGTCATGATGGTGTGACGATGTGATGAGATGATGGTGTGACGATGTGATGACATGATGGTGTGACGATGTGATGACATGATGGTGTGACGATGTGATGAGCATCTAGCGTATAGCGTGAGGCGTTGGATACCACATGTCCTTCACTGCCTGGCGGAGAGATAGAGGGAGGAACATAGGGGTGGAGGTTTTGAGGTGATGGTGAGACGATGTCATGAACATCTGCACAGTGAGAAGCGGGGGATACCACAAGTAATATTTTATCTCCTCTGCCTGATGTGGTGGGGGTGCAGGGTGGGGGGGGGGGGGCTAGAGGGAGGAGGGCGGAATTGAGGGAGGATGTGGGGATGCCGGGAGGAGGGGTGGCTGGAGGGAGGAGGGGGGAGGGAGGGAGGAGGGATGGCTGGAAGGAGGAAGGGGGAGGGATGGAGGAGAGGCGGGTGGAGGAGACGTGGGGATGGAGGGAGGAGGAGGAGGAATCAGAGTGACTCCCTGCCTTGGCCTCATCACTCCCTGCCTTGGCCTCATACAACCCCACCTTCACTTGCCCCTCTGGACCTTAGTCGAAGTCGTTTTTCCTCTCTCTTGGGGTCTTCCTTTCCCTGTCTCACCTTGGCACAGCCCAGAATAGGAGCAGCATCCGTCAGGGCAGCAGCCATGGAGGCGGGAGTGACGCTGGTGGTGGTGGCATGGGGGTCTCGCACCACACTGTCGCTCAGCCGCACGTGCACCCCCACCACCACCATCCGCACATCCCACATCTCCTGCAGCAGCCGTGCTGTAAGAGGCCATACCTCCTTCCTGCGTCTGGAATGAGGGGTGAGGGTTGGATGAGGCATGGTTCGAAAGTTGTGGGAAAAGGGACGAGGTGGAGGGAAAGAGGAGAGGAAAGGGGAAATCTGAGTGCATCTGATTGCCATGCACGGACCAAACAAGGAACCGCAAAATGCATCTCATATTATTCCATTGCAATACATATGAAATGCAACGCAGAACATACCCGACAATAAGGCATACCTGACAAGGAATCGAAGAATGCAGCCGAAGTCATGAACGCAACCACGTCGCCTTGAACGCATCGGCCCACTCGCCGTCCTCTTTGTAAGCATCTCCATTACCATCCCGCGGTTCCACAACACCTTCACATGCCGAAACTGTCAAACATACATGTTATAGCCTGTTTAGGCTGTAGTGGGTTAGACCTTAGGGGGTACAGTTTCCTAGGGTTTCATATTTGTACCTATCTCATTTCCTAGTCATTCATTCCTCGTATTATTCTCACATGGTATAGAGCGGGTTCCCTCGTGGGACCGGTTTTTTTTTTTGAAGGGCCCACCACTTCGAAATTTTTCTCTTACCTGCCCGGAGCGCGCTTCGCGCTTGCCTTAACTGCGCCCCGTGCGCCTGCCCGCCCGTCGCGCCCTTTCACAGCCCCTTCACGGCCCCTTCGCGGCCCTTCGCGGCCCCTCTCGCAGCCCTTCGCGGCCCCCCCCTAGCGGCCCTTCGCGGCCCCTTCGCGGCCCTTCGCGGCCCTTCGCGGCCCTTCGCGGCCCCTTCGCGGCCCTTCGCGGCCCCCTCACGGCCCTTCGCGGCCCCCTCGCGGCCCTTCGCGGCCCCTTCACGACCCGTCGAGGCCCCTTCGCGGCCCTTCACGGCCCCCCTTTGCGGCCCTCCTCGGCTCTTCGCGGCCCGCCTGCTCGCCGTAGCGGCTCTGCCGCCCCGTCGTCGCCGCCCGCCTGCCCGTCGTAGCGGCCCTGCCGCCCCGTAGTCGCCGTCCCTGCAGCAGCTGCCGTCCCTGCAGCAGTTGCCGTCGCCGTCCCTGCTGTAGCAGCAGCTGCCACCGTAGCGGCCCTGCTGCCGCTGCCAAGCCTGCAGCCGCCCTGCCGGCCCTACTGTCCCGGCCCTGCCCTGCCGCCTCGCCGCGGCCCCTCCTTGTGGCAGCCCCCTGCTCTGCCGACGCACCCCGGCCCAGCCCCACCAGTAGCGGCCCACCACTTCCGCCACTGGTAAGTGCACCTGTCACACATGTCCCCTTCAGATTGAGATATTTGAGGCTGCGTGCAGCCCCAATACCTTCCATGCAACTGTCAGTTATGTTGTCGCTGGTCATCTCAAGGCTCTCAAGATGCTTCATGTAGAGATGCTTCATTCCCTCCGGGCTGAACGGTGTTGATGTCAAATGTTGAACATTGATATGATAGGCTGTAGTGAGTTGCACTCTAGGGGGTACAGTTTCTAGGGTTGCTTATTTGTACCCCATTCGTTTCTATTCCAATCATTCCGTTGCTAACCACTCTTGAGAGTTGACCCATCGAGAGAAATGTGCTTCAGATGAGTCATGGTGGACACATGGCAGAGGATGGCTTCTGAGAGGTAAGGCAGTCCCTTCAGATCCAACGTCGTGGTCGCGTGGATCCTCTGCAATCAAGGGAAAAAGGAGGGAAGAAAAGGTCAGAAAGAGCAGCAGTAAAAACTATACCGAAAGGCGTATTAGATTTATCCATTATCTAGCAATCAACGCTACCATTCTCGCACTCACCTGCCAAACGGTTTTATGAACACCTTGCCGCATGATGAGCTCCTCTTCAATGTCAAACTGCACATGCTTCGGTTCTGGGGGGGACTGCACCGCTGCCGCATCATCCGAGCTCACATCTTTCCCCAGCTCCTTCACCTCCTCCTCCTCCGAAGCCAACTTTTCCTTCTCCGCCTTCTGCAAGTACACCTTCTGTTCAGCCAAATCCTTTCTCGTTTCTAACAGAATCCCTTTCAATGCGTCCAACTCCCCTTTCACAAACGCCAGCTCACCCCTTGCTGTAAGAAACCCCCCCCCCCTACTGTCACCAGCTCTCCCCGCAATGATAGCATCTCCCCTTTCACTTGTACCAATTCTGCTGCCCTGCTCCTCTCAGCCTCCTCCAATCCCCTCCGTATCTCCTCCAGCTACCTTGACGGCTGGAAAGTTTAGAAACACGGGGGTTGGAGGAAGAGAGGTGGACGGGGGGGAGGGGGTGGTGCGGAATAAAGGTGAGATTCACGGGTCCCTGCTCATGCCGCCCTCGTGCTGCTCGTGCCGGTCGTGCTACTTCTCCTGCAAGCGACGGGAAGGGGAAGGGCAGGGACGGGAACGGAGGCAAGAGAACAGAGGTGGAAGGGAAGGAAAGGAAAGGGAAGGGAAGGGAAGGGAAGGGAAGGAACGGAAAGCCATTTGTTGATAGACCTCTTACCACTTTCAAAGTATCTCACCTGTTCAGAAACATGTGCAACGGGAGCAGAAGCCGGCGACGAGTCCGATCCCTCCGCCAGCTGCTGCTTACACGCGCCGCTGCGCGACCCTGCCCTGGCCGCGACTCCTGCTAGAGTCAACGATGAAGAAACAGAAGCCGCTTCTGCAAACGGCAGGAGCGGCGGCATCCCCCCTATAGGACGCGGCGCAGCTGCTCCGCTACAAGCAAGAGACGCGGCGCGATGAGTGGTGTTTATAGCGGAGCGAGTGGAACTGGGTGGTGAGAGGCGTAAGGGGAGGGAAACGAGGCGGGATCTTGCTACTCCGCGACGGACGGAGCTCGTAAGAACACGCGCGGGGATGCCGATTGGCTGATGCTCGTGTCCCAAGCAGGTTGGGAAACACACGTGCGCCATCTTTACCTGCCCGATGTCAAACTTCCGTTGGAAACATTCCGTTCGGGAAAAAGAGACCCGCAGCGCTGGAAGAGTTGAAACGGGAAGAGCGATCGCAGGAGGCGGATCTCACGCATAAAGGGAAGTGAAAGCGAAAGACATATCACGTCTGTAACCATTTTCCCCCCGACGGTTTGAACCATGGACCGTCCGGTCGACGACGGGTTACTACGTTCGTCAAATGTCGTTGGGGTGTTTCTGAATGCTTGTGCGCCGTCGCCAACAATTCGAACCGTCGCGACACATTTTCCTCTTTTCAAAGGTTCGAAATGTGAAACCCTAATGACCCATCCATATCCACGTGCTTGAGGTGAGTCATGGTAACCACATGGCCAATGAGGGTATGTAAGGAAAATTCATTTTCCTTACTCAGCGCCCCTGCGTAACGCGTACACGACTGTTCCCGCCAACAGCACCCAACATTGAAACGTTACCCGCTCGCGACACTCGCCTCGACCACCCCGCCACTGTACACCTCGCAACCCAACCTCACGGTTCGGTTGGTAACCCGCGCTCCGGTCCTCCGCCTCGACATTTCCCAACCTCGGCGCCAGGCCCGTCGCGCACCACATTCTCGCGCATGACCGTTACCACGCTAGGATTTCGCTATATACTGTTCGCTCATTCCTTCGCTCGTTGTACTCTTGCTTCGATAGTGCAATTCTCGCTCGCTCGCTCAAGTGCAGTCGTAACACTTGGTATTCAGAGCCTACGATCTCTCCTTGGACCGCGCCCACACCTTCGCTTCCCCATTATCTCAAATTTTTGGAGGGGGTAGACGTCTCTCAGCGACCAAGCACCGCTGCCCTTGTGCTCTCTCGTAAGCACACTCAGCCACGACTGAGGCTCTCGCTGAAGCTAGCCCGACACCCCCACCATGGACGAATCTCGTCGCATTCAACTCGCGACGTTGACGCAAGACCGCCTCGACGAATAAATGCGCCAGCTCGAGGAGTCATCGCTCAAAATCGCGACACTCACGGCGGAACGCGATTCCGCACGACAGCAATTGACAGCGAATGCACCAGCACCAGCACCCGCAAATGCATCTACACAATCGGATGAGCCAATTGTCATCTCATCAGGCACACCGTCGCAGCACGTCAGCGTGGGACAGCGCTCAGGTGCAGTCAGCGATGGTACCGCCCACTCTATGCCGGGCATGGAGCAAGCCAGGACCTCACCGGGCGTAAACGTACCTCGCGAGGCTCGTCGTCACGTCGGATTTATTACTTCGGCCGGCAACGACGACATTGGTGAGCCGATGCCACTCAAGCCGCAGCGCCCGCCCTGCTTCGATCCCAGTCAGCGTGGAGGTTCGACGGTTCAATCGTGGATTTTCACGATGAACGCGTTTTTTTACGCGAACTACGTCACGTCGGATGCAGCGAAAATTCGGTACGCCGTATCATTGCTGCAGGGCCCCGCCATGGACTGGTGGCGAGTCATTGTGACGTCGACGCACGCCTACGAACCACTGTTGTCAGAATGTTGTATTTGTCTAGCCTGCAGTGGGACTCTATAGCGAGTACAGCCCAATTTAGGGTTTCCTATATGTATCCTGCTACTGCTAGTCCAAACCTCTCCTTTCTCATTCTAACTGTTCTAGCTATATCTTGACATGCTATCAGAGCAGGTCGACCCCCCCGGGTCGATCCTGTGGATGGGCCCACCCAATGCTTCCGCTGCTGTACTGCTTGTCGCGCGCCCCGGGCGCGCGACGTTTTCTTCCTGCCGCGCGCTCCGGGCGCGCGGCGGTTTTTCTTCCCGCCGTGCGCTCGGGGCGCGCGGCGGTTTTCTGCTCGACGCGCCGCCCTGCTGGTCGCGTTCTGCTCTGCCCTGCCCGTGGCGCCGCCCTGCTAGCCGCGCAACGCCCTGCCCTGCACGTCGCGGCGCCCTGGGGGCCTGCGCGAACCCCCCCCCCCCCTCCCGTCGCCCGTCGTGGCGCCTCGGGGGCCCGCGCGTCAGCCCCTCCCGTCGCCCCGTCGCGGCGCCCTGGGGGCCCGCGCGCGGCCCCCCTCTCGTCGCCCGTCGTGGCGCCCCGGGGGCCCGCGCGTCAGCCCCTCCCGTCGCCCCGTTGCGGCGCCCTGGAGGCCCGCGCGCGGCCCCCTCTCTTCGCCCGTCGTGGCGCCCCGGGGGCCCGCGCGTCAGCCCCTCCCGTCGCCCCGTCGCGGCGCCATGGGGGCCCGCGCGCGGTCCCCTCCCGTCGCCTGTCGAGGCGCCCTCGGGGGCCCGCGCGTCGCCCCCTCCCGTCGCCCGTCGAGGCGCCCCGGGGGCCCGCGCGTCGCCCCCTCCCGTCGCCCGTCGAGGCGCCCCGGGGGCCCGCGCGTCGCCCCCTCCCGTCGCCCGTCGAGGCGCCCCAGGGACCAGCGCGCCGCCCCGCTTCCGCTCGCCCGCTACCCGCGCTCCTGCCCCGTGATGCCTGTGTTAGGGTTTGGGGGTGGCGAGTCTGGGGGTGTGTGCGCCGTCCACTGCTCCTCCTCCTCCTCCGTCTCCCACTGCTGCGGCTGCCGCTGAGCGGGGTGGATGTGTGGGATCCGTCGGAGTGGTACTATGGGGGTGGCGTGTGAGCAGTGCTAGGGGAACAGCAGGGGGTGTGTGAAAGGGGTGTGGGACAGCTGGGGGAGGTTGAGTGGAGGCAGCCGTCTTGTCGTCCGCAGCGCCAGTAGTCCGGAGGCTACAATCTCCGGTAGTCGCCAGTCGCCCGTGGGTCAGTTGCTCCTGCCGCCTGTAGTCCGCAGGGTACAATCTCCGGCATAGCCGCGGACGGTCGGCGAACGGACGGCTAACGGGAGACTAACGGGTGAAACCCTAAACCGAGCGAGCCAACGGGCAGCGAGGACGCTACGGGTGGCTATCGAGCGACGATCGGACGGAAGCCTTAAAACGAGCGAGCAACGAACGGGGCGTGCGAAGGTGGGCCCATGGGAACGAACTAAGCTCTATACCATGTCAAAGGGAGAACTGGAAGAATGAATGACTAGAACGAAGCAGTACAAGGAAACATATAGCAAACCCCTAAAGAGGGGCTGTACCCTCTACTCCATAACTCACTGTAACGCCTAGACTAGACTAACAAACAATATCAAGTATAGTTTGACAGAGCCCACCGAGGTGGTTGGCTGCCCGACATGTATGCAAGCCAAGTTTAACTGTAGTTCGGAGGCAGTGGCCAAGGCACCGCTTGATGCGGTGGTGATGGACATGGTGGACCCCTTGAAGCTTGGATCTGCTGGAGTAGAGTACTTCCTCACCATAGTCGACATCTACACCCGCATGACTTGGGTGTATGTGCTGTCCAAGAAGAGTGACGTGGCTGAAACGGTGAAGGCGGATTGGTTGCCGATGGTGGACCGGCAACAAGATCGGCTTGTGAAGGAAATCCGCACTGACCGAGGAAGAGAGTTCCTGAGCAAGGATTTCTCCATGTGGTTGAAGAAGAATGGCATAAGGCACTCCCTTACCATGCCATACTCCCATGCAATGAACGGCATCGCAGAGCGAGCGAACTGGACAATCATGGAGTTGGCACGTGGTTTGCTCATTGAAGCCCGGGCTACCCAAATGGCCAGATGCGGTGTATGGCTAAAAACAGAGCCTTGACTCATGTGGGAGCAGACAAATGGGTGCCCTATGTGGAGTGGATTGGAAGGAAGCCAAAGGTGGATATGCTTTGGGTTTTCGGGTGCATGTGCATGGCGCTCGTGCCTAAGCATCTTCAGCACAACAAGCTTGGTGCCAAGGCGATATGGGCTGTGCACTTGGGCATGGGTCAAAACAGGAAGTTGCCAAGGGATTGTTTCTTTGGGACCCATTCACTAGGAAGTTTCTAGTGAGCAGGGACTGCAAGTTCATGGAGAACCTGTTATAGTCACAATAGGCTTGAATGTGCCTAAAACGAAAGATAGAGTGCACAGTCGGATTTTTCACACCGGCTTTAAACGTTCATAGCGTTCTGGTCACAGCTTCAAATGACCTGATTCAACTTGGATCTGGAGCGTCTTAACGTCACCTACAATAGGCAATTTAGATCGCACGATTGCACCAAGTATTGACGACACAGCATCGGTTTGAACGAACGGCACTATGGCAGCCACTATAGTCTTAGAACACAAGATAGGAAGAGTTACGAGTTGGGAATGACTCCCAGCTCCTACAAACCCCAAGAGCCGAGGTACAGTGATGTGGAATAGTGCCACACTGTCCCCAACCAAGAAGGGTCTCGAAACTACCCACCACAAGGGCCTACACCAACTGAAATGTTACACTACACAAAGTAATGTAACTATTTGCATTATCTTGAGGTGTACCCTTTTGCGGGCTTCGAGATCACTTGAGTCTTGACACCAAGGCTCGGGTTCTTCATCACAAACTCATCCTTGAGTTCTTGATGGGTCTGCTGCACACACCTGCGACACGCCGAACGTTCGACACAGGACAAAATAGAAAACCGCGCGAGACACACAAACGACGAAATAGAAACCGCGCGGGACACACAAAATGACCGCGTAACACGCGACTAGCGATAACTCGCTATTGACTCGACACACACACACTCGACACCATGACTCATCATTCACACACTATTATAAGCATGAAATATATATTATCTCATGCCCTCATACCATTCCATGCACACACACATGCACGCACACGGACAACAAGCCGAGTGCAAACCGTAGGGTTGCACCAACAGAACCTGATGTAGAAGGAGTGGAAGGCGGAGAATGAGGCGAAGATAGGCATGCGGCTTGGTGAGATGAACAGTTCCGGGTTGGAGCATGTGGAGATGCCTTTGGAGCTGAGCAGCAGCAGCACCATCACAAGGCAATCTCCTCTTGTGAATTGGGTAGAGGAGGCCAATGATGGAGAGGAAGAGGGGGAGGAGGTGCAGCAAGTGACCAAGCATGCACCCACACTTCCACCTCGAGCAACGAGTGCTCCTTGGATTCTCGTCACCGCGCAGCAACGCCATGAAAGCCTTCAAGTCCCTGTAGCTGAGGAGGAAGGAAGGGTCGAGAGGAGAATCAAGCCCCTAATAGGCTGACATGTGATGCGCTAGGAAAGCCAGCCAAGTCAGCCTTGGCCGGAGCGGCGCTTATGGGTTGAGATGACGAGGAGAGTGAATACGAGGAGTGTGCGTTCTTCTTTCCGGTGGAGATGTTGGGGGAACTAGTAACTCTCGAAGAGGCCTTGGAGATTAGTGATGATGAGGAGTGGAAGAAGGCAATGGAGAATGATCTGAAGAGCTTGAGGGGAACGGCACATGGGAGTTGGTGGAGCAACCGGAGGGGCGTAAGGCGAAAACGTCCAAGTGGCTCTTCAAGATCAAGACGGATGCCGAAGGCAACATTGAGCGCTACAACTCTATGCTTTTGGCGAAAGGGTACCATCAGAAGGAAAGGGTGGACTTCAAGGAGTTCTTTGCCCCTGTAGTGAAGCCCACAACGCTGCGACCATACTCGCGGGGGCTACCATCAAAAGATCGGTGGTGAAGCAAATGGACAGGACAACGACATTCCTCAAGGGCGTCTTTAAAGAATAATATTTCATGGCGCAGCCAGAGGGGTTTGATGATAGTTTTGGCAGAGTTTGGAAGCTGAAGAAGGCTCTCTATGGGCTGAAGCAGGCCCCTAGGCAATGGTACTTGAAGCTGTGCGAAGTCTTGGAGGAGATCGGCCTTATTTCCTCGTCCGCCGATCATTCCTTGTTCATGCTTGGCGAGGGGGAGCAAAGGGGTTTCATGGTGGTTTATGTGGATGACATTCTCATAGTTTCACCCTCCTCTGACCTTGTGAAGAAGGTGATGCAGAAGCTTCAAGGCAATTTTAAGTGCAAGGCCCTTGGTGACGTCAAGCCAGAGAAGCACCAGCCCTCCCATATCCTACTCAGGCCCCATGCCAACATGGGGGTGCATCCCCAACAAGGATATGCATACACCATGTCGCTCGAAAGGAAGGGGTTTGGTTAGGATGTCTTCTGATTGGCAGTTGGTCTGACACCATCGGAGGATCACCTCACCACCAGCCACTATCCCCCTGATGAAATGCCACCGAACCTGCATCTGCTTGGTGCGGCCATGCAAGCATGCATTTTGTGCAAGGGCAATGGCAGACTGGTTGTCCACAAACACAGGCACTCCACCAGCAAACTCATGCCCAAACTCCCCAAACAATCGCTTCAGCCACATACCCTCTTGGATGCACTGGCACAGACTGATGTACTCACTCTCAGTGGTGGACAATGCAACCACCGGCTGACTCTTGCTTTGCCAAGAGATGGCTGCACCATTGATGCAATAGACATAGCCGGTGTGACTTTTGCGATTAGCTGAATCTCCAGCATAATCAGCATCACTAAAGCCCACCAACTCGACCTGAGGCTCAATGCGTGCGGGGAAGAAGATACATGACTTCACACAACCTTTCATGTACTTCAACACTCTCTTCGCAGCCTGCAGGTGGAATGCATTGGGACAGGAAACCACCTTGGACAGCTGTGACACCACATATGCAATCTTGGGCTGTGTGGTCGTGCTTGCATACATGGGGGACCCCACAATGCTTTGATAGAGCTGAACCAGCTCATCTCTCAGCAAAGGTTCCTTAGCATGTGCATGCACGTCAACCCTGTAGGGAGAGGGGTACGCACGGGGTTAGCCTCAGAAAGGCCAAATGACTCCAGCATGTTGAGAATGTACCACTCCTGATCAATCAAGATGCCGCTCTCATCATGCTCAATCTGCACCCCCAAATAGTACTTAGCCTCCCCCAAGTTCTTCATGTGGAAACGAGAGGACAAGAGACCCTTAACCTTGTCCAGCATGACCATGCTCGAAGACAATAGCAAAATGTCATCCACATAGAAGTAGAGGAAAAGCCTGCCCTCACGCCTCACCAAGTAGTACAAGGCGGGGTCACACTTCGACCTCTCAAAGCCAAAATCCATCAGCGCCTCATCAAACTTGAGGTACCATTGCCTTGGAGCTTGCTTCAGCCCATAGATTGATTGTCTGAGTCAGCAAAATCTGCCAGACCCATCATCAAAACTAGGGGGCTGCCTCATGTAAAGCTCCTCCTTCAAGATCCCATGAAGATAGGCAGTCGTCACATCCATGTGATGGATGTGAAACCCCAAGGAGGCTGCCATCCCAAGGGAGGCCCTGAGGGTAGTAGGCTTACCCAACGGGTAAACACCAGGTCATAGTGAACACCCCGTGTTTGAATGTTCCCAATGGAAACCAACCTAGACTTAGGCCTCTCAATACTGCCATCAGCCTTGTGCTTGTACTTCCACACCCACTGACACCTCAAGACTTCCATTCCAGGTGGCACACTAGCTGGATCAACCAGCTCAAAAGACTAGTTCAGCCTATGGGACTCAAGCTCCTCACGCATAGACTCGACCCACTCAGGACGAGAGAAGGCCTCCTTGACCGACTTAGGCTCATGCACCTGACCCATAAGATAAAAATCAAGTCCATGCTCACCCCCATCAGCATCCACAAGCATGCACTCCTCCCAGTCATGCACCTCATGATCATGCATGCAAGCATACTGTGCATTTGGAGTGAACCTTTCAGGTGGCCGGGAGATGCGTGTGCTGCGGCGCAGAGGTGATGCCTCCCCCTGCTCAAAACTTTGCAGCTTCTCCTCCCAAGTCACTCTCTTCATGGGGGACCGTGGTGACTTGAACAGCTGCTTCTGTAGTAGTTGCTGCCACCTACTCACAGAAACAAGCGGTATATGCTGCTGTGGTGGCTGTTGCGGCTGCTCTTGTTGCTACTGCTGCCCCTGTGGCGGCTGCGGGTCATGGGCTGGTGCATTAGGGTCAAGGGTGAAACCAGCAGTTGGGTACTCCTCATGGTGAAGTGCAGCTGCCTTCTGTTCCACTTGCTGCTCCTCTAAGTCCTCTCCAGGATCCTCCGATTATGCCGCCACACTCTACAACACCCAAGCCTTGCTCCTCTTCGACACACCAAGGATAATGCCCCATTGTGCCTTGGGATCCAGCTTCCTCCTTTGTTGGTCGGGCACTTTTAACTGCGCCATGCACCGCCAAACTCGTGCCATGGAAACACTAGGCAACTTCCTGGTCTACATGAAGTATGGGCTCTTGCCCGCAAGCCCCTTGCTGCCCATCCGGTTCTTAATCCAATTGGCATATTGCACTCCTGCCCCCCACCAAGTATGGTCGAACTACGCATGAACAAGCATGGCTCGGGCAAGGTCAATGAGGGTCCGGTTCAGGGTCCTTATAGGGAACTCCCAACCGTACTAGCACCATGCTCCATCCACCCCTTGTAGCTCAGCCCCTCATGGAAAACCACATCCTTGCTTTCCATCACCCACTGATCCGCCACACTCTACAACACCCAAGCCTTGCTCCTCTTCGACACACCAAGGATAATGCCCCATTGTGCCTTGGGATCCAGCTTCCTCCTTTGTTGGTCGGGCACTTTTAACTGCGCCATGCACCGCCAAACTCGTGCCATGGAAACACTAGGCACCTTCCTGGTCCACATGAAGTATGGGCTCTTGCCTGCAAGCCCCTTGCTGCCCATCCGGTTCTTAACCCAATTGGCATATTGCACTCCTGCCCCCCACCAAGTATGGTCGAACTGCGCATGAGCAAGCATGGCTTGGGCAAGGTCAATGAGGGTCCGGTTCAGCCACTCCACTGCCCCATTTTTATGCGGCATGTAGGCGACTGAAAGCTGGTGGGTGATGTCATTGTCTTCAAGGGTAGTCTCCAGTTCCTTCCCCATGTACTCCCCACCCCGATCAGACCTTAGTATCTTTACGTTGGCCCCGGCTTCCCTCTCCACATAGCATATCCAACGCTTCAACACCTTGGCCACTTCATCCTTGGTTTTCACCAAGGCTACCCAACTGAGGCGGCCGTAGTCATCCAAGAAGGTGATGAAGCACTTGCTGCCCTTCTCCCTATCCAGAGTTTGCATGGGGCCACACACATCCGAGTGCACCAACTCAAGAGGTGCGGATGCTCTAGTGGTGGAGGTGGGAAAGGAGGTCTTTGGCAGCTTCCTGGTAGTGCAATCAGCAGACTTGCTTGGCTACCCACCACCCTCCTTGGTCTCCACACCCTTCAGCTCCCCCTTCTTCACACACTCCACAAGTTGCTTCCTCCCTGCATGCACCATGCATAGGTGCAGCAAATCTGCCGTCACCTGCTCCACGTTCCTCCAATGGGTGCTACAAGCGGCTTCCTCAGCTTCAACCCCATGTGCCCTCAACCTGAGGCACACAAACTGGAACAAGGTATATACCCTTGTCTAACTTGGCCTCCATCACCACTGCTCCACCCCTGCGAACCGTGCACCCTCCCATGGTGAAGGTGCGTGCGTATCCTTGCCTAGCAAGCTGAGAGCATGAGGGGAGGTTGGCTGCCAATCCAGGAACATGAAGCACACCCTTCACATTCAGCACCTCCCCCTCCTTCCCCTTGATGGTGATGGTGCCGATGTCGGTTGTTTGCAGCAAATCCCCGCTCCCTACTATCACATTCCTTGAATTCGGAAGGAGGGAGTGAAAGGTGGTGAAGAGATCACGTCGAGGTACCATTCCAGAGGTTGCACCAGAGTCTAGAATGAGGTGATTGGGGTCAGCCAACACACGACCAGCAAGCGCCGTCTCCTTCTCCAAAGATAGGAAGGAGAAACCATCATCCGATGAGTCCTCCTTCCTCTTCCTATCCTCGTTTGCCGCCGCTGCTGCCGCTTTTCCTTTGCTGTCCTTGTTCCATGCTCCATTCTTCGCCCTCTTCTCCACCCACTCAGGCCTAGAGACAGGTGGAGCCTCGCCTGGGTAGCCCTGAGGCTTCCAACCATCTGGCCTGCTCCAGCACTCCTTCCACGAGTGCTTCCGGTTACATCTAGGGACGAGGCACTTTTCGAGCTCCTTCTTCCTCCCCTCACCTCCTTGCCGCTGCTGGTACTTCTTGGAGGCAGCCCTATCACCTGCCCCCATTTCTGCTGCTCTAGGTGAAGTTATTGTAGTAGAGCCTCGTTTGCCTCTTGGTCCAGCCCCTGGAGTGCCATGTGGATGATCTCTTTCTCATCTAATCTCGTTTGCCTCTTATTTCAACTCCTCGAAGGCCCTCACATAATCATCCACCCTCTGGAGGTACTGCACCATGGTCTCCCCATCGCCATAGTTGCGTTCCATGGTGTAGAACCGCTTCCTTCATGTGAGTATGCTTAGCAACCCCTTTTGCAAGTGTCGATCTTGAACTCTCTTCCATGCTTGGCCAGCTGCTCCTTGCTTCCATTTCAGGTAAACCAGCATCTTAAGGAGCTCTAGTTGGCCTTCCAAGGCCCAACACAGGTACTGGAACCCTTACTTGTCCTTCCAGTCCCATGCTTCCTGTGCCTTACATAGCTCCTCTGCACTAAGCAGTTGCCTTTCGGTTCGCGTTGCTGCTGCTCCACCTCCGCTTCCCTCACTCATGGTTGAGCTAGAGGCTCCACCGGCCCCTGCTCCCTCTTGGCTAGACACTCCAGCAGATGCCTCTACTTCATCAGCTCCAGGTCTTTTCTCCGATCCCTCCAAAACGCCCTCTAGGTCTTTAATACCTAGCCCTAGAGTATATTGGAACAGCTATAGTAAATTGGAGGGCCGTCTTTTTTTTGGGCCATGACCAACCCTAGATCTGGAGGTGCTTCAACCAAATCGAAATATGATTATAGGAGGGAATGTCGCTGGCCTAACCAGCTCTGATACCAATGATGGAATGCGAGCGAATCTAGAGAGTGTAGTAAGAGATTAAGTCCGTCGACTTCGACGGAACATTGCTAGCAGCTCACGTAACCTTAGAATATGAGCAGGTACTCGTTAAAAATGTCTTCATCTCTACTCTCCAGAATGATAAAGCACGCCTTCAACCAAGATCTAGGCCAATCGCTATCGCGATCTGAGTGCGATGGGGTGTCCTGGCGGAATCACTTGGCAAACATGGATTCGATCTAGATAATAGCTAAAGAGTTCAGAGCTGGAAAGTCACGAGTTTGACAAACCCTACCATCCCAACCCTCGCCCTACAACAATCTCCAACAAACCAAAGTGGCAACCTAGCAATACCAAAGGTGTTGTTGTGAATAGCAAAGGGTTGTTGGTGCTTGTTGGGTGCGAGATCAATTCCAGCCCGCAACAAGTCTAACCATCACATTTTGCCCGACTTAGCCCAGAATCAGCTAGAGAAAAATACCACAACCACCTACACAATCAACTATGACATGATGGTGTGATGATGTGATGAGATGATGGTGAAATAATGTGATGACATGATGGTGTGACTGTGTCATGACATGATGGTGTGTCGATGTGATGACATGATGGTGTGACGATGTGATGAGATGATGGTGTGACGATATGATGTCATGATGGTGTGACGATGTGATGAGATGATGGTGTGACGATGTGATGACATGATGGTGTGACGATGTGATGACATGATGGTGTGACGATGTGATGAGCATCTAGCGTATAGCGTGAGGCGTTGGATACCACATGTCCTTCACTGCCTGGCGGAGAGATAGAGGGAGGAACATAGGGGTGGAGGTTTTGAGGTGATGGTGAGACGATGTCATGAACATCTGCACAGTGAGAAGCGGGGGATACCACAAGTAATATTTTATCTCCTCTGCCTGATGTGGTGGGGGTGCAGGGTGGGGGGGGGGGGGGCTAGAGGGAGGAGGGCGGAATTGAGGGAGGATGTGGGGATGCCGGGAGGAGGGGTGGCTGGAGGGAGGAGGGGGGAGGGAGGGAGGAGGGATGGCTGGAAGGAGGAAGGGGGAGGGATGGAGGAGAGGCGGGTGGAGGAGACGTGGGGATGGAGGGAGGAGGAGGAGGAATCAGAGTGACTCCCTGCCTTGGCCTCATCACTCCCTGCCTTGGCCTCATACAACCCCACCTTCACTTGCCCCTCTGGACCTTAGTCGAAGTCGTTTTTCCTCTCTCTTGGGGTCTTCCTTTCCCTGTCTCACCTTGGCACAGCCCAGAATAGGAGCAGCATCCGTCAGGGCAGCAGCCATGGAGGCGGGAGTGACGCTGGTGGTGGTGGCATGGGGGTCTCGCACCACACTGTCGCTCAGCCGCACGTGCACCCCCACCACCACCATCCGCACATCCCACATCTCCTGCAGCAGCCGTGCTGTAAGAGGCCATACCTCCTTCCTGCGTCTGGAATGAGGGGTGAGGGTTGGATGAGGCATGGTTCGAAAGTTGTGGGAAAAGGGACGAGGTGGAGGGAAAGAGGAGAGGAAAGGGGAAATCTGAGTGCATCTGATTGCCATGCACGGACCAAACAAGGAACCGCAAAATGCATCTCATATTATTCCATTGCAATACATATGAAATGCAACGCAGAACATACCCGACAATAAGGCATACCTGACAAGGAATCGAAGAATGCAGCCGAAGGCATGAACGCAACCACGTCGCCTTGAACGCATCGGCCCACTCGCCGTCCTCTTTGTAAGCATCTCCATTACCATCCCGCGGTTCCACAACACCTTCACATGCCGAAACTGTCAAACATACATGTTATAGCCTGTTTAGGCTGTAGTGGGTTAGACCTTAGGGGGTACAGTTTCCTAGGGTTTCATATTTGTACCTATCTCATTTCCTAGTCATTCATTCCTCGTATTATTCTCACATGGTATAGAGCGGGTTCCCTCGTGGGACCGGTTTTTTTTTTGAAGGGCCCACCACTTCGAAATTTTTCTCTTACCTGCCCGGAGCGCGCTTCGCGCTTGCCTTAACTGCGCCCCGTGCGCCTGCCCGCCCGTCGCGCCCTTTCACAGCCCCTTCACGGCCCCTTCGCGGCCCTTCGCGGCCCCTCTCGCAGCCCTTCGCGGCCCCCCCCTAGCGGCCCTTCGCGGCCCCTTCGCGGCCCTTCGCGGCCCTTCGCGGCCCTTCGCGGCCCCTTCGCGGCCCTTCGCGGCCCCCTCACGGCCCTTCGCGGCCCCCTCGCGGCCCTTCGCGGCCCCTTCACGACCCGTCGAGGCCCCTTCGCGGCCCTTCACGGCCCCCCTTTGCGGCCCTCCTCGGCTCTTCGCGGCCCGCCTGCTCGCCGTAGCGGCTCTGCCGCCCCGTCGTCGCCGCCCGCCTGCCCGTCGTAGCGGCCCTGCCGCCCCGTAGTCGCCGTCCCTGCAGCAGCTGCCGTCCCTGCAGCAGTTGCCGTCGCCGTCCCTGCTGTAGCAGCAGCTGCCACCGTAGCGGCCCTGCTGCCGCTGCCAAGCCTGCAGCCGCCCTGCCGGCCCTACTGTCCCGGCCCTGCCCTGCCGCCTCGCCGCGGCCCCTCCTTGTGGCAGCCCCCTGCTCTGCCGACGCACCCCGGCCCAGCCCCACCAGTAGCGGCCCACCACTTCCGCCACTGGTAAGTGCACCTGTCACACATGTCCCCTTCAGATTGAGATATTTGAGGCTGCGTGCAGCCCCAATACCTTCCATGCAACTGTCAGTTATGTTGTCGCTGGTCATCTCAAGGCTCTCAAGATGCTTCATGTAGAGATGCTTCATTCCCTCCGGGCTGAACGGTGTTGATGTCAAATGTTGAACATTGATATGATAGGCTGTAGTGAGTTGCACTCTAGGGGGTACAGTTTCTAGGGTTGCTTATTTGTACCCCATTCGTTTCTATTCCAATCATTCCGTTGCTAACCACTCTTGAGAGTTGACCCATCGAGAGAAATGTGCTTCAGATGAGTCATGGTGGACACATGGCAGAGGATGGCTTCTGAGAGGTAAGGCAGTCCCTTCAGATCCAACGTCGTGGTCGCGTGGATCCTCTGCAATCAAGGGAAAAAGGAGGGAAGAAAAGGTCAGAAAGAGCAGCAGTAAAAACTATACCGAAAGGCGTATTAGATTTATCCATTATCTAGCAATCAACGCTACCATTCTCGCACTCACCTGCCAAACGGTTTTATGAACACCTTGCCGCATGATGAGCTCCTCTTCAATGTCAAACTGCACATGCTTCGGTTCTGGGGGGGACTGCACCGCTGCCGCATCATCCGAGCTCACATCTTTCCCCAGCTCCTTCACCTCCTCCTCCTCCGAAGCCAACTTTTCCTTCTCCGCCTTCTGCAAGTACACCTTCTGTTCAGCCAAATCCTTTCTCGTTTCTAACAGAATCCCTTTCAATGCGTCCAACTCCCCTTTCACAAACGCCAGCTCACCCCTTTCAATGAGTCAGGGAGGCAGGGAAACGCCAACAGTCAGTAGAGTACGGGCCCACTACTGACGAGACTCACTGCTCCCGATCTCACTGACCCTCACCAAGTCACAACACCGGTTCACGCAATCGATCGGGCTCAGATGAATAAGGAGGGTACATCGACAGATTGCCCAGTACTGATTCACGGGAAAATACAGGGGGTAGCAATGAAGATTTTTATTGACGGAGGAGCAAGTCACAGCTTAGTTAAAACTGCAACGGCCCGGAATCTGCACCTGACACTTAGCCGCTGTTTACCGGAGATCGAAGCACGTTTAGTTTGGTACGCCACTCGCTATACGGGAAAAACTGGAGAGAGTGAAGGTTCGCTGCGGGGGGGATTTCGGGTTTACACAGGAAATGCTCGCGACGACGCTGGATGGGCACGACATTTTATAGTGACGTGATTGGTTGCGACGCTACAACCCGCGAATTGACTGGACGATAGGTAGCTGCACTGTGCGAAGCGGCGGTAACTGGGTCGCACTACCTTGCTGGCAGTCGAGTGAGTCTTCAACGGTCCACGTCAACGCCATCACGATGAAACGGGCTATCGCCGCTGGACATCACGGTAGTAGGAGAAGGAGAGGAGCCGAGTGATTTTCAGAAACTGCTGGCAGCCGTACCGCCCTTACTATAGGAACTACTGAAACGGTACCCGGGGATTTTTCCAGACGATTTACCGGAGGGCCTGCCACCTCAGCGAGCACACGACCTCTGCATAGAGTTAGAACCGGGAGCACATCCAACCGTACAGCGACAGTTTCGACTGACACAGCCCGAGCTCGACGAAATGAGGAAGCAGTTAGATTATATACTGGAGAAAAAGTTCATCCGACCGAGCTCATCGCCGTTTGCCGCACCGATACTATTCACACCGAAAAAAGACTGAGGGTTCCGCATGTGTATCGACTACAGCGCACTGAACATGGTAACAATCAAATCGCGATATCCCATCCCCCAAGCCGATGAACCCATCGACCAACTGCGAACAATTAGGGTATTTTCGAAAATCGACTTACGCGGCGGTTACCACCAGATTGGAGTCGAATCGACAGACTGCGCCAAGACAACATTTATAACTAGATACGGGTCCTTCGAGTACACAGCGATGCCTTTTGGGCTGACCAACGCACCCGCTACATTCCAGATGACCATGAATGAAGTGTTTAGGCCACTTTTAGATAAATGCGTCATAGTTTACCTCGACGACATCTTAGTTTACAGCCGGGACCAGCAGCAGCACTTAACAGATCTGGAAGCGATTTTAGACGAGCATCGGCTACTGACCAAGGGTTCAAAGTGCGAGTTTTTTCAGCACAGGTTAGAGTTCTTGGGGCACGTCATTTCGGAACCTGGGGTTGAAATAGACCTGAAAAAACTGGATACCGTCAAGGCATGGCACCCCCAGACAAACATCACGGAGCTGTAGAGTTTTTTAGGGTTCGTTAATTATGTGTGTCGGTTCCTCCCCGACATGGCACGGTTAACTGTCCCACTGACGGATTTTCTGAGGAAGGGGGTTGCTTTTACGTGGGGGGAGAAAGAGCATGCTGCCTTCTCTGCCCTGAAAAATGTTTTCTGTTCACCACCCTTGCTACGCATCGCCGACCCACACCGCCCATTCGAAGTTGTTACCGACGCCAGCGACATCGCCATTGGAGCCGTACTGCTACAAGACTTTGGCAACGGATCACAGCCCATCGCATACGAGTCACGAAAACTGCATCCGCCCAAGAAGAATTACCCGATACACGACCACGAAATGCTCGCGATCGTGCACGCCTTCAAAGTGTGGCATTGTTACTTGACCGGCACAGACGTGACAGTACGGACATACCACAGATCACTACAATACCTTCGCGCGCAACCCCACCTCAACCAACGACAGATCCGCTGGCTCGACTTCCTCGAGTCGAATTTCCACTACACGGTCACCTACAAAAAGGGAGCTTCGAACATCGCTGACGCACTGACCAGCCCGACTGCCCAGATACACGCGATACTACTCGCCCAAACCAGCCCACTGCTCACAGGACTATTCACCCACGGATGCCAGACAGACCCGTTCTTCACAGGAGGAAACTCGGAGCAGTTCGCAGCAAAAGGGGTTTATTACGTAAAAGCCGGCACTGACCGCATCTGGGTACCGGGATATACATTGCTACGGGAATTAGTGTTACAGGAGGCACACGACGGAGTTACCTCATGACATTTCGGGGTCGAGAAAACAAGGCAGCAGCTGCAGTGGTACCACTATTGGCCCGAGATGCTGACCGACGTGCAACGACACTTGGCATTGTGTCCCACTTGCCAACTCATGAAATCGTCACGACAACGACCGGCAGGGCAATTGCAGCCGATACCACCCCCAGAGCGTGCTTGGCAGCAGGTGACGATGGACTTCGTCACGGGGTTACCGGCCGGAGCGAGTGGGAACGACGCGATCCTGGTCGTCGTCGATCGGCTGACGAAGATGGCACATTTTGCAGCCTGCAAGAAAACAATCTCAGCCGAAGAAACAGCACGACTGTTCATCTCCACCGTTGTTCGACTGCACGGGATACCAGCAACGATCATCAGCGACCGCGACACGAAATTCACCAGCAACTTCTGGCGGAACCTGTGGCAGCAGTTCCACACGGGACTACAGTTTAGTTCATCAAACCACCCCGGAACCGACGGTCAAACAGAACGGACCAATCAGACAATGGAGCAGTTAATCCGAGCCACGTGCAACGACCCGACAACTTGGGAGCAGCAGTTGCCACTCATAGAGTTCGCGTACAACAATTCCACGTCAGCCACGACGCAACAGTCACCGTTCTACCTCAACTACGGACAGAACCCTACAGTACCCATAATGCCGAATCCCAACAACCCAGTACCACGTGCACAACAGTTCGCCAAAAGATTACAGGCAGCCCGGACCCGAGCAGCAGACGCAGTAAAAAAATCAAACATCATCGCTAAGCGCAACGCCGATCGCCACCGCCGCCCCGTAACGTACCAACCCGACGACCTCGTACTCCTCGACACCCAGAACCTCCCCCTGCCCATAACCCCAAAACTCCGCCCCCGATATTGTGGGCCATTTCTCATCATCCACATGATAACACCCGTCACCGCCCACCTCCTCCTGCCCGCTGACTGGTACGGCAGCCCTTCCTTCCACATCAGCCTCCTCCGCCCCTATGTCCCATCCACCAGTCAACTGCCATGCTGCCGACCATCCAGCATGACGCGACCACCCACCGAGCCCGTCATCACCCCCGAAAATATTTTGAGCCATCGCGTTCGAGACCCACATGGAGCCCGCAGGATCGAGTTCCTGATTCGGTGGAAAGATCGCACCCCCACCGAAGACAACAGAGTACCCCTGGATAAAATCGAGAACCACCCCGTCTTGACCGAGTATCTGCGCAGCCGCAATTTTTTGGATGTACACGCACTCTCGTAAGGGGAGCCTCCTACGGGAGGGGGGTAGTGTAAGGAAAATTCCTTTTCTTTACTTCGCGCCCCTGCGTAACGCGTACACGACTGTTTCCGCCAACAGCACCCAACAGTGAAACGTTACCCGCTCGCGACACTCGCCTCAACCACTGTTCCCGCCACTGTACACCTCGCAACCCAACCTCATGGTTCGGTTGGTAACCCGCGCTCCGGTCCTCCGCCTCGACATTTCCCAACCTCGGCGCCAGGCCCGTCGCGCACCACATTCTCGCGCATGACCATTACCACGCTAGGCTTTCACTATATATTGTTTGCTCATTCCTTCGCTCGTTGTACTCTTGCTTTGATAATGCAATTCTCGCTCGCTCGCTCAATTGCACTCGTAACAGGGTATCCGTTATGATAAGTCAAATTCAAAATGGTATCGGTTAGAATTGCAATTCTTATATATAACTGGATACATTACAGCTAGTGTAGTATCACCTTTAGATCTCTATTGTTGGTGGTATACCCCCCCTTTGCCACCTTCCCTTCAACCTATATCTTCTACTTTGTTTTCATGATGAAACCCACTTCCCTCTTCTATCTCGTCACTCACGTGACTCCCTAGCTATGGCTCCTAGCCTAAGCTTCAATCTTGACATGGTATCCAGAGCAGGCCGTTCCTAGGCCTTACTCATTTATGTTCGCCATGGCGGCGTATCGTGCTGTTGGCACTTATGAGAGTAAAAGGGAAGGGACAGGAAAACGAAAATAAATCAAAGGGGTCAGATCCATTCCATCCATGCATCCGTCTCTGGCTCCTCACGTCTTCCACTCCAACACTCCCCCTTTCCCGCCCTTCCCTCCGCCATCCAGCCCATCCCCCTTACCCCCCGCCTTCCTTGCCCTCTCCCCCCCTTCCTTCCCTCCAACCAAAACAAGTTGTGACGCCCTTGGCGCATGCTGGGCTCCCTTTTGTTTGTCAAACTCCACATGATTTGGTGCTAGGCATGGTATTGCTGCTGCTTCCAAACTTACTCCTTTCCTTAGCTCCTTCGCCTCGTCTACCTTCTCCACTTTCTGCAGGCACTCTTTATGTTCACCCAGTTCCCTCTTTGCTTCCAACAACCCTCCTTTCACTGTTTCGAATTCAGCTTGGATTGCCCCCAGCTCCCCCGTAAGTGTCCCCAGCTCCCCCCTAATTGTCCCCAGCTCCCCCCTAAGTGTCGCCAGCTCCCCCCTAAGTGTCGCCAGCTCTCCCCTTGTTGCCAGCTCCCTTACTGCTCTCACTAGTTCCCCCTCAACCGTTTCAAATTCCCCCTTCACCGTACCTAGCTGTAATTGTTGATTCCAACTCCCCTTTTACTGTCGCCAGCTCTACTACTGTTGCCTCCCTTTTTGCTCTCACAATTTCCACCTTAACTGTTTCCAACTCGCCCTTCACTGTCGCCAGCTCTCCCCTTGTTGCCAGCTCCCCTTTTACTGTCACTAACCCCCCCTTTACTGAATCAAACGCTCCTTTCACTGCCGCCATCTTCCCCCTTCAAGGGGAAAAGGGTGCTGTCCCCGCGCTGACCCTGAATTGCGCTGTCTCGTCAATGGCCCAAAAAGTCATCAAAACTGTCTCGAAAGTTTCTTCGGGGACAGTTGAGGCGATGAGACATTTTAGGGTTACTTGAAAATGTGTCCCGCCTTTATATAGTAAGTTACTGTCACCAGCTCTCCCCTTGTCGTTACCAGCTCCCCTTTTGCTCTCATAATTCCACCTTAACTGTTTTCCAATTCGCCTTTCACTGTCACCAGGTCTCCCCTTGTTGCCAGTTCCCCTTTTACTCTTAAAAAATTCCCCCTTTGATGTTTCCAATTCGCCTTTCGCTGTCGCCATCACTCCCTTTATTGGTCTCCCATTCATCGCGGAAAAGCCAAGTGCGCAAAGTTACGTTTCTGTGACTATTCCGTAATTTTTTTCCGGTCACGGGAAAGTCATGGACAGAAGTACCGGAGAGGCCTGTCACCTTGCAAGTGATGTAGGCAACACACTTGCGACACATAAAAAGGTCACAGAAACATCACAATTACGTCACCCCCAAAGTTACGTAATTGTCACGAAACCGTCGCGATTAGGTCGCCTGGTTGCGAGTATCGCAAACATCACAATAAAACGGTAAAAAAATACCTTCGCTACGTAGGCTGCCACGTGTAGTACAGTAAAAAAGTTTATCGTTACATCTACTCCACCGACCACTCGAACGTACGAGAGCGTCTACTTCTAAGGTCCAATCGAACAACACAACGGGTGGATGGCAATGGGTGGGTGGCAATGGGCGGATGGCAATGGGTGGGTATATGGCATGGGTTCACTTGCTGCATGACACAGATTCAGACATCCTCGGCCCAGAACGCACTTTCTTCATGCACCTCTCCTATGCATGCATGTGGTGACCCAATTTTTGAGTCGACTCAAATATAGGCTCAAAACGCACTTACTTCATGCACCTCTCCTGTGAATGAACGTGGTGACCCAGAAAGATGAAAATGCCAGACCCTCAAACAGCCAACCGCAGCAGACCCAAGGCAACGGCGAGTCAACACGGGTCAACACTAGCAACACTGGTTAACGCGAGTCAAAGCGAGTCAACGGCAGGCATCAGCGTACCTTGAGGTTGTTGAGATCGTTCTCCACGAAGTTGGTGATTCTATCATGTAGCACATGCTCCATCTGCACACAGGAGAGGGGGGATGGAGGGGAAGGGGCGCCTTAAAAAACTTCTATCATGCAGCACGTGCTCCATCTGCACAAGTGGGGTGGAGGGGGATGGGGACAGGGGGGAATGGGGGGGATGGGCGCCTCAGACAGTTGGTGATTCTATCATGCAGCACGTGCTCCATCTGCACGGAGGGGGTGGGGTGGATGGGGAAGGGGATGTGAGAGGGAGGGAGGGAGGGATGGAGGGAAGGTGTATAAGTATTGAGATCGTTCTCCACGAAGTTGGTGATCCTATCATGCAATACGTGCTCCATCTGCACACACAGGGGGTGAGGAGGGAATGATAAGCGGCATGCGGGGGGTTGGGCCCAGTGAGGGGGAAGGGGCACCTCAACAAACCTAGTTGGTGATCCTATTATGCAGCACGTGCTCCATCTGCACTCACCCCCGCCATGCCAGAGAGGACGACGGGGTGTGAATGAATGGATTGGAGTGTACTTTTGTTAAGGTGAGTTAAAACACTAAGTTGGTAATTCTATGATGGAGCCTATGCTCCATCTGCATGCAAGCACGCCATGTTGGAGAAAAGGTGGGCTGGGTGGGAAGAAGTGGGTGGGGGTAGGAGTGGTGTGTGAAAGGAAGGAAACACGGCATCACGTGGTAAGGGCACGAGTTTGTGAGTGAAGAGCGCCATCCCTAAACCTCTCGTGATAAAAGGCTGGTTTTGAGACGCCGCAAACCCAGCAGCTCGAGAGTGAATATGTGAGAGTACGACATCTCTGCCTACTCAGATTTACCTTATTATGCTTTATCCTGCTTAGCCTTATTTTATTATGCATGCTTTTGCTCGTTTTCCTTAGAATCGTTGCTTTACTATATTTATTATAATTATAGCACCATTCTAGGTTTCGTGCACCGAATTCTAGGCATTTCTGTTGCCGCCGAATTTCTTCTACTGAATTCGGGAAGGACCCGTTCGGGACGCTTCGCGACCCGCGGAATCTTCTAGTAACACCCGGGTTACTGGCCTTGTGTCGAGCCTATATATAGCCTCATGTTGTACCCGGGTGAACATAATCTATTTTCTGAACCAGTTCTTCGATCCTCACACTTGGTAATCAGAGCTCGTTTACACGCGAAGTTCTTCAACCGCAAAAAAACAGCTTTAAAATAACCACGGGGGCGACGACGAGAAGCACTGAATCGGGTACGTAAAACCAGTTCCGCGTATTTTTTAGGTCCCCCTCAACACGGTTTTCGAACGCTTGGCTTGGCGAAAAAAAGTTGGAATTTCGACCGTCTGATCGAATCGCATCTCAACAGCCCAGAGAATTTCGCCCAAAAAGTTGGAATTTGGAACGTCGGATCGAATTTCCTCACAACGGCCGAGATCAGACTGCCACAAATGAGAAGGAAAGAATGACTAGAAAGAGATCAGTACAAGGTTTGTATAGGCAAAACCTAATTTGGGCTGTACCCCTTAAGGAGTGCCCCACTACAGCCTAGAGCATATATGCATAGTTCTGACACACCCCCATAGGCAAAGTGGGGGACAAGCAAGTGAACGAGGCAAGGTCAAGCTCACGGTGGATCACAACGTCACCACGCATTCTGAGCACAAGCAAATGGCCTCAAGGCCAGTTCACATGCAAAGTTATATAAAGCAGAACAAGCAGCACAGTGATCAAAACCTAGCAAGTGGAAGCATGCAAGTATAAGTATATAGATCACAGTACAAGCAAAGTCAAGAAGTGAGCAAGTGAGGCCAAGTAGGCACAAGGCCTAGAACAGTACAAAAACGCTGATGATCACAAGGCTGAAGTGCCTTGGTGAAGACATCAGCAGTGTTGGCCTGAGAGGCCACGTAGACAAGACGAAGCTGACCACGCTGCTGCAACTCTCGAGCAAGGAAGTAGCGCAGAGCGATGTGCTTCGTTCTGTGCTCCAGTCTGTGCTCCTGACACAAGGCAATCATGGCCTTGTTGTCGACGTACAGAACTGGAGGAGAACGAGGCGGCTCGCCCAAGTCGGTCAGCAGGTAGGTGAGCCAGCATAACTCCTATGCAGCCATGGCCCCTGCGTAGATCTCAGCCTCACAACTGGAGCTGAGAACAGAAGACGAGCGGGTAGACCGCCACGAAACAGAGTCGGAGCCAAGGCTGAAGGTGTAACCCTGTGACGACAGCTGCGTAGCCAAGTCGTCAACCCAAGAAGCATCTGCGTGACCAGTGAGGACAACTCGAGCCCGTCCTCCAAGCACGAGCCCCAAGCCCGACGTACTTCACAAGTAGCGCATCACCCTCTTAGCAGCCTTCCAGTGCTCTGGTCGGTGTCTCCCGGGCGCAACGTAGCGAGCCAGGATGCTAAGAGGGTAAGCAAGGTCAGGTTGATTGCAGGTCATCAGGTACATGAGGCAGCCCACAAGCTCTGGATACGGGCCACTCGGCTCTACGGACTCATCCGAAGGCAGAGCTGAGAGCGAGTGACCGGTAGGTAGAGGAGTGGCCTGTGGCGAGGAGTACTCGAGGCCGAAGCGCTGAAGGACCTGCTGCACCATGTGTGACTGAGTCAAGGTAATGGTGCGCTGTGCTCTGTCCCGGGTGATCTGCAAGCCAAGATAGCTGCGCAGCTCACCTAGGTCTATGCACGTGTGTCTTTTCTGTAGCTCCGACTTCACAAGGGCTAGTCCCTCAGTGTCAGCAGTGGCAAAGACCAAGTCGTCGGCGTACACGAGGATGTAGAACGGCGGCAGAGAAGTGTCGGTGCGTAGAAACAGCGACGGGTCAGCAGTAGAAGGTGCAAACCCAAGAGCCGCAAGAGTCGTCCTCAGTGTGTCGTGCCACTCACGAGGCGCCTGGCGGAGACCGTAGATTGGCCGCCGGAGGCTCCACTGGGTACCAGAAGGAAAAGGCCCAGTGAAGCCAGGTGGGCGGCGCAGCCAGATCTCCTCGTGCGGGCTGCCCTGTAGGAAAGCAGTGCTGAAGTCAAGGGAGTGAAGCTCGTAGTCACGCTGAGCGGCGACGTGCAGCAGCACCCGAAGAGTGGTCATCTTCGGGGTGGGGGAGAAGGTCTGGAAGAAGTCATCTCCCTGTCGCTGACTGAAGCCTCGGGCAACGTAACGCGCCTTGAAGACAGGCGGAGAACCCGGCGGCCGCTTCACCCTGAAAATCCACATGCCACTGACGATGTTCGCCCCAGGTGGGGGAACCTCGTCGACGTAGGTGCTTGTGGACTTCCAGGATGCCATCTCTGCGTCCATGGCTGTCTGCTGTTGGTGCAACCCTACGGTTTGCACTCGGCTTATTGTCCGTGTGCGTGAATGTGTGTGTGTATGGAATGGTATGAGGGCATGGGATAATATATATTTCATGCTTATAATTGTGTGTGAATGTTGAGTCATGATGTCGAGTGTGTGTGTCGAGTCAATAGCGAGTTATCGCTAGACGCGTGTTACGCGGTCGTTTGTGTCTCGCGCGCGGTTTCTATTTTGTCGTGCGCGGTTTCTATTTTGTCCTGTGTCGAACGTTCGGCGTGTCGCAGGTGTGTGCAGCAGACCCATCAAGAACTCAAGGATGAGTTTGTGATGAAGAGCCCGAGCCTTGGTGTCAAGCCTCAAGTGATTTCGAAGCTTGCCAAAAGGGTACACCTCAAGATATTGAAGATAGTTGCATTACTTTGTGTAGTGTAACATTTCACTTGGTGTAGGCCCTAGTGAAGGGTAGTTTCGAGACCCTTCGTGGTTGGGGACAGTGTGGCACTGTTCCACATCACTGTACCTCGGCTCTTGGGGTTTGTAGGAGCTGGGAGTCATTCCCAACTCGTAACTCTTCCTATCTTGTGTTCTAAGACTATAGTGGCTGCCATAGTACCGTTCGTTCAAACCGACGCTGTGTCGTCAATTCTTTATCAAATCGTGCAATCTAAATTGCTAATTGTAGACGACGTGAAGACGCTCCAGATCCAATTTGAATCAAGTCATTTGCAGCTGTGAGCAGAACGCTATCAACGTTTGAAGCCGCTGTGCAGAAATCCGTCTGTGCTCTCTATCTTTCGTTTTAGGCACATTCAAGCCTATTGTGACTATAAAAAGTGGTATCAGAGCCCCTTGGAGCAGTTTCGACAATGTCTGGACCTGAGGAAAGGGGTGGCAGAGGTGCTGGTGGCAGTGGAGAAGCTCAAGCTCAAGGCCAACCCCGTGATTCAGCCATGGCGCCCATGCAACCAAGTCTTGGCCCACCTAGGGATGAGCCTAGGGTGTTTGGGCTTGACAAGTTCAACGGTGACAACTTTGCTGAATGGTCCTTCAAGATGGAGAACATCTTTGACCACTATGACCTGCTGGAGGTGATGGAAGGAACGGAGAAGCGCCCCGAGAACGACCCGGAGAAGAGCCCGTGGGTGCGGAAGAGCGCACAAGGCTATCTCTTACTTGGGCAAGCGTTGGGGAGCAGTCAGATCCGTCACATCAAGCCATTCCAGCGTGAACCAGAGAAAGGACCAAAGGCATGGGCTGCTCTCAAGGGTGTACATGCTCCTGCAACAGCGGCGGTAGCGGTGGTGTTGGAACGGCAAATGGCGGCACTACGAATTGAAGAAAACGAAGCGGTTGAAGAAGGGGTGCAGAAATTCTTCGACTTGTTGACGCGGCTTGAGGGAGCTGATTTGAACTACAGTGAGCTCCAAAAGAAGACCAAGTTGCTGGCCTTACTCCCAGAGTCATGGTCCTCGCTCATCATCAACCTTAATCGCGACTTGCCCCGCCTCTCGCTTGAAGACGTGAAGCGAGCTATCCTTCAAGAGGATTTCCGCCGCCGTGAGTTGGCGAGTGCGGATGGCGCTGGGGCAGCGAGCATCGGCCGTGGATATGGTCGAGGAAGAGGCAGAGGACGAGGGGGAGGAAGGTTTGGTGGCAGCAACTTCGGCGGAGGCCGCAGGAGTGGCGGTTACGGCAGCGACGACAAGAGCTACGGACGCGGTCGCGGCCGATTCGACGGCGAGTGTCACTATTGCCACAAGAGCGGACACATGTGGCGCGACTGCTACAAACTCCCTGATGGTTGGACCCCTGCTCAAGGCCAAGAGGGTAGAGGAGCAGGAGGAGGGAGAGGACGAGGCCGTGGAGGCCGTGGCGGTCGCGGTGGCGGAGCTGCAAACATGAAGAGCGGAGACAACGACAAGGACCCGAGCGACGATCGATACCCGGGTCTATTCTACTTCGTGTCGACGCAAGTACCGGCTGGTCCAGAGAAGGATGAAGGCTTTGAGAAGCCAGCAGCTGTGGGGAAGGTGACCCTACACCCCCTGGACTATTGGGTGATTGATAGTGGCGCTACCTATAGCATGACACCTCGCCCGGACTTGCTCACCGAACTCGAGCCGTCACCGGTGAAGCATGTCACATCGGCTTTGGGGCAGCGAGCAGAGGTGAAAGGCATGGGCAAGGCCATGTTCAAGGGTGCTGATGGGAAGATGGTGGGCCTCAAGAACGTGCTTTGGGTGCCCAGCCTTGCTGCAAACCTGATTTCCGTGCGGCGGTTGGCAAAGGCCGGCATGGACACGAACTCGAAGGGAGCCAAGACCTACACCGCAAGGCTTGGCGATCGAATTCTTTGGGACCTTCATGAGGACAGGGATGTCTACAACGAGATGTGGCAGATCCCAGTGGTCCCTATGCCTAAGGAGAGGCAAGTGGCAGCAAGCATCAGCACCAAGGATGGAGCGGTCGGTAGCGACGATGGCGCGAACGGTCGCGCTAAGGAGAATGAGCTCAAGAAGAGCAAACCTGGAGGGACCAGCAAGTTCAGTGAACCTAAGGAGAGTGGTGCAGCAACCAAGGAGCAGCAAAAGGGTGAGGAGAACCCAGAGGCAGCAGCGGAGGAGGACTACGGAGAGAGTATGTGGGGCGCTATTGCGAGCGCGGCATTCTCCAATCCAACTTCGGCTACGGGGGAGTGTGATTGGCTCACCTTGCATCGGCGCATGGGGCATGTGGCCCTGCCCATCTTGTAGCAGCTAGTGAAGAATGAGATGGTTGCTGGCATACGTGTGAAGGGGGAGCCCGATGAGGTGCTTGGCTGCCCGACGTGCATTCAAGCCAAGTTCACCCGGTTTCCGTTCCCTAGTTCGGAGGCAACGGCAAAGGCACCGCTTGATGAGGTGGTGATGGACGTGGTGGGCCCCCTGAAGCTTGGAGCTGCTGGAGCTGAGTATTTTCTCACCATTGTCGACGTCTACACCCGCATGACTTGGGTGTACGTGCTGGCCAAGAAGAGCGACGTGGCTGAAACGTTGAAGACGGATTGGTTCCCGATGGTGGAGCGGCAACAAGACCGTCTAGTCAAGTCAATCCGCACCGATCGAGGGGGAGAGTTCCTGAGCAAGGAGTTTGGGTTGTGGCTGAAGAAGAATGGTATTCGGCACGCCCTCACCATGCCATACTCCCCTGCAATGAACGGCATCGCCGAGCGAGCGAACCGCACAATCACGGAGGCGGCACGCGGGTTGCTCATTGAAGCCGGGCTACCCGACTATTTCTGGCCTGATGCGGTGCGGAGCGCGTGTGTGGCCAAGAACAGAGCCTTGACTCATGTGGGAGCAGACAAATGGGTGCCCTATGTGGAGTGGCTAGGAAGGAAGCCAAAGGTGGATATGCTTCGGGTGTTCGGGTGCATGTGCATGGCGCTCGTGCCTAAGCATCTTCGGCACAACAAGCTTGGTGCCAAGGCGGTGTGGGCCGTGCACTTGGGCATGGCTCAAAACAGCAAGGGATGGCTTCTTTGGGACCCATTCACCAAGAAGTTCTTGGTGAGCAGGGACTGCAAGTTCATGGAGAACTTCATGTACAAGGATTGGAAGGCGGAGAATGAGGCGAAGATAGGCGTGCGGTTTGGGGAGGTGAAGAGTTCCGGTTTGGAGCATGTGGAGCTGCCTTTGGAGCTGAGCAGCGGCAGCACAACCACAAGGCAATCCTCCCTTGTGAATGGGGGAGAGGAGGCCAATGATGCAGAGGAAGAAGAGGAGGAGGTGCAGCAAGTGAGCGAGCGTGCACCGTCACTCCCTTCCCGTACTACGAGTGCTCCACGGATTCGAGCCACACCGCAGCAACGCCAAGGCCTTCAAATCCCTGCAGCTGAGGAGGAAGGAAGGGGGAAGAGGAGAGTTCAACCCCCTAATAGGCTGACCTGTGATGCGCCGGGAAAGCAGGGCAAGACAGCCCTGGCCGGAGCGGCAATGATGGTCGGAGACGACGAGGAGAGTGACTACGAGGAGTGTGCCTTCGCGTTCTTCTCTCCGGTGGAGATGCCGGGAGAACCAGCAACTCTCAAGGAGGCTTTAGAGAGTAGTGATGCTGAGGAGTGGAAGAAGGCCATGGAGAGTGAGCTGAAGAGCATCGAGGAGAATGACACGTTTGAATTGGTGGAGCTACCAGAGGGGCGTACGGCGATAACGTCCAAGTGGCTCTTCAAAATCAAGTCGGATGCCGACGGCAAGATCGAGCGCTACAAGTCTAGGCTTGTAGCCAAGGGGTACCAGCAGAAGGAGAAGGTGGACTTCAAGGAGCTGTTTGCCCCTGTGGTGAAGCCGACGACGCTGCGAACCCTATTCGCGGGAGCCGCCATCAAAGGATGGGTAGTAAAGCAAATGGACATCGTAACGGCATTCCTTAACGGCATCCTTGAGGAGGAGATTTTTATGGCGCAGCCAGAGGGGTTTGATGATGGTAGTGGCAGAGTGTGGAAGCTGAAGAAGGCCCTCTATGGGCTGAAGCAGGCCCCTAGGCAATGGTACATGAAGCTGCGCGAAGTGTTGGAGGGGATCGGCTTCACTCCCTCAACGGCCGATCACTCCTTGTTCATGCTTGGCGAGGGGGAGCAGAGGAGTTTCATGGTGGTTTATGTGGATGACATCCTCATTTTCTCACCCTCTTCTGACCTTGTGAAGGAGGTGATGCTGAAGCTTCAAGACAAGTTCAAGTGCAAGGCCCTTGGTGACGTGAGCTTCTACCTTGGGCTCCACATCGAACGAGATGTGGAGAAGCGGTGCATGCGGGTGCATCAACGAAAGTACCTGGAGGCATTGGCTGCCAACTTTGGGCAGAGTGAAGGCCATGTGGCTACACCCTTTCCCTCTGGGTTCAAGTGTGTGAAGGGACCAGAGGAGGAGAGCGTTGGTGAAGAGGAGAGGCGCCGATTTCACTCGTTCGTGGGCAGCCTCATGTATGCGGCGGTAAACACCCGACCGGACGTCGCGTTTGCTACCGGGCAGCTGGCTAGGGTTGTGCAATGCCCTAATGAGGAGCAGGTAGCAGCTGGAATGAGGGTGGCCAAGTATCTTGGCCAAACACCGACCGTTGGGCTGCAATACTCGGCGGCGGCACAAAGGCGCCAAAAGGGCGCGGATGGTGTTGAACCCGGGCGTTTGTTCCTCACCGCCTACTCGGATGCTTCATATGCATCAGAACCAGAGGACATGACAAGTGTGGGAGGCTTCATATGCTGTGTTGGTGGAGGCCCAACTGCTTGGGAGAGCAAGAAGCAGGTTGACCAAGCTTTGAGCTCGGTGGAGTCCGAGTACATGGCACTCTTCCGTGCCGTACGGGAGATTGTGTGGCAGCGGCGTTTGTTGGCTGAACTGGGGGAGGAGCAGCAAGGACCTACCCCACTGTACTGTGACAGCCAGGGTGCCATTGCTCTTGCTAAGAACCCTGTGTTGCATGGACTCACGAAGCACATGAGGGTGAAGTGGCATTGGACGAGGAGCATGGTAACCGCGGGTGAAGTTGAGTTGCGCTACGTGAAGACCACGGGGCAGCCGGCTGACATGATGACCAAGAGGCTGGTGGAGCAGCAGCATTGGAAGTGTTGCAAGCTGGCTGGGATGGCTCTGAACTGAGAGAGCAACATATCCTAAGGCCAACAATCCGAGGGGGAGTTTGTTGGTGCAACCCTACGGTTTGCACTCGGCTTGTTGTCCGTGTGCGTGAATGTGTGTGTGTATGGAATGGTATGAGGGCATGGGATAATATATATTTCATGCTTATAATTGTGTGTGAATGTTGAGTCATGATGTCGAGTGTGTGTGTCGAGTCAATAGCGAGTTATCGCTAGACGCGTGTTACGCGGTCGTTTGTGTCTCGCGCGCGGTTTCTATTTTGTCGTGCGCGGTTTCTATTTTGTCCTGTGTCGAACGTTCGGCGTGTCGCAGGTGTGTGCAGCAGACCCATCAAGAACTCAAGGATGAGTTTGTGATGAAGAGCCCGAGCCTTGGTGTCAAGCCTCAAGTGATTTCGAAGCTTGCCAAAAGGGTACACCTCAAGATATTGAAGATAGTTACATTACTTTGTGTAGTGTAACATTTCACTTGGTGTAGGCCCTAGTGAAGGGTAGTTTCGAGACCCTTCGTGGTTGGGGACAGTGTGGCACTGTTCCACATCACTGTACCTCGGCTCTTGGGGTTTGTAGGAGCTGGGAGTCATTCCCAACTCGTAACTCTTCCTATCTTGTGTTCTAAGACTATAGTGGCTGCCATAGTACCGTTCGTTCAAACCGACGCTGTGTCGTCAATTCTTTATCAAATCGTGCAATCTAAATTGCTAATTGTAGACGACGTGAAGACGCTCCAGATCCAATTTGAATCAAGTCATTTGCAGCTGTGAGCAGAACGCTATCAACGTTTGAAGCCGCTGTGCAGAAATCCGTCTGTGCTCTCTATCTTTCGTTTTAGGCACATTCAAGCCTATTGTGACTATAACACACCTTCACACTTGACTCAGGTGCTTTGCGCCCCTTCTTTCGCGACAGCACCACACTCACGCCGCTCAGTCGGCCTGTGGCTGCCGCTTCAGGTGCTTTGCTCCCTGTGATTGGTGTTGGGAATGCCAAGGTGATGGGAGCCAATGGGGAACTTGTGGGGCTGGGGAATGTGCTGCTTGTTGAGGGTTTATCTGCTAACCTCCTTTCTGTGCGAAGGCTGCAGAAGAGCAAGGGTGAAGTGACCTTCGGCCCAACCAGCTGTCGTGCGAAGCTTGGGAAGTTGCTGCTGTGGAATCTAGAGGAGAAGAGCAGCTGCATTGAGGACCTATGGCAGCTGCCCATCATCCCTTGGAATGGGAAACCTCCAGCAACTGCAGCGGTAGTAGCAACGGCTAATGCAACTGCGGGAGGATAGGAGACTGCACCAACTGGTGGGGCCCTGGATGCAGTAAAGAAGGTGCAGCGGCCACAACAGCCACATGGTGAGGTGCTTGCTGGTGTGGATGGAACAGCTGCATAGGCAAAGGCTTCATCTGGGAGTGGTGAGGCCGATTGGGAGACGTGGCACGAGAGGTTGTGTCACGTCAACTTTCCTATGCTGCAGAAAATGGTGAAGGAAGGGAGCTTGAAGGGATTGGAGGTAAAGGGGGCAGCAAAGGAGATTGGGAGCTGCCCTACATGCCATGAGACCAAGTTCACCAAGTTCCCCTTCAGCAGCAGCACAGGACCAGCCAAGGCACCACTTGCAATTGCGCACATGGATGTGGTGGGCCCTACGAGGGCCCCTTCTCTCTCGGGCAGCCGCTACTTCTTGACCATTGTGGACGACCACACGCGTGCGGTGTGGGTGTACCCTTTGAAGACCAAAGGGGAGGTGGCAGCGGCTGTTCTTAAGGAGTGGATGACGAGAGCTCAAAGGGAGAGCAGACACGAGGTGAAGGTAATCCGCACTGACAATGGGGGAGAGTTCATCGGCGCTAATTTTGAGAAGGAGCTGAAGCGGAAGGGAATCCAGCATCAGCTCACAGTGCCATACAACCCACAGGAGAACGGCGTGGCTGAGCAGCTCAACCGGACCTTGCAGGAAGGTGCTCGCACTCTCCTTGGGCTTGCAGGGCTGCCGGATCCGTTTTGGGTGACTGCACTGCGGCAGGTTGCCCTTGTGAAGAACAGGGTGCTGGCGACTGTGAGGGACAAGCAGTGGGTCCCCTACACCAAGTGGTACGGGAGTGCTCCAGCTGTGAACATGCTGAGAGCCTTTGGGTGCATGGTGGTGTTTCATGTGCCTAAGGAGAAGAGGGGAAAGCTGGAAGCTTCTGGGAGATGGGGTGTGCACTTGGGGATTGCAAAGGACCACAAGGGCTGGTTGCTATGGGACTTGACTAGCCAGCAGCTGACTGTGTCAAGGGATGTGAAGTTCCTTGAGTCCGTGTACTACATGGAGTGGAAGCAGCTGCAGCAGAAGCTTCCTACTACACCGCTGATCATTGACGCCGATGAGGTGCAGCGGCCTTCGAGGCAGGTGGAGGTTACTGTCTCAGAGGAGGAGATCTCTGGGGTGACCGAGGATGGGGGAGAACCTGAGGTAAGCGGTGGATCTCAAGGATACCACACAAATTCCGAGCACAAGCAAGCAGTCACAAGACCAGTTCACATGCAGTTTGATAATAAACAAGAGGTACAGTGATCACAACCTAGCAAGTGTAAGCATGCAAGTATATATATAGAGATCACAGTACAAGCAAAGTCAAGAAGTGAGCAAGTGAGGGACAGTAGGCACAAGGCCTAGAACAGTACAGAAACGCTGATGATCACAAGGCTGAAGCGCCTTGGTGAACACATCAGCAGTGTTGGCCCGAGTGGCCACGTACGAAAGACGAAGCTGACCACGCTGCTGCAGCTCTCGAGCAAGGAAGTAGCGCAGAGCGATGTGCTTCGTTCTGTGCTCCAGTCTGTGCTCCTCACACAAGGCAAGGGCGGCCTTGTTGTCGACGTACAGCACTGGAGGAGAACGAGGCCGCTCTCCCAGGTCGGTCAGCAGGTAGGTGAGCCAGCGAAGCTCCTGGGCAGCCATGGCTGTGGCGTAGATCTCAGCCTCACAACTGGAGCTGAGAACAGAGGAAGAGCGTGTGCCAAGAAACTGAGCCAGAGCCAAGGCTGAAGGTGTAACCCTGAGACGACCGCTGTGTAGCCTGGTCGTCAGCCCAAGAAGCGTCTGAGTGTCCAGTGAGGACAACGTCGCGCCGTCCTCCAAGCACAAGCCCCATGCCCGACGTACTGCACAAGTAGCGCAACACCCTCTTAGCTGCATCCATGTGCTCCTTCCGGTGACGGCCAGGAGCGACATAGCGTGCTAGGATGCTAAGAGGGTATGCAAGGTCAGGTCGAGTGCAGGTCATCAGGTACATGAGGCAGCCCACAAGCTCTGGATACGGGCCACTCGGCTCTACGGACTCATCCGAAGGCAGAGCTGAGAGCGAGTGACCGGTAGGCAGAGGAGTGGGCTGAGGCGAGGAGTACGTGAAGCGGAAGCGCTGAAGGACCTGCTGCACCATGTGTGACTGAGTCAAGGTGATGGTGCGCTGTGCTCTGTCCCGGGTGATCCGCAAGCCAAGATAGCTTGTCAGCTCACCCAGGTCTGTGCACGTGTGTCTCTTCTGCAGCTCCGACTTCACGTGGGCGAGTGCCTCAGTGTCAGCAGTAGCAAAGACGAAGTCTACGTACACGAGAACGTAGAACGGCGGCAGAGTGGTGCCGGTGCGTAGAAACAGCGACGGGTCAGCAGTAGAAGGAGCAAACCCAAGAGCAGCAAGAGTAGTCCTCAGTGTGTCGTGCCACTCACGGGGCGCCTGGCGGAGACCGTAGACTGGCCTGCCGGAGGCTCCACTGGGTACCAGCAGGGAACGACCCAGTGAAGCCAGGTGGGCGGCGCAGCCAGATCTCCTCGTGCAGGGTGCCCGGTAAGAACGCAGTGCTGAAGTCAAGGCAGTGGAGCTCGTAGTCACGCTGAGCAGCGACGTGCAGCAGAACCCGAAGAGTGGTCATCTTCGGGGTCGGTGAGAAGGTCTGAAAGAAGTCAACTCCCTCTCGCTGACTGAAGCCTCGTGCAACGTAACGCGCCTTGAAGACAGGCGGAGAACCCGGCGGCCACTTCACCCTGAAAATCCACATGCCACTGACGATGTTCGCCCCAGGTGGGGGAACCTCGTCAACGTAGGTGCCTGTGGACTTCCAGGAAGCCATCTCTGCGTCCATGGCTGTCTGCCACTGAGAGGAGTAGAGACCCTCCATCGCCTCTGCGTAGGAGCGTGGGGTCGGGATGTCTGGTGCATCCGGGTCTCCCTCAGGGGCAATCGGCATGGACACGAGATGAGGTAAAGCAGCAGCAAAGCACTCAAACTCCTCCTGTCTGTCCTCAAGGACGTCCGTGCCAAGAGCACACTCACCCCCGACGGACGGAGGACAGACAGACTCAGACTCAGCGACAAGGCTAGCGGCGTAGTCTAGACGACAGGCGGCAGCAAAGTCAACAAGCTCAGCGACTAGAGCAGACGCAGCAGAGGACTCAAAGGTAGGGTCAGTGACAACAGTGGCAAGGAGACGCGCGACAGTAGGACTGGCAGCACGAGTAAGGTCTGACGGCGGGTCGGCAACGTCAGGAAGAGAGGACGCAGGAGGAGACGGCAGAGGGACGCGCTGTGGAGCAGTGGACGGACGCAGGGTCATGTAGTGAGTGCCTAGGACAGGAGGAGGACGCTCACGTGGAGCACGACGACCAGTGCGGGCAGTGCGGACAGGCGACTCTGGACGAGACTCAGAAGACGCAGGACTAGACTCAGGCGACGGAGGCCGAGACTCAGGCTCACGACGCTCCGTAAGACTACCCGACGGCGCAGTGTAAGGAGAAGGAGCAGGCAGCGGAGAGGCAGACTGTAACTGTGACTGCGACTGGACAGGCGGTGGACTCGGTAGGGGAGGAGAAGGACCAGTAGAGGGCGGGAGACCAAGAACCTGCTGAAGGAGTGGAACGTAGTACGGCCTCGGCCGCTCAGCACCTCCAGCTCCAACCCCCTCAGCAGGCTCAGTCCCAGCAGCTCCAGAACCTCCAGTACGAGCACCTCCAGGACTAGCAGCTCCAGTAGCTCCAGCAGCACCCGCAGCTCCAGCACCAGCAGCACCTCCAGCAACGTCAGTAGCACCAGTACCTCCAGCAGCACCAGTACCAGCAGCACCTCCAGCAGCGCCAGCAGCACCGCTAGCAGCAGCAGCACCTCCAGCAGCTCTTGTAGCTCCAGCACCAGCAGCACCTCTAGCAATGTCAGCAGCACCAGCACCTCCAGCAGCACCAGCACCAGTAGCACCTCCAGCAGCGCCAGCACCAGCAGCACCTCCAGCAGCGCCAGCAGCACCGCCAGCAGCAGCAGCACCTCCAGTAGCTCCAGTAGCTCCAGCACCAGCAGCACCTCCAGCAGCGTCAGCAGCACCAGCACCTCCAGCAGCACCAGCACCAGTAGCACCTCCAGCAGCACCAGCAGCACCAGGGTCCGCGACGCGAGGAGCGCCACTCCGGAGACTGCAGTGCCGAGCGTACCACTCTCGGAGCTGCTGGGGAGAGGGCAGCGCCCGCCTAGGAGGGGAAGCACTAGCACCAGCTCCAGCAGCGCTCCTAGCTCCAGAAGCACCCCTCCTGAGGCTGCAGTACTGTAAGTACCACTCACGCAGCTGCTCTGAGGAGAGAGCTCCTCCAGGTGTAGCACTCCCAGGCTCAGCACCCCCAGACTCAGCACCCCCAGACTCAGTACCCGCAGGCTCCGCACCCCTAGGCTCAGCACCCCCAGACTCCGCAACCCCAGGCTCCGCACGCTCAGGCTCAGCACCCCTAGCAGGACGAGAGTCGACAGCTACCTCGACAGGCTCAACCGGGTCTACCTGGGACACACCTGAGGGAGCGGCACCCTGAGGGGGGAGGGGGTCTACCACAGCAGCACCTGACGCGAGGAAGAGAGGCGGGGGGGGGAGCGGGGCAGTGCGGTAGGGGAAGAGGCGGTAGTAGGGCACCGACTCGTCAAAAGTGACGTCCTGAGAGGGCAGGACACGGTGCGAGGTGGCGTGGTAAAACTGCCAACCAGACGCGTCCGGGACAAAGCCAAGGAAGACACAAGGAACAGCGCGGGAGGAGAGCTTGTCCGCAGACGTATCGCGGACAAAAGCTCGAGATCCCCTGACCCGAAAACTCGACGCATCGCCAACCTCCCCCGTCCACAGCAGTGTGGGTGAGGTCTCCGGCAAGGAGACACGGGGCCAGAGGTTGAGCTGATGCGCAGCGTATCGGACCGCAAACGGCCACAGAAAGTGGGGGGCAGCCGCATGAATCAAGGAGGTACGAGCGACCTCCATGACCAAGCCAATGCGGCGCTCAGCAACCCCATTCTGCTGTGGAGAGGCCGGAAGCGTGAACGACTGCTCAATGCCGTGCTCCGCACAGTAGGCTGCCAAGAGGTCGGAGGAGAACTCACCACCTCTGTCAGAGTGCAGACGCAAGACAGGAAAGTCCGAGTGGAACCGCTCGCTGAGCTGGAGACGAGAAGCGCGGATCCAAGGGATCAAAACAGCAGGGACCTCACCCTAGGTGCGCAAGGGGAAGACCGTGGTGTAGCGCGAGTAGTCGTCAACAACGATCAGGAAGTACCTCTCCTGACCCTGTCCACGGACGCGGGCTGGGCCCCACACGTCCATGTGGAGCGTCTGCAAGGGAGCAGTCGTCGGGGGAAACGAGGAGGAGTGAGGAGCGGCGCGCTGCCGCCCCTCGACACAAGGAAGACAGGGAGGAGCAGGCGAGGGTGGGAGGGGAGGGAGTACCCGGGGAAGACCAGAGACAAGGTACCGTTTGTGCATGGCACGAAGGCGCTGCACTGACGGGTGACCAAGGCGGTGGTGCCAGAGGACAGTCTCGTGCGCCAGAGAGCGACACGAGCAGGGGGCAGACAGCTGACCTGACGCAGACGCAGACGCAGCTACCTGAGGGGACTCACTGGTCAGTGTGTACAGGTCCGACCCCGGCTGCCTAGTGAAGGTAGCCAGGTGACGGCCCGTCCGAACACACGTGCAGTGTGTCACACGCTCGTAGGCAGGGGTGAACTGGTGGACACCCCCGTCCTGGAGGGCACAGCCTGCCACCAAGTTCGTAGAGAACGAGGGGAGGTGGAGACCTGACAGTGTGCCCGACGGAACCGCAGGACAAGGAAGGACAGTGGAGGAGGTCGCAATGACCGGACCCCCAGAGGGGTTAGCAAGGGAGACAGCAACTGGCCGAGCAAGCTGCTCAAGGGCAGTGCGGTCACGAAAGAAACAGCGAGAAGCTCCTGAGTCTAGAGTGAAGGTGTGCAGTGCCTCAGTGGACTCAGTACCTGGGGGGGCAGACTCACTAGCACCTGGAGCAGCAGTCTCACCAGCACCTGGGGCAGCAGACACGCAAGCACCTAGAGCAGCAGCCTCACCAGCACCTGGGGCAGCAGACACGCAAGCACCTAGAGCGGCAGCCTCACTGGTGCGAATGCCCGGGTCGGGCGGAACACGCCGGTACTGATCACCCTCTCCACTAGTAGACAACACATACATGGCAGTGAGAATAGCATCAAAGTCAAGAGCATAGACATCAATGTTCTTCTTGATCAGATCAAACCAGCGGGGCAGCTCAGTGGCAGTAGGGAACTGAGTGCGCCAAGCGTCGTCGAGGCGGGAGAAGCAGCGCTGCGTGGTGTGCGCCCTCCCACACGTCTGGCCAGTGCGGTCACCAGTGCGGATGACGTACGTGCAGCTAAGGCCACCCCCCCCCCCCCCGTGCTGAGAGTACCACTCATGAAGCTCCTGGGGCGACGGAGTCTGCTGTCCGCCAGCGCCACCACGACCACCACCCCCGCCGCCACCACCTCGACCACCACCGCCCCTGCCGCCTCCGCGTCCACCGCCTCCCCAACCACCGCCCCCACCCCGGCCACCTCCTCCGCTGCTGCCGCCTCCACCCCCACCGCTGCCACTAGCCCCTCCAGCCCCGCCACCACCCCCACCACCGCCACCGCCCCCACCCCCACCTCCCCCGCCGTCACCTCCACCTCCCTTGCCCCCTTTGCCCTTGCCGCTGTGGCGCCAGCTCGGAGCGGACGCAGTCCCGACCTGCTCAGTACTAACTAGGTCGACAGCAGCAGCAGAGGCGACAGAGGGGAGAAGGGGGGAAGGGGAACACCCCTCGAAGAAAGGGGTGCGGGGGTCGCCACGAGAGGCAGCTACAGCGACTATGCTAGTCTCTGCTGCAAGCAGTTCCTTCTCGAGCAGGTCTATGGTGAGCTCAGTGGGGGAGCAAGCGAGGAAGTGGTCCCTGACCACACGAAGAGAGTCAGGGAGACGGGTGACAAGGTGGTAGAGAGTGAGCCAGAGCGGGGGGGGGTGGGTGGCAAGAAACTCAGCGGGCATAGCGGCACGGAAGCGAGCCTCGCTAGTGCGGAGGTGCGTGGTGAGGTCAGCGACTGTGGCGAAAGCGGACAGGTCTGGGAACAGGTAGGGAAGCGAGAGACGGCCTAGCGCAGCAGAGGCAGGTGAGGAGTAGCGTGCAACTACAGCAGTGTACAGTGCCTGCGCAGTTTTGTGCTGGCCAAAGTGCTCGCGCTCATCTACAGGCAGGGAGTTGCGAATAGCAAAGCGAGCGTGGGCGTCACGAGTCTGCCACTGGGAGCGGGCAGTACTGTCAGCAGTAACAGCAGGGGCAGCAGCGAGGCCTAGTGCGTGATCGTACAGCGAGATGTCCTCCTTGGCAGTGAGCTGGAGGAACAGGTGCAAGTCATCTAGCCAGGTGTCAAACTTCAGTGGGCGGCCCTCAACATCGAAAGCGAGTACAGCAGGGCTAGCCATAGTTGCAGGAAGAGCAGTAGTAACAGCAGTAGTAGTAGCAGCAGCAGGAACAGTAGCAGCAGTAGCAGCATGCGAAACCCTAAAAGCAGCAGGCAGCACGACTCAGGTAGGGCGGCTCGGTCCAGAGGGGGCTGCTCAGTACGGGGAGGGCGGCGCGGCTCGGTTCGGGCGGCGCGGCTCGGCTCGGGCTGGGCGGCTCGGTTCGGGCGGCTCGGTTCGGGCGGCTCGGTTCTGGCGGGGCCGTGGCTGTCGCGTGCGGGGCTGCCGGGGCTGCTAGGTGGGGCGCGCGCGGGGTCGACGGGGCCTCTAGGTGGGGCGCGTGCGGGGTCGACGGGGCCGAGAGGGGCCGCTAAGGGGCGGCGCGCGGGGTCGACGGGGCCGTAAGGGGCCGCTAAGGGGCGGCGCGCGGGGTCGACGGGGCCGTGAGGGGCCGCTAAGGGGCGGCGCGCGGGGTCGACGGGGCCGTAAGGGGCCGCTAAGGGGCGGCGCGCGGGGTCGACGGGGCCGTGAGGGGCCGCTAAGGGGCGGCGCGCGGGGTCGACGGGGCCGTAAGGGGCCGCTAAGGGGCAGCTCGCGGGGCCGACGGGGCCGCTAAGGGGCGGGTCGCGGGTCGCGGGGCCTTTACAGGGCCGCTAAGGAGGGGCGCACGAGGGCGCTGGGGGGAGGCGCTCGAGGGCGCTCCGACAGTAGGGCGCACGAGGGCGCTAGTAGGCAGTCAGTAGTGGTGGGCCCTAAGAAAAAACTCGGTCCTAGCGGAGGACCTGCTCTGAAACCATGTTAGAATGAAAGAAACAGGAATGAATGAACTAGCACAAAGTTGGGTACAAGTAGGAAACCCTAAGTTTGTGTACCCCCTAGGGCTAAACCCACTATAGCCTACACAATGTAAACATACAATGTTTGACAGAAGGGGGCAGCGAAGGAGATTGGGAGCTGCCCTACATGCCATGAAACTAAATTCACCAAGTTTCCCTTCAGCAGCAGTACAGGACCAGCGAAGGACCCACTTGCGTTTGTGCACATGGATGTGGTGGGCCCTACGAGGGCCCTTTCTCTCTTAGGCAGCCGCTGCTTCTTAACCATTGTGGATGACCGCACGCGTGCTGTGTGGGTATACCCTCTCAAGACCAAGGGGGGAGTGGCAGCGGCTGTTCTTAAGGAGTGGATGCCGAGAGCACAAAGGGAGAGCAGACACAAGGTGAAGGTAATCCGCACTGACAATGGGGGAGAGTTCATTGTCGCTGATTTTGAGGGGGAGCTGAATTAAGCGGAAGGGGATCCAGCATCAGCTCACAATGCCCTACAATCCTCAGCAGAACGGCGTGGCTGAACGGTTCAACCGGACCCTGCAGGAAGGTGCACGCACTCCCCTTGGGCGTGCAGGGCTGCCGGATGCGTTTTGGGTGACTGTACTGCGGCAGGTTGCTCTTGTGAAGAACCGGGTGCTGGCGACAGTCGGGGACAAGCAGTGGGTTCCCTACACCAAGTGGTATGGAAGTGCGCCAGCTGGGAACATGCTGAGAGCTTATGGGTGCATGGTGGTGTTTCATGTGCCTAAGGAGAAGAGGGGAAAGGTGGAAGCTTCTGGAAGATGGGGTGTGCACTTGGGGATTGCTAAGGATCACAAGGGCTGGTTGCTATGGGACTTGACTAGCTAGCAGCTGATCATGTCAAGGGATGTGAAGTTCCTTGAGTCCTTGTACTACAAGGAGTGGAAGAAGCAGCAGCTGAAGCTTCCCACTACACCACTCATTGTTGAGGCCGATGAGGTGCAGCGGCCTTCAAGGCAGATGGAAGTCTCTGTGTCAGAGGAGGAGATCTCTGGGGTGATTGAGGATGGGGGAGAAGCTAAGGTGGAGCAGCAGCCGCAGCAGGAGCAGCAAGGTGCTCCACCACGTGCCCCACGCCTGCCTGAGCGTCCTAGGAGGGATGTTCGCCCTCCTACAAGGCTGAACTATGCGAGCCGTGGCACGCCAAGTGTGATACCGGCTGGGAGCGTGGCTGGACAGTGTGATGAAGATGAGATAGCCTACTGCTATGGGGCTGCAGGGAGATGGTTTGGAGGATAGTGCTATGTGAGAGGGGCTGCAGCGGGGTGCTGCAGGTTTGAGCAAATGGAGATGTGCGAATGTCCATTGAGTTGAGTGTTGGAAGTGAATGATGCTTGATGTAATGTGTGTGCGTTGAGCTGAGGCATGTGGGATGATGGTTCGCAGCGACAGGGGGAGTTTGTTATGTGATGCTATCATATGCATTCACGTGAGAATGGGGCGGGGTGATGGAAAGCGGGAGAATGGGGCAGGGTGATGGAAGGAGGGAGAATGGGGCGGGATGATGGAAAGCGGGAGAATGGGGCGGGTGATGGAAATCGGGAGAACGGGGCGGGGTGATGGAAAGCGGGAGAATGGGGCGGGGTGATGGAAAGCGGGAGAATGGGGCGGGGTGATGGAAAGCGGGAGAATGGGGCGGGATAATGGAAAGCGGGAGAATGGGGCGGGGTGATGGAAAGCGGGAGAATGGGGCGGGGTGATGGAAAGAGGGAGAATGGGGCGGGGTGATGGAAAGCAGGAGAATGGGCGGGGTGATGGAAAGCGGGAGAATGGGGCGGGGTGATAGAAGGAGGGAGAATGGGGCGGGGCAATGGATGGCGGGAGAATGGGGCGGGGTGATGGAAAGCGGGAGAATGGGGCGGGGTGATGGAAAGCGGGAGAATGGGGCGGGGTGATGGAAAGCGGTTGAATGGGGCAGGGTGATGGAAAGCGGGAGAATGGGGCGGGATGATGGATAGCGGGAGAATGGGGCGGGGTGATGGAAAGCGGACGAATGGGGCAGGGTGATGGAATGCGGGAGAATGGGGCGGGATGATGGATAGCGGGAGAAAGGGGCGGGGTGATGGAAAACGGGAGAATGAAGTGGGGTGATGGAAAGCGGGAGAATGGGGCGGGGTGACTAGCACGACAGCAGGGCAGGGCGCGCGACGGCGCAGGAGAGGCAGGCGAGACAGCGCGCTTCGGGGAGGTAGGAAAGTTTCAGTGGTGGGCCCTAAAAAAAACGTTCCCACGAGGGAACCTGCTGAGAATACCATGTCAGAATAGTAAACGAAGGAATGATTGAACTAGCAAGCAGGTGGGTACAAGTAGCAAACCTAAAAGTGTTGTACCCTGTATCGACTACCCCAATACAGCCTACACAGACTATGTCACATATGTTTGACAGCGCGCAGGTCCAGCAGGGGCGGCGCGCGGGTCCCGCAGGGCGTCGCACGGGTCTAGCGGAGCAGCGAGCGGGCCCCGCAGGGCGTCGCGCGGGTCCAGCGGGGGCGGCGTGCGGGTCCCACGGGGCGAGGCGCGGGTCAGGTGGGGCGACGCGCCGAGCAGAAAACCGCCGCGCGCCCCGAGCGCGCGGCGGGAAGAAAAAACGCCAAGCGCCCCGAGCGCGCGGCAGGCAGAACAGCAGCGGAAGCATAGGGTGGGCCCACAGGCCAGGATCGAACGAGCTCTGAAACCATGTCAGAATAACGAAGAGGAATGTTGAACAGCAGAAGGGGGATTGCACAAGCAGGCAGAAGGGATACGAATAGGAAACCCTAACAGGGCTGTACTCACTACTGAGTACCCCACTGCAGACTAGACAATATAACATTCTGACATTTAAGAGTCTAGTCCAATACATGCCCGTTGCATCGTCAAGCATTAGCAAGAGGAATCAAGCTCCTCCTTTCGATAAGCAGCGCATCAGTCCACACACATTTAATGTGGGCAAGTGCGAGCGGATCCTTAGCGAGGGATGCAGTGTGGCTGCCAAATGGCTTATAGGGGGCATTTTTCCTTAGACGCATACAACTCATACGCCATTATTGGAGTCAATGGCAGCCACGCCAACTCCTTGACAGAGTCGTAGATGGCGTGCGCGAGCCGATTATGCCAAACCTTAAGAGTTGCCTTGGATCCTTGTGCCATGCATGATTAAGATGCTCTTGGGTATGTCTTGAGTTGGTAGAGCCGCCCGTTGAGAAAGACTTGCAAGAATTGCTCCCGTTCCAATAGAGGTTCATCTTGGAGTTGTTGATTGTGACGGTCATGCCCCATTTCAAAGTTGTGTGACGGAGAGAACACCTACAAACCCAGAACATGAAACACGTTAGTGATATCTGCCAGCCTGTCATCGATAATAAGATGAGTGCTCCCATCGCGTAACATTTTGAAGGGACATCATGGACAATGCACTACATGAAAGGTTACAAAAGGGGGTATTCACCCTTTACCAAATAGTAGGAGACGCAGCCTACCCCCTCCAATTTCTTGCTTAACTCCTCTGCATCGACCTCGTGAGAGGCTAATGGATGAGTGGGAGCATTGTATTTAACTATTGGTAGAGTGCTGAATGCATGGCGATGGAGCGATGCATTGGGAAGATGGTTGTTGTTTGCTGGACGCAATGATTGCAAGCTCTGGTGTGTACTTGCCGGCGCCTCGTGCTACATCATCCTGCAAAACATGTGTGAGAGCATGGTAAGTGTGAGACATGTTAACAATGCCTATGCGAAAGTCTCATAAAATAGACCTGTGTTGGACACGTGGGTGATATTACGGGAACTATGTGTGCCGTGCACGTAGGGATATTACGAGAAAGGAGGAAAACGTCTTGGGGAGGTGTTGGAGCCATCTTAGATTTATCATTATCACCACAAACCCATGTATCAGCCTTCTCCTCCCGGTTGAGGATTGCTAAGGGGAAACTCTGCCAAATTTTAAAGGCACCAACACTTGTGAAAAAGTTTGTGGATCTACATTGTGAACAGCAAGGGGGCAGCTGAAATTCATAATTTTCAGAGGACAAGATGAATGAGAGAGGGGGAGAATCTTCTGGAAGAGGAGAGGGAGCTGAAAAGTCTTTGGAACCTCCACCTTCCAAGATTAAAGCTTTGGATGGCTCCAACTATGAGGAGTGGAGTGGGAGGATAAGGAGTGCCTTCAAGTGCTACAAGATGCTGAAACTTGCGATGGGGGAAGAGATGATGCCGGATGAAGGAGAGGCACGTGACCGATGGATTGAGAAGAGTGCGGTGCTTTACGACCTCATCCAACAATCAGTCAACAACGACATGTTCAAGCACATCAAGGATCTGTGTGTTATAGTCACAATAGGCTTGAATGTGCCTAAAACGAAAGATAGAGAGCACAGACGGATTTCTGCACAGCGGCTTCAAACGTTGATAGCGTTCTGCTCACAGCTGCAAATGACTTGATTCAAATTGGATCTGGAGCGTCTTCACGTAGTCTACAATTAGCAATTTAGATTGCACGATTTGATAAAGAATTGACGACACAGCGTCGGTTTGAACGAACGGTACTATGGCAGCCACTATAGTCTTAGAACACAAGATAGGAAGAGTTACGAGTTGGGAATGACTCCCAGCTCCTACAAACCCCAAGAGCCGAGGTACAGTGATGTGGAACAGTGCCACACTGTCCCCAACCACGAAGGGTCTCGAAACTACCCTTCACTAGGGCCTACACCAAGTGAAATGTTACACTACACAAAGTAATGTAACTATCTTCAATATCTTGAGGTGTACCCTTTTGGCAAGCTTCGAAATCACTTGAGGCTTGACACCAAGGCTCGGGCTCTTCATCACAAACTCATCCTTGAGTTCTTGGTGGGTCTTCTGCACACACCTGCGACACGCCGAACGTTCGACACAGGACAAAATAGAAACCGCGCACGACAAAATAGAAACCGCGCGCGAGACACAAACGACCGCGTAACACGCGTCTAGCGATAACTCGCTATTGACTCGACACACACACTCGACATCATGACTCAACATTCACACACAATTATAAGCATGAAATATATATTATCCCATGCCCTCATACCATTCCATACACACACACATTCACGCACACGGACAACAAGCCGAGTGCAAACCGTAGGGTTGCACCAACAAACTCCCCCTCGGATTGTTGGCCTTAGGATATGTTGCTCTCTCAGTTCAGAGCCATCCCAGCCAGCTTGCAACACTTCCAATGCTGCTGCTCCACCAGCCTCTTGGTCATCATGTCAGCCGGCTGCCCCGTGGTCTTCACGTAGCGCAACTCAACTTCACCCGCGGTTACCATGCTCCTCGTCCAATGCCACTTCACCCTCATGTGCTTCGTGAGTCCATGCAACACAGGGTTCTTAGCAAGAGCAATGGCACCCTGGCTATCACAGTACAGTGGGGTAGGTCCTTGCTGCTCCTCCCCCAATTCAGCCAACAAACGCCGCTGCCACACAATCTCCCGTACGGCACGGAAGAGTGCCATGTACTCGGACTCCACCGAGCTCAAAGCTTGGTCAACCTGCTTCTTGCTCTCCCAAGCAGTTGGGCCTCCACCAACACAGCATATGAAGCCTCCCACACTTGTCATGTCCTCTGGTTCTGATGCATATGAAGCATCCGAGTAGGCGGTGAGGAACAAACGCCCGGGTTCAACACCATCCGCGCCCTTTTGGCGCCTTTGTGCCGCCGCCGAGTATTGCAGCCCAACGGTCGGTGTTTGGCCAAGATACTTGGCCACCCTCATTCCAGCTGCTACCTGCTCCTCATTAGGGCATTGCACAACCCTAGCCAGCTGCCCGGTAGCAAACGCGACGTCCGGTCGGGTGTTTACCGCCGCATACATGAGGCTGCCCACGAACGAGTGAAATCGGCGCCTCTCCTCTTCACCAACGCTCTCCTCCTCTGGTCCCTTCACACACTTGAACCCAGATGGAAAGGGTGTAGCCACATGGCCTTCACTCTGCCCAAAGTTGGCAGCCAATGCCTCCAGGTACTTTCGTTGATGCACCCGCATGCACCGCTTCTCCACATCTCGTTCGATGTGGATCCCTTGTAGAAGCTCACGTCACCAAGGGCCTTGCACTTGAACTTGTCTTGAAGCTTCAGCATCACCTCCTTCACAAGGTCAGAAGAGGGTGAGAAAATGAGGATGTCATCCACATAAACCACCATAAAACTCCTCTGCTCCCCCTCGCCAAGCATGAACAAGGAGTGATCGGCCGTTGAGGGAGTGAAGCCGATCCCCTCCAACACTTCGCGCAGCTTCATGTACCATTGCCTAGGGGCCTGCTTCAGCCCATAGAGGGCCTTCTTCAGCTTCCACACTCTGCCACTACCATCATCAAACCCCTCTGGCTGCGCCATAAAAATCTCCTCCTCAAGGATGCCGTTAAGGAATGCCGTTACGATGTCCATTTGCTTTACTACCCATCCTTTGATGGCGGCTCCCGCGAATAGGGTTCGCAGCGTCGTCGGCTTCACCACAGGGGCAAACAGCTCCTTGAAGTCCACCTTCTCCTTCTGCTGGTACCCCTTGGCTACAAGCCTAGACTTGTAGCGCTCGATCTTGCCGTCGGCATCCGACTTGATTTTGAAGAGCCACTTGGACGTTATCGCCGTACGCCCCTCCGTTAGCTCCACCAATTCAAACGTGTCATTCTCCTCGATGCTCTTCAGCTCACTCTCCATGGCCTTCTTCCACTCCTCAGCATCACTACTCTCCAAAGCCTCCTTGAGAGTTGCTGGTTCTCCCGGCATCTCCACCGGAGAGAAGAACGCGAAGGCACACTCCTCGTAGTCACTCTCCTCGTCGTCTCCGACCATCATTGCCGCTCCGGCCAGGGCTGTCTTGCCCTGCTTTCCCGGCGCATCATAGGTCAGCCTATTAGGGGGTTGAACTCTCCTCTTCCCCCTTCCTTCCTCCTCAGCTGCAGGGACTTGAAGGCCTTGGCGTTGCTGCGGTGTGGCTCGAATCCGTGGAGCACTCGTAGTACGGGAAGGGAGTGACGGTGCACGCTCGCTCACTTGCTGCACCTCCTCCTCTTCTTCCTCTGCATCATTGGCCTCTTCTCCCCCATTCACAAGGGAGGATTGCCTTGTGGTTGTGCTGCCGCTGCTCAGCTCCAAAGGCAGCTCCACATGCTCCAAACCGGAACTCTTCACCTCCCAAAACCGCACGCCTATCTTCGCCTCATTCTCCGCCTTCCAATCCTTGTACATGAAGTTCTCCATGAACTTGCAGTCCCTGCTCACCAAGAACTTCTTGGTGAATGGGTCCCAAAGAAGCCATCCCTTGCTGTTTTGAGCCATGCCCAAGTGCACGGCCCACACCGCCTTGGCACCAAGCTTGTTGTGCCGAAGATGCTTAGGCACGAGCGCCATGCACATGCACCCGAACACCCGAAGCATATCCACCTTTGGCTTCCTTCCTAGCCACTCCACATAGGGCACCCATTTGTCTGCTCCCGCATGAGTCAAGGCTCTGTTCTTGGCCACACACGCGCTCCGCACCGCATCAGGCCAGAAATAGTCGGGTAGCCCGGCTTCAATGAGCAACCCGCGTGCCGCCTCCGTGATTGTGCGGTTCGCTCGCTCGGCGATGCCGTTCATTGCAGGGGAGTATGGCATGGTGAGGGAGTGCCGAATACCATTCTTCTTCAGCCACAACCCAAACTCCTTGCTCAGGAACTCTCCCCCTCGATCGGTGCGGATTGACTTAACTAGACGGTCTTGTTGCCGCTCCACCATCGGGAACCAATCCGTCTTCAACGTTTCAGCCACGTCGCTCTTCTTGGCCAGCACGTACACCCAAGTCATGCGGGTGTAGACGTCGAAAATGGTGAGAAAATACTCAGCTCCAGCAGCTCCAAGCTTCAGGGGGCCCACCACGTCCATCACCACCTCATCAAGCGGTGCCTTTGCCGTTGCCTCCGAACTAGGGAACGGAAACCGGGTGAACTTGGCTTGAATGCACGTCGGGCAGCCAAGCACCTCATCGGGCCCCCCTTTCACACGTATGCCAGCAACCATCTCATTCTTCACTAGCTGCTGCAAGATGGGCAGGGCCACATGCCCCATGCGCCGATGCAAGGTGAGCCAATCACACTCCCCCGTAGCCGAAGTTGGATTGGAGAATGCCGCGCTCGCAATAGCGCCCCACATACTCTCTCCGTAGTCCTCCTCCGCTGCTGCCTCTGGGTTCTCCTCACCCTTTTGCTGCTCCTTGGTTGCTGCACCACTCTCCTTAGGTTCACTGAACTTGCTGGTCCCTCCAGGTTTGCTCTTCTTGAGCTCATTCTCCTTAGCGCGACCGTTCGCGCCATCGTCGCTACCGACCGCTCCATCCTTGGTGCTGATGCTTGCTGCCACTTGCCTCTCCTTAGGCATAGGGACCACTGGGATCTGCCACATCTCGTTGTAGACATCCCTGTCCTCATGAAGGTCCCAAAGAATTCGATCGCCAAGCCTTGCGGTGTAGGTCTTGGCTCCCTTCGAGTTCGTGTCCATGCCGGCCTTTGCCAACCGCCGCACGGAAATCAGGTTTGCAGCAAGGCTGGGCACCCAAAGCACGTTCTTGAGGCCCACCATCTTCCCATCAGCACCCTTGAACATGGCCTTGCCCATGCCTTTCACCTCTGCTCGCTGCCCCAAAGCCGATGTGACATGCTTCACCGGTGACGGCTCGAGTTCAGTGAGCAAGTCCGGGCGAGGTGTCATGCTATAGGTAGCGCCACTATCAATCACCCAATAGTCCAGGGGGTGTAGGGTCACCTTCCCCACAGCTGCTGGCTCCTCAAAGCCTTCATCCTTCTCTGGACCAGCCGGTACTTGCGTCGACACGAAGTAGAATAGACCCGGGTATCGATCGTCGCTCGGGTCCTTGTCGTTGTCTCCGCTCTTCATGTTTGCAGCTCCGCCACCGCGACCGCCACGGCCTCCACGGCCTCGTCCTCTCCCTCCTCCTGCTCCTCTACCCTCTTGGCCTTGAGCAGGGGTCCAACCATCAGGGAGTTTGTAGCAGTCGCGCCACATGTGTCCGCTCTTGTGGCAATAGTGACACTCGCCGTCGAATCGGCCGCGACCGCGTCCGTAGCTCTTGTCGTCGCTGCCGTAACCGCCACTCCTGCGGCCTCCGCCGAAGTTGCTGCCACCAAACCTTCCTCCCCCTCGTCCTCTGCCTCTTCCTCGACCATATCCACGGCCGATGCTCGCTGCCCCAGCGCCATCCGCACTCGCCAACTCACGGCGGCGGAAATCCTCTTGAAGGATAGCTCGCTTCACGTCTTCAAGCGAGAGGCGGGGCAAGTCACGATTAAGGTTGATGATGAGCGAGGACCATGACTCTGGGAGTAAGGCCAGCAACTTGGTCTTCTTTTGGAGCTCACTGTAGTTCAAATCAGCTCCCTCAAGCCGCGTCAACAAGTCGAAGAATTTCTGCACCCCTTCTTCAACCGCTTCGTCTTCTTCAATTCGTAGTGCCGCCATTTGCCGTTCCAACACCACCGCTACCGCCGCTGTTGCAGGAGCATGTACACCCTTGAGAGCAGCCCATGCCTTTGCTCCTTTCTCTGGTTCACGCTGGAATGGCTTGATGTGACGGATCTGACTGCTCCCCAACGCTTGCCCAAGTAAGAGATAGCCTTGTGCGCTCTTCCGCACCCACGGGCTCTTCTCCGGGTCGTTCTCGGGGCGCTTCTCCGTTCCTTCCATCACCTCCAGCAGGTCATAGTGGTCAAAGATGTTCTCCATCTTGAAGGACCATTCAGCAAAGTTGTCACCGTTGAACTTGTCAAGCCCAAACACCCTAGGCTCATCCCTAGGTGGGCCAAGACTTGGTTGCATGGGCGCCATGGCTGAATCACGGGGTTGGCCTTGAGCTTGAGCTTCTCCACTGCCACCAGCACCTCTGCCACCCCTTTCCTCAGGTCCAGACATTGTCGAAACTGCTCCAAGGGGCTCTGATACCACTTGTTATAGTCACAATAGGCTTGAATGTGCCTAAAACGAAAGATAGAGAGCACAGACGGATTTCTGCACAGCGGCTTCAAACGTTGATATCGTTCTGCTCACAGCTGCAAATGACTTGATTCAAATTGGATCTGGAGCGTCTTCACGTCGTCTACAATTAGCAATTTAGATTGCACGAGTTGATAAAGAATTGACGACACAGCATCGGTTTGAACGAACGGTACTATGGCAGCCACTATAGTCTTAGAACACAAGATAGGAAGAGTTACGAGTTGGGAATGACTCCCAGCTCCTACAAACCCCAAGAGCCGAGGTACAGTGATGTGGAACAGTGCCACACTGTCCCCAACCACGAAGGGTCTCGAAACTACCCTTCACTAGGGCCTACACCAAATGAAATGTTACACTACACAAAGTAATGTAACTATCTTCAATATCTTGAGGTGTACCCTTTTTGGCAAGCTTCGAAATCACTTGAGGCTTGACACCAAGGCTCGGGCTCTTCATCACAAACTCATCCTTGAGTTCTTGATGGGTCTGCTGCACACACCTGCGACACGCCGAACGTTCGACACAGGACAAAATAGAAACCGCGCACGACAAAATAGAAACCGCGCGCGAGACACAAACGACCGCGTAACACGCGTCTAGCGATAACTCGCTATTGACTCGATATTATCCCATGCCCTCATACCATTCCATACACACACACATTCACGCACACGGACAACAAGCCGAGTGCAAACCGTAGGGTTGCACCAACACTGTGGAGTTGGATGAGTCCGGGCCAAAGGCGTGGAAGATTCTATGCGACATAATTCAGCCCAACACGCTGCCCATGGTGATTGTGTTGGAGAAGGACCTGGCGGCCATCTCCATGCGACATGGAGATGATGTGAAGCCGGTCCTTGATGAAATAAAGGACACATATGCGAGCATGGCAGCGGCGGGCAGCAAGGTGTCGCAGATGCACCAGTGCACCAAGATCATCTCGGCTGTTAGGATCGAGGAACTGGTTCAGAAATAATTGATTGATCACTTGGTTACAACACGAGGCTATATCAAGGCTAGTAACCCTGGTGTTACTAGAAGGTTCCATGGGTCGCGAAGCGTCCCGAACGCGGCCTTCCCGAATTCGGTAGAATCAATTCGGTGGCAACCAAAAAGCATAGGTTTCGGTGCACGAAACAATTTCGGTGCCCATAACTAAAACAAATATAGTTCAAACAACGAATCTAAGAAACCAAGCAAAATCATGCATAATAAAATAAAACTAATTAAGGTAAAGCATAATAAGGTAAATCCCAGTAGGCAGAGCCGTCGTACTCTCACACGTCCCCCCCTGAAAGATGGGTGGCGTGAGATACACCCTGCTTAACAAGATAATCCTTGAGACCACGGCGTGCGTTGCCCATATCAGCTTCTGCAACCCAGCTGTCCTCCGATGGGTCATATCCCTTCCAACGTATCAGGAACTCGAGCGTGTTGTCGCGTCTACGTCAATGAGCGAGGACATGTTCCACCTCGTACTCTGGTTCACCCTGTTGTGTGATGCTATCATATGCATTCACGTATGTCTGCCTCCCATCATATGTTCGTGCAGAGCATGCGTGGTGTGAGCGTGTGCAAGAATTTGTGTTTCGTGTGATTTGGAGTTTGTGTGTGTGTCTGAATGTTATTTTCTTGAGCATATATCTGAAATGACTTCTCTGTTCAAGAGCTTTCCGACGAACCAAGAATCGTCGCAATCGGAGCAAGAACGAGAAAGTTATGATCGTTCGAAGATTTGATTGTTTGCGATGACTATGGGAATTGGTAGAGTCACTCTATATGGGGTATAGACTTTTGGGGGTTGGGAAATTCGTCACTTCTACTGTAGTTGCTGCCAAATGGTTGGGAGAAGCCAAACCAGGTTGGCAAGTGTGGCCAAGTTGGGTGAGGTGGATGGCATGGGTTGGGAAAGTGACAAAAGTCAAAGTGGGGTTCCTTTAGGGAGGGGGTTTGATGTGCTTATGGGGTTTCCTTGGTTGGGGACTCCCTTGGGACCTTCCCTCTCGTCCTCCTCATCCTCTCCTACCTGGTTTCTAGCTAATCTAATTCCTGGTGTGGTTCATGGGAGAATATTGGCATTGAGTGCGCCGAAATTCATAACTCGAGAAATACTTAATCTTTTCATGCGATTCATATTGAGAATTGTAGCCACTGTCTAGTGCTACAACATATCCGAAATTGGGTGCACTTTTCTTGTGAAGTCGACATTTCTGTCCAGAAACTATAGTCCAACGATTTTGAGTTATTTTGGCCCCTAATCTTCCTATACTCCGTCCTTAATCCTAACACATCCAGTACGAGAACAGGTGGTGGTGGCGGTAGCTATCTTCCCTGGAACTGTTGGTTGGGGTCCTTGTAGGGCTTCAGTAGTTGAACATGGAAAGCATTATGAGGCTTCCACGTAGATGGTAAGCGCAAGCGGAATGTAACTGGTGTCACCACCACCTCAACGCAAAAGGGACCACAGAAGCGAGGCCGCAGCTTGGACGGTAGATGAGACAAGTCCAAGTTGCATCTGTCAAGAAGCACCTGATCTCTGACTACTACTGAGTGATCTCGTCGCTGTCGATCTGCATACCACTTCTGGGAGTTCTGCATCATGGTGAGACGTCGCAGGGTCTTCTCCCATAACTGCTGCATGGTGGTGACAAAGTCATGTGCCACTGGTGTGGTTGGGTGATGCGGTGTGATTGGTTCAAAGCCGTAACACAGGAAGAAAGGAGATTTCCCTGTGGCCGCATGAGAAGCGTTGTTCTAAGCGAACTCAAGCGTCGGTAATTGTAGATCCCAGTGGCTGATGTCATCTTTGCAAGGTGTGCACAGTAATTGTTCAACCAATTGATTGAGTCGCTCTGTCTGTCCGTCAGTCTGGGGGTGGTATGCTGAAGACATCGCAAGCTTTGTCCCCAAAAAACCCACAAGTTCCCTCCAAAACTAACTTGTGAATTTTGGGTCCATGTCCGAGATGAGTGTAGCGGGGATGCCGTGGATGGTGACGATGCGGTCGAAGAAGAGGCGACTAGTTGTTTCAGCAGTAGCCGTGGCATTGGTCGAGATGAAGTGTCCCATTTTAGAGAACTTGTCGATCACCACGAGTATAGCGTCATGCCCTCGTGAGGTTGAAGTGAGCCCAGTATTAAAGTATAGGCTAGCGACTTGTCATGGCTTCTCCGGTACGGGTAGAGGCTGACTTAACCTTGATTTTTTATGCTTGCTACTCTTCATCCGCTGGCACGTGTCGCATGAGGTGACAAACTGCTGCATGTCTGCTGCCATCCGGGGCCAGTAGTAATACTTTGCTAATCCCGTTAACATCTTGTTACTACAGAAATGTCCCGCGTATGCTACATCGAGAAACTCCTCCTGCTAGATCGGTCGGAGCGGGGCATAGTTCGGTACCCAAATATTTCCAGAACCTTTCCTTTCCGCTAAGTCTTTCTCCCAGTGCAATAGTTTCTAATTTTGTATTGTGACAATCTGTGCGTCAACAGAGTACCCCTGTTGGACTAGACCCTTGAGTAGAGAGTTCATCTCATCGAGCTGGGGATGCCTGCTACATGACCTCCAGCTCCAGCACCTCCAGCACCAGCACCTCCAGCACCTCCAGCTCCAGCATCTCTGTCATGCTTTTAAATGTTTAATTGCTAGGTAAGGCAGAGACAATATAAATGCATGCCAAACAGATAATAATAGGTTAGGCAATAGGGAGGATGGCGGGAAACCAAACGGATCGAGCGGGAAGAAGCGAAAGGCGAAGCTAGCGAAACCAACGAATCGTTGCAACGGTAAGCAACAGGAGATACTTAGGCAAGGAGCAGGGTTGGGACAGCTTGCTTGCTCGTTTGTTCTCACAATTAAGCATAATTTTGGCCTAGCGAACTTCTAGAGCTAAGCAACCAAGTGATGCCAACCCCGCGAGCCACCCGTGAAAGCTAATAGCTTAGAGAGCCAGCCGAGCTTCAGTACCTCAGAGCAGTAGACAGCTACTGCTTGGCTGGGGACTTTTCAACAAACGAGCAAGAGTTTACGAACCGCGATGAACGATAGGTATCGATCAAGATCCGGTCATAGATATTGGAGAGACGAAGTTCAAGCGGCCCCAAGCTGGCAAGCACAAGCTAGCGCGGCAGCGACAAACGGGCGGCGAGAAGAGAACGTTAGAACCGCACCTGAAGTATATCGGACGCCGCAGCAAAGAGCGCAAGGATCGGAAGGATCAATGGAGGGCGGCAGGCAGGCTGCGTCCGACCCAGGAGAAACGCCCCACGAGCTGAGATGGGCGTAGGAGACGAGAGCACGCTGGGAACGGCAGAATGCCAACAGCTCCCCTTATCCGATGCCTGGAATGGGACCGAAGGCTCAGCAGGAAGAGGCACCATGGCTGCATCGGCGCATGAGGGAAGAGTCGCCAACACCTGAGCGGCGCGAAATGGTGGCGACCAGGCTGACCACTCAGCCCGAGGAACTGCAAACGCCCGACGCGCACCGTGAACGTAGATGGGCCGCACCCGTACAGCCGAAAATGGAAGTGGCAGAACGCTTCACCGGCACTCCCGGGGTGGGCTCGACTCTGAAGAATTATCTAATGCAGCTGGAGACTGTCCGATACTGCTGGGAGCGCGACGAACAGGATCCCGCCGAATTCTTCCGCAGGATGGTGGTAACCCTCGCAGGAGAAGCAGAGACCTTTTACCGATTAATCCGCGAGGAGGTGCTGGAGGAGATGGCAAACGGGGAGATCCAAAACCCCACGACCCGCTTCCTGGAGTTACTGAAGAAGGAATTCCTCGGGCAAACAAAGGCGCGCGTGGAGGAGTTCCGCGAGTTTCGCCGGAAGAAGGACGAATCGCTGCTGGCGTACTACTGCCGATTGAAAGAGCTGGCGGAAGACTTGGAAAGCCGAGAGGAGAGGCTCTTAGTCCGAAAGTTCGTGCGAGGCCTGGACCAGGAGCAAAGAAGCATGGTCCGGAACACTAAGTATGGGGTGGGGGCAGATATCACTCTGAAAGAGGTGTATGGGCTGGCCAAGCGGACTGAGCATGCCCAGCGGATGCTCGATCTGGAGGATAGAGAGGCGCGAGGGAAAGCCAAGACATCATGGGCCGCGGCAGCGATAACCGAGGCCGAGCCGACGGCTTACCCACGAGGGGACAGCCGCCGTTGCCACGAATGCAGAAAGGGGGGCCACCTGAAGCGGGATTGCCCCAAGGCGCCGACGTGTGACAACTGCGGCAGGAGGGGTCACAAGAGGGAGGAGTGTTACGGCAGGAGGAGAATCGAGGAGGCCAGCAGCCGGGAAGACCTACAAGCGGAAATTCAAAAGCTGCAGCTGAAGCTAGCTAAAACGCTGAAGCCGGACCTAAAGGGGAGAGCGATGCTAGCCTATGAGGAGATAGAAGGAGCGGAGGAGGGGGAAGAGGAGTACATTAAGGAGTACTCCTGCATGGCCTACCCCAGGGAGCGGGATGACCTGAACCTAAGGCCAAGGGCCAGCCGGCCGCCAGCAGTGACAGCGGAGAGCTCGCGAGCTCCAAGGATCAGCCCAGGGGAAGGTCAGCGGAACCAGGAGATGAGGAGGCATCCGAACAAGAGGTTGGTGTGCCAGGCCTCGGTACTCATAGCGGAAAAGGGGAGCATGACGGTGGGCGGCCTGCCCGTGGGGCAGGCCATCATTGACACTGGAGCCCACCACGTACTGATAGGGAAGGGCCTGGCAAAGCAGCTGAAGCTAGACTTACCGGGCAGACTGGTCGAGAGAGGAATACTGCTAATGACCGCAGAAGGGGGAGAGCCGAAGTGGATGCCGCGGACGCAGAGACCCATAGAGGTAGTCCTACGCTAAGGGACAGAGAAGGAGTGCTGTATCCGCGTGGTGTGTGGGGTGTCCCAGTCGGAGGATTACGATGTGCTCGTGGGAATGGGCCTGCTGTACCGCGTGGGTGCCACGATATGCACTTGGCAAGAGAAGGTCCTCTATCGAGCACAATACTGGGATCCAGAGAGCGCCGTAGGCACACTGCCGGTGAAGTTCATCAGACAAGAGCCCAGGGAAGCATACCGAGCGGAGGTCACCGATCTCATGGGAGAGTTGGACGACTGGTCCTGGGAACAGTACGCGGTAGAGCATGAGAGGAGGACTGAGAGGAGAAGGAGGGGAGAGAGCCCACCATCGCTGAAGGAACGAGTCACGCGTCTATGGGCCTTAGAGAGCTTGTTATGCATTATGGAGCTGTATGGGGGCATCGGGACCGGCCTGGCAGCAGCGTTGAAAGCGGGATGCAGGGTGCGCAAATGGATCCACGTGGAGAAGGATCCAGCCGTGCGAAGGATGGCCCTGCACCATGCCAAGAGACTACTAGAGGAGTACCCACAGCTGCTGCTTGACACCGCCATCCCACAAGAGGACGAGGCGACAGTGGACGATGTGAGAGACATTACTAAAGAGCAGTTGGAAAAGTGGGGGCAGGTGGATCTGGTGGTCGCTGGCTGGGAATGCCAAGGGTACTCGCGCGCAGGAGATGGTCTGGGCATGGAGGACAGCAGGGGAGCTTCCTTCAGAGACCTGAAGCGGGTGCTGGAGATGCTGCAGGCGAAGCAGGGAGAGGTATTATACATCCTAGAAAACGTGGACTTGGCGGAAGATAGGAGGGAACCGGTCAGGAGGGCATTCGAGGAGGTAGAGGAGGCGGTGGGCAGGGGAGTTGCAGCAGATGCAGCCCAGCTGGGATCCCGAGCACATCGCCCCAGGAGGTACTGGCAGAACGGGGTGTCCGACGCCAGCCTAAGGTACTCTCTGGCCCAGATGCAGAGGCCGGAGCCTAGGCTGGTGAGCGACATACTGGGACCAGGACGCCTAGCTGCCCTAGTGACTTGCACTGACCACCCTTCGCAGTATCAGTGTAACACGCCTGGAAAGCCAATACAAGCTCTGCCCATACTGGTCTCCTATGCAGGGGCACGCGGGTTCAGGATGGAGGAGGATGAGCCCGGACCAGGCATGGTGTATGACGTGAGAAGCAAAACCTGGGAGGAGCCCTCGGCGGGAGAAAGAGAACTAGCCATGGGACACTTGTGGGGAGCGACAGCACATCCGCGAGTCACAGAGAAGCAGCGAAGGGCGGCGATGGGCAGAGCCATGGACCTAAACGTGATGTGCTGGCTGATTGAAACCATACGCATGCATCTGAAAAGGAAGGACCTGGAAAGGGCGATAGAGATAGGAGAGATGTACCAGGAGGAGGAGGAGGAGGTGAGGATGCGGAGACGCCAACTGGAGCAGATGGAGGAGCAGCACGAGGATAGGATACGGGAAGGATGGGCCTATATGGCTATGTCAGGCGCAGGCACAGCGGCAGGAACAGAGGAAGCGGAAAGGAGGGAAAGGAAGGAGGACCTAAGGGGGGCCAAGCCGCCAGAGAGAACCGAAGAGGAAGACTGGCTGATAGGAGAAGGAATGGGGGCAGCGGCGGCGGAGGAGCTGCAAGCGGTGCTGAGGCGGCACCGAGGGACCTTCGCATACTCGCTGCTGGAACTGGGGAAATGCACGACGCATCAGATGCAGATCAAGCTCAACAGTGAGGTGCCGATCTACCAAAGAAAAGGGAGAATGAGCCGGGGGGACCTAGACATCTGCCTAGAGAAGTGTGCAGAGCTGCTGCATGCAGGCCTGATCCAAAGGTCGGAGAGTGACTATGCAGCAGCAACAGTGGTGGCGGCTAGGAAGGACTTGACAGGCGAGGTGTCAGCCAGGAGGATGTGTGGAGATTACCGCGGCTTGAACAAAGTGACCCTGGCAGATAGATATCCAATGCAATCTGCGGAAGAGATATTCGACAAGCTGCAAGGCGCTACCGTGTTCACCACCCTCGACCTCAGGCAGGGCTTTAACCAAATTCCCATCAGTCCCGAAGACTGCAAGAAGACCGCGTTTCATGGGCCGGACGGGCTATACGAGTGGAGGTTCATGCCGTTCGGCATGAAGAACGCATCGGCCCTGTTCCAGCGAGTCATGGACACCACGCTGAGAGACGTACCTGCACCCGCCTGCTACATAGACGATGTGGTGGTGTTTAGCGCTAGTGACCAGCAACACGTGAAGGATGTGCAGGACACGCTGGAGGCAATCAGCAAAGCGGGCTTGACCTGTCACCCAAAGAAGTGCAGCTTCGGCAACAGATCAGTGAAGTACCTGGGCTCCGAGGTACAGGGAGGGAAGATGAGTATCCAGCAAGCCAAGGTAGAAGTGCTGGACAGAGTGCCCTCCCCCAAGGACAGGAGCACCTTGAGAGCAGTGCTCGGATTTCTGAACTACTATCGCAAATTCGTGCCCAATTTCAGCCGGACTGCAGCCGTGCTCAATCGAATGCTGAAAGAAGAACAGGCGTGGCAGTGGGGAGAGGCAGAGCAGGGGGCAATGGATGCACTGCTAAGAGCAGTGAAGACAGCCACCGTATTGAGCCTGCCCAGCAAAGAGGACCCCTTTGTGCTCTACACCGACTGGAGCAGCTCGGGGATGGGGGCAATCCTGTGTCAGGAAAGGGAGGGGCAAGAGATGGTGGTAGCCTTCGCCAGCAGAAGCTGCAATCCGGCGGAGGCTAACTACAGTTCATACGAGGGAGAGGGACTGGCAGCAGTATGGGCAATAAGTCATTTCAGAGTATACCTACAAGGGAGACCGTTTGTGCTCGTGACTGACCACCAGCCTCTCACGTGGTTAATGACAAATCAGGCGCTGACAGGGAGAAACGCGAGGTGGGCGATGCGCCTCCAAGAGTATGACTTCAGCATCAAGCACCGGCCGGGCAAGACACTGCAGCATGTGGACGGGCTGTCACGGAACCCACCCCCCGACAGCCCCACCGCCTGCCTAGTGGCGCTGGCCATAGAGATAGACGGAGAAGGGGCTAGAAAGAAAAGGGAGAAGGGAGCAGAGGACATATGGGAGGACGAGGAGGTACTGGGGTGGGTGCAAGGAAAAACCAGCGAAGGAGAGCCCGCCAGCGAGAGGGCCCGAGCAAGAGGAGCCCACTACCGCTGGTACCAAGAGCAGCTGCAGAAGAAGAGCAAGGACGGATGGAAACTAGTACCCAGGAAGGAAGAAAGTGGGGAGATCATAGCTAAAGTGCACAGGCAGCTGGGCCACTATGGAAGCCTTAGAACAACCCAACTGGTGGAGACAGGATGGTGGTGGGCAGGAATGAGACAAGACATCAAAGCATGGGTGGCCAGCTGTGAGCTCTGCAGCAGGAACAAAGCAGAGCTAGAAAGGGGGAGAGAAGAGCTGCAGTCACTGCCCATCAGAGGCATAGGATTCAGATGGTCCTTGGACTTGGCCAGAGAAATGCCGCTGAGCAGGAGGGGCAAGCGTTACATCTTGATCATGATTGAGCACAGCAGCAAATGGGTAGAGGTGAAGGCCCTGCCAAGCAAGAACTCGGCCAGAATCGCTGAGGCCTTCGAGGAGCAAGTACTTACCAGATTCGGGGCATGTGGGGAAGTACTCACGGACCAAGGCACCGAGTTCATGGGAGAGTTCGAGAAGCTGCTGCAGCAGAGTGGAATCACCCACAGGAGGACCTCCCGCTACCATCCGCAGAGCGATGGGCTCACAGAGCGATTCGTGCAGACAGTGAAGAGGGGATTGAGGGCCTATGGAGAGAGGTTCAAGAGGGACTGGGACATAAGGTTGCCGTGGGTAGCCGCAGGATACCGCTTCAGTAAGCAGGCAGCACTGAAGGATTACTCCCCCTACTTCCTTCTGTTAGGCCGAGTGCCGGTGCTGCCCGTGGACGCGCCTAAGCTACTGACCGGAGTGGTGACAACGGGAACAGAGGAACAGTGGGTGGGGCTAGCAGAAATGGGTGGGGCTTAGCAGGAACAGTGGGTGGGGCTCGGTACTTGCGAGAAATGGTACCCGCCGCAGTGGAGAATTTGCACGTGGCGCAGCTGAGAGATGCACAGAGGTACAGGAAGAGGAGAGAAGGAGAGACAGGAAAGAAGGAAAGGGAGCTGAAGGCAGGGGAAGAGGTGTATTTGAAGCAGGCGAAGCAGGACATGATGGACATAGGGCTGGGGACGGAGCGCTGGAGGTTCAAAGAAGTGAAGGAATCAGGGGTGGTGGTACTGGTGGGAGAAAAAGGGCAAGAAAGGAAAGACCACCGAACCAACACGGCCAGAGCCTTCCCAAGACGGAGGGAGGATGAATCAAAAGGAGAGGGAGGACCGGTAACGAGAAGGCAGGTCAGGGAGAAGGAGATTCCTTGGTAGAGCAGCAAGAGGGAGCTGCCGAGGAGGGGGCAAGTGGACCAGCCTGAAGAGAAGACCACAGGGATGAACAGAGAACTAAGGGCCCTGAAAGGATGAGGAGGCAGGAACACAGGTAAAGGGAAACCCCATTGGAAGGAGAGAAAGGGAGAACAGCAGCAAGAGAACCTGATTTACGATAGCTGTCATGCTTTTAATTGTTTAATTGCTAGGTAGGGCAGAGACAACATAAATGCATGCCAAACAGATAATAATAGGCAATAGGGAGGATGGCGGGAAACCAAACGGATCGAGCGGGAAGAAGCGAAAGGCGAAGCTAGCGAAACCAACGAATCGTTGCAACGGTAAGCAACAGGAGATACTTAGGCAAGGAGCAGGGTTGGGACAGCTTGCTTGCTCGTTTGTTCTCACAATTAAGCATAATTTTGGCCTAGCGAACTTCTAGAGCTAAGCAACCAAGTGATGCCAACCCCGCGAGCCACCCGTGAAAGCTAATAGCTTAGAGAGCCAGCCGAGCTTCAGTACCTCAGAGCAGTAGACAGCTACTGCTTGGCTGGGGACTTTTCATGTGGACCAGCCTGAAGAGAAGACCACAGGGATGTACAGAGAACTAAGGGCCCTGAAAGGATGACGAGGCAGGAACACAGGTAAAGGGAAACCCCACTGGAAGGAGAGAAAGGGAGGACAGCAGCAAGAGAACCTAATTTACGACATCTCCAATACCTCCAGCTCCAGCACCTCCAGCACTAGTAGCTCCAGTACCTCCAGTACCTCCAGCTATAGCACCTCCAGCACCTCCAACGACAGCACCTCCGGCACATCCAGCTCCAGTACCTCTAGGACCTCCACCTCTAGCACCTCCAGTACCTCCAGTAGCTCCAGTACCTCCAATACCAGCAGCTGCAGCACCTCCAACACCAGTACTCCAAGCTTCAGCACCAGAGCGGCCTCGCCGAAAAACCCACTTGTGAAGCTGCTGCGGCGAGAGAGTCTCCTGTCGACAAGACTGCTGCTGCTGTCCAGCGCTAGAACCTCCTGTAGGAGCACCCACGACCCCACCACCACTAGGACTCGCAGCACCCCCAGAGTCAGCACCCCCAGAACCAGCACCCCCAGACTCAACACCCCCAGGACCAGCACCTCCAGAGTCCGCACCCCCAATGTCACCACCCCCAGCAGCACCAGAGTCCACAGCGACAGGTTGCAAAGGCGGCGAAGACTGCTGAGGCAGAAAACCTGGAGGAGTCTCCAAGCGTGGGGAGCGGCGAGTGGCCACCGTGTCGTCAGCAGCGGGGTCACCCCCCTTAGCTGGGCCAGAGGTGTCAGCGGAGACCTCCAAAGGCTCAACCAAGGGGGGTGGGTCAACCTGAGACACACCTGAGGGAGTAGAACCCTGTGGGGGGAGGGGGTCTACCGGGGGGGGACCTGGAACAAGGAAGAGGGGCGGCGGGGGGATTGGAGAAGACATGTGCTGGTGGAGATGGTAGAAGCAGACCGACTCGTCAAAGGTGACGTCCTGTGAGGACAGAACGCGACGCGAGGCAGGGTGGTAAAAATGCCAGGGCGGGGCATCGGTGGGGAAGCCAAGGAAGACGCAGCGGAGAGTGCAAGGAGAGAACTTGCCCGCGGTGGTATCGCGGACAAGGGAGAGCGCGCCCCAGACTCGAAACGCAGACGCATCGCCAACCTCCCCCGTCCAACGCAGTGTAGGCGAGGTCTGTGGCACAGAGACACGGGGCCAGAGGTTGAGCTGATAAGCGGCGTATCGGACCGCAAACGGCCACATAAAATGGGGAGCATCCGCATGGTTCATGGAGGTACAAGCAACCTCCACGATCAAGCTAATGCGACGCTCAGCAATCCCATTCTGCTGTGGAGAGTCCGGAAGCGTGAACGACTGGGCGATGCCCTCCGCACAACAAAAGTCCTCAAGGAGGCGGGAGGAAAACTCACCTCCTCTGTCAGAGTGCAGTCGCAAGACCTGAAGGTCCTGCTGAAACCGCACGCTCAGCTGGTGACGAACAGTGCGGATCCAGGGGATCAAAACACCTCGGACATCCGCCTTGCTCTGCAAGGGGAAGACCGTGGTGTAGCGCGTGTAGTCGTCAACAACCTGCAGAAAGTAGTGCTCGTGGTCCTGTCCACAGACGCGGGCGGGGCCCCACACGTCCATGTGGAGAGTCTGCAAAGGAGCAGTGGTTAGAGGAAACGAGGAGGAGTGAGGAGCGGCGCGCTGCCGCCCCTTGACGCAGGGAAGGCACGGCGGTGCAAGCGAGCGCGGGAGCGGGGGCAAGGACGTGGGGAGGCCAGAGACAAGGAGACGAGAGTGCATGACACGAAGGCGCGGCAGGGAGGGGTGACCAAGACGGTGGTGCCAGAGGAGGGACGGGTGCGTGAGAAGGCGACACGAACAAGACGCAGCCACTTGACCTGACAGAGCCACCTGTGCAGACTCAGTGGTCAATGTGTACAGTCCCGACCCAGGTCTCCGTGTGTACGTAGCGAGGTGGTGGCCAGTGCGTGAGCACGTACAGATCGCCACCCGCTCACCCCAAGGAGTAGTGGTATTGACCAACTCATCCTGGAGGATAGCGTTACTCACCAAGTTCGTAGAGAAGGGGAGGTGGAGACCTGGGAGACAGCCAGAGGGGACCGCCGGACACGGGAGGACAGTGGAGGCTCGTGCAACGATTGGGCCCCCAGAGGGGTCAGCCAGAGCGACTGGGACAGGTGCTGTGAGCGGTGTGACTATGGTGCAATCGCGGAAGAAGCAGCGAGATGCGCCTGAGTCAAGTGTGAAGGTGTGCAAGGCCTCAGCAGAAGCAGTACCTGCGGCAGCACACTCACAAGCACCTAGAGCAGCAGCCTCTACACCAGCAGGGCAAGGCACACACGAGTAACAGTCACCCTCAACACTAGCAGAACCAGCATACATAGCATAGAGTCCAGCATTGATCTTGTCAAAGTCAAGAGCAAACACATCCACCCCCTTCGCTAGCAATCCTAACCAGTTGGGGATCTCCTTATCATCTCCGTACTCGGTGTGCCAGGCATCGTCAAGACGGAAGAAGCAGCGGTACTCAGTGTGCCCAGTATTCCCGCAGGGGTCACCAGTCCGGGGACCCGTGCGCCTGATGTACGGGCAACGAACACTACCCCGAGAGGAGCCACGCTGGACAACGCACTCACGAAGCTGCTGAGGCGTGAGTGTCTCCTGCTGGCGTGGCCCCTGCTGTTGTCCACCCCCAGAGCCTCCGCCGCCACGAGCTGCACCCCGACCGCCACCCAAGCCCCCTCCGCCCACTCCACCGCCTCCACCACCCCCGCCACCTCCACTGCCACCACCACCGCCTCCACCCCCGCCACCACCACCGCCACCACCCCCGCCACCAACCCCCCCCCCCCACCACCCTTACCCCACTTGCCCTTGCCGCTGCGGCGCCTCCCACTAGGAGCAGACGCAGCACCGACCTCCTCAGCACGAAGGAAGTCAACGGCAGCAGCAGAGGCAACAGAGGGCGCGAGAAGAAAGGGAGAACACCCCTCAAAGAGGGGGGAGCGGGGAGTGCCACGAGAGGCAGCTACAGTGACAGTACTGGTCTTAGCCTCGAGGAGATGCTTCTCCAGCGAGGCAAGCGTGAGCTCAGCGGGGTCAAGAGCGAGGAAGTGATCCCTAACGGCGCGGAGGGAGTCAGGGAGTCGAGTAACGAGGAGGTAAAGAGTGATGAACATCGGGGCGGGTTCACAGTCAGAAAGGTCGGCTTGAGAGTGGCGCGGTAGCGAGCGTCACTGGAGCGAAGGTGGGTCATAAGATCAGCAACTGTGTGGAAATCCGACAGCTCAGGAAAAAGGTACGGCAAGAAGAGACAGCCTAGGGCAGCAGTACAGGGGGGGGAGTAGCGAGCGATTACGGTGTCATAGAGCTCCTTCACCGTCTTAAGCTGGCCAAAGTGGACCCTCTCATCTAGCAGGAGGGCGTTGCGAACATAAAGGCGGGCGGTAGCGTCGCGCGTGAGCCACTGAGTACGAAGTCCACGATCAGCTGACTCCGCGGGGGCAGGAAGGGAACCGGACGTATGCTCTAACAGTGAGATGTAAACGTCGATATTATAAACAGAAATGCGCATTTTGTGGAGTACACATGGACTGTCAGTTTCCTTTTCGCTGAGTCAAACCCTACTTGTACGGTATACTGTCTGGTTGGAACGCGGAGTTACCGGCCAGGAACTCCGGATGCACTGTTCATTACCATTCAGGCAATAATGTTGACCATGCAGGCATAATGGTTACCACGATGGCGAAGACAGGATACCTTTGTTACGATCTGGACACGTGGCTTACCTCGAGTATCGAGCTCCAAGTGTGTTAACGCGAAGGTAATTACCCAACGAAAAAGGTAGGAGGGAGGGAGGTGATTCCGGCAGATTCTTTCGAAATTGCCATGGAATTTCATCGAGGAAGTGATGGTCACGAATTCCTCCCGTAATTGCACATACTCATTAACACCTAATAAGGGATCTTGTAAGAAAAGGGGGTGTTATACAGAATAACCCCAAAAAGGGGGGTATAATACAAATGAGGTCGCCTATAACACCCACATTGCACAAGCCACCTGGGGGGTGTACAATTTTGGCGGGTGTTATGTCCTGGTGATTACGATAGCACGTGACCCCAATCCACATGCGCACTACACCGATTTCAGGTTCAAATTATTCGGGATACACAAAGCATTTCAAATCAAGGAAAACAAGCATACACAGAATATACATAACACCTGAACTCCCCACTTGTAAATGGCGTGACATTATGGCTGCGTGTTTATTTACTACGCTATATGTATATATCTGACCAGTGTAAAAGGTGATCATGATTCCTTGAACCACCCTGGAAAAAGACTCTTCAGCACTGCGTCACAACCGCTTGTCACATGAAATCGCTTCCGTCACTGCTCTGCTCGCCCCTGCGCCACGTAGCGGCGAGCATGCAATCCGCAGAGTGAATATCGGAGGTGATATAGTCCTCCGTGCGCCCATCCAGGAATCCCCTGCCGCTCTCGCTCTCCACCTCCACCGGCTCGCGCAGCAGGCGGGTCAGCAGGCGGTACCGCAGCGAGCGCACCTTGCGGGATTCCTCGGCTCGGAAGGTCTGACCCAGCATGCCGTGAATGCCGCTCGTGTGCTGCTCAAGGGAGGAAAGAGAGGCCGACAGGGGGGGAGGGAGGAGATGGATGAAAGGAAGACGTGCATGGGACAAAATGAGGAAACGTACCATACTATCATGGCAGCACCAGCTAAACACAGGCACAGCCAGCACAGAGCGAACAATCAAAAGGTTGCTCACATTGAGCCGGGCAATGCGCACGTTGAAATGCGCCTGGGCTTCGTAGCCGTCTGCATGAGCGGATGCGCCACGCGCGCCGAGATGCCCATGTCCACCACGCCATCGATCGTGAGATGAAACTCGTCCTCGTCCTTCCCCTTGCAGCTCCGTGTTTCCGCCAGAAGCAGCTTGAACCCGCCGCTGCCAGCAATGGAAGAACCTTCGGTCAGAGGCGGGGCCACCGGCGAGCCGTCGAGCTCCAGTCGGTCGATGAATCCGCTGCTGCCCCTCCCTTGCACCTTGCCATCGCGCGCCTTAAAGAACGCCGAGTTCTGCGCGCCAGTTGCATCGCGCCACATCACTTGGAGCTCCCTGGAATTGAGTGCAGCATGAGAAGGAACGTGAGGCTCATGAAAACATGGCACAACGAATGAGTGCGACACGAGTTGAAAACGTGAGGCTCGTAAAATAAAAAAAACTCGGCACATGCTGCACAATGGAACGTCCATACCTGATCCAGCTGCGAATCGGCTTTCCTTTCAGAAGCCTCGCCTTCAGCTCATGCTTTGCGTATTGAATCGAGTGATGCTGCTGCTCTTCCCCTCCACTCCCGCCGCCTTCTTTGCCGCCCATCTCCCGCTCAAGTGCCGCCACCACCTCATCGGTCAACGGCAGGCTCCCATTGGCCCGCATTCTCTCCAGTTCGCTCAGTTCCTCCACGCTCAGCCTCTCCTGCTCCAGCTGCCTGATATGACGTGGCTTCTTCTCATTGGACGCCGCTTCCAGCGCTGCAGCGAGCGACTCTTCGTCCAATGATGTCGCCGTGCCGGGGAGATTCGCGATGGGCTGGTAACCCTTGATTCCCATGTTGATGTGGATTCGACGGTCGGAAACCAAGCAGAAGGAGCGGTCGAGAAGGCCGTTGAAGTCGTAGCGGGTGCCGTCTGCGCCCCGGAAATGCGGGTCATCGTCCGTGTTGGCAAGGGGGTTGCACTCTCCGCCCAGGAACGTTGGTAGGATGGGCATGTCCCAGTTCCGCACGGTGATGCCTGCCAATGAGCCCAGCAACGTGCATTGGCCACTGTTCGGTGTCATGGGAAGGGGGATAAGAAGTTAGCCGGCGGTATAAGAATATAGTTTTGAGAGGGGGAAGCGGAGGTGTTGACGAGTCACACAGTGAAAAGCATTCTGAACTGAAGGAAAGAAGCTTGTCACACGGTATGAGGGCAAGAAAACGGTACTCCATTCAATGCTTTGTCATCGCATGACAAGGATAACGGATATAAGTGGCGATGCTTACAGCTGGCCATTCATTGGAGGCTTCAGATGCCAGAACCTGCAGCCAACCTGCTTGGCACACTTCTGACAGCATTCCACTAGCTCGCTACCGTGCTGCCAAGAGGGGAAAGTACGGGGCCAAGTTAAAACAGAAGGCGCACAGCATCTCCAATTTCTCCCGTTCATGAGAGCAGCAGCGACCTCTCTACCTCGCGTTCTAATGGACTGTAGTGATCATGCGCCGCCGAGCGGTCCTTGTTCAAAGACAACGGAGAAACGCAGCCTTGCGATATTCGCGGTGGGACAATATATGACGGAAGGCACGACAGAGGGCAGTACTGGGATTGAATGAATGATTACCCCGGATGTCTCCAAGGAGCCTACGACAGTTGCGGCCGCAGGGTCGAGAACGTAGCGCTCATAGTTGTAGTTCCCGAGAATGTTTTGCGGTCCCGACGCCCTCGTGTCCGTTAATTTGTTGATGTAGTACCCCAGCTTAAGCTTGTTGCATTTCTTGTAACATCCGCGGGGTTGTGTCAAGGGCCTGTGCGGCTTGTCCTCGTCAGGATGCGGTGCTACAGTCGGAGAAGGTGCTCCCAGAAGTACCGCGGCGAACAGAACCAGTAGCCACGATGTCGCTCCCGCGGCTCTTCTGCCAGTGGCGAAACACCCCGAAGAGCCGCGTGTTTTCATTTTTGCTTTCAGACTCGGAACAAGGAAGTGCTGGAGCCTCCTTGCGGGACAGGATGGCGAGTAAGTCGCTTGGATTCAAATCAAGAAAGTATGAAAATTGAACGACTACTACTACCCAGTAAGACGAAGTTTTATGGGGTGTCTGGTGCCCTGGATTCAAATCAAGAAAGTAAGAAAATTGACTTGAGCATCAACGCATCGCGGATTTGCGAATCGGGTCGAGCTTCGCTTGTTCGTACGATCTCTGAGCGGTGGCGCGAGTTGAGGGAAGGCAAGTCATTGTCAGGTGAAGCCACGTCGGATCAGATTGGCTTGACTTCACAGTCAATGAAAAAGTCATGCGAATATTTTCATTGGATGAGACCAGTCAAGGGCTTGACTTGGCATTGGCAATGTCACTCCAAGAGTGTCAATCAAGGGGCATCTTTCCAAATGTGGGAAACAGAACCCCTATATTCAAGGGGTTGGCGGAGCAGCATTTTGTTTTTTTCAGGGTACTCTATATTCTGCCAATTCTAGACCCATTTTGGAACAGTGTCAACAATTTCCCTCCACGTAGCCAGCCAACTTCAGGAATGACGAGGGTCCAACGTTTTTTTTTTTTTTTTTTTTTTTTTTTGGGACGCAATACACTATACAATGCATACATCCACAGTCGTAACTGGAAAAGGGAAGGCACCGGCAGGCACATAACGGCCCACTCTGGCCCCCCCCGTGCCACCCTACGGTGGCTTAAAGAAGGTACTAGGCCTCTCCCAGATGGATCTGAACTCTTCGTTCCACGTCAATAACTCCCCTCCCTCGCTTATCCGTTCCAGCGCTGCCACCTCTCCAGTTGTCAAGTGTTGCCCCCGCCCTTTGTCATTACCCACATGCTGGCTTCCAACACAGTGTTTCCCTTCACTGTATATCCGAACATGCCTCATGAAATTGGCCCCAATCTTCCTGACCACCCGTTTGGGCTCAAAGGTTGTCTTCCTGAAAACTGCGTCACACCTCTCCAACCAGATGTGTCTGAACGTAACTGCAATGAGCGTGGCCTCCGGAAAACCAGACGATGTGCTGTCTTCAGCGAATAGCAGCTCGCCCAGTGTCCCCACTGGCCTCCTCGGATTTATCAGTCGAAGTGAATCTTGAAGCGCGCCACAAACCCCATTTACAACCGGGCAGCTCATCAGGCAGTGCGTTGGAGACTCTTGTTGTCCACAGTATGGGCAGCATGCACGGGCCCCAAAGAAGGCCAGCCTGCTTCCCACTTGCAGGTTGTTACTGTGCAACCGCAGTAAAACTTCTCTCGCCTTGGCTGGTATCGCGAGTGAGTCCCTCTTTTCAATGACTTTCCCCCAATCAATCTTTCTGCCCCAGATCTCCTCCCATCTCCTCTGCTGCTTTGGCTGGGTAGTTGGTTTCCTGAGCAGATGCCTCAATTTCTTCTGCGCCGTGGGTTTACCCTCTTCCCATAGGAAAGACGCTCTCAGTCGGGTTATTGGGTCTCCCATTTGCCCCAAGACATGGCCTCCTTTGACCGCCATCGGCGTTAAAATACCCAGCAAGCTTGGCTGTTGAACCACCTCCCCTGTGTGACTGACCTTCCCTTCGTCATTCACCTCCACTCTCTCGCACCTTAGAGTTTTATTTTCCATTAGCGCTACCTGCACATAGTGCTGCTTCCTCGTCCCTACTCCCTCAATCTTCACCAGGGTGGTAGCCTCCGTAATATCAGCCGCAGAAATCTTCGCCAGCAGTCTCTCTTTCCAGCTATCCGGAACTGCTTCCCAAGCCAGCAGCGCCCATCTCGCAGTAGAGGATCTGCCCGTTTGTTTCGTCAGCTCCCACAGACTTTTGACTCTCCGACCTCCTCCATACACCTCCTGGAGTAGTCACCCACTATCATACCCTTCAGACAGTCAGACCCCTTCTGTCGGCCGAAAGGGCTACTGCCTTGGTAGTGTATCCAGTTGCTAAACCAAATCTGTTCTCTTTCCATCTCCCACCGGTTCGCAGGCTCCGGCATCCTTGGCAGATGCTTATCCCATAACAGCGGCGCCACCAACCTCCAACGCTCACTTCCGCACGTCCACTCTGCAAGTATCGCTTTGTGCGCCAACAAAGTCGCCCAGCCCAGAGGCATATTTGCCGCCTTCTCCAACAGCCACTGCTTCATTGGGTTTTCTTCCAGTAAGACAGCTCCCAGATTCCACAGCGCCTGGCTGTTAACCCTTCCTGTCGGACTAATGACCCCCAATCCACCTTCTTTCCTCTCCAGGTGGGCCAAGAATTTGCTCCAGAGGATGAAGTGTTTTTCCGCATCTGCGCAACCTTTTGAGATGAAGGTATGGCACAGTTTCAGGATTGTTTTCCAGATCTGCTTCGGCGGCTGATATATCTGCGCCTGGAAGAGTACTACTGGCATCACGTTGCGTTCAGAACCGTCACCCGCGCCGACGTTGTCAGATGTAACTTCTCCCAGTTGCTAAGAATAGTGTTGACACGCACTAGGGCTCTTTCCCACGTTGGCTCTGCACTCCCATCTGTTGTGATCCAGATGCCTAACAACCTTTCCGGCTTGTCCCTTTCCACCCATGTGAAGGCTGCGTCCGTAGGCGGTGGGTTCAATCTGTTCTTCCCCAGCGGCATCACCATGGACTTCTCCTGGTTGACTTGCAACCCCGACCTGGCACCGAAATCACTTAGCAGTGACTGCGCCTGCACAAGCTGCTCCTTGCCCTGGAGTATAAGCGTTGTGTCATCCGCGTACCCCAGGTACGCCAGCTCTCCCTTACCCCGTTTCCTCAGACCCAACTTTCTTCGCCTCACCTCCTGACTTAATGGTTCCGCTTCGCAGATGAAGAGGTACGGCGCTAACGGGCAGCCCTGCCTTACTCCAGACTCCACCTCCACCTTTTCCCCTAGCCACCCGTTGACCAGAAGCCGTGTTGCAGCATGATCGTGCAGACCTTTGGACCATCCGATGAAGTCAGCCGGGAATCCCATACGCTCAAGTGTACGGAAGAGGAAATCCCGCGACACCGAGTCGTAAGCCTTTTGAAAGTCAACCAACAGTAAGTACCAGTCCTCTTTCCCTATCGCCGCCGCATCTACTGTATCTGCCACCACTTTAACCGCATCTGCCAGGCGCCGTCCCGGTACAAAGCCGAACTGGTTCTCCGAGATAACTTGCGGTAGCTCTTTCTTCATTCTGTTTGCCAGCAACTTTGCCACGATCTTGTAGACCGCACCCAGCAGTGTGATTGGCCGGTAATTCCCGAGGTCTGTCTTCTCCCCCTTTTTATGTAGAAGTATCGTTACTGCTGTTGAGAAGCTCTCTGGCAGTTCCGCTGTTTTTTCAAAACCTCTCATGAAATCCATCACCATGTCTCCCAGTAGATCCCAGTTGTCCTCCAGCAGCTCTTTCGGCAGCCCATCTGCTCCCGGTGCTTTCCCTCTCGGCAGTTCCTTCATCGCCTTTAAGACTTCTGCTTCCGACCAAGGCGCAGATAGCCTGCTTCTCCCTTTTTCATCCAACACCTTCTTGGGGTCCATCGGCCACTCCTCTGCCTCTGCATCCTGCCCCTTGTCCTTGAAGAGTTTTGTGAAGAAGTCCGACGCCGCCGTTAGAACCTCTCTCTCCCCTTCACAGCTTACTCCACCGTACACCACCCTCTTGATCGATGTTTTTGCTTTCCTCGTTGCGATCCTTCGTGTCAGAAACTTAGTCGCAATTTCACCGTCCATTTCCTCTCCGATGCCTGCCATGGTTTGTTTCCTCTTTCTTTGACTGTCACGATACGCTTTGAGCTGAGCCTCGTACTTGACCAGCTCCTCGTACTTCTCCCCCTGGCTCGTGTCCGCCATGAACTCCTGCCTTAAAGCCGCCACCCTATCCTCCAGATGTGCGATCGTTTTACCGATCCTCTTCCTCTCTTCTCTTGCTCTGGCTTTCACGCTGGCCTGGAGTACCGTGAGCGTGAGGTGTAGCCCCTTTACTCCTTTTTCTTTCTGATTCTGCAACACTTTTTGAATGACCTTCCGTGCCCCCGGACTTCTTGCCTGTGCAGCATGCATCCGCCAAAGTCCTGGCCCACTCTCCTCCCCTGTCTTCGCCGTCAGCACCGTGGTGATCCCGAACCAATGGTCCGTAACCCCCGCCGGAGACGCCATGTGATACGCGTCGGCTACCATCGGAAGCATGGAGAGCGACACCAACGCGCGATCAATGCGCGAGCTCGTCATCGTCGACCTTGCTAGGAAGGTGAATTCCAGCCTTGACGGGTAGAGCGTTCTGAAGGTATCTCTCAGATCCCACCTCGAGCATATTTTCAGCATCCTTTGATTTTCCGCTTCCGACCCTTTCATTGAAGTCCTATCCAGAACTGGATCTGCCACCACATTGAGATCACCCGTTAATAGCAGATTGCCCGTAGAAGGCAGCGAATCCATAAAGATAGCCAGACTGTCTCTAAAAAAACTTCCCCTGGTTGTTGCTTGAGCAGGAAAATACGCTGCAACTAGTGTCCAAGTCAGCTCCCTCCAGCTTATTGACACCGCTAACAGCCTTCCCGACTCGTGCAGCTGAACATCCTTAAAAACTACTTCTTTGTTAAAGCTGAGTACTGCCACCCCTCCTGCCGTGTCTGCCGATGCCACTACCGCTGTCGCCTCAGACCCAGTTTGAGTCCAGAAGTTATGGTCCGCCGGTAACCTAGTGTCAGTGAGTACGGCCAGTCCCTTAGATTTGATAAGCCACTCTTGCAGGCACTCCCGTTTCTCCGCGCTACCAAGTCCATTGACATTGAGCGCAACGATGGTAAGTTCATGTCGTTTATCCATTTAACCACTGATGGGGACCCCTTCTCATCCACGAGTCAGACAGCTCTTTTCCAGAGGACTCCATAACCGCATCCCTCTCAGACGCCACAAGCATCCACCGGTTTGAAAGCCTTGTTGCAAAGGTGATACCACACAGTACAGCAATTGCTAATGAGATGCTAACCACCACTCCACCTACAGCTACTGCTTGAAGCTCCCGAGTCATCAACTCCCACCTACTCTCCCACAATGTTAAAATCTCTGACATTCTCTGGCAGGTTACTTGAGGAACTCCTTCTTGAGGGCTGCAACATTGATCGCTCCCTTGCTGACACGCGTGGCTGCACCTGCTGTGGACAGGTTGGTGGAATGGCGAACGGAGGCAACATGCGCCGCTGCAAGCTCGAAGTTGTTGCCATACGCCTTGCCGCATGCATCCAGGACACAGATCCAGTCCTCTCGAGATCCGCCAGTCGAGGTAAGAACTAGAGCCAGGTCCAGCATAATAGTTTTCAGTGAGTCTGTGACTTTCAGTGAGGCTGCTGCGAGGAGGAGAGGAGACAGTAGGGTTAGTGCCGAGTTGAGTGAAAAAAGCTAGACATTCAGTGCACAGCTTAGAGTCAGAAGTACCGTTGACTTCGTGGATACGTTTAACCATGAGGTTCCATTTAGCAATGTTAGCCTGACGGTCAGTGACGTAGTCGTCGTGGTAGCGCGTCATATGATGACCGTTGCAGAAATCGCAGCTGAGTGAAGGAAAGTGCAGGAGCAGCTTCTTCCCATTCATTGCAGGGTCCAGGATGAAGTGACGCCAGCGATACAGATCGTTCTCATGCTGAACCAGGAGACCTTTAACCTTGTCTGTATCCATCCCAGAAACAGGATCTTGCACCCTGTGGAATCCATAACCCTCCTTGAAAGGCGATTTCCCCCTCTTTACCAACCACACCATAACCAGAAACTTCCGGATCCGCTCTGGGGTCAGCTCAGCTGGGACACCCTTCAGCACCACCTCAAAGGCCTTCAGATGGAGAGCACGAGCCCGAAGGTAATCCGCGTTCTTAGGAAACTGCCAGCTCAGCTTCAGGGGAGTGCCATTAGTACAATCATGAGCAACAGCACGCTTCCAAACAAAAGCTGCGTCCTTTTCGTGGATGAAGGTAACTTGAACTCGGCCAAAACGTTCCTTCGACAGGTAAGTCGGCAGTAGCTTCTGAAATTTCGTCGTCAGCAGCACATCTGCCGAGAGCTCTTTCTTCCAGTGGATCAGGTGAGCGTTGACCGAGTCCATTGTTCTTGGGACCTCTTCCATATGCTTATCTGGGATCAAAAGCGTCAGCGTATAACAGATTTGAGCAGCAACAAGGCCAGCCATAACAGGATCAGCTCCCTCATCGGAGTCATCACTGAGGTAACCAGATTCTTCTCCATCCATCCCTTCTCCATCGTCATGAAACTCTTCGTCAGGTTCAGCAGAAGGTGACAGCGGCTCAGGAAACTCCTCCTCCGGAGACTTCTCGTTCTTGTTATCCACTCCTCCCTTTGATCCCTTGCCTTTCAGCGAAGACAGCCTGGCAGCCGCCATTGAGGAGGACTCCGGCCGATCCGTATGAAGTGAAGGCGACAGCAACTCCTCAGAAACATCCTTAGTAGTCGGCATGCCATCAGCGCTCCTAGGCGAGACCGGAGCACTGAGTGTCTGCTCACGAGTTCCAGGCTTGGTGTTAACCTTCTGATTCCTTCCCTTCGGCGGCATGTTGAAAAGCAGTGAAGGCTTGCAGCAATAGCTCAGATGTTTGATAATGGAAGTAGATCCTTTGTGTCGCTTCTTATATGTTGGTAGCCTGATAGCAGTAGCGACCTTGGTGATGTTCCCTTTATCAATCAGTAGTTGGCGCAAACATCGAGAAACCCTTGGCGCGATGCCTTGGGAAAGCCATTGATGTTCACTGGTTGTGAAACCTTGGGAACTTAGAGCCTTGGGATCCACTGGAGATTGATAAGCTTGAAACATGTTCTCTGTATGAACACAATTTGTTAAGTCACTTATTAATCTCGAAGCAAGGAATCCAAAGAGCTTGGTTAAAGCCCCATCAGGCATGGTTCCAGTGGACATTGTGGCTTCCGTAGCGCGCGAGGTAGAATCCATGGATCCGCTTGTTTTTTCTTCGCTTGCTGTTCGAATTGGTTTGGTTTAGCAACTTCTACACTAAAGAGCTAGGGGGGGGGGGGGGGGGGGGTCCAACGTCATGTCAGCCGTGCTAGACCTCGTCAGCCGTGAGGTCTATGAAACGTGCCCCAGATTGTCCCTTGGTGGCCCTTCGACCTCGTTCTGCAGGGGCCGACATGGGTGGGACCAGATGTCTAAACAAATAAATTTCACGATTATGGCGTTTCCCGACATCTCCAAAATGTTCTGACCCAAAAGGGGCCCCCAGGTGACTTCCGGGCAAGATTGGGGACATCTGGAAATCTGACCCATAAGTTACTTTTGGAACTGACACCTTAGGCAAGTCTCAGGCCAGAATGGCTCACCCAAAAGTGACTTTTGGGTCAGGTACGGGTCAGGTAAGGGTCAGGTACGGGTTAAGATTTTGGCGGGAAAAGTCAGGTACGGGTCAGGTACGGGTTAAGATTTGGCGGGAAAGTCAGATTTGGGGCAGTTTCGGGTCACACGTGGCCAGCGCATGGCCTGATTATATCCCCATTACAGTGTGCTCTTTTTTAGTAATAAGCATTTTTTGGATGAAATTGTATAATATATATTTCACTATATAACAACAAAACGTCAAATAACAACATCAGCATGACTACACAATGAATAGGGCCTTGTAAAGTTGTCCCAGAATATATAAATCACTGCACAGCTAAAATATCCAGACAACACAAAGCCAACACACATTAAAGGGTCAAAGGCGTTACACATGCGACAACGCCAGCTAAAGAATATAAAAACCAGAACAATCATTTTGCAATTAGTATCACCTTGTAATTTGGGGAAATCACCTTCACTACTACTCTGCCCCAAAATAACAGCAGGCATGGCATAATAAAAATAATCTTCACGTGCTTGTTTCCATGTCAGGCTGTTATAAGGGGCGAAAAATGAAGGCGACGCGGAAGTGGTGGCGGCGCGGCATAGTTTTTCCAAATTAATCTTCACAACATATATGCACCTGCATGTAGAGACTAAAAAAAAACTGACATGAGACAAGCTGACAGTAATAAAAACGGCGGAAATAACCAACACTTGAATCTATCGACGTTGACACAAACAACCTCCAATACCTTCACTCTCTGTCCTGCGAGTAAGCAAGGAAACGTGATGCAAGAAATGTAGATTGCTAAGTTAAGAAAAAAAAGACAACAATCTGCAAGGGAAGGTGACTTCATAGATCGCAACGGGGGAAAGATAGGAGATACGGTATTGCAAAGTAAAGAAAACGAACAACAATCTGCAAGGATAGGTGAATTTATAGATCGCAATGGCGGAAAGATAGAATATATTGCACGGTCAGGACAATGAAACAACAATCTGCAAGACAAGACGGCTTTAAGGGATCGCAGTGGCGGAAAGACAGATTGATATGTTTACATGAAATAACATCAGCGCAAAAAAAACAAATGAATCACCATAGTTTACTAGCGTCTTGTCGCTGAAGAATCGCCCCCTGCGATGATACTCGCTTTCTGCCACAGAAAGGTTCATAACGGGTATTTATATTTTAAAAAAAGAAATAGAATCGTAAAGACTTCGCTACCTACAGCTGGCGCGAAAACTAATATGCTATTAGGAACAGATACATTGTTGGATGAGTATTAGAGCTAGGGACGACAAGATAACGAGTTGGGGACGACGGGATAGGAGCATGAGATTAGGCTTAGCTAGGAGTGGAAAGGTAACAGCAAGAATAGAGCATGGAACAACTACGGTACAAGAGAAACAGGAATGCTGAAGTGGGTGGACAATCTAAACCCTCAATTTTCGCGTCGAAAGCCTTAAATAAGTTTACACCGGTATGACGAGAACGTGTAGATAGCCTAGCGGTTAGTGATTGAGGGGTCAATCGGGAAGAAGCGGGTTTGGTTCACGCGCGAACGATTTCGTTCGCATGTTTTCTTGCAACAGAAATTGATAATAAAAATCAGTTTCCCATCTTTGTACAGCTTCCTTAGCCCAATGGTTCCTATTCCGCAAGTGAACTGAAGGTAAGGGGATCGAATCTAGCCATAGTGTTTGTTACATCAAAGTGCATGTTGCTTGTAGTTTTACACGCTGGTCGGAAATTTTTCGGAGTCGAGAACTGCCAGTGACAGGTATCGAACCCGCATCCCCAGAACCTTGTTACATCAAAGTGCATGTTGCTTGTAGTTTTACACGCTGGTCGGAAAATTTTCGGAGTCAAGAACTGCCAGCGACAGGTATCGAACCCGCATCCCCAAAACCCCATGGTCCTTTCGGCTTTTGGGACACGTTCGGGTCAGGTACGGGTCAGTACTACGTTTGGGCCAGAAAACTCACTGACCCCAAACTATCTCCCAACTGACCACTAACCCTAAAGTGTCCCAAAAGTCACTTTCGGGGCAATTTTGGGCCAGGCTGGGGTCAATCCGGTTTCCGGGTCAGGTTTGGGTCAGAAACATTTTGGTGATGGACCAGGAGTGCAGGAGCGAAAATGGGACATCAGCGGAGGCTGCTGTTTGTCGTCCCGCACATGACCAGGCATCAAACTTTGTGATAGGGTATTCTTGACTGATAATCTTTCATCTGTATACCCATTCTCTCATTAATCATCTGCTGGACGTATTTGCACTGCCGCCTTCGACGGGGGTTATCGAGGATTCGATAGGAGGAAACTGAGAATGAAAAACAGATGGAACTCCAAGACCTGTTTGAGCATCCGCAAGCAAGCGGACAGGTAACGAAACGAGTCAGACAGTGACGGCGACAGAAACATATGTTCACGAAGCTTACGACGAGCTGTAACCGCTAGGGCGATGTACACGTACAGTACAAATGTTCTGGCTTAGAGTCTCTTCCTGAGATAGTCTACTTTTCCCATCGAGAAGATTTTTCACATAAGTCCTAAGTGTAGCCCCTCCTCTACGGTCCCATGTTTGGCGGGAAATTTTGCAGCTTGACTGAATCATTGCACAAATCAGTTCGAAGCCAATCAGAGGACCCAAATCGAACCAGCCCCAGCATTCACGGAAAATAAAAGGGAAGGAAGTTTTGATGTTATATTTACATTCGCAGTTGTTATTGTTTGTTGCTCTTGACCGCGTTTGCTTCAAAATCCTGTTGCACAGTCCCTTGCGCGCTCGACGATGACATCTCATTAATATCGCTTTCGAAATAAAACAAAAACTATGTCGTCTCATTCAGGCCTCAAACATAATTGATTTTGTATTTGTCTGCCCGTAAGTTATGCGACATTGGTCAACGCGGAGAACCGTGCGACGAGAAGTTGAAGCAAGCGCGGTCTGAATGTACGTATATGACAAGAAAAAGCAACTACTAGCGAAGAAAACCCACTTTTCATGCAAGTTTCCTGAATTTGGGACTGTAAGTTCCCGTTTGCTCGTGTTTTGTAAGTTTTGCCACATTGTCCGCGCGCGGCGTGTCTTTCCGTCGGACTATAAACGAGAACATCTGTAGTTCGTTTTTTGGTCTGTGTTTCCAACAGCACACATGAAGGCATGTGCAAACAGATCACTACAGTATTCCGGATGTGCAGGTCTCTCAAGCGAACCAAACATAATTCGATTGTTGACCGATGACGCGACAACTTCTGTCGGAAACCTGGCTGGGACTGCCCTGCACATTTGTTTGTCGTTTCTAGTGGTGCGTTATGCACATCTTCAAGTACGCTCGAGTCCAATGCTGTCTAGTCAGTTACGACTGTGGATGTATGCATTGTACTGTATATTTCATCCCAAAAAAAAAAAAAAAAAAAAAAAACAACAACAACAACAACAACAACAACAACAACAATGCTGTCTAGTCCAATGCAACAAGGTTTTGATGTTACAGTGTGTTAAAACTCTCATCTGGTACTAGTAATTTTTATCAAATTCCTTATCTCTCTCTTTTTCAGTTTGTGTTCGTTTCTGTTATGAGTTGTAAAAGAGAGTGCGCAGAATAAAGAATAACGAGAATGGTTGAATTACAGAATGACGATACAATGAGAATGCCGAGGCCTAAATAGGGGAAAAGCTAGCTAGGCGGGGAGGTCGGGAAAGGATGGCTCGGTGATGGTTGCGATTGGAGCGGAGGCCGACTCGGGAGTGGTTCGGCCGACGAAATAGGCCGAACAGGTTCGTCGCGTGACCCTCGGGATGGCCTCGCTAACGAGTGCCTCAGTAAGGATTCGTAAATCCTTACACTCTCCCACCTTCTAAATAAGGCAGCCCTGTACTGAGAACAGACCCCACACTAGCGAGGATGCCGTAGATCTCCCCTTCAGCTGAATCCGACGACTGAAATGTCTTTGACAATATTTTTGAAAGGGTTGGAATGTAGGCCGTTGATGAAGTCCGATTTCGATCTGACGGTCGAAGATGAACTGGCCCAAAATGAAGTAGAAGTTGGAATGTGGGCCGTTGATCGAGCAGATGTAGATCTGACAGTCGAAGACTGACACGAATAGAGAGGGAACCTCCTGACGCGAATTCAAACGCGATTGAGCAGGGACCGTAGATCGTGTCGGTGTGATCGCGATCGTCCGTCGTGCTGACGCAACCTGACAAAGTCAGAAAGGACCGATAAAAACGCCAAGGAAAGAACAGTGCAGCGCACTTTCTCCTCCCCTCCAAGAAAACTGTCCACAAAATCTTCACAGCTGCGCCGAGATGAAAAACCAAAGAAACCAGGTGTTAAGCCCACAAAGAAGAGCGTCGAATGTAGAAGTCCAGGCGAAATGTCGTCGGTGTGGAAATGTCGATGCCGAAACCAGGTATTACGTGCCCCGAAATTCGTCGAGGGCGAACCAGCATAAGTAGACCAGAAACCACGAGAAAAATTATGCGTTGCTCGAACTGAACCTGTGTTGTCTTCTTCACTCGCCAGAATCATGCAATATCTTCAGCAGCTGCAGCTGGCAGCACCTGACGTGGTCGAATGCAGTTGTCGTGGGCGGGTCGAAGGCGAGTTGTCAGTGGTAGAGTTGGAATGGAATCTTCGAGAGTTTTGTCGTAAAGCGCCGATGGTTCGTGGGCAGGGATGAAATTTTACAGCTGTCTCTCCCCCCCTTCACTGCTGCTGCCGCCTTCTTCAGTTCGTCGTAAGTCGTTCGTACCCCTTGAAAACTCCGTGTAGTTCCCGCGATGTTGCCCCACGTAAATGTTGCGCGCGTTTAACCAAACGCCGAAGTACTGTCACGAACATGTCGCCGCTCCTCGCCGTAAAACTGGTAAGTCCTTCGTCAAACTCCGAAAATGTCGCTCGTAACGTAGCCCCGTAAATCCGCAGTTGCAGTTGCAGTTCTCCACCGAAATCTTCGGTCGTACTATAGCCGCCCACTCGGTCACCAGCTGTTTCCGTCAGTTCATAACCCATCTGGGGACATAATCTGGAACTGGGGACTAGACCTGGGTTTTCCGAGACCGACTTTCACGGATCCTAGAGGCATCAACGCCGTTGACCCTGTCGTCGAAACTGCTCCCGCCGATGATGTTTCATCGCTCGTCGCTGGCAGGTAAATCCCGAAACTTCGGCTGCTCCCACGCTCCCTTTAACTGAAGAATTTCCCGCGGTGTACGTTGAAACACTCGTGGTTCTAGGTATCCCCGCCGCTGTGTTTCTTGCCAGGCGACTTAAAAAGTGACCCTTCAGGCGAAATCCCCCAACGGCTCAATCGCACTCCAAGAAGCGAAGAAACACCCTCAGCTCCAACTTTTTTGTTTTTTTTTTTCACCGTAGGAAGATAACCCCGAAAATCGTGGTTGAGGCTGCAGTCCCGAAGTTTTCTCCGCCGTGTAGCCCCGACGTTTCTGCCGCACCCTGGTATTCCGACGTTCACCCGTCTTCATACCCGTCGAAGCCACTTAGCAGATCCCAGGTATCATTGGCGATTCACCCCTCGCCGCGCCTCCATGTAAAAATATCAAACCCTTTCGGGGGTCGACCGAGTAGACTCCGAAATTCGCGGTAGAGTGATGCTTGGGCTCAACCACACTCAAGTGATCTGCTGGATCACCCACAACTTTCCCTCCGTCAATTTGTTTGTCTTCACCCCCCGATAATTTTGCTTTCGCCGTTTCACCCAGCGTCCGCTTTTGTCGGATGGGGTATCGTCAGTGTTGCCCGCGTGAACCCCGGCCACGACGGAGGGGCAAAAACTATCGGAGTCGGGGTACCTTAGTTAAAAGGAACTATCGCCCAACCGTTTTGCAGCCCGCCGTGCCTATCACGTCACGAAAATTACAGCTTCCGAGTCTCAGCTTCGCCGTTGCGCCGTCAAATCGTGTAGACGCCCGGGTCAGGAGAAATCCGTAGACTGCACCACTTCTTCTTCGCAGCTCCCCGACTTTTTCGTGTGCTGTTTTACCCAGCCCGTTTTTGTCGGAGTAGAACAGTGCCGCGAGCTCCTCTTTTTTTTTCTTGGATTTTTCTGAATAGTTGTCGAACGGGCACCAGTCCAGGTGCCTTTAACCAGCACAGGGTAGGCACGTGTTCACCCCCGTTATTCGGCCAAGTAGGTTGACTGCATGAGTCAGAACCAGGACTTGGTGGGGATGGTGAGGTTCGGGCGAAGTAGGGTTGCAGATCGGTTCCACCTGGCTTTTAATCTGCTCCCACGACGTTCTTCAACCCCCGCTTAGCCGTTGGGCAGTTTCTTCTCGTGTGTCCCGGCGTCCTGCACCGAACCTCCGTAAATGTTGGGCAGTACCTTGAACGCCGTTTAATCGTGGGTTGTCAGCAGCTATCCCCGAAAACGACTTCCCTGGTAGGAGAAACCTCTCTCGAAAATGCCGGCCAGCTTGCAACAACACCAGGCACGCAGTGTCGCTCGAGTCGTTTCCGAGGTTACCGGCCTTGGTTTCCCTCGTCGCCTGCGTCCCACTTCTTCTTAAGTGCGATTTAGCCACTCCGTTTTTCGTTGCAGCCTGTAAGTGTCGGCGAGTCTGAAGTCCCGTCTGTCCACGAGCACTTCTGTCGAAATCTTCGATGACGCGCCAGCCATGCAGTAAAAGCCACTGCACTTCAGGTCGGGCGGGACGGCAGTTGACCCCGTATAAATCGGGCAGTTCGCGTGTCGTCTCTCCTCGTCACCGAATTTTTCGGACGCAAAAACTCCATTTGCGCCTGGCGAGTTCCCCAGTTGTCCTTTTCTTCATAAGTTCCGAATTTGTCGCCCACAGTGACGCACGTCCGTTGTCGCCAGCTGCCGAGCCACACTTTGTAAGTCACGCGCGCAAGATGACGACGAGCCACCGTTGTCACTTGCCGCATGGGACGACTCCGAAGTTGTCACGCAACTGTTGACCTCGGTCCAACGGCGTCAACTGCCACACATGATGACGGTTTCGCGAATTTCGTGCAGGTGCCGACGCAGGTCCGCTGACGCCAGCTGCCTCACAAAGTTCCGAAATCGTCGTTAATAACCGCAGCGGAATAGTAACTCACGTTTAATGTCGCGACAGCTACAGCTGTCCGTTGCCCGGGGGGAGGGAGGTCTGTCAGAACATATATATAGCTTATGCTGTTGTGTAGGCTATAGTGGGGTATCCCATAGGGGGTACAACCCAATTAGGGTTTCCTATATGTACTCACTTCATTCATAGTTCATTCATTCTTGTTCAAATCTTCTCATGGTATCGAGCAGGTTCCCCCTTGGGAACTGTGCTTAGGGCCCACCACATCGATTTTTTTTTCCTGCCCGAAGCGCGCTCAGCCCGAGTCGCGCTCCGGGCCCTCACTTCGTCGAGCCGCCCTAGCGGCCCCTCACTGCGGCCCCGCCACTCGTCTCAGCGGCCCCGCCGCCCGTCTTCGCGGCCCCGCCGCCTCTCTCCTAGCGGCCCCACCGCCCTACCTAGCGGCCCCGCCGCCCTACCTCGCGGCCTCGCCGCCCTATTGCGCGGCCCCGCCGCCCTACCTAGCGGCCCCGCCGCCCTTACTCGCGGCCTCGCCGCCCCATTGCGCGGCCCCGCCGCCCTACCTCGCGGCCTCGCCGCCCCATCGCGAGGCCCCGCCGCCCTACCTAACGGCCCCGCCGCCCTTCCTCGCGGCCCCGCCGCCCCATCGCGCGGCCCCGCCGCCCTATCTAGCGGCCCCGCCGCCCTTCCTCGCGGCCCCGCCGCCCCATCGCGCGGCCCCGCCGCCCTTCCTCGCGGCCCCGCCGCCCCATCAGCGGCCCCGCCGCCCTATCAAGCGGCCCCGCCGCCCTTCTCTGCAGCGGCCCCGCCACTCCTCTACAGTGGCCGAGCCGCCCAGCAGCAGAGCAGCCGAGCCGCCCAGCCGTCGAGCCGCCCTGCAGCCGAGCCGCCCGGGAGCCGAGCCGCCCTGCCGCCGAGCCGCCCTGCCGCCGAGCCGCCCGGGAGCCGAGCCGCCGCCGAGCCGCCCTGCCGCCGAGCCGCCCTGCCGCCGAGCCGCCCTGCCGCCGAGCCGCCCTGCCGCCGAGCCGCCCTGCCGCCGAGCCGCCCGGGAGCCGAGCCGCCCAGCAGCCGAGCCGCCGAGCCGCCCAGCTGCCGGGCCGCCCTACTGCCGAGCCGCCCGACCTGCCCTGCCTGGTGAGCACAGCACCACTGTTACTGCGTGCCCTTCCCCTACTGCTTGCACTACTACACTGTCGTCGTCATGGCTACCCCTAGTGTCCTCGCTTTTGACGCTGAGGGTCGAGCCATTGACTTTGAGGTCTGGGTCGACGACCTGCAGCTGTTCTTACAGTGCGATAGGGCGGACGGTCTTTCCCTCTTTGACCTCACCTCTGGCGCCTCTCCTGCCCCTGCTGCTGATGCTGACCCCACTGTTCGCTCTCAGTGGGCCACCCGCGATGCTGCTGCACGTCTTGCTGTGCGTCGCCACCTGCCTACCACTGAGCGCGCGCACTTTAGTCAGTACAAGAGTGCTCAGACCTTGTACGACGCTGTAGTTGCGCGCTACTCTTCCCCTGCCACTGCTGCCCTCAGCCGCCTCATGCTACCGTACCTCTTTCCTGACCTTGCTGCCTTTCCCACTGTCGCTGACCTCATTACGCACCTCCGCACTAGTGACACTCGCTACCGCGCCGCCCTTCCTGCTGAGTTCTGCGCCAAGAACCCCCCCCCCATGTACATCACTCTCTATTACATAGTCACACGCCTCCCTGACTCCCTTCGCGTAGTCAGGGACCACTTCCTCTCAGTTTGTCCCACCACTCTCACTGTCGACCTCCTCGAGAAGTCCCTCCTTGCGGCGGAGAAGAGCATCGTCGCTGTAGGAGCCTCTCGTGGTGACCCTCGCACCCCCATCTTTGAGGGGTGTTCTCCTTCCCCCCTGCTGCCCTCTGTTGCCTCTGCTGCTGCTGCCGACCTGCTTGGTCTTGAGTCGGTCTGCGCGGCGTCTGCCCCTAGCGGGAGACGCCGCCCTGGCAGGGGCAAGGGGGGCAAGGGCGCGGGTGGAACTGGCGGGGGCGGTGGAGGTGGCGGTGGAGGCGGCGGAGGGAGTGGGGGTGGCGGTGGGAGTGGTGGCGGGGGCGGTGGTGGCGGTGGCAGCAGCGGAGGAGGAGGCGGTGGTGGCGGCAGCGGTGGGAGCGGAGGCAGCGGTGGTGGTGGAGGTGGAGGCGGCGGTGGCGGAGGGGGTGGAGCTGGTCGGGGTGGTGCCCCGCAGCGTAGCGGCTCTGGTGGTGGCCAGCGTCAGCAGCAGCAGCAGCAGCAGCAGCAGCAGCAGCAGCAGCAGCAGCAGCGTTCGCGGGACATCCCCCCGCCCCAGCAGCTCCGTGAGTGGTACACGCAGCGTCAGCGGGGTGGGGGTTTTGGTCCGTGCACCTACGTCCTTCGTTCCGGCGACCGCGCGGGTGAGCAGTGTGGGGGTGCCCACCCCACCCAGCGCTGCTTTGGCCGCCTGACGGACGCTTGGCGTCAGCAGTTCCCCGAGGCCAGTGAGATTCCCCGTTGGGGAGAGCTGTCTAGGGCTGGCGTAGCTATCTTTGATCTTGACTTTGATGCTATCCTTGCTGCCATGTATGCTGTGACTATTAGTGAGGAGGGTGACTGTTACCAGTGTTTCCCGCCCGACCCGGGCATTGGTACTGCTGCGCCAGGTACTTCTGCAGCTGCTGCTCTAGGTGCCAGTGCGTCTGCACTCTCAGGTACTGGTGAGGCTGCGCTCTCAGGTACTGCGTCGGCTTCGGCCTCCCTCACCTTCACGCTTGACTCAGGGGCTTCTCGCTCGTTCTTTCGAGACCGCACCACACTCACGCCGCTTGGCCGGCCGGTTGCAGTCTCCCTGGCTGACCCCTCTGGGGGTCCTGTCCTCTCTCACTTCTCCACTGTCCTCCCGTGTCCGGCTGCCCCCTCGGGCACCTTGTCTGGTCTGTACCTCCCCTCGTTCTCGACGAACTTGGTGAGTGGTGCTGACCTGCAGGATGCGGGGGTTCACCAGTTTACTCCTGCGAGTCAGCGGGTGACCCACTGCTCGGACGCCCGCACAGGCCGACACCTGGCCACGTTTTCGCGTCGGCCGGGGTCGAGTCTCTACACCCTGACCACTGAGTCTCCTCCTGTCCCTGCGTCTGGCCAGGTAGCTGCGTCGGGTCAGGTGTTTGCTGCTGCGTCCAGGTCTGGTCCTGAGTCTGCCCCCTGCTCGTGTCGCCGCATGTCTCAGGAGACTCTCCTGTGGCACCACCGTCTTGGCCACCCCTCCTTGCCTCGTCTTCGGGGCATGGCTTCCCGTGTCCTTGTCTCTGGTCTTCCCCGGTCTCTCCCTCCCCTTCCTTCGGGACCCGGACCTTCCTGTGTCCCCTGTGTCGAGGGGCGGCTCCGGGCTGCCCCTCACTCCTCCCAGTTTCCCCCGACAGAGGCTCCTCTGCAGACGCTTCACATGGACGTGTGGGGCCCGGCCCGCGTCCGTGGGCAGGGTCACGAGCGCTACTTCCTGCTGGTGGTTGATGACTACTCGCGTTACACCACAGTCTTCCCCTTGCGCAGCAAGGGTGATGTCACTGAGGTGTTGATCGACTGGATCCGCGCAGCTCGTCTCCAGCTCAGGAGGAGCTTCGGCTCGGACTTTCCTGTTCTGCGTCTGCACTCTGACCGAGGTGGAGAGTTCTCCTCTGGCCTTCTGCGAGCCTACTGTCGTGCACGAGGCATCCGCCAGACCTTTACGCTTCCGGACTCTCCACAGCAAAATGGGATTGCTGAGCGCCGCATTGGCATGGTCATGGACGTCGCTCGTACGTCCACGATGCATGCGGCTGCCCCCCATTTTCTGTGGCCGTTTGCGGTTCGGTACGCGGCGCATCAGATCAACCTTCACCCCAGGGTCTCCCGGCCGGAGACCTCCCCAGCTCTGCTGTGGACGGGGAAGGTCGGCGATGCGTCTGCGTTCCGTGTCTGGGGATCTCGGGCGTTTGTCCGCGACTTGTCTGCGGACAAGCTGTCCCCTCGTGCTGCTCCCTGTGTCTTCCTCGGCTTCCCCCCTGACGCCCCAGGGTGGCAGTTCTACCACCCCTCCTCTCGTCGTGTTCTGTCCTCCCAGGACGTCACGTTCGACGAGTCAGTCCCCTTCTACCGCCTCTTCCCCTACCGCACTCCTTCCCTCCCCCCGCCACCGCACTTCCTTGGGCCAGGTCCCCCCCCGGTAGACCCCCTTCCCCCTCAGGGTCCTGCCCCTTCAGGTGTGTCCCAGGTAGACGCAGTCGAGCCGGTCGAGGTTGCTGGTGACTCTGGTCCTGCTGCGGGTGCTGAGCCTGGGGGTGCTGAGTCTGGGGGTGCTGAGCCTGGGGGTACTGCGACTGGGGGTGCTGAGCCTGGGGGTGCGGAGTCTGGGGGTGCTGAGCCTGGGGGTGCTGTGACTGGGGGTGAGGAGCCAGGGGGTGCTGCGTCTGGAGCTACTGAGCCTGGAGCTGCGGAGCCTGCGGCCACTGGACCTCCCCTTGTGGCGTCTGGCGGTGCGGGACCTGGCGGTTCTCCGGGTGCTTCGCCTCGGCGGGAGCCCCTCTCTCCACAGGAGCTGCGCGAGTGGTTTGCTCGCCGCTGGAGACGTACTGCTGGAGCTGGAGCTCCTTCGGCTGCTGAGGGTACTTGTGCCGCTGGTCCCGGAGCTGCTGGGCCCTCGGGTCCGCCTGGAGCTGGAGCTGCCGCGGGTGTTGGTGCTGAGACTGCTGCTGTCCTTCCTGGCGGTGGTCCTGCTGCGGGTACTGCTGGTGCTGCTGGAGGTACTGGAGCTGGAGGTGCTGTTGGCGCTGGTGCTGCTGCTGAGGGTGCTGTCCCTGCTGTGTCTGGAGTCGCCGCGCGGCCTCGGCCGTACTTCGTTCCACTCCTACAGCAGGTTCTTGGTCTTTCTCCTCCTGCAGCGTGTCCACAGCCTGTTCAGTCACAGTCCCAGTTAGAGCCCGCCTCCCCACTTCCTGCTCCCTCTCCTTACACTGGTCCCACTGGAGGTCTTGCTGAGCGTCGTGAGCCTGCGTCTCGTCCTGCGTCGCCTGTTCGTGCTGCTCGCGCTAGTGGTCGCGGTTCGCGTCAGCGTCCTCCTCCTGTCCCTGGCACGCACCGGATGTCTTTGCGTCCGTCCACTGCTCCTCTGCGTGCCCCTTTGCCTTCTCCTCCTGAGTCCTCCCTTCCTGCACTTACCGACCCAGAGTCCGACTCTCTTCGTGCTGCTAGTCCTACTGTCACCCGTCTCCTTGCTACTGTCGTCACTGACCCCTCTTTTGAGTCCACTGCTGCGTCTGCGCTTGTTGCTGAGCTCGTCGACTTTGCTGCTAGCTGTCGTCTAGACTACGCTGCCGGTCTTGTTGCTGAGTCTGCGTCTGTCTGTCCTCCGTCCGTCGGGGGTGAGTGTGCTCTTGGCACGGACGTCCTTGAGGACAGGCAGGAGGAGTTCCAGTGTCTGGCTGCTGCTTCACCTCATCTCGCGTCCGTACTACTTGCCCCTGAGGGAGACCCGGATGCACTAGACATCCCGACTCCGCGCTCTTACGCGGAGGCCGTAGAGGGTCCCTACTCCTCTCAGTGGCAGGCAGCTATGGATGCAGAGATGGCGTCCTGGAAGTCCACAGGCACCTACGTTGACGCGGTTCCCCCTCCTGGGGCGAACATCGTCAGTGGCATGTGGATCTTCAGGGTGAAGCGGCCGCCGGGCTCTCCACCTGTCTTCAAGGCGCGGTACGTCGCTCGTGGCTTCAGTCAGCGGCAGGGAGTTGACTACTTTCAGACCTTCTCTCCCACCCCGAAGATGACCACTCTTCGGGTGCTGCTGCACATAGCCGCTCAGCGCGACTACGAGCTCCACTCTCTTGACTTCAGCACTGCTTTCTTGCAGGGCAGCCTGCACGAGGAGATCTGGCTGCGCCGTCCACCTGGCTTCACTCGGACTTTCCCTACTGGCACCCAGTGGAGCCTCCGACGGCCAGTCTACGGTCTCCGCCAGGCACCGCGTGAGTGGCACGACACACTGAGGACTACGCTTGCGGCTCTTGGGTTTGCTCCCTCTACGGCTGACCCGTCGTTGTTTCTGCGCACCGACACTTCTTTGCCGCCGTTCTACATCCTCGTGTACGTCGACGACTTGGTCTTTGCCACAGCTGACACTGCTGGACTCGCCCACGTGAAGTCCGAGCTGCAGAAGAGACACACGTGCACAGACCTGGGTGAACTGCGCAGCTACCTTGGCTTGCAGATCACTCGGGACAGAGCACGCCGCACCATTACCTTGACTCAGTCACACATGGTGCAGCAGGTCCTTCAGCGCTTCGGCTTCACGTACTCCTCGCCTCAGGCCACTCCTCTGTCTACTCGCCACTCGCTCTCAGCTCTGCCTTCGGATGAGTCCGTAGAGTCGAGTGGCCCGTACCCAGAGCTTGTTGGCTGCCTCATGTACCTGATGACCTGCACACGACCTGACCTTGCATACCCTCTTAGCATTCTTGCACGCTATGTTGCTCCTGGGAGACACCGACCAGAGCACATGGCTGCAGCGAAGAGGGTGTTGCGCTACTTGTGCAGTACGTTGGGCATGGGGCTAGTGCTTGGAGGGCGGAGTCCAGTGGTCCTCACTGGGCACGCGGACGCTTCTTGGGCTGACGACCAGGCTACGCAGCGGTCGTCGCAGGGTTACACCTTCAGTCTTGGTTCCGGCTCTGTCTCGTGGCGGGCTACTCGCTCGTCCTCTGTTCTCGGCTCCAGTTGTGAGGCTGAGATCTACGCCGGGGCCATGGCTGCACAGGAGCTTCGCTGGCTCACCTACCTGCTGACTGACCTTGGAGAGCCGCCTCGTTCTCCTCCAGTGCTGTACATAGATAACAAGGCCATGCTGGCCTTGTGTCGAGAGCAGCGCTTGGAGCACAGAACGAAGCACATTGCTCTCCGTTACTTTCTTGCTCGTGAGCTGCAGCAGCGTGGTCAGTTGCGACTTGCGTACGTGGCCTCTGAGGCCAACACTGCTGATGTGTTCACCAAGGCACTTGCGCCTTGTGACCATCAGCGCTTCTGCACTCAGCTGGGTCTTGTACCTGTCTTGCCTCACTTGCTCTCCTCTTGACCTTGTTTGTACTGTCACATATATATACCTACTCTTGCTTGTCTAGCTCTATATATATATGTGCACTCCTGCATGTGAACTGGCCTTGTGGCCTTGTCTTTGTGCTCGGACTGTGTGGTGACTTTGTGATCCACCCTGAGCTTGCTGTGCTTTGCGTGACTGGTCTTGTGACCCCTTGTTCTCCCCCACTTTGCCTATGGGGGTGTGTCAGAACATATATATAGCTTATGCTGTTGTGTAGGCTATAGTGGGGTATCCCATAGGGGGTACAACCCAATTAGGGTTTCCTATATGTACTCACTTCATTCATAGTTCATTCATTCTTGTTCAAATCTTCTCAAGGTCACGGTCGATCGCGACCGTTCGAGGCAAGGATCCGGCGGTGCCAAGGAGTGCCCGTAAAAATATGGCCGCGAGGAGCAACTAACTAGTTCTCCTGGCCGGCTAGCACGCAACTCTTGGACCCCAAGACATCCTTCCTCGTCCCCCCCCGGAGGGGTATTATGTCAAACATATGCATATGTTATATTTGTGGGTAGGCTGTAGTGGGGTAGATAATGTGGGGTATAACCCCTTAGGGCTTTCTCCTTGTACCAATTCTCTCGATAGTCAACTCATTCATGCCTAAGATTCTGATATGGTATCTAGAGCAGTAGGTCTTTAGGACCTAAGATTAGGGCCCACCGGTTACCGCGTTACCTCACCTACCGCCTTGCCTGCCTGCCTGCCTTGCCTGCTGCCCGTGCGCGCCTCGGCTGCACGCGCACGGCCTCTTTTTTTTCCCGCGCGCGCCGCTTAAGCAGCCCGCGCAGCCCGTTTTTGGCCCCGCGCGCCGCGTTAGCCGCCCGCGCAGCCTGCTGTCGGCCCGCGTGCCGCTTAAGCCGCCCGCGCGCAGCCCGCTTAGGCCCCGCCCGCGCAGCCCGCCGCCGCACGCAGCCCGCAGCCGCGCGCAGCCCGTCGCCGCGCGTAGCCAGCAGCCGCGCGCAGCCCACAGCCGCGCGCAGCCCGTCGCCACGCGCAGCCAGCAGCCACGCGCAGCCCGCAGCCGCGCGTGCCCTGCCCGTGTGCCGCCAGTGAGCCGCGCGCTTGCCTGAGTGCCTGCCTTGAGCGCCTGCCTGCCAAGAGCGCCTGCCTGCCTTGAGTGCCTGCCTGCCTTGAGCGCCTGCCTGCCAAGAGCGCCTGCCTGCCTTGAACGCCTGCCTGCCAAGTGAGCCTGCTTGCCTTGAGCGCCTTTCCTGCCGCGCGTGCCTCCCTACTGCGCGCGTTTGCTTGCCCTGCACGCCATCTCCGCTGCCTTGCCTGCACTGCTACTATGGCGACGCTTAATGTGCTCGCGTTCGATCCTGACGGTCGTCCAGTAGAGTTCGCCACCTGGCTCGACGACCTGCAACTGTTCCTCCTGACTAATGCCAAGGACGGTGTTTCCATGTTCGATTACGTGTCTGGCACTGCCGATGCTCCTGCTGACACTGAGCCTGCTCTAGCCCGCTCCCAGTGGCAGACCCGCGATGCTGCTGCGCGCCTAGCTATTCGCAACCATCTGCCGATCACAGAGCGCGCGCATTTTAGCCAGCACAAGACTGCCAAGGCACTGTACGACGCTGTAGTTGCCCGCTACTCTTCCCCGGCCACTGCAGCCCTCGGTCGACTTATGCTACCCTACCTGTTCCCCGACCTGTCCTCGTTTACCACCGCTGAGGACCTCATCTCTCACCTACGCGCTAGTGACACTCGCCTTTGTGCCGCCCTTCCAGCCGAGTTCCTCGCAGAGAACCACCCCCCGATGTACTTTACTCTCTACTTCCTCATCACCTGCCTCCCTGACACTCTTCGCTCAGTCAAGGACCACTTCCTCGCCCTTGATCCCCATTCTCTCACTGTCGACGACCTCGAGAAGCACCTCCTAGCAGCCGAGTAGAACATTCTAGCTGTAGGTGCTGCTCGTAGTACTCCCCGCACTCCCCTCTTTGAGGGGTGCTCCCCCTCCCCTCTTACCCCCTCCTACGCCTCCGCAGCTGCTGCTGTTGACCTCCTTGGTGCTGAGAAGGTCGCAGCTGCTTCCGCTCCGAGTGGGAAGCGCAGCGGCTTCAGGGCGGGCAAGGGTGGCAGGGGTGGCGGACGTGGCGGTGGAGGGGGCGGTGGTGGAGGCGGCGGGGGCGGTGGAGGTAGTGGCGGTGGTCGTGGGGGTGGAGGTAGTGGTGGGGGCGGTGGTGGTGCCGGGAGCAGTGGCGGTGGCGGCGGCGGGGGCGGCGGAGGGGGGAGTGGTGGTGGCGGCGGTGGTGGGGGCTTGGGTGACACCAGTGGTGGCCAGGGGCAGCAGCAGCAGCAGCAGCAGCGTCAGCGCTAGACCCCCACTTCCCAGCAACTTCTTGACTGGTATGCCGGGCGTGGGGCGTCTGGGGGTCCTGGTCGCTGCCCCTATATCATTCGCACAGGTCCCCGCGCTGGTCGCCAGTGCACAGGGTTTCACACTGAGTACCGCTGCTTCGCTCGGCTTAGCGACGCCTGGCGCGTCAAGTTTCCTGATGCTACTGAGTTCCCCAACTGGGCAGACCTGCTTAGGCGTGATGTACCTATCTTTGATCTTGACTATGAGGCTATTCTTGCTGCCATGTATGCATTGACTGTTAGTGCTGAGGGTGACTGCTACTTGTGTGTGCCGCCTGACCCCGGTATAGCCCCAGGTATAGCGCCTGTGGCACTAGGTGCTTGTGAGTCTGCTCCTCCTGGTACTGCGTCCGCACAGGCCTTGCACACCTTCACACTTGACTCTGGTGCTTCCCGCTGTTTCTTTCGCGACAGCACCACAGTCACTCCCCTCCCTGCACCTGTTCCTGTCTCACTGGCTGACCCCTCTGGGGGGCCAGTGCTTGCACGGTCTTCCACTGTGCTTCCGTGTCCGGCGGTCCCGTCTGGTCAGCTGTCTGGTCTCCACCTCCCCTCGTTCTCTACGAACTTGGTGAGCAACGCCGTCCTTCAGGATCACTGGGTTGACACCTTTACTTCTGGAGGACAGCGTGTGGCGATCTGCACGTGCTCCCGGACCGGCCGTCACCTGGCCACGTTCACACGTGCGCCTCGGTCTAGTCTGTACACCCTCACCACTACGTCGCGCTACGTCCCTTTGTCTCCCCAGCTGTACGCGTTTGCTCAGGTAGCTACCCAGTGTGAGTGTCGCCGGCTGTCGCACGACACTCTCCTGTGGCACCACCGCCTTGGTCACCCCTCTCTGCCTCGCCTTCGTAGCATGCACTCTCGCTTCCTGGTCTCTGGCCTTCCCAGGTCTCTGCCTGCCCTCCCTCCCTCGCCTGCGCCGCCCTGCATTCCTTGCGTCGAGGGGCGGCAGCGCGCCGCTCCTCACTCCTCCTCGTTCCCTCCCACAGAGGCTCCACTGCAGACTCTCCACCTGGACGTGTGGGGCCCAGCCCGCGTCCGTGGACAGGGCCACGAGCGGTACTTCCTGCTGGTCGTCGACGACTACACGCGTTACACCACGGTCTTCCCCTTGCAGCACAAGGGGGAGGTCCCTGATGTTTTGATCCCCTGGATCCGTGCTGTTCGTCTCCAGCTCCGCGAGCGGTTACAGTCGGACTTTCCTGTCCTGCGTCTGCACTCTGACAGAGGTGGTGAGTTCTCCTCAGACCTCTTGGCAGCCTTCTGTGCGGAGCACGGCATCCGTCAGACGTTCACGCTTCCGGCCTCTCCGCAGCAGAATGGGATTGCTGAGCGCCGCATTGGCTTAGTCATGGAGGTCGCTCGTACCTCCATGATCCATGCGGCTGCCCCCCATTTTCTGTGGCCGTTTGCGGTCCGGTACGCCGCGCATCAGCTCAACCTCTGGCCCCGTGTCTCCTTGCCGGAGACCTCGCCCACACTGCTGTGGACGGGGAAGGTTGGCGATGCATCGCGTTTCCGGGTCTGGGGTGCTCGTGCCTTTGTCCGCGATACCACCGCGGACAAGCTCTCCGCTCGCGCCATTCCCTGCGTCTTCCTTGGCTTTGTCCCTGACGCGCCTGGCTGGCAGTTTTACGACCCCGCCTCGCGCCGTGTCTTTCCGTCTCAGGACGTCACCTTTGACGAGTCCGTCCCCTTTTACCATCTCTTTCCCTACCGCACTGCCCCTCGCCCCCCCCCCCCGCCGCTCTTTCTTGCCCCAGGTCCTCCCCAGGTAGACCCCCTCCCCGCGCCAGGTCCTGCTCCTTCAGGTGTTTCTCAGGTAGACCCTCCTGTGCCTGCGCCTGTTGAGGTCACTGGTGACTCAGGTCCTGCTGGGGGTGGTGCTGTCTTTGGGGGTGCTGGGCTTGGGGGTGCGGAGCTTGGGGGTGCTGAGCCTGGGGGTGCAGAGCTTGGGGGTGCTGAGCCTGGGGGTGCGGAGCCTGCGCGTGAGGACCCAGGAGGTGCTGAGCCGGGGGGTGCGGAGTTTGGGGGCGCTGAGCCTGAGCGTGAGGAGCCTGGAGGTCCTGAGCCTGGGGGTACTGAGTCTGGGGGTGCGACGCCTAAAGGTTCTGAGTCTGCTGCTGCGCAGTCTCCTTGGAGTAGCCGCCTTCGTCCGCGTGTGCCTCTCACCTCACAGCAGCTGCACGACTGGTACGGTCGCCGTCAGGGTCGCGCTTCTGGAGCTCGGGGCTCTGCCGCTGGAGGTACTTCTGTTGACGTCACTGGAGCTGGGAGTGGTGCTGGTCCCGGAGGTGCTCGTACTGGAGGTGCTGGAGCTACTGGGGCTGGAGGTGCTGCTGAGCCTGAGGGTGCTACTACTGGAGACCCTGGGTCTGGGGGTGCTGCTGCTGGAGACACAAGGGCTGGAGACCCTGGGACTGGGGGTGCCGGTTCTTGGGGTGCTGCTGCTGGTGGAGCTGGTCCTGGAGGAGCTGGCGCTGAGGGTTCTGGGGCTGCTGGAGGTGCTGGAGCTGCTGGGGGTACTGGAGCTGCTGGTGCTGGTGTCACTGCACAGCCGCGCCTGTTCTTTGCTCCACCGTCTCCGTTGTCTCAGCCACCGCCTGACTATGTGCTTCGCTAGGTTCTTACTCTCCCTTCGTCTACTGGTCTTCCGTTACAGCCTGGCTCACCGCTGCCTGCTGCTTCTCCTTACGCTGAGCAGACAGGGGGTCTTACTGAGCGTCATGAGCCTGCGTCGCGTCCTGTCTCGCCTGTCTGTTCTGGTCGTTTCGGTCGTCGTGTTCCTCGTCCGCGTCAGCCGGCTGTCTCCGGCACCCACCTCGTAGTCCGTCGTCCTTCCTCTCCTCCGCAGCGTGTTCCTCTGCCGTCTCCTCCTGCGTCTTCTCTGCCTGTCGTTGCGGACCCTGAGTCTGACCGGTTTCGTGCTGAGCACCCTACTGTCACGCGTCTGCTAGCCACTGTTGTCACTGACCCGTCGTTTGAGTCTGCTGCTGCGTCTGCCTTTGTCGCTGAGCTGGTTGACTTTGCTGCTGCCTGTCGTCTAGACTACGCTGCTAGTCTTGTTGCTGAGTCTGAGTCTGTCTGTCCTCCGTCCGTCGGGGGTGAGTGTGCTCTTGGCACGGACGTCCTTGAGGACAGACAGGAGGACCTTGAGTGTCTTGCGGCCGATGCGCCTCATCTCGTGGTCATGCTGCTTGCCCCTGAGGGAGACCCGGATGCACCAGACATCCCGACCCCGCGCTCTTACGCTGAGGCGATCGCGGGTGAGTACTCCTCTCAGTGGCAGACAGCCATCGACGCAGTGATGGCATCCTGGAATTCCACAGGCACGTACGTCGATAAGGTTCCCCCTCCTGGGGCGAACATCGTCGACGGCATGTGGATTTTCAGGGTGAAGCGGCCGCCAGGTTCTCCGCCTATCTTCAAGGCTTGTTACGTTGCTCGAGGCTTCAGTCAGCGGGAGGGAGTTGACTTCTTCCACACTTTCTCCCCCACCCCGAAGATGACCACTCTTCGGGTGCTGCTGCACGTTGCCGCTCAGCGTGACTATGAGCTTCACTCACTTGACTTCAGCACAGCTTTCTTACAGGGCAGCCTGCACGAGGAGATCTGGCTGCGCCGCCCACCTGGCTTCACTGGGTCGTTCCGTCCTGGTACCCAGTGGAGCCTCCGGCGGCCGGTCTACGGTCTCCGCCAGGCGCCACGTGAGTGGCACGACACACTGAGGACGACACTTGCGGCTCTTGGGTTTGCTCCTTTGACTGCTGACCCGTCGCAGTTTCTGCGCACCGACACTTCGCTGCCGCCGTTCTACATCCTCGTGTACGTCGACGACTTGGTCTTTGCTACTGCTGACACTGAGGCTCTCGCCTTGGTGAAGTCGGAGCTGCAGAAGAGACACACGTGCACAGACCTGGGTGAGCTGCGCAGTTACCTTGGCTTGCAGATCACCCGGGACAAAGCACGCCGCACCATCACACTGACTCAGTCACACATGGTGCAGCAGGTCCTTCAGCGCTTCGGCTTCACCTGGTCCTCGGCACAGGCCACTCCTCTGGCTACATGTCAGTCGCTCTCAGCTCCACCTTCGGACGAATCCGTAGAGTCGAGTGGTCCTTACCCAGAGCTAGTTGGCTGCCTCATGTACCTGATGACCTGCACTCGTCCTGACCTCGCGTACCCTCTTGGCCTTCAGGCTCGCTACGTGGCTCCTGGTCGGCACCGAAAGGTGCACATGGAGGCAGCTAAGAGGGTACTTCGCTACTTGTGCAGTACATCGGGCATGGGGCTCGTGCTTGGAGGACGGGGCGACGTTGTCCTCACTGGTCACTCGGACGCTTCTTAGGTTGACGACCAGGCTACGCAGTGGTCGTCACAAGGTTACACCTTCAGTCTTGGCTCTGGCTCTGTTTCTTGGCGGTCTACGCGCTCGTCTTCTGTTCTCGGCTCCAGTTGTGAGGCTGAGATCTACGCCACAGCCATGGCTGCACAGGAGTTACGCTGGCTCACCTACCTGCTGACCGACTTGGGAGAGAGGCCTCGTTCTCCTCCAGTTCTGTATGTCGACAACAAGGCAGCCATTGCCTTGTGTCAGGAGCACAGACTGGAGCACAGAACGAAGCACATCGCTCTGCGTTACTTCCTGGCTCGAGAGTTGCAGCAGTGGGGTCAGCTTCGTCTTGCTCACGTGGCCACTCGGGCCAACACTGCTGATAAATTCACCAAGGCACTTCCGTCTGGTGATCATCAGCGCTTTTGTACTTTGTTGGGCCTTGTGCCTAAGTTTCCACACTTGCTGTAGACTCTGCTTGTACTGTGATCTATATATATATACCTGCATGCTTGCTCTTGCTAGGTAGAGATCACTGTACTGTTTTTGTTGCATATATATCTCTGCATGTGAACTGGCCTTGTGGCCTTTTTTGCTTGTGCTCAGTGTGTGTGGTGACGTTGTGATCCACCATGAGCTTGCTTTGCTTTTCTTGACTGGTCTTGTGACCTCTTGTTCTCCCCCACTTTGCCTATGGGGGTGTGTCAAACATATGCATATGTTATATTTGTGGGTAGGCTGTATTGGGGTAGATAATGTGGGGTATAACCCCTTAGGGCTTTCTCCTTGTACCAATTCTCTCGATAGTCAACTCATTCATGCCTAAGATTCTGATATATTACACTCTAAAAAGCGGGGTGAGCTCAGGGCTGACGTTATCAGACCATTTTAGTCTGATTGTCTGAAATCTCAGACCTTTTTTCCTTGGAATCCTGATTTTTCAGAGTTGTTAGATTTTCAATCATGAGTACTTCAGACTTAGTTATTTTTTAATACTGAAAAATTCAGACTACTGACTTGACGGCTAAAGAGTCTTCAGACTACAGAGAGTACGGAATCTGAAATGCGAATCCTTACCTACGGGCAAAACATGCTGTGCCAGGGCGAAATTGTTGTGTCGGGTGAAATCTGTTGTGATGTGAAAGGGCGAATCTGCTGTGTCAGGGCGAATTTGCTATGATTGGGCGAATTTGTTCTGCTGTGACGGCGCGAATCTGCTGTGCCAAGCCGATTTTTCTGTGATTGGGCGAATCGTTGTGCATGTGACGGTGCGAATCTGGTGTGTTACAGCAAATTTGCGGTGACAGCGAGAATTTGCTGTGACCAGTCAAGTCCAGTCAAGTCCGAATCACCAGCGAGAATCTGCTCTGTAACGATACCAAGCCAATACCTTCGACATTTCTTTGGTATGATTTTTTGTCTTCAGAGTTGTACTTGTGTGGATCCTGGAAAATCAGACTGGACATTCTTAGGAAAATATGCCTCAGACTAAAAAAAAAAATTACCCCCAAAAAAATCAGTGGTTTTTTTTGAAACGTCAACCCTGGGTGAGCTAGGAAAGTAGCTCTGATACCAGGTGTTATGAGTTGTAAAAGAGAGTGCGCAGAATAACGAATAACGAGAATGGTTGAATTATAGAATGACGATACAATGAGAATGCCGAGGCCTAAATAGGGGAAAAGCTAGCTAGGCGGGGAGGTCGGGAAAGGATGTCAAACATTGTCAAACATACTAGCAGGCGGGCCTAGGCTTAGTAGCCTAGGCCAAGCTAAGACTAGGAAGGAGGCGCCAAGTATGATCGAGAGTTGTGTGCACGAACAGAATTGAGAAAAGGAATGATTGGACTAGCAAGCAGCAGGATACAAATAGCAAACCCTAAGGGGATGTACTCACTATTGAGTACCCCACTGCAGGCTACACAAATAACATACTCTGACACACCCCCATAGCCAAAGTGGGGTGTAATCAGCACAATGAGCAGGCAGTGCAATAGTTCACAATTATGAGCAAAGCTAGAGGCAGTCACAGTAGGCAAGTGAGGAGGAGGAGGGACTGTGGGAGGAGAGAAGATGGGAGGCGACGACTGAAGCTGCAGACACACGGGCAACAGGAGCAGCAGCTGGCACAGTGGCTACCGAGAGCACGACAGCTCTGGACTACAGGAGTAACAGGCTCTGCGGCTACGACGAGCGGCAGGAGCAACGGACCCACGGGCGACTGGCGCAGCAGGCTCGCTGGGCTACTAGAGCGCGACGGCTCCGGACTACAGGCGCTGCGGACGAAAAGACGACTGCCTCCACTCAACCTCCCCCAACTGTCCCGCACCCCCCCCACACACCCCCTGCTGCACCCCTAGCTCCACTCCCACGTCACCCCCCTAGCTCCACTCCCCGCGGTTCCCACACCTCGCACCCCCATGCTCGCCACCCCACACCCCCACCACCGCGGAACGCACGGCGGAATGGGAGCAATGGGCAGCACGGGGGGGGGGGGGGGACGGGACGGGCTTCTGCAGGGGCGGCTCGCGCGGGTCCTGGGGCGACTGCTGCAGGCACGGGCTGCTCCAGGGGCGGCTGCTGCAGGTGCGGGCTTCTCCAGGGGCGGCTGCTGCAGTGGCGGGCGGCTCCAGGGGCGGCCGCTGCAGGTGAAAGGTAGGAGGGAGGGGGGGGGGGAGGAGCGCGGCCCCCAGGGCGCCCCGACGGGCGACGAGAAAGGGAGCCGCGCGGCCCCCCAGGGCCGCCGCGACGGGCGACGGGAAGGGCACCGCGCGGGCCCCCAGAGCCGCCGCGACGGGCGACGGAAGGGGACCGCGCGTGGGCCCCCGTGGGCGCCACGACGGGCGACGGGAGGGGAGGCCGCGCGGGCCCCCGAGTGCGCCTCGACGGGCGACGGGAGGGGACCGCGCGCGGGCCCCCGTGGTCGCCACGACGGGCGACGGGAGGGGAGGCCGCGCGGGCCCCCGAGTGCGCCTCGACGGGCGACGGGATGGGACCGCGTGCGGGCCCCCGTGGTCGCCACGACGGGCGACGGGAGGGGAGGCCGAGCGGGCCCCCGAGTGCGCCTCGACGGGCGACGGGAGGGGAGGCCGCGCGGGCCCCCGAGAGCGCCTCGACGGGCGACGGGAGGGGACCGCGCATGCCCCCCAAGGGCACCACGACAGGCACCACGGAAGGGTAAACCGCCACGCGCCTCGAGCGCGCGGCGGGCAGAAATTAGGGTTTCTGCGCCGCGCACCACGGGGCGCGCGGCGGACAGTACGGCAGCGGAAGCAGGTGGTGGGCCCATACAGGAAGGCGGCAGTGACACGCCGCCCTCTGATACCATGTCAAACATACTATCAGGCGGGCCTAGGCTTAGTAGCCTAGGCCAAGCTAAGACTAGGAAGGAGGCGCCAAGTACGATCGAGAGTTGTGAGCACGAACAGAATTGAGAAAAGGAATGATTGGACTAGCAAGCAGCAGGATACAAATAGCAAACCCTAAGGGGCTGTACTCACTATTGAGTACCCCACTGCAGGCTACACAAATAACATACTCTGACAAAGGATGGCTCGGTGATGGTTGCGATTGGAGCGGAGGCCGACTCTGGAGTGGTTCGGCCGACGAAATAGGCCGAACAAGTTCGTCGCGTGACCCTCGGGATGGCCTCGCTAACGAGTGCCTCAGTAAGGATTCGTAAATCCTTACAGTTTCCTCCAGCAGACAAATCTGAAGAAGGCAGTCCTGTTGGAAAATGTATTTCATGAATGAGGGACTTGCCTCATAGTCCATCAATACAAATTTAGAAATCAGTACAGCTAGCAGCATATGCAATCTCAGTGCGTAGAGTGTATTTTGTCAGAATCCCAACCACTAGACCATTAGGATAAAAGGGCTTGTTTGTATAGCGGGTGAGTGCGCCCATAACCCCCCAGACCAACGTGTCTGTAACCCTTCCCTAGGAACAATCGGGGATCACCAATGGACCTCTGACATATTTATAGTAATCATATTTAGTAATGGGGCAGCGACCAGCTGCCCCTAATTAATTACTCGCTAGTATCCAAGCACGTCTCTTGGAAGGTCCATGAGAGCTCGCAGCGACAGCCCGATGAACTTGCGTGCAAAGAGCCAGCACGTGGAATTCTCCCCACTCACTGTACAGCGCCGGTTGGACATGACAAACTGCTGCGACTCCTTGGGCAGCAGAAACATTGGCTGCGAGTAGGGCCGCTTCTGGTTCTCATGCCACTCCTCCTGAATGCTCCGCATCGACTCAGGGGATATGTCCCGAGGGAGGTATGTGTGTGGGTGGCCTGTTTTTCGCTGCCAATCAACGCTCATAATGCTGCGGTTGGCCACTTGATGCGGGTGCTTGGAGGTGATGATGTTGTGGATGAGATTCTCGTCCACACAGCATGTGGGCCGCTGCATCACCTGGCAGTAGTCCCGCCCCTTCTCGTGCCACTCCCAGTCCCGCACCACCTCCATCGCATGCCTGCATGGATCCATGCATATGTGCACGGTGAGGGTTGGAGAGAGGTTGGGGAACGGGAGATAAGGTGGTGAGTTTCCTGCCTGTTGTGCTGGAATGTGGTGCTGTTGTTAAGTGGTACATTGTCCATCCATCATACGACCGTGCATCATACAACCGTGCATCATACAACCGTGCATCATATGACCGTGCATCATACGACCGTGCACCAAATGACCATGCATCATGCGACCGTGCATCATATTACCGTGCATCATATGACCATGCATCATAATACCGTGCATCATATGGCCATGCATCATATGACCATGCATCATAATACAGTGCATCATATGACCATGCATCATAATACCGTGCATCATATGACCATGCATCATAATACCGTGCATCATATGATTATCCATCACCACCTTCGCACTGCACGCCCTGCTAAGGGATCCTAGGAAGCATCCTTGGCACTTCTTCATGCAACAGCAGCACATAAAGCACACGGTGGTGTACAGGTAGCAAAAAGGTGTGGCAGCGGCACTCACGGTCTGGCCATCTCGACCCAGCACTCGCCGTGCATCCAGCCGTCGACCACAAGCGAGCGCGGGAAGACCTTGATGGCGGCCTTGTTGTCGCGGAAGAACTTGCGGTAACCGCCCACGTACGACTGGTTGGACGCCAGCAGGTAGCGGTACACCGTGGGGAAGGCATGCAGCGGCACGTCCCTCTCGCTCACCACCACAAAGCGCATGTTGTGCGGATCCAGGAGAGCTGTGGCGAGGAGCCGCTGTTGTGTTGGAGCGAGGGAGGGGGTGGGGATGGGGGAGGTGAGAGGCAAGGACGATGAGAAAGGAATGGGAGGGAATGGGGATGGGAATGGTGGTGGGGACGGGGATGGGGACGGTGGTGGGGACAGGGATGGGGATGGGGATGGGGATGGGGATGGGGATGGGGATGGTGGTGGGGACGGGGACAGGAATGGGAATGGGAATGGGGATGGGGATGGCTGGAAGAGGGCGAGGGAGAATAGGGGAAAAGCGAGGACACGAGGAGCATTGAACTGTGCATGACCCCTCCCACCCCCCACCTTCCCCCTTCCCTGGCCCCTTCCTTTCACAACCCCTGAAGCTCACCTTGATGGCCTCCACGATGCTGAGCGTGCCCCAGAACACGGGCTTGCTGGGCACGGCGCGCAGGTTGAGGCTCTTCCGCACGCGGGGCTCCACGCGGAAGCCGGGCGTGGCGGCGTGCATGTACGCGCTGAAGTACGCCGAGTGGTTGCGCAAGAAGCGCTCCCACAGCGGCGCTAAGGGGAGCGGCCCGCGCGTGAGGAAGAGAAAGGCAATCTTGGGGATCGGGGGAGCCGCGGCGGAGGGGGAGGAGGGGGCGGAGGGAGAGGTGGATGAAGAGGAGGAGGCGGAGGAGGGAGAGGAGGTGGAGGAGGAAGAGGGTTCGGAGAGGGGAAGGGGCAGCGGGTCGGAGCGGGAGAGGGTGGAGAAGGTGGCGTTGAAGGGCGAGGGCGTGGTGAGCGCGGCGTGGAAGAGGCGGCAGTCTGCCAGGTCCACCGTGCTGCCGCGGAACACGTACTGCCCGCGCACCTCCCTGAAAGGAGAAGGGCAGGTGAGGGGTTGGGGCGGAGAGGAGAGGGATGGAGGGGAGAGATGCCGACCTTAAAAGCAGTCCGCCAGGTCCACCGTGCTGCCGCGGAACACGTACTGCGCGCGCACCTCCCTGCGCGGGGAGCGGAACAGGAGCGGAAGAGAGGGGATTGAAGGTAGGAGAAGGGGGGAAAGGGGAGTGGGGTTAGAGGGGGGACGAGAGCAGGCAAGGAGCTGGTGAGAAAGTCGTCAGAGCTGGCGCGGTCGTCCACGCGGATGGTGCCTTCAAGGGAGCACCATGCAGTTCCCGCACTCAGCTGGTTGATACAAGGGAGCTGTGCGTTGGGTGCACTGGGTGATGCGATGGAGTGGCAAGGGGCACGGGGATTGCCATCATATACCACCCAGAAACCACCCCCCCATGCATTTCCGCACGCACCCCCCAATGCATCGCCCCCCGTACATACATCCCCTCACTCTCCTCACACACATTTCCATTTCCACCTACTCTGAAGGTCGCGTGTATCCCTCCACGTCAGCAGCACGTGTCGCGCACAGCCACGGGTCGCGCGGAACCGGAAGGCCCGCCTTCGCCACTCTCCGCAGCAGCTTCACCGTCGCGCGCGGAAGCGCCGCGTCAAACCCCTTCTGCTTCTCCCACGGCTTCCCCGTCTCCCTTCCCCCGCCACTGTCCCCCCTCAGCTCTTTCCCGTCCGCTGTTCCCGCGGGTGGCGCATCCGCGCGGGGAGATCCCCGCAGCATGTCCGCGGTTGATGCGCCGGTTTGGTTTCGCTGGTTTTCCGCCTCCCCCTCTTCCCCGCGCAACCCATCCCGGCCGTCAGAAGTTTCGTTGGTAACAGCAGTGGCCTCAAGCGCAACGACACTATTCATGTCTCCAGTATTAGACGTCTCGTTAGTAGGTCTCTCGTTATCGTTTTTATCGTTCGACGGATCATTCTGGATTTCGTTATTGGAGCCCTCTCTGTCAGCTAGCGGGCTGACATCATCGGATGCCAAAAACTCGTCATCAGGTGACGGCATGACGTTAGCGGCGCCGGCGAGAAACAGCCCTTCAGAGGCTTCCATCTCCATCGCATCCCACGGCTCTCCGCTGCGCGCCTCCCCGCCAAGAGCGGAGGCACGGCCGGCGGGATTAGCGGCTGAGAATATGAGCGTGCTCCAGGCGTCGGTGCCGGTTGGCGCGGTGGACAGGCGCATGACGCCTGGGGGCGCGGAGGGGATGGCGCACGTGGGGAAGTTGGAACAAGGGGAAGACGCAGGGGGAGGGAAAGGAGAGGAAAGGGAAAGAAGAGGGGGATGGAGAACGGGAAGGGCAGGGAATGTGGGGGACGAGCGGAATGACAGAGGTGGACACAGCGGAGATGAGGCACGCGGTCGTGAAGAAAAGATAGTAAATAGGTCGACGGCTGGAGCACCAAGCCATGGTTCGAGAACAATTTTATGGGTACCTTGCCACTGCGAGGGAATCAAGGCGACGTCGCTGCTGGGTTGCCACATCTGGTAGGCGAGCGGGGCAAAGAGCGCCAGCGCCACCAGAAGCCCCGCGCCCGCCAGGTACCGCCACCTGCCCCCGCCCATCTTGAAACTCCCGTTGAGCCCACCGTACATTCCGCTGATTGAGTTACTGTTCACTCCGCCAGCTCCTCCGCCGCTCGGCCCGTCGTCCGCTAGTAGCGGCTGCTGGCGCGAGTCGGACATAGTCTAGGGTCCAGAGGGCAGCGGCGATTCGGGCCAAGTGTTTTGGAGCTCGGGTTACGACAGCGAGGGAGGTGATTTGAAAGGGTTGCTACTATCGATGGCGGCGTGGGAAATGGTACCTACCGCGAAAGAGTTTGGAGAAATTTAATGCAATTTCTACGTGTCATCGAGCGACGCGAGTTGCGTTTGCTCTTCCAGAGTGAAAGTAATTAGCGGCGCTGAAAGACAATCGAATCACGGGTAAAACTTTGAGGGAAAATTCAACACAGCCAGCAGTGGTTCGCTACAAAGGTCACTTGGATGCCCGAGTTTGAAGCAAGAAAGGTAGCTAGGGCTAAAGCTCCAAGCTTGATGCGACGAACTAATGGCCGTTAGATCTTGAAGCAGACCAAGACAGCTTTCAAGTGATAAAATGGTAAATATATTTACAAGCCTGCTGGACCCGCGTGGGCATGTAAGTGCTGTTGGAATGCGGCGCCGTCATCGCCACACACACACACCCACACGAACCCCAGTAATGCTGCCTACGACGAACCAAGGGTGTGAGTTGAGTTGAGGGAGACAGGTGAATGGAGGTGCAGGGAAGGATGGAGTTGGGGGAGGGGGGGAAGCGATGGGATGGAGATTGAGGGAGGGGGAGGATGCTTTGGTTGGTTTGGTGATGCAAGTTGAGGGATAGGCAACAGCGACATGAAAACAGTGAAGCACCCATTCAGCGACAAAGAATAAGGGTTCAGATAGATTGGCTTCGGTTTTTCGTGTTCGGGTTGGGTTCTAGAGGGTTCCCACTTACCGTGTTTGTTGCTGTTTGTTGACTTGGCGCGCGCGGTTTTCCCGAATCCTGATGAAAAGGATTGCCGAAGCGCCGCCGCCGAACAAATCGCCTAGCGGAGGGGCAGAACCAGTGGGCCAATGGCGTCATGACTCATGAGACCGTTGGAAGCAGTGTCACAGGAGAAATTGTGGCTTGTCTTGCGCACGAAGCAAATTTACAGCCGAAAATCCCGAGTCGTTGCGGGGCTAGGCCCTTCTGTAGCATCAGAAGAAAACGAGGAAATTTAATCGAAGCATACATTTACCCTCAAATTTTCTCCCACGCTGCTGAACAGATAAAAATGCAGTATTGGTTCAATCCTAGCTTATCTTCCAACAGAGCATGATTTCAGCCTAAACATCAGGGATACATTTATAGTGCGCTACCTATTCTGCAAAATGCATACTTTTTGGACCCCATCGTTTATTTCGTGTTGGAGTAAATCGAAAGTTATACCCCACATTCCAGAAGGTGCAGCCTTACCGCACCTGCTAATAGCCCATATAGGGCACGCAGGTCAACAGTCGCGGGTCAACTGTCGCGACTATTGACCGGCCTGGACCAGGAGGTTGCGACCTGCTTCAACTGTCGCAACTGTCTCAAGAGGTTACATGCAGCATCAAAGTAACCGTATGGATCGCAATAGTCACTACTGCTCTAGCGATACGTACCTGTATTGTCAGAATGAGTGAAGTGATTGGACTAGCAAGAATGAGAGTACAAGTACAAAACACTAGAGCAATGTACCCCCTAGCCTACAAACTACAACACATATAATGTTTGACACACCCCCATAGGCCAAGTGGGGGAGAGATAGGGGTCACAAGACCAGTTAAAGCAAAGCAAAACAAAGCACAGCTCAGGGTGGATCTCAAGGATACCACACAAATTCCGAGCACAAGCAAGTGGTCACAAGACAAGTTCACATGCAGTTTAATAATATAACAATGGGTACAGTGATCACAACCTAGCAAGTGTAACCATGCAGGCATATATATAGAGATCACAGTACAAGCAGAGTCAAGAAGTGAGCAAGTGAGGGACAGTAGGCACAAGGCCTAGAACAGTACAGAAACGCTGATGATCACAAGGCGGAAGCGCCTTGGTGAACACATCAGCAGTGTTGGCCCGAGTGGCCACGTAAGAAAGACGAAGCTGACCACGCTGCTGCAGCTCTCGAGCAAGGAAGTAGCGTAGAGCGATGTGCTTCGTTCTGTGCTCCAGTCTGTGCTCCTGACACAAGGCAAGGGCTGCCTTGTTGTCGACGTACAGCACTGGAGGAGAACGAGGCCGCTCTCCCAGGTCGGTCAGTAGGTAGGTGAGCCAGCGTAACTCCTGTGCAGCCATGGCTGTGGCGTAGATCTCAGCCTCACAACTGGAGCTGAGAACTGAAGACGAGCGAGTAGAACGCCAAGAAACTGAACCACAGCCAAGGCTGAAGGTGTAACCCTGAGACGACCGCTGCGTAGCCTGGTCGTCAGCCCAAGAAGCGTCTGAGTGCCCAGTGAGGACAACGTCTCTCCGTCCTCCAAGCACAAGCCCCATGCCCGACGTACTGCACAAGTAGCGCAACACCCTCTTAGCGGCATCCATGTGCTCCTTCCGGTGACGGCCAGGAGCGACATAGCGTGCTAGGATGCTAAGAGGGTATGCAAGGTCAGGTCGAGTGCAGGTCATCAGGTACATGAGGCAGCCCACAAGCTCTGGATACGGGCCACTCGGCTCTACGGACTCATCCGAAGGCAGAGCTGAGAGCGAGTGACCGGTAGGCAGAGGAGTGGGCTGAGGCGAGGAGTACGTGAAGCGGAAGCGCTGAAGGACTTGCTGCACCATGTGTGACTGAGTCAAGGTGATGGTGCGCTGTGCTCTGTCCCGGGTGATCCGCAAGCCAAGATAGCTTGTCAGCTCACCCAGGTCTGTGCACGTGGGTCTTTTCTGCAGCTCCGACTTCACGTGGGCGAGTGCCTCAGTGTCAGCAGTAGCAAAGACCAAGTCGTCTACGTACACGAGAACGTAGAACGGCGGCAGAGTGGTGTCGGTGCGTAGAAACAGCGACGGGTCAGCAGTAGAAGGAGCAAACCCAAGAGCAGCAAGAGTAGTCCTCAGTGTGTCGTGCCACTCACGGGGTGCCTGGCGGAGACCGTAGACTGGCCGCCGGAGGCTCCACTGGGTACCAGCAGGGAACGACCCAGTGAAGCCAGGTGGGCGGCGCAGCCAGATCTCCTCGTGCAGGCTGCCCTGTAAGAACGCAGTGCTGAAGTCAAGAGAGTGAAGCTCGTAGTCACGCTGAGCGGCGATGTGCAGCAGAACCCGAAGAGTGGTCATCTTCGGGGTCGGGGAGAAGGTCTGGAAGAAGTCAACTCCCTCTCGCTGACTGAAGCCTCGTGCAACGTAACGCGCCTTGAAGACAGGCGGAGAACCCGGCGGCCGCTTCACCCTGAAAATCCACATGCCACTGACGATGTTCGCCCCAGGCGGGGGAACCTCGTCGACGTAGGTGCCTGTGGACTTCCAGGAAGCCATCTCTGCATCCATGGCTGACTGCCACTGAGAGGAGTAGGGACCCTCTATCGCCTCTGCGTAAGAGCGCGGAGTCGGGATGTCTGGTGCATCCGGGTCTCCCTCAGGGGCAATCAGCATGGACACAAGATGAGGTAAAGCAGCGGCAAAGCACTCAAACTCCTCCTGTCTGTCCTCAAGGACGTCCGTGCCAAGAGCACACTCACCCCCGACGGACGGAGGACAGACAGACTCAGACTCAGCAACAAGGCTAGCGGCGTAGTCTAGACGACAGGCGGCAGCAAAGTCAACAAGCTCAGCGACTAGAGCAGACGCAGCAGAGGACTCAAAGGAAGGGTCAGTGACAGCAGTGGCGAGGAGACGTGTGACAGTAGGACTGGCAGCACGAAGGGAGTCAGACGGTGGGTCAGCAACGTCAGGAAGAGAGGACGCAGGAGGAGACGGCAGAGGGACACGCTGTGGAGCAGTGGAAGGACGCAGGGTCATATAGTGAGTGCCAAGGACAGGAGGAGGACGCTGACGCTGAGCACGACGACCAGTGCGGACAGCGCGGACAGGCGACTCTGGACGCGACTCAGGCGACTCTGGACGAGACTCAGGTGACGGAGGACGAGACTCAGGCTCACGACGCTCCGTAAGACTACTCGTCGGCGCAGTGTAAGGAGGACCCGGCAGCGGAGAGACTGGCTGTAACTGTGACTGCGACTGGACAGGCAGTGGACTCGGTAGGGGAGGAGTAGGACCAGGAGAGGGCGGGAGGCCAAGAACATGCTGAAGGAGCGGAACGTAGTACGGCCGCGGCCGCACAGCTCCCCCTGAACCAGCAGAGACAGCACCAACGCCCTCAGCTCCAGGGTCTCCAGCGACAACTCCCGCAGCACCACCAGCAGCTCCAGCACCTCCAGCAGCACCACTAGCAGCTCCAGCACCAGCAGCACCTCCAGCAGCACCAGCACCAGCAGAACCTCCAGCAGCACCACCAGCAGCACCACCAGCATCTCCAGCACCAGCAGCACCTCCAGCAGCACCAGCACCAGCAGCACCTCCAGCAGCACCACCAGCAGCTCCAGCACCAGCAGCACCTCCAGCAGCTCTTGCTCCAGCAGAACCCCCTGTCCCAGCAGCTCCAGTACCGCCTGTACGAGCACCTCCAGGACCAGAGGCTCCAGCACCTCCAGCAGCTCCAGCAGCGCCAGCAGCGCCTCCAGCAGCTCCAGTGTCAGTAGCACCAGCACCAGTACCAGCTCCAGCTCCAGGGTCCGCGACACCAGTAGCGCCACTCCGAAGACTGCAGCGCCGAGCGTACCACTCTCGGAGCCTCTGGGGAGAGGGCGGCTCCCGACGAGGAGGGGAACCACGAGCACCAGCTCCAGCAGCACCCCTAGCTCCAGAAGCGCCCCTCCGGAGGCTGCAGTACTGCAAGTACCACTCCCGCAGCTGCTGCGAGGAGGGAGCGCCTCCAGGTGTAGCACTCTCAGTCGCAGCACCCTCTGGCTCAGTAACCTCAGACGTAGCACACTCAGGCTCAGCACCCCCAGACTCAGCACCCCCAGGCTCAGCACCCCCAGACTCCGCAACCCCAGGCTCCGCACCCCCAGGCTCAGCACCCCCAGGCTCCGCACCCCCAGGCTCCGCACGCTCAGGCTCAGCACCCCTAGCAGGACGAGAGTCGACAGCTACCTCGACCGGCTCAACCGGGTCTACCTGGGACACACCTGAGGGAGCGGCACCCTGAGGGGGGAGGGGGTCTACCACAGCAGCACCTGACGCGAGGAAGAGAGGCGGGGGGGGGGAGCGGGGCAGTGCGGTAGGGGAAGAGGCGGTAGTAGGGTACCGACTCGTCGAAAGTGACGTCCTGAGAGGGCAGGACACGGCGCGAGGTGGCGTGGTAAAACTGCCAACCAGACGCGTCCGGGACAAAGCCAAGGAAGACACAAGGAACAGCGCGGGAGGAGAGCTTGTCCGCAGTCGTATCGCGAACAAAAGCTCGAGATCCCCAGACCCGGAAACGAGACGCATCGCCAACCTCTCCCGTCCAACGCAGTGTCGGCGAAGTCTCCGGAGCGGAGACACGGGGCCAGAGGTTGAGCTGATGCGCAGCGTATTGGACCGCAAACGGCCACAGAAAGTGGGGGGCAGCCGCATGGATCAAGGAGGTACGAGCGACCTCCATGACCAGGCCAATGCGGCGCTCAGCAACCCCATTCTGCTGCGGAGAGGCCGGAAGCGTGAACGACTGCTCAATGCCCTGCCCCTGACAGTAGGCCCTCAAGAGGTCGGAAGAAAACTCCCCACCTCTGTCAGAGTGCAGACGCAGGACAGGAAAGTCCGAGTGGAACCTCTCGCTAAGCTAGAGACGGGCAGCGCGGATCCAAGGGATCAAAACATCAGGGACTTCACCCTTGGTGCGCAAGGGGAAGACCGTGGTGTAGCGCGAGTAGTCGTCAACAACTATCAAGAAGTACCTCTCGTGACCCTGTCCACGGACGCGGGCTGGGCCCCACACGTCCATGTGGAGCGTCTGCAAGGGAGCAGTCGTCGGGGGAAACGAGGAGGAGTGAGGAGCGGCGCACTGCCGCCCCTCGACACAGGGAAGACAAGGAGGAGCAGGCGAGGGTGGGAGGGGAGGGAGAACCCTGGGAAGACCAGAGACAAGGTACCGTTTGTGCATGCCACGAAGGCGCTGCACTGACGGGTGACCAAGGCGGTGGTGCCAGAGGACGGTCTCGTGCGCCAGGGAGCGACACGAGCAGGGGGCCGACAGCTGACCTGACGCAGACGCAGACGCAGCTACCTGAGGGGACTCAGTGGTCAGTGTGTACAGGTCCGACCCCGGCTGCCTAGTGAAGGTAGCCAGGTGGCGACCCGTCCGAGCACACGTGCAGTGTGTCACACGCTCGTAGGCAGGGGTGAACTGGTGAACACCCCCGTCCTGAAGCGCACTACCTGCCACTAAGTTCGTAGAGAACGAGGGGAGGTAGAGACCTGACAGTGTGCCCGACGGGACCGCAGGACAAGGGAGGGCAGTGGAGGAGGTCGCAATGACCGGACCCCCAGAGGGGTCAGCGAGGGAGACAGCAACTGGTCGAGCAAGCTGCTCTAGGGCAGTGCGGTCACGAAAGAAACAGCGAGAAGCACCTGAGTCCAGTGTGAAGGTGTGCAGTGCCTCAGCAGACTCAGTACCTGAGGGCGCAGACTCACGAGCACCTAGAGCAGCAGCCTCACCAGCACCTGGGGCAGCAGACACGCGAGCACCTGGAGCGGCAGTCTCACCAGCACCTGGGGCAACAGACGCACTGGCACCTAGAGCAGCAGCCTCACTGGTCCTAATGCCCGGGTCAGGCGGGACACGTAGGTACTGGTCACTCTCTCCACTAATAGTCAATGCATACATGGCACCAAGGATAGCATCAAAGTCAAGAGCAAAGACATCAATATTCTTTTTCATCAGATCGGCCCAGCGGGGCAGCTCAGTGGCGTCAGGAAACTGTGCACGCCAGGCGTCGTCGAGACGAAAGAAGCAGCGGTGTGCCGTGTGGAACCTCCCACAGGTCTGGCCAGTGCGGTCACCTGTGCGGATAACGTACGGGCAGGTACCTCCACCCCCAGACCCCCCACGCTGAGAGTACCACTCACGGAGCTGCTGGGAGGTCGGGGTCTCGCTGGGACGCTGCTGCTGCTGCCTCTGGCCACCACTGACCCCTCCACGCTGCTGCACCGCCCCACCGCGCCCGCCACCAGCTCCACCGCCGCCACCACTACCACCACCACCCCCGTCACCCCCACTACCGCCTCCGCCACCTCCCCCTCCTCCGCCACTGACCCCCCCCCCACCAGCACCACTCCCACCACCGCCACCACCCCCGCCTCCTCCACCCCCTCCACTACCGCCGCCCCCGCCTCCACCTCCACCACCCTTGCCCCCCTTGCCCTTGCCGCTCTTGCGCCTCCAGCTAGGAGAAGACGCAGCCCCGACCTCCTCAGCACCGAGGTAGTCGACAGCAGCAGCAGATGCAATGGAGGGGAGAAGGGGCACGGGGGAACACCCCTCAAAGAAGGGAGTGCGAGGGTCGCCACGAGATGCACCTACAGCTACAATACTCTTCTCAGCTGCAAGGAGCTCCTTCTCGAGCAGGTCGACAGTGAGGTCAGTGGGAGAGAGGGCGAGAAAGTGGTCCCTGACAGCGCGAAGAGAGTCAGGGAGGCGCGTGACTAGGTGGTAGAGGGTGAGGTACATCGGGGGAGGGTTCTTGGCTAGGAAATTGGGGGGGAGAGCGGCACGGTAGCGGAGGTCACTGGTACGGAGGTGAGTGATGAGGTCAGCTACAGTGGCAAAGGCGGACAGATCGGGGAAGAGATAGGGCAGTGAGAGACGGCCTATCGCAGCAGTAGCAGGGGAGGAGTAGCGCGCAACTACAGCGTCGTACAGTTCCTTCGCTGTCTTATGCTGGCCAAAGTGCTCGCGCTCATCTAACGGCAGGTGGCTGCGAACGGCTAGGCGAGCGTGAGCGTCACGTGTCTGCCACTGTGAGCGAGCTGTACTGTCAGCGGTAGCAGCAGGTGCGAGAGCTACGCCGGACGTGTGGTCAAACAGAGAAACATCGTCCTTGGCAGTGATCTGGAGGAACAGGTGCAGGTCATCGAGCCAAACGTCAAACTTAATCGGGCGGCCCTCAGAGTCAAAGGTGAGAACGGTGGGACTAGCCACAGTGGCAGTAGCAGCAGTAGTAGTAGGAGCAGTAGCAGTAGCAGTAGTAGCACTAGTAGCTGTAGCACTAGTAGCACAATGGTTGCAATGAGCAGAATGGGAAATACAAGTAGGAACCCTAAACGGGTTGTACCCCCTATTGTGTACACCACTACAGGCTAACAAAAACATTTGTAATTTGACACACCCGCATATGTTAAGTGGGGGACAACAAACAGTCACAAGACTAGTCAAGAAAAGCAGCAAAGCAAAGCTCAGGGTGGGTCTTAAGATCACCACGCAGTCCGAGCACAAGCAAGCGGCCATAAGGCCAGTTCACACGCAGAGGTATAATAGCAAAAGCAGTACACTGATCACAACCTAGCAAGTGTAAACATGCAGGTATAAATATATATAGCAGTGTACAACAAGGGCAAAGTGAGATCAAGAGACAAGCAAGCGAGGCTGAGTGGGCACAAGCCCAAGAGTAGTGCAGAAACGCTGATGATCACCAGACCCCAGGGCCTTGGTGAAGATATTAGCAGTATTGGTCTGTGAGGCCACGTACGCAACATGCAACTGACCACGCTACTGTAACTCCCGTGCAATAAAGTAACGAAGAACAATGTGCTTCGTTCTGTGCTCCAGCCTCTGCTCCAGACACAAGTCAATCATGGCCTTGTTGTCGACGTACAGAACTGGAGGAGAACGAGGCCGTCACCCAAGTCACTCAGCAAGTAGGTGTGCCAGCGTAACTCCTGTGCAGCCATAGCACCAACGTAGATCTCTGCCTCACAACTGGAACTAAGTACAGAAGATGAGCCGGTGGACCTCCAGGAGATGGAACCAGTGCCAAGACTGAAAGTGTAACCCTGTGACGACCGCTGGGTCTCCTGGTCATCGGCCCAAGAAGCGTCTGAGTGCCCAGTGAGCACAACTCGACCCTCTCCTCCAAGCACAAGCCCCATGCCAGATGTACTGCACAAGTAACGCAGCACCCTCCTAGCAGCCCGATAGTGCTCAGGGTGGTGTCTCCCGAGCGCAACGAAGCGCGCCAGGATGCTGAGAGGGTACGCTAGGTCAGGTCGAGTGCACGTCATCAGGTACATGAGGTAGCCCACAAGCTCTGGATACGGACCACTCGGCTCTACGGACTCGTCTCAAGGTGGAGCTGAGAGCGAGTGGCTCGTAGGCAGAGGAGTGGGCTGTGGCGAGGAGAGCTGAAATCGGAAGCGCTGAAGGACCTGCTCCACCATGTGTGACTAAGTCAGAGTGATGGTGCGCGCTGCTTTGTCCCGGGTGATCTGCAAGCCAAGATAGTTGCGCAGCTCACCTAGGTCAATGCAGGTATGTCTCTTCTGCAATTCCGCCTTCACAAGGGCTAGTGCCTCAGTGTCAGCAGTAGCAAAGACCAAGTCGTCGACGTACACGAGGATGTAGAACGGCGGCAGAGAAGGGTCGATGCGCAGAAACATCGACGGGTCAGCAATCGAAGGAGCAAACCCAAGAGCCGCACGTGTCGTCCTCAGTGTGTCGTGCCACTCGCGGGGTGCCTGGCGGAGACCGTAGATTGGCCGCCGGAGGCTCCACTGGGTACCTGCAGGAAAGGACCAAGTGAAGCCAGGAGGGTGGCGCAGCCAGATCTCCTCGTGAAGGCTGCCCTGCAAGAAAGCTGTGGAGAAGTCGAGAGAGTGCAGCTCATAATCACGCTGTGCTACAACGTGTAGTAGCTCCCGAAGAGTGGTCATCTTCGGGGTGGGGGGAGAAGGTCTGGAAGAAGTCAACCCCTTGTGCTGACTGACGCCTCATGCAACGTAACGCGCTTTGAAAGTAGGCGGAGAACCCGGCGGCCGCTTCACCCTGAAAATCCACATGCCATCGACTATGTTCGCCCCAGGAGGGGAAGCTCCGTCGACGTAAGTGCATGTGGACTCCCAGGATGCCATCTCAGCGTCCATGGCCGTCTACCACTGAGATGAGTACTGACCCGTGATCGCCTCTGCGTAAGAGCGCGGGGTCGGAATGTCCGGTGCAACTGGGTCTCCCTTAGGGGCAAGCAGCATGGCAGCGAGATGAGGTACAGCAGCCGCAAAGCACTCGAGCTCAAACTGCCTGTCTTCAAGGACGTCATTGCCAAGGGCAAGCTCACCCCCGACGGACGGAGGGCAGTCAGACTTAGAAACAAGACTAGCGAGGTAGTCAAGGCGGCGGCAGGCAGCTTTAAAGTCAACTAGCTCAGTGACAAAGGCAAACGCAGCAGCGGATTCAAAAGTAGGGGCAGTGACAATTGTGGCCAGCCAACGAGTAACAGTCGGACTAGCAACACGAGTAAGGTCAGACACAGGGTCAGGAATGTCAGGAAGAGAGGACTGCTGGAGGAGACGGCAGGGCAACACGCTGTGGAACAGAGGAAGGACGAATTGCCATAGTGTGAGTGCAAGGGACAGGTGGAGGACGAACACGACGAGTGCGACCGGTACGAGCAGCAGGCGAGGCAGGACGGGACGCAGGCTCTCGACGCTCAGTCAGGGAGTCTGTCGACTTAGCGTAAGGAGAGGAGCAGGCAGTGGGGAGTCAGGCTGTAACTGTGGCTGGGACTGGTCAGTCAGTGGACACAGTAGAGGAGGAGTAGCACCAGTGGAAGACGGAAGACTTAGCACCTGGCGAAGCGCCGAGTCAGGTGGTGGCAGCGACGACCGCGGTTGTGGCCAGAGAAATGGCCGCGGCTGCAGTGGCTGGGTGACACGCCCAGAACCAGAACCTCCAGTACCTATAGCTCCAGTAACTCCAATACCTCCACCTCCTGTACCTCCAGTACATCCAGTTCCAGTACCTCAAGTACCTCCAGCTCCAGTACCTCCAGCTCTATTACCTCCAGTACCTCCAGCACCCTCAGCTCCAGTACCTCCAGTACCTCCCGCGGCAACACCGCAAGCACCAACACCTCCAGCTCCACTAACTCGAGCTCCAGGACCTCCAGCACCAGCGTCAATAACCTCAGGCTCAGCGTAGTGCGCCAGGATCTTGAGAGGGTACGCGAGGTCAGGTCGAGTGCACGTCATCAGGTACATGAGGCAACCCACAAGCTCTGGATACGGACCACTCGGCTCTACAGACTCGTCCAAAGGTGGAGCTGGGAGTGAATGGCTTGTAAGCAAAGGAGTGGACTGTGGCGAGGAGAACTGAAAGCGGAAGCGCTGAAGGACCTGCTGCACCATGTGTGACTGAGTCACAGTGATGGTGCGCGATGCTCTGTCCCTGGTGATCTGTAGGCCAAGATAGCCCCGCAGCTCACCCAGGTCAGTGCAGGAGTGTCTCTTCTGCAGCTCCGCTTTCACAAGGGCCAGTGCCTCAGTGTCAGCAGTCGCAAAGACCACGTCGTCGACGTACACAAGGATGTAGAACGACGGCAGAGAAGAGTTGGTGCGTAGAAACAGCGATGGGTCAGCAGTCGAAGGAGCAAAACCAAGAGCCGCAAGTGTCGTGTGTCGTGCCACTGGCGAGGCGCCTGACAGAGATCGTAAACTGGCCGCCGGAGGCTCCACTGGGTACCCTCAGGAAACGACCCAATGAAGCCAGGTGGGCGGCGTAGCCATAACTTCTCGTGGAGGCTGCCCTGCAAGAAAGCTATGGAGAAGTCGAGCGAGTGCAGCTCGTAGTCACGCTGTGCTGCAACGTGCAGTAACACCCGAAGAGTGTTCATCTTCGGGGTGGGGGAGAAGGTCTGGAAGAAGTCTACCTCCTGACGTAACGTGCGACTGAAGCTCGAGCGACTGAAGCCTTGTGCAACGTAATGTGCCTTGAAGACAGGCGGAGAACCCGGCGGCCGCTTGACCCTGAAAATCCACATGCCATCGATCTTCGCCCCACGAGGGGGAACTGCGTCGACGTAGGTGCCTGTGGACTTCCAGTATGCCATCTCTGCGTCCATAGCTGTCTGCCACTGAGAGGAGTATTGACCCATGATTGCCTCTGCGTAAGAGCGCGGGGTCGGGATGTCCAGTGCATCCGGGTCTCCCTCAGGGGCAAGCAGCATGGCAGCGAGATGAGGTACAGCAGCGAGATGAGGTACAGCAGCCGCGAGGCACTCCAGCTCAAAGTGACTGTCTTCAAGGACGTCACAGCCAAGGGCAAGCTCACCCCCGACGGAAGGAGGACAGTCAGACTCAGAAACAAGACTTGCGAAGTAGTCAAGGCGGCAGGCAGCAGCAAAGTCAATGAGCTCAGTGACTAAGGCAGACGCAGCAGCAGACTCAAATGTATGGTCAGTGACAAGTGTGGCCAGACAACGAGTGACAGTAGGACTAGCAGCACGAGCAAGGTCCGACTCAGGTTCAGGAACGTCAGGAAGAGAGGACGCTGGTGGAGACGGCAGGACAGGACGCTGTGGAACAGAGGAAGGACGAAGTGCCATAGTGTGAGTGCCGGAGACAGGTGGAGGACGAACATGGGGAGCACGACGAGTACGAGCAACAGGCGAGGCAGGACGAGACGCATGCTCTCGACGCTCAGTCAGGGAGTCCGTCAACTCAGTGTAAGGAGAAGGAGCAGGCAGTGGGGAGTCAGGCGGTAACTGTGTCTGAGACGGGCCAGTCGGTGGACACAGTAGAGGAGGAGTAGTACCAGTGGTAGACGGCTCTGCAGAGGCAGACGGAAGACGGAGAACCTGGTGAAGCACCGAGCCAGGTGGTGGCAGTGATGACTGCGTCTAGTGGCATAGAAACGGTCGCCGCTGCAGTGGCCCCGGCACCAGAACCTCCAGTACCTCTAGCCCCAGGACCTCCAACTCCAGTGCCTCCAGCTCCAGTACCTCCAGCTCCAGTACCTCCCGCTCGAGTACCTCCAGCTCCAGTACCTCCAGCTCCAGTACCTCCAGCTCCAGTACCTCCAGCTCCAGTACCTCCAGCACCAGAACCCCCAGCACCTCTAACAGCAGTACCTCCAGCACCAGCACCTCCAGTGGCAGTCCCTCCAGCACCAGAGCCTCCAGCACCTCCAGCTCCAGGGCGTCCAGCTCCAGCACACCCAGAACCTCCAGCCACGGACACAGGACGTGGCAGCGACGACTGCCGCTGCTCCCAGTACAAGGGGCGCCGCAACAGAGGCTGCAACTCACTCGCAGAGACTCCAGCAGGAGCACCGTTGACTCCACCACCACTAGGACGCTCAGCACCCCCTGAACCAGTACCTCCAGTGTCAGCACCCCCAGGCTCAGCACCCCCAAAACCAGCACCTCCAGAGTCAGCACCCGCAGAACCAGCTCCCCCAGAGCCCACACCTGCAGCGTCACCACCCCCAGCAGCACCGGAGTCCATAGCGACAGGCTGCAGAGGCGGTGAAGACGGCCGAGGCGGAAAACCAGGAGGGGTCTCCAAGCACGGTGAGCGGCGAGAGGCCGCAGTGTTGTCAGCAGCAGGGTCACCCCCCTCAGCCAGGCCAGAGGGGTCTGAGGAGACCTCCAAAGGCTTAACCAAGGGGTGTGGTGTGACTTGAGACACACCTGAGGGAGCAGGACGCGAGGGGGGGAGGGGGTCTACCGTAGGGTAACCTGGGACCAAGAAGAGGGACGGGGGGGGGGGGGACAGGGGAACTGTGGTGGGGGAAGAGACGGTAGTAACAAACCGACTCGTCAAAGGTGACGTCGCGGGAGGACAGGACGCGACGCGTGGCTAGGTGGTAGAACTGCCAGTCAGGCGCGTCGGTGGGAAAGCCAAGGAAGACGCAACGAATGGTGCGAGGAGGTAGCTTGCCCGCGGTAGTATCGCAGACAAGGGCAAGCGAACCCCAGACCTAAAACGCCGACGCATCGCCAATCTCCCCCGTCCAGCGCAGTGTAGGCAAGGTCTCTGGTTCGGAAACACGGGGAGCCAGAGGTTGAGCTGATGAGCGACATATCAGACCGCAAACGGCCACAGAAAATGGGGAGCAGCCGCATGGATCATGGATCAAGCCAATGCGGCGCTCAGCGATCACATTCTGCTGTGGAGAGGTCGGAAGCGTGAACGATTGGGTGATGCCCTCGTCACGATAAAAGTCCTTGAGGAGACCGGAGGAAAACTCACCTCCATGGTCAGAGTGTAGCCGCAACACCGGGAGGTCCTACTAGAAGCGTGCTCTCAGCTGGGGACAAACAGCGCGGATCCAGGGGATCAAATCACGATGGACATCGCCCTTGTGCTTCAAGGGAAACACCGTGGTGCAGACGGTATAGTCGTCGACGACCAGCAGGAAGTAGCGCTCCCGGCGCGGCCCAGAGACGGAGGCGGGGCCCCACACGTCCATGTGCAGCGTCTGCAGAGGAGTGAGGAGCTGCTCGCCGCCGCCCCTCGACGCAGGGAGTGCACGGCGGTGCAAGCAACATCGGGAGCAGGGGCAGGGACCTCGGGAGGCCAGAGACAAGGAGACGTTAGTGCATGCGATGCAGACGCTGCAGGGAGGGGTGACCAAGACGGTGGTGCCAGAGGAGAGACGAGTGCATGAGTAACCGACAAGAGCAAGACGCAGCAACCTGACCGGACGCGGCTACCTGCGCAGACTCAGTGTGCAGTGTGTACAGGCCAGGCCCAGGCCTCCGAGTGAACGTGGCGAGGTGGTCGCCAGCCACTGTGTCCGTACATGTCGCCACGAGCTCGCCCCCAGGAGTAGTAGTAGTGACCAACCTATCCTCGAGGACAGAGGTACTCACCAAGTTCATAGCAAACGAGGAGAGGTGGAGACCTATGAGGGAGCCAGAGGGGGCTACTGGACACGGGAGAACAGTGGAGCCGTGTGCAACGACTGTGCCAGGGGTCGGCCAGGGTGACAGGGACAGGTGATGTGAGCGGTGTGACTGTGGTGCAGTCGCGGAAGAAGCAGCGAGACGCGCCTGAGTCCAGCGTGAAGGTGTGCAAAGCATCCGCAGGAACTGCACATGTGCTAGCAGACTCACAAGCACCTATACTAGCAGCCTCTACACTACCAGATCTAGGTACACAAGAATAATAGTCACCCCTAGCACTAGCAACAGCAGCATACATAGCATACATGCCAGCAGAGATCTGGTCTCAATCAAGAGCAAACACATCTACGCCCTTCTTGAGCAATCCTAACCAGTCGGGAGTCTCGGTCTGCTCACCAAACTCCGCTCGAAAGGCGTCGTCGAGGTGGTAGAAGCAGCAAGACCCAGTGTGACCCAGCGTGCCGCAGACCTCTCCAGGGCGGCCCGTGCGGTGGCAGTACTAGCAGCGACCTCCGCCTCCGGGGCCGCCGCTGGGAAACCCACTCATGAAGCTACTGCGGCGAGAGAATCTCCAGCTGACGCCTCCGCCGCTGCTGCTGCTGCTGCTGCCCACTCCCAGAACCTCCGCCTCTACCAGTTGCACTATTAGATGCAGCTCCCCGGGTAGCCGTACCCAAGCCTACACCCCGGCCAGCTCCACCCCGACCACCACCCGTGCCCCCTACACCACCCCCACCACCCCCACTGCCCCCACCACCCCCGCCACCTCCACCGCCACTGCCACCTCCCCCACCGCCACTGCCACCTCCCCCACCGCCACTGCCACCTTTCCCACCCCCACCAATGTTGGGGGACGGGGCCTAGTTGTGCTCACAGGGCACTCAGACGCTTCTTGGGCTGACGACCATGCGACTCAGCGGTCGTCACAGGGTTACACTTTCAGTCTCGACACTAATTTTGTCTCGTGGAGGTCCACTCGCTCGTCTTCGGTGCTTAGCTCCACCTGTGAGGCCGAGATGTACGTTGGGACTATGGCTGCGCAGGAGTTGCGCTGGCTGACCTACTTGCTGACTGATCTGGGTGAGCGGCCTCGTTCTCCTCCGGTTCTGTACGTCGACAACAAGGTCATGATTGCCTTGTGTCGGGAACAGAGACTGGAGCACATAACGAAACACATTGCTCTTCATTATTTTCTCGCTCAAGAGTTACAGCAGCGTGGTCAGCTTCGCCTTGCTTGCGTAGCCTCACAGGCCAACAATGCTGATATCTTCACCAAGGCCCTAGGGTCTGGTGATCATCAGCTTTTCTGCACTTCTCTAGGCCTTGTGCCTACTCTGCCTCACTTGCTAGTCTCTTAACTTTGTCTTGTACTTTGATATATATATACCTGCATGTGTACTACTGCTAGGTTGTGATCACTGTACTGCTTGTGCTCTTATACCATTGCATGTGAACTGGCCTTGTGGCCGCTTGCTTGTGCTCGGACTGTGTGATGATATTGAGATCCACCCTGAGCTTTGTTTTGTTGTTTCTCTTGACTGGTCTTGTGACCATCCTGTTGTCCCCCACTTAGCCTATGGGGGTGTGTCAAATTACAAATATAGTTGTTAGGCTGTAGTGGGGCACATAATATGGAGGATAGCACTTCTAGGGTTTGTACTTGTATCCCAACCCTTGCTAATCCAATCATTCTTGCTGATTCAGTTTCGACAATGTGCTGAGCCGTGTTGTCCTGCTACTCGTTGCAGCCACATCGCCTGCTCTCTCGCCCACCTACCGTCTGCCTGCACCCGCCGCTGCTGCTCTCTCTGCCGGTGTACCCCTACAGGGGATGTTGCTGCACATGGCCATTCACTGCATGCAGTTAGGGGGTGTGTTCGAATACAACTTTATGCAGTGTACCCTGTAGTGTATGTAATCCTTTGCTGTATGTGGTGTACCTCCTTTTCCTTGCCTATATCCCTGTAGTGTTTCTCATTATTCAAGCCTCTTTGGCCAACACTCTCGACCTCGTTCCTCTTGTCATGCTTCCTCCCGCCACTCACGCTACCTAGCTAAGATAGTCCTCTTGACATCCGGGGTGACACCCGTTGATCCTGCTCTCATCGAGCGACTTATCACCCGCATTAACGCCCTGGAGAGCCATCATCAGCCGATGCGCGTTGACGGCTCAAGTTACGCCAGATGACCTCCCGATTCTCAAGGACCCTACTCCGAGCGCTCGTTCACCTTCGACAATCGCCAAGGGCAGATACCTGCTTACGCACAACAAGCACATTCCGAGGAAATGCATCAATTCAGAGCAGGGTCGGTGCAGAGCTAGGTCTACACTATATAAAAATGGCTGAGAAAACAGCCAAGGTAAAAAACAAAAAGGCTGAGAATCCAGCCTAGGTTCAAAAAAACTTTGGAGTTAGCCAAGGATGAAAAATATGTTTTGTCAGACATACATGATATAGCCTGTGTAGGTTGTAGTGGGGTAGACAATATGGGGTACAGCTTTCCTAGGGTTTCATACTTGTACCTTTCTCATTCTTAGTCAATTCATTCCTCGTATTATTCTCACATGGTATAGAGCGAGTTCCCTAGTGGGACCGTTTTTTTTTAAGGGCCCACCACTGCGAATTTTTCCTTACCTGCCCGAAGCGTGCTTCGCGCTTGCCTTATCTGCGCCCCGTGCGCCTGCCCTCCCGTCGTGCGCTCTGCCCTTAGTGGCCCGCCCTTAGCGGCCCTGCCCTTAACGGCCCGTCGCGCCCTTTCACGGCCCCTTCACGGCCCCTTCGCGGCCCTTCGCGGCCCCCCCTCACGGCCCTTCGCGGCCCCTTCGCGGCCCCTCGCAGCCCCTTCGCGGCCCTTCGTGGCCCCCCTCGCGGCCCTTCGCGGCCCCCTCGCGGCCCTTCGCGGCCCCTTCGCGGCCCTTCGCGGCCCCCTCGCGGCCCCTCGCGACCCCTTCGCGGCCCTTCGCGGCCCCCCTTCGCGGCCCGCCTGCTCGTCGTAGCGGCCCTGCCGCCCCGTCGTCGCCGCCCGCCTGCTCGTCGTAGCGGCTCTGCCGCCCCGTTGTCGCCGGCCCTGCAGCGGCTGTCGCTGCCCCTGCCCTGCCGCCACTGTCGCGGCCACCTGCCCTGCAGCAGCTGCCGTCGCCCCTGCTGCCGCCGTAGCGGCCCTGCTGCTGCTGCTGCCGAGCCTGCAGCCGCCCTGCCGGCCCTGCTGTCCCGGCCCTGCCCTGCCGCCTCGCCGCGGCCCCTCCTTGTGGCGGCCCCTTGCCCTGCCGACGCGCCCCGGCCCTCCACTCACGCCACTGCTAAGCGCACCGCCGCACCCGCGCGCTGCTGCGCCCGCGCCGCCCTGCCAAGCCGCGCCGCCCTGCCGAGCCGCGCCGCCCTGCCGAGTCGCGCCGCCCTGCCGAGTCGCGCTACTGCTGCTGCCGCTAGACCACTGCTGCTGCTCCTGCTGCTATGGCCAGCCCTAACGCACTCACCTTCGATGCTGAGGGTCGAGCGGTCGATTTTGAGGTATGGGTCGATGATCTGTAGCTGTTCCTGCAGTGCGATAGCAAGGATGGAGTCTCACTTTTTGACCTCACGTCTGGCGCCTCTGCTCCACCTGCTGCTGATGCTGCCAGTACTGTTCGCTCACAGTGGACCACGCGCGATGCTGCTGCCCGTCTTGCTGTCCGTAGTCACCTGCCGTCTGCTGAGCGCGCGCACTTTAGCCAGTACAAGACTGCTAGCACTCTGTACGCTGCTGTTGTTGCGCGCTACTCCTCCCCTGCCACTGCTGCCCTTAGCCGCCTCATGCTGCCGTACCTGTTCCGTGACCTAGCCGCTTTTGCCACAGTCGCTGACCTCATTACGCACCTCCGCACTAGTGACACCCGCTACCGCGCTGCGCTTCCTGCCGAGTTCTGCGCTGCGAACCCCCCCCCTATGTACATCACTCTCTACTACCTCGTCACCCGGCTCCCTGACTCCCTTCGCTCGGTCAGGGACCAAATCCTCTCCCTTTGCCCCACCACGCTCACCGTTGACCTCCTTGAGGAGCGCCTCCTTGCAGCTGAGAAGAGTATAGTCGCTGTAGGAGCCTCTCGTGGTGACCCTCGTGCCCCTTTCTTTGAGGGGTGCTCCCCCGTCCCTCTTTTGCCCTCTGTTGCCTCTGCTGCTGCTGTCGACCTCGTTGGCACCGAGTCGGTCGGCGCTGCGTCTGCCCCTGGTGGGAAGCGCCGCTACGGCAAGGGCAAGGGGGGCAAGGGGGGTGGAGGGGATGGCGGGGGCGGCGGTGGTGGCAGTGGAGGAGGCGGAGGGGGTGGGGGTGGAGGTGGGAGCGGTGGCGGGAGTGGGGGCTTCGGTGGCGGCGGTGGAGGTGGAGGCGGCGGAGGCAGCGGGAGTGGGGGTGGAGGTGGCGGCGGCGGGGGCGGTGGCGGGCAGCGGGGAGGCTCTAGCGGTGGCCAGCGCCAGTAGCAGCAGCGCTCCCGTGAGACCCTGTCGCCTCAGCAGCTCCGTGAGTGGTACGCTAGGCGTGGGAGGTCTGGGGGTGCTGGTCCATGCACTTACGTTCTTCGCACAGGCGACCGCAGTGGAGAGACGTGCGGCGGCCCGCACACCACGCCCCGCTGCTTCGGCCGCCTGACTGACGCCTGGCGTACACAGTTCCCTGGCTCCACTGAGATCCCTCGCTGGGATATTCTGCTTAAGTCGGGGGTTGCTATCTTTGATCTTGATTATGATGCTATCCTTGCTGTTATGTATGCTGTGTCTATTAGTGCTGAGGGTGACTGTTACCTGTGTGTTCCGCCCGACCCGGGCATTGAGGCTGCTGCTCTAGGTGCTAGTGAGTCTGCTGCTCCAGGTGCTGGTGAGGCTGCTCTCTCAGGTACCGCGTCGGCTCAGGTCTTGCACACTTTCACCCTTGACTCGGGTGCTTCCCGCTCCTTCTTTCGCGACTGCACCACACTCTCACCGCTCAGTCGGCCGGTGGCAGTCTCTCTGGCTGACCCCTCTGGGGGACCAGTTGTGGCCCGTTCCTCCACTGTTCTCCCGTGTCCTGCGGCTCCGTCCGGCTCGCAGTCTGGTCTTCACCTCCCCTCGTTCTCTACGAACTTGGTGGCCGGTTCTGATCTTCAGGACGGGGGTGTTCACCAGTTCACCCCTGCCTATCAGCGTGTGACGCACTGCACGTGTGCTCGGACGGGCCATCACCTGGCCACGTTCGCCCGTCGGCCAGGGTCCAGCCTGTACACCCTTACCACTGAGTCTCCTCCTGTCACTGCGTCTGGTCAGGTAGCCGCGTCTGGTCAGGTGTTTGCTGCAGCGTCCCGGTCTGGCCCTGCGTCTGCCCCCTGCTCGTGTCGCCTCCTGTCTCACGAGACTCTCCTTTGGCACCACCGCCTTGGTCACCCCTCCCTGCCTCGTCTTCGAGGCATGGCCTCTCGTGTCCTTGTCTCAGGTCTCCCCCCTTCCCTCCCTACCCTTCCTCCGGGGCCTGCCCCTACCTGCGTTCCTTGCGTCGAGGGCCGGCAGCGAGCCGCTCCTCACTCCTCCGAGTTTCCTCCGACAGAGGCTCCCCTGCAGACTCTTCACATGGACGTGTGGGGCCCAGCCCGCGTCCGTGGACAGGGTCACGGGCGTTACTTCCTGCTGGTTGTTGACGACTACTCGTGTTACACCACGGACTTCCCCTTGCGCCGCAAGGGTGAGGTCACTGAGGTGTTGATCGACTGGATCCGCGCTGCTCGTCTCCAGCTCAGAGAGAGTTTCGGCTCGGACTTTCCTGTTCTGCGTCTGCACTCCGACAGAGGTGGAGAGTTTTCCTCCGACCTTCTGCAAGCTTTCTGTCGGGCGGAGGGCATCCGCCAGACGTTCACGCTTCCGGCCTCTCCACAGCAAAATGGGATTGCTGAGCGCCGCATTGGCATGGTCATGGATGTTGCTCGTACGTCCATGATCCATGCGGCTGCTCCCCATTTTCTGTGGCCGTTCGCGGTTCAGTACGCGGCGCATCAGATCAACCTCCAGCCCCGGGTCTCCATGCCGGAGACCACCCCCACTCTGCGGTGGACGGGGAAGGTTGGCGATGCGTCTGCGTTCCGTGACTGGGGATCTCGAGCTTTCGTCCGCGACTTGTCTGCGGACAAGCTGTCCTCCCGTGCCGTTCCCTGCGTCTTCCTTGGCTTCCCCCCTGACGCGCTTGGTTGGCAGTTTTACCACCCCAATTCGCGCCGTGTTCTGTCCTCTCAGGACGTCACGTTTGACGAGTCGGTTCCTTACTACCGTCTCTTCCCCTACCGCACTGCCCCCCTCCCCCCCCCCGCCGCTCTTCCTCGCGCCAGGTACTCCTCCGGTAGACCCCCTCCCCCCTTAGGGTCCTGCCCCCTCAGGTGTGTCTCAGGTAGATGCAGTCGAGCCTGTTGAGGTAGCTGTTGACTCTGGTACTGCTAGGGGTGCTGAGCGTACGGGTGCCGGGTCTGGGGGTGCTGAGCCTGGGGGTGCTGAGCCTGGGGTTGCTGAGTCTGGGGGTGCTGAGCCTGGGGGTGCTGAGCCTGGGGTTACTGAGTCTGGGGGTGCTACGCCTGGGGGTGCTGTGTCTGGGGGTGCTGAGACTGGAGGTCCTCCGAGTGTCCCGTCACGGCGGGAGGCCCTCTCTCCACAGCAGCTTCGTGAGTGGTACGCTCGGCACTGTAGCCGTGCTGCTGGAGCTGGGGGGCCTGCTGCTGGAGGTGCTGCTGGTGCTGGAGCTGCTGGTGGTGCTGCTGGAGGTGCTGCTGGTGCTGGTGCTGCTGGAGGTGCTGCTGGTGCTGGAGCTGCTGGAGGTGCTGCTGGTGCTGGAGCTGCTGGAGCTGCTGGAGCTGCTGGTCCTGGAGGTGCTAGTGCTGGGGGTACTGGCGCTGCTGGAGGTCCTGCTGGTGTTGGAGCTGCTGGCGGTGCTGGAGCCGCTGGTCCTGGAGGTGCTGGTACTGGAGGTACTGGAGCTGCTGGGACTGGAGCTGCTGCGGGAGTTGGAGCTGGAGGTGCTGGAGCTGTTGGAGCCGGTGGTGCTGCGGGAGTTGTAGCTGGAGACCCTGGAGCTGAGGGTGCTAATGCTGTCTCTGCTGGTTCAGGAGGTGCTGCGCGGCCGCGGCCGTACTACGTTCCGCTCCTTCAGCAGGTTCTTGGCCTCCCGCCTTCTACTAGTCCTACTCCTCCCCTACTGAGTCCACCGCTTGTCCAGTCGCAGTCACAGTTACAGCCAGCCTCTCCACTGCCTGGTCCTTCTCCTTACTCTGGACCGACTAGAGGTCTTACGGAGCGTCGTGAGCCTGAGTCTCGTCCTGCGTAGCCTGAGTCACGTCCAGAGTCGCCTGTCCGCGCTGTCCGCACTGGTCGTCGTGTTCCGCGTCAGCGTCCTCCTCCTGTCCCTGGCACTCACTATATGACTCTGCGTCCTTCCACTGCTCCACAGCGTGTCCCTCTGCCGTCTCCTCCTGCGTCCTCTCTTCTTGACGGTCCGGACCCGGAGTCTGACTCCCTTCGTGCTGCCAGTCCTACTGTCACGCGTTTCCTCGCTACTGTTGTCACTGACCCTTCGTTTGAGTCCACTGCTGCGTCTGCTCTAGTGGCTGAGCTTGTTGACTTTGCTGCTGCCTGTCGTCTAGACTACGCCGCTAGCCTTGTTGCTGAGTCTGAGTCTGTTTGTCCTCCGTCCGTCGGGGGTGAGTGTGCTCTTAGCACGGACGTCCTTGAGGACAGACAGGAGGAGTTTGAGTGCTTTGCCGCTGCTTTACCTCATCTTGTGTCCATGCTGATTGCCCCTGAGGGAGACCCGGATGCACCAGACATCCCGACTCCGCGCTCTTACGCAGAGGCGATAGAGGGTCCCTACTCCTCTCAGTGGCAGTCAGCCATGGATGCAGAGATGGCTTCCTGGAAGTCCACAGGCACCTACGTCGACGAGGTTCCCCCGCCTGGGGCGAACATCGTCAGTGGCATGTGGATTTTCAGGGTGAAGCGGCCGCCGGGTTCTCCGCCTGTCTTCAAGGCGCGTTACGTTGCACGAGGCTTCAGTCAGAGTGAGGGAGTTGACTTCTTCCAGACCTTCTCCCCTACCCCGAAGATGACCACTCTTCGGGTTCTGCTGCACGTCGCCGCTCAGCGTGACTACGAGCTCCACTCTCTTGACTTCAGCACGGCTTTCCTACAGGGCAGCCTGCACGAGGAGACCTGGCTACGCCGCCCACCTGGCTTCACTGGGTCGTTTCCTCCTGGTACCTAGTGGAGCCTCCGGCGGCCAGTCTACGCTCTCCGCCAGGCACCCCGTGAGTGGCACGACACACTGAGGACGACTCTTGCTGCTCTTGGGTTTGCTCCTTCTACTGCTGACCCGTCGCTGTTTCTACGCACTGACACTTCCCTGCCGCCGTTCTACGTTCTCGTGTACGTAGACGCCTTGGTCTTTGCTACCGCTGACACTGAGGGACTCGCCCACGTGAAGTCGGAGCTGCAGAAGAGACACACGTGCACAGACCTGGGTGAGCTGACAAGCTATCTTGGCTTGCGGATCACCCGGGACCGAGCACAGTGCACCATTACCTTGACTCAGTCACACATGGTGCAGCAGGCCCTTTAGCGCTTCCGCTTCACGTACTCCTCGCCACAGTCCACTCCTCTGCCTACTCGCCACTCGCTCTCAGCTCTGCCTTCAGATCAGTCCGTAGAGCCGAGTGGCCCGTATCCAGAGCTTGTGGGCTGCCTCATGTACCTGATGACCTGCACTCGACCTGACCTAGCCTACCCTCTTAGCATCCTAGCACGCTATGTCGCTCGTGGCCGACACAGGAAGGAGCACATGGATGCTGCTAAGAGGGTGTTGCACTACTTGTGTTACGTCGGGCATGGGGCTCGTGCTTGGAGGACGGGCTCGAGTTGTCCTCACTGGTCACGCAGACGCTTCTTGGGTTGACGACTTGGCTACGCAGCGGTCGTCACAGGGTTACACCTTCAGCCTTGGTTCTGGCTCTGTTTCGTGGCGGTCTACCCGCTCGTCTTCTGTTCTCAGCTCCAGTTGTGAGGCTGAGATCTACGCAGGGGCCATGGCTGCACAGGAGTTACGCTGGCTCACCTACCTGCTGACCGACCTGGGAGAGCCGCCTCGTTCTCCTCCAGTTCTGTACGTAGACAACAAGGCCACGCTGGCCTTGTGTCAGGAGCACAGACTGGAGCACAGAACGAAGCACATTGCTCTTCGTTACTTCCTTGCACGTGAGCTGCAGCAGCGTGGTCAGCTGCGTCTTGCTTACGTGGCCTCTCAGGCCAACACTGCTGATATCTTTACCAAGGCACTTCAGCCTTGTGATCATCAGCGGTTCTGTGCTATGTTAGGTCTTGTGCCTACCTGGCCTCACTTGCTTACCTCTTGACTTTGCTTGTACTGTGATCTATATATACCTGCACCTGCATGTTTACCCTTGCTAGGTTGTGATCACTGTCTTGCTTGTTCACCTTGTTTTATAATCCTGCATGTGAACTGGCCTTGTGGCCTTTGAACTTGTGCTCGGAATGTGTGGTGACGTTGTGATCCACCCTGAGCTTGCTTTGCTTTGCTTGACTGGTCTTGTGACCCCTTGTTCTCCCCACTTTGCCTATGGGGGTGTGTCAGACATACATGATATAGCCTGTGTAGGCTGTAGTGGGGTAGACAATATGGGGTACAACTTTCCTAGGGTTTCATACTTGTACCTTTCTCATTCCTAGTCAATTCATTCCTCGTATTATTCTCACATGTTTGAAATAGGTGCATAACTTAGTAGGCTTAGTAGCCGAGGGTTTAGTAAGGATGAGAGTAGCGAGGAGAATATCGAGGGTGTTGACCAAAGGAGAAACGAGAATGATGTTGACTATGAGAAGAGTTACAAGTTATAGCAAGCCAAAGGGTGCACCACCTAACATGACAGCAATAGAACTACACTACAGCTACAACTACATGCAGTTATACAGAAATATATTATGACACACCCCCTAACTGCATGCAGGAATAGCCATGTGCATAACACCCCCTGAAGGGGTACACCCTGCGCAGCGGAAGACAACCGAGAGGAATGCGAGGAGGAGGAGACGAGAGAGAGAGAGGGGAGAGGAGAGGAATGAGGAGAGGAGGTGGGGGGAGCCACGCGACGAGCCCCTCTTACGAACCCCCGTTTTACAAAGGGGGGGGGGGGGTGAGAGAGGGATGAGGAGAGGAGGTGGGGGGAGCCACGCGGCGAACCCCTCTTACGAACCCCCGTTTTACAAAGGGGGGGGGGGGGGGGTGTGAGAGAGGGAGGAGAGGAGGTGGGGGGGAGCCTACCGCGGCGAGCCCCTCTTACTAACCCCCTAATTCCACGCCCCCTTTCAGCCACCCCCCCTCAACCTCACCCCCCTTGTCAACCGCCCCCTGGAACCTCACGCCTTCCCCCCACCCTTCCTCCAAAGCCTTCACACGGCGGCCAGAAACCCGCCACCCCCTCACCCTCCCCCCCACAGCGGCATGTGCGGCAGTGAGAGAGAGAGGAGGAGCGGCGGCAGCTGGGTGCTCACACCCGCCACCCCAAACCCACCCCCCCCCACTGTTGCACGCGCAGCAGAGAGAGAGAGGGGAAGGCGAGCGGCAGCGGCAGTAGCTCCTCCCGTCACTCCCACCACTCCACCCTCTCCACCCTCCCCCCCCACAGCAGCAGGTGCGGCCGTGAAAGAGAGAAGAGGAGGGTGGTGCTGTTGGTGCCACCTCCCCCTTACACCCCCTCCCCCTCCCCCCAAACTGCTGCACATGCAGTAGGGAGAGGAAGGGAGGAAGGGGGCGAGGTGTGCGATCTGGTGGGGCGGGCGCGGGCGGGCAGGGCGCACGAGGCGCCGGGCAGAGGCGCACGAGGCGCCGGGCAGAAACCGCCGCTGCAACAGGAGCAGCAGGGGGGGAAAGGAGAGGCGGAGGGGGGGGGGTGCTAGCTTGGTGACGAAGCAGAGCAGCGGGGCGCTGGAGGTGCAACCACCCCCCACCGCCACTCCTGCGTCCCCCCAACACCCCCCCCCCCCCCCCCCCCCCCCCAAGCTGCTGCACGCGAAGCAGGAGAGGGAGGAGGAAGCGGGTGGCGGGGACGACGGGAAGCAGGGCAGCGGGGCCCCCGCGTGACGGGCAGAAAACCGTCGCATGCTGGGGGCGAGCGACGGGCAGAACACCGTCACGTGCTGGGGGCGCGCGACGGGCAGAAACCGACGCACGTCCGGGGCGTGCGACAGGCAGAAACCGCCACACGCCCGGGGCGTACGACGGGCAGAAACCGCCACACGCCCGGGGCGTGCGACGGGCAGAAACCGCCACGCGTCCGGGGCGTGCGACGGGCAGAAACCGACGCGCGCCACGGGCACGCGACAAACAGAAAACCGACGCACGCCACGGGCGCGCGACGGGCAGCAAGGAGGCGCATTAGCGGAAGCTTACGGTGGGCCCAAGAATGAAGGCTCTACGAACGAGCCTGCTCTGATACCATGTTTGAAATAGGTGCTTAACTTAGTAGGCTTAGTAGCCTAGGGTTTAGTAAGGATGAGAGTAGCGAGGAGAATATCGAGGGTGTTGACCAAAGGAGAAACGAGAATGATGTTGACTATGAGAAGAGTTACAAGTTATAGCAAGCCAAAGGGTGCACCACCAGGGCCTATCTTTGGATTTTGGCTACTCATGATTAGCAGTGTAGCCATTTTCAAAACCCTTCTGAGCAGTGTGCCCTTTTTGGTTACACTGATGGATCAGTGTAACTTGAAGTTTTGAAAATTTTACCCAGAGGCATCAGTGTAAGTATTTGTTTTACCATGATTGTATTGTAGGCAGTTGTGTGTTCCATCTTAAACCGAAACATGCTAGTCCAGGGTGATTTTCGATAGAATCTGCTGTGACAGACGAATCTATGCCGTGATAAATCGAATATGCATATTTCTCTACTGTGATAGGTCAAATCTGCATGATCTCTTCTGTGATAGGTTGAAAATGCACTGACAAGTCGAATTTGGTCTTGCTGGAGGAATTTGGCGTGGCAGGTCAAGAATGAATCTACTTCTCGGTCCCACTTGTTGTAACAAGAAACGAGAGATTGTGCTTTGATTGGTCAGACAGGCCTTGGTAAAAAAAACTGACGCGATCCTGGTCGTCAGTACTCACGTGCTCGCGTTGTAGTGCATCATTACGAAATTGGGTGTATCGGGATAAAAATTCCAGGAAACTTCGTCTCGATAGGTCGAGTTTCAGGAAGGGGGGGCCGGGGGGGGGGGGGGGGGGGAGTTCCCTATATGCTCTTCAGGGTAATCTTCGCTAAGGGAAATATTACCCCAGAGCATCAGTGTGGCCTAAATCGTTACACTGGCATATCAGTGTAACACTAATCCGCCAAAATTTTACCCAAACACATCAGTGCAGGCCCTAAATTTCACCCTTATAATCAGTATAGCAGTGTGAATTACACTGATAAAATAGGCCCTGCGTCTCAAAGTTAGCGAACAACGGAATGTGTGAACTAGGGAAACAAGGGATACAAATAGCAACCCTAAAAGGGTTGTACTCCCTAGAGTGCTACTCACTGTAGCCTAAGAACCTATAATAACATTTGACACACCCCCATAAGCTAAGTGAGGGGCATCAAAGCAAGCAGGGTGAACAAACGGTCACAAGACCAGTCAATGCAAGAAGCAAAGCAAGCTCAGGGTGGATCTCAAGGACACCACACAAATTCCGAGCACAAGCAAGCGGCCATAAGGCCAGTTCAAGAGTTCACTAGGATATATATAGCAAAGCACAACAAGCAGAGCAAACAGCAAGTCTACAGCAACCGAGGGCCTACCTCAACAAGCCCCAACTGCACACAGAACCTGTGGTGGTCACCAAGCGCCAGGGCCTTGGTGAAGACGTCTGCAGTGTTGGCCTCTGAGGCCACAAAGTCCAGGCGTGCCTGGCCGCGTCGCTGCAGCTCTCGCAGAAGAAAGTACCTCACGTCAATATGCTTAACTCTGCTCTCCAGTCGAGGCTCTCGACAGAGGAGGATCATGGCCTTGTTGTCATCGTACAAGGTCGGTGCAGAGCGAGGCCGCTCACCAAGGTCGGCGAGCAAGAACGTCAACCAGCGAAGCTCCTGTGCCGCCATGGCACCAGCGTAGATCTCTGCCTCTGCACTGGAAGTAGCCACAGACGACGACTGTGTAGACCTCCACGACACAGCACCAGCACCCAGACTGAAGCAGTAACCCTGAGTCGAGCGCTGAGTCTCCACGTCGTCAGCGTAGGAAGAGTCGCAGTGACCAGTCAACGCCACTGGCTGAGTCCCTCCAAGCACAAGCCCCATGCCTGATGTAGTCGCCAGGTACTTCGCCACCCTCACAGCAGCTGTCCAGTGGACAGGACGGTGTCTCCCAGTCGCAACGAAGCGAGAGAGGACGCTGAGGGGAAAGGCGAGGTCCGGCCGAGTACAAGTCATCAGGTACATGAGGCAGCCCACCAGCTCTGCGTAGGGACCACTGGACTCAAAAGGCTCGTCGGGAAAGGGGCCAGTGAGTCTGTGGTCAACAGCAAGAGGTGTGGGCTGTGTGGTGGAGAACTGGAAGTCGAACCGCCGAAGGACCTGCTGCACCATGTGTGACTGAGTCAGTGTGATGGTGCGAGCGGCTCTGTCCCTGGTGATCTGCAGGCCAAGGTAGCGCTGCAGTTCACCTAGGTCAGTGCACGTGTGTCTCTTCTGCAGTTCGGACTTCACCTGAGCCAGAGCTGCCCTGTCTGCTGTGGCAAAGACCAAGTCGTCGACGTACACTAGTATAAAGAAAGGAGTGGAACCAGTGCGAACAAACAGCGACGGGTCGGCAGAGGAAGGACAAAACCCAAGGTCACGAAGCGTGGAGCGAAGAGTGTCGTGCCACTCACGGGGCGACTGGCGGAGACCGTAGACTGGCCGTCTCAGGCTCCACTGGGTCCCAGGTCGGAAGGTGTCAGTGAAGCCAGGAGGGCGGCGCAGCCAGATCTCCTCGTGTAGTCGGCCCTGGAGAAACGCAGTAGAGAAGTCAAGGGAGTGCAGCTCGTAGTCTCGTTGTGCTGCTACGTGCAGTAACACCCAAAGAGTAGTCATCTTCGGGGTCGGGGCGAAGGTCTGGAAGAAGTCAACTCCCTCACGCTGACTGAAACCCCTAGCCACGTAGCGCGCCTTGAACACAGGCGGTGAACCAGGCGGCCGCTTCACCTTGAAGAGCCACATGCCATCGACTACGTTCGCCCTGGGAGGGGGAACTGCGTCGACGTAGGTGCCTGTGGATCTCCAAGACGCTAACTCCGAGGCCATAGCCGCTTTCCACTGTGAGGCCCACGCCCCTGACACTGCCTCGCGGTAAGTGCGAGGAGTCGGTATGTCAAGGGCGTCGGGGTCTCCCTCAGGGGATAGCAGCATGGCACAGACAGAGGGAGAAGCGGCTGCCCAGTACTCCAGCTCAGACTCTCTGTCCTCTAGGACGTCACAGCCAAGGGAAAACCCACCCCCGACGGACAGAGGACGGGAGGGAGGAGCTGGCACCACACGGGTGGTGTAGTCAAGGCGACTGGCGGCAGCAAACTCAGCGACAGCGGCAGTGAGAGCCGAGATAGACGACGGAGGGAAACGAGAGTCGGTGACAAGAGTGGCGAGGACACGAGAGACAACATGACGAACAGCGCGGTAGTAGTCAGTGACAGGATTAGGGGGGAAAGGGAGAGAGGACGGAGGCGGAGACGGGAGAACGGACTCAGGAGGAGGACGACGAAGAGACGAACAAAGGAGGGCAGTGCGGAGGTCGATAACGGGAGACGAGTGACGAGCACGCGGAGGACAAGGACGGACACGAGAGTGCGGGACACCAGGTGGAGGAGACTGCGGTGGAGGAGAAGACCAGACCGCCGGACTGGCGTCAGGAGGAGAAAACGTGGGACCAAACGCTGGAGGGGACGGAGTGTGAACAGGAGGAGAGGAGGGAAGACCAAGGGCCCGAAGGCCACTCATGGGTGGGAACAACTGCCGCTCCAGAGGGAGCTGCTGTGGTCGCAGCTGCGGCGGCGGTGTCTGCTGCTGCTGCGGCTGCTGCTGCTGCCGCGGCTGCTGCTGCTGCTGCTGCTGCTGCCGCTGCTGCTGCTGCTGCTGCTGCTGCTGCTGCTGCTGCTGCTGCCGCTGCTGCTGCCGCTGCTGCTGCTGCTGCTGCTGCTGCCGCTGCTGCTGCCGCTGCTGCTGCTGCTGCTGCTGCTGCTGCTGCTGCTGCTGCTGCTGCTGCTGCTGCTGCTGCTGCTGCTGCTGCTGCTGCTGCTGCTGCTGCTGCTGCTGCTCCAGCAGGTCCAACTGCCGCAACTCCTGCCGCTCCCTCTCCAACAGCACCTGCTCCTCACGCTCACGCCGACGGGCCGCCTGGAGACGTGTGTCGTGGCGGTGGGGAGGCGGAGTGGACTCCGCAGAACCAGTGTCTCCAGCTCCAGTCTCCTCAGAACCAGCACCTCCAGTGCCAGCGCCTCCAGCACCAGCACCCCCAGAACCAGCACCTCTAGGACCAGCACTCCCAGAACCAGCACCTCCTGTGCCAGCACCTCCAGCTCCAGCACCCCCAGAACTAGTACCGCTAGTGCCAGGACCTCCAACTCCAGCACCCCCAGAACTAGCACCTCCAGTGCCAGCACCTCCAGCTCCAGCACCCCCAGAGCTAGCGCCACCTGCGCCAGCACCTCCAGCTCCAGCACCCCCTGGGCTTGCGCCACCTGCGCCAGCACCTCCAACTCCAGCACCCCTCAAACGAGCACCCCCAGACCGAGTACCGCCAGTGGCTGCACCTCCAGCTCCAACACCAACCGAGTCCACAGTAGCCTGTCGCGGAAGTACCGAAGGCTGCTGAGGGGACCGTGAGGAGGACTGCGGGGAGGGAGACGCTACCTGACGCGCGACCGAGGGTAGAGGGGTAGCGTGAGACACACCTGACGGGACAGGACTAGAGGGGGGTGGGGGTACCGGAGGAGCGGGAGCAGGGGGAAGAGAGGGTGCAAGGAAAAGGGGGGGAGGGGGAACCGGGAGACCTCGACAGGGGTACAGGGTGTAGTAGGACACTGACTCGTCGAACCGGACGTCACGGGAGTCTAGGAACTGGTGGAGGGGCGGGTGGTAAAAGGACCAGTCGGCCGAGGCTACCGGGAAACCAAGGAAGACACAGAGGACGGCGCGAGCCGAGAGCTTGTCCGCAGAGGTGTCGCGGACAAGCGCAAGGCAGCCCCAGACACGAAAAGCTGACCCAACACCAGGGGACCCGGTCCAAAGACTGGTCGGTGAAGCCTCTGGCCGCGAGACGCGCGGCTGGAGGTTCAGCTGGTGAGCGGCGTAGCGAACCGCGTAGGGCCACAGAAAATGGGGCGCGCGGGCATGAAGCATGGACGTGCGGGCGATGTCCATGACCAAGCCAATGCGGCGCTCAGCAACCCCATTCTGCTGTGGGGACTCCGGCAGCGTCCAGGACTGTACGATGCCCTGCTCGCCACAGAATCCGGCAAGAATGCCTGAGCGAAACTCACCCCCACGGTCAGAGTGGAGACAGGAGACACGACGGCCACGAGTGCCCTCAGTGGCTAGAAGCCACCGGATCAGCGTAGAAGTCACCTCGGACTTCTTCGCGAGAGGAAACACCGTGGTGTACCTGGAGAAGTCGTCGACGACCACCAGAAAGTAGCGCTCCCTCTCAGGTCCCTGCGTAGGTGCAGGGCCCCAGACATCCAAGTGGAGTGTCTGGAAGGGAGCAGTGGCCGGACGAAGGGAGGAGGAGTGCGGAGTGGCACGAAGACGGCCGGCGCGGCGGCGCAGGCGAGGGAGCGAGCGACGGGAAGACGCGAGGGAGACCTGAGACAAGACGGTGACTAGCCATAGTGCGGAGGCGGGGGATCGACGCGTGGCCAAGACGGTGGTGCCACAAGACGGTCCGGTGGGTGAAAGACCGACACGAGCAAGACGCAACAACTAGACCGGACACAGCAACCTGACCGGACACAGCAACCTGACCGGACACAGCAACCGGTGGGGACGCAGTAACCTGACCGGACGCAGCTACCTGCGGGGGCGGAGTGTGCAGGACGAAGAGACCTGAGTGGGGCTCTCTGGTGAACGTGGCAAGAACTGCCCCGGTGGAAGAGTCCATACAGATCGCAGTCCTCCCGTGCGCAGGAAAAGTGACTGTGATCCCCCGGTCCTGAAGGTATCCAACACCCACCAAGTTCCGAGAGAACGAGGGGATGTAGAGACCAGTGAGGAAACCAGAGGGGACAGCTGGGCACGGGAGGGTGGTCGAGCTGCGAGCAACTGCTGGTCCTGAAGTAGGATCAGCCAGGGCAACTGGGACTGGAGCCGAAAGAGGTGTGACAGTGGTGTGGTCGCGGAAGAAGCACTGAGACGCGCCGGAGTCCAGCGTGAAGGAGAGCGACGCAACAGCAGTCGTCACGGCCGGGCTAGTAACTACACAAGCACGTACACTAAAAGCACAAGTACCGACACTAGCAACAGGCAAAGGTCCTAAGCTAGGTACACGTAAGCCAAGAGATCCGTATGTGACAGAATAAACAGCATCCATAGACATATCAAACACAGGGTAACCACTACGAAACAGACCGGGCCAGATCGGGGGAGCCGACTCATGCCCAAAACGCTCAAGGTAAAGGTCGTCGAGGCGGCTGTAGCAGCGCTGTGCAGAGTGGTCATGACGCCAGCAGGTAGTGCCAGCACCAAGGCCGGTCAGGATCTGGTACTGGCAGGGGTCGACGTCGCGGCCACCGCGACGAGCCCCCCAGCTGGCTGGGCCGCTGTTGCAGCCAACGCGACCTGAACCACCAGGCCTCCACGGCTGCTGAGGGCGCCACAGCTGCTGAGGGCGCCCCTGCTGCTGCAGAAGCCACTGCTGAAACGGCCGCTGCTGCTGTCCCTGCTGCTGGAGAACCCTAGTGGACTCCATGATAAAAGCTAGCGCGGTGCAGGAGCGGCAGGCTAGGAGCGACAGGAGCTAGGGACGGCTGCAGTGAAAAACGAGAACAACTAGGAGCGCCAGGTGAAACTAGGCTAGTAACTGCTGGAGGACGGAGCGAACTAAGCTAGTAGCGAGGAGCGAGAACGGCTGGAGCGAGAACGGCTGGAGCTAGAACAGCTGGAGCACAACCAGCTGGAGCTAGAAACGGCGAGCTAGGGCTGGCTGGAGGTAGGAACGGCCGGAGCTAGAGACCGTAAGTGCGGCTGTCGGCTGCCGCTAGTAGAGCCACTGGCAGTGGAACGTACGTGCGACAGTAGGTGCTGCAGTACTGACGGCTGCGGGATGCAGGCAACTGTGAAGGTCGTCCGGCAAGCAGGAACGCGGGCGACAGTTGCAGGCCCCCAACCTAAACCCTTTTTTTTTTTTTTTTTTTTTAGGGTTTAATTAATTATTTATTTATTTTCTGGCGCTAAAGCGCTCCGGGGCGAGCTGCCTGCAGGGTGTGCTGCCTGCGGGGCGCGCTACCCGCGGGGCGCGCCGCTGCGGGGCGCGCTACCCGCGGGGCGCGCTACCCGCGCGGCGCGCTGCCTGCGGGGCTGGGGCGACGGGCCAGGGCGCGGGCTGGGGCGACGGGCTAGGGCGCGGGCTGGGGCGACGGGCCAGGGCGCGGGCTGGGGCGACGGGCTAGGGCGGGCGCCTGGGCGACGGGCTAGGGCGGGCGCCTGGGCGTCGGGCTAGGGCGGGCGCCTGGGCGACGGGCTAGGGGCGCAGGCTAGGGGCGCTGCGGGCGCTAACGCGCGGAGGAGGAGGGCGCTAAGGCGCGGAGGGCGCGGAGGGCGCAAGGGTGCGGAGGGCGCTAGGGCGCGAGCTAGGCTAGGCTAGGCGAGAGGATCGACACCTACTCATGATACCATCTCAAAGTTAGCGAACAACGGAATGTGTGAACTAGGGAAACAAGGGATACAAATAGCAACCCTAAAAGTGTTGTACTCCCTAGAGTGCTACTCAATGTAGCCTAAGAACCTATAATAACATTTGACACTGCGCACCACCTAACAGGACAGCAATAGAACTACACTACAGCTAGAACTACATGCAGTTATACAGAAATATATTTGGATAAAATAAGCTTGATCTACGCTGAACCATAAAAAAAAAGGCTGAAGTATAGGGCCCTGGCTACTACCCCCTACAGTTGTGAAGGAAGGGGAACAATGTCCACGCTGCTGACCTTGAGCGCACGGGCGCCCGCTTCCATCGGCCTCCGAATCACCACATTGAGCTTCCCCAATAGCGAAGTGTTGTCTCCATGGCATGATTGTCTGACCCCCTCGTTGTCCTGTCCACGGCGTTGTGCACTCGCGCGGAAGCGCACGGTATTTGTGCTTGTATTGTGACATACCGGTACTGTAATCATATGGTCGAGCAGGCAGGAGGCACTTGTATTGTATATATTTTCGCCCTTTTCCTTGTTACTGTAACTCATTGTACTGCAGCGAAATCAACCTACATTTACAGAAGAGCCTACACCATGGTACGACGAATAGACACACCTTCTACCGTACAAAAGAAAATGTCATACCCTGCATGACCAAGTAGGTACGTATGGGTAGCAGGAAAAAACACACAAGAGAGACAAGTACGTCAGATGAGGACAAAAAAAAAACAATCACATCAGTTGTCTATACATATAAATAACATAAAAAAGGGTTTATGTTTGAGTGAACACAGTACCCACCTGCTAGCAAGCAGCTTGGAGCATCCATGATTGCCATGCTGCAGTGCCACTTGCATGGGCGTCCTGCCCTCAGCATCAGCCACATTCACCACCGCCCCCCACAGCAGCAGCAGCTCCACCATTGCCTCGTCGCCCCTCTCACACGCCACATGCAGCAGCCTCTGCCCCGTTCTCCCCGCACCGCCTCTTGTGATCCCTGGTCCAGCTGGCGCCGTGCTGGCGACGGCCCCGACCACGTCAGCGTTGACGTCGACGGGCGCGGTGACGAGGAGGCGGAAGGCGGAGCGCACGTCACAGGAGGCAACTGCTGCTCGCAGGTGGTGCAGCGCGGTCAAGGGGTTGTCGGTGGCGGGCGCTTGGTAACGGCGCTCCACATACTGGAAGATGGTGGGGTGGTGGCGTGGGGAGGATGGAACGGGGGAATGGGGAGAGGGAAATAGAAGAAGGGAAATGGGATTTCACAGTGCAAGGCGAGAGTGCTGCTGTTCACTTAGCACACGTCGCAGGAGCCGGAAAGGCGGAGCGGACATCGCAGGAGGTGACTGCTGCTCGCAGGTGGTGGAGTGCCGTCGAGGGGGTGTCGGTGGTGGGCGCGAGGAAGCAGCGCTCCACATACTAGAAGATGGTGGGTTGGTGGCGTGGACGGGTGGTGACATGGAGGGGTGGTGGGATGGCATGCGGAGGAGGGAAGGGGGAAACGGGGGAAGGTTGAAAAAATAGTAACGGGGAAGGGAATACACAGTACGAGGGGAGAGTGCTGCTGTTCACACATGGCACATCGCATGAGGCGACTGCTGTGCGGAGGTGGTGCAGCACGGTCGAGGGGGTGTTGTTGGAGGGGGCGAGGAAGCGCCGTGCCACGTACTGCAAGATGGGGGGGAGGTGTTGTGGAAGGGTGGTGGTATGGGGAGGAGGGAAAGGGAGAAAAATAGGAGAGGAAGCGCCGTGCCACGTACTGCAAGATGGGGGGGAGGTGAGATTAGGGGGTGGCAAATAGAGAGTCTGTGTCTTTGAGGGCCAATGAGTCTGTCTGCCGGCTTGACTGTTGATCCGACTGAAAAGCGACACTAAACCGTAAACCCTGCACACGCGTGTCCCACTTACCCACCTTGCAACTGATGTATTCTCTTTCACTGCAATGAGTCCGTGCCTGCTGGCTTGACTCTGAAGTGACAATTTCCTCAAAAGTGACCCTAGACCTTAAAGCCTGCACATGTGTGTACCACCCACCTTGCAGTGAATGTAATGCTCTTTCACTGCCAGTGAGTCCGTGTCTGCTGGCTTGTGCACCGCAGCAGGCGCTGCTGCTGCTAAAGCGGGCATTGACACCCCTCCATCGTTGGCCAACAGGATGTAATCCTCCCCCTCGCCCTCCTCGCCCTCCACTCTACGTGGTGCCATGGTAGGAGGGAAGTGATGGGAGAAGCGGCGGGCGAGGAGGAGAAAGCGAGGGGGAGAGTGAGACAGAGAGTGGGAGAAACGGGCAGTTGAATAGTGAAAGGGTGGAGGAAACGTGTGGGGCGACGATATGGTATGCTATCGTATGGTTTGGTATGGTGTGGTGTGGTATGGAATGGTATGGTATGGTGTGGTGTGGTATAGAATGGTATGGTTATGATACGGTATGTTGGACTTATGGTATGGTGTGGTATGGCCTGCCGTATCATGGTATGGTATGATATAAAATTGAATATGGGCAAAGCACCACACAGCACAGCACCACACAGCACAGCACGACACAGCACAGCACCACACAGCACAGCGCACCACCGCACAACATACCGTGTCAGGGCACGGCCTGAAGAACCTGCATTCCCTTCTCTCCCCCCCTGAACGTCTTTGAGCTGCTGCTCCCACACGCTGTTGGCAAAGTCATTGCCCACTATGGCCATCAGCCGCACCAGCGGTGCCGTCCACACCTTCACGTCTAGTGTCAACGAGCGCACCTGGTAGTGGGACGCACAGGGTGCAGAAGCACAGGGGAGGGGGAGGGAGAGGGCTAATGAAGGCGGGACAGAAGTTCCTTCTATTGCTATCAGCCGCACCAGTGGTGCCGTCCATACGTTCACGTCTAGTGTCAACGATCGTACCTGGTGGCAGAGAAGCACAGAAGGGAGAAGTCGCGGAGGGAAGGGGGAAGTCGCGGAGGGAAGGGGGAAGTCGCGGAGGGAAGGGGGAAGTCGCGGAGGGAAGGGGGAAGTCGCGGGGGGAAGCGGGATGAGGTTAGTAAAGTCGTCTCCCAAGGCTCTTTCGGTGACCATAAGGCACACATCAGTAGAGCTGTCCACCACACCAACACATTCTGGTGCACGCCAGAGCAGAGTTGACTTTTGAGTGGACTCAAAAGTCAACTCGTAGAGCTGTCCACCACACCAACAGATTCTGGTGCACGCCAGAGCAGTCAACGCGGAGCAGTCAATGCAGTGCAGAGCAGCACGCAGAGATTGAGCGTCACCCAGTCAGGGTGGGTACGGGCGCCTTATACCGTGACCTAATACTAGGCACACCCCGCCCCGGCTACTGAGATCTCTACTGCTAAAAGCCCACGTGCCACTTGCGATTTTGGCTCAAGCATAGAATGAGTTGCAAGCATAGCTTGGAGCGGTGCAACCCCAAGTTCCTCCAGTGTATGCCGGAGCAGTCGATGCAGAGCAGCATGCAGAGGTTGATAACGCGCAGTTGGTCAGGGCGGCTCATACCATGACCCAATTTCAGGCATTCCCCGACCCGGCTACTGAGCTCTTGACTGCTTGAAGCCCACGTGCCGCTTGTGAGTTGCACACATACCTTTGAGCGGTGCACGCCCAGGTTCCTGTGCACGCCAGAGCAGTCGATGCAGAGCAGCACACGGAGGTTGAGCGACGCCCAGTCGGGGTGCCTCATGTCATGGCTACGCACACCCAGTGACTGAACTCTCCACTGAAGGCTGAGCGCTATAAATCATATACAAGCATACCTTGGAACGATGCACGCCCAAGTTGCGGTGCACGCCAGAGCAGTCGATGCAGAGAAGCACACAGAGGTTGAGCGACGCCCAGTCGGGGTGCGCCCGGCTGCAATCGGCACAGCGGTCGTTGCCGCTCACATAGCCCAGCACCTCCAGTGGCCGATCCACTATGGGCAGCACTGCTGCCTGCCCGTCTTGTGATGATGCCCGGTGGGAGATGGTTAAGTCCGCCACTGATGGGGCCGGCTGGAATGGGGAGAAGGGGGGAGCAAAGAGGAGGGGAAGGGCGAGGGGAAGCAGTGCAGCAAGAGGGAGACGGTTGAGGTGAAACAGGGAAGAAGCGGAAGACAGTGGATGAAGGGGAAGAAGAGGAGAGACCAGCGGCCGTTGACGCTGACATAGCCCAGCACCGCCAGCAGTGCTGGAGCAGTGCTGCTGTGGCTAGTGAGGGCTGCCCGTCTGGAGCAGTGCTGCTGTGGCTAGTGAGGGCTGCCCGTCTGGAGCAGTGCTGCTGTGGCTAGTGAGGGCTGCCCGTCTTGTGATGATGCCCGGAGGGAGATGGTTAAAGTCGGGCACTGATGTGGCTGGCTGGAGTGGGGAGAAGGGTGGGTGGGTGGAGGGTGAGGGGAGGAAGTGCAACAGGAAGAGAAGGGGGAGATGGGGGAAGGGAAGGAGGGGAGGAAAGGGGACGAGGGGAAGGAAGCAGGGGGAGCAGTGGGAAGGGGGAGGGGGAAGAGCAACGTTGCCACATGGTGCTTGCGACGCCACTGGCATGTGAACGAGGACGCATCGGGCACTAGCTTTCATAAACAGAGGGGCAAAACGAGAGGCGGTGAGAACGAGAGGCGATGAGTGCGTGCAATGGAGGAGAGGGGGTCCCACAAGGAGCTGAAGCTTGTGCTGCGGTGCACAGATGGGGCAAAGAAAGACAAGCAGAACCGGCGGGCAAAACAAGCTGGCAGGATAGCAAGCAAAACAGGCGGAAAGCAGGGAAGCAAAGGAGGCATGGGGGCAGGGAAGTAGGGAGGAGGCACCTGCGCGGTGGTGTGGGAGTTGAGCAGCGAGGCAATGACGGCCGTGATCTTCTCCATCCAGTCCCTCTGCTCCGCTGCACTCTCCGCCTGCCACCCACCGCACATGCATGCATTAAGATGGGTCCACCACATTGGGTACTTTTCTAAAACTTCTCAACTACGTTGATTAAAAATGGGGAGGAAGAACGGCGCCAATGCCAGTGCGGTCGACTGCAAGCATACCCATCCCCAACCCGCCCCCATCCCCATCCCCATACCCACTCCAAATTGCCATTGCGAAGCATTCACCTCACCTGCCTTGTGTGGGTGCAGTCGGCTCGGCAACAAACGCCCTACCTGCAGCGTGTGTGTGCAGTCAGGAGTGACGAGGCGGAAGCAGAAGCGCAGGTCGGGCTCATCGGCGTCCATCTTGATCGTGGCAGTGAGCAGGTTCAGCGACTCGTACTGCAGCGCGTGGTTCCGCTCCTCCTCCTCCCCCATCCCCATCCCCCCCATCCCCGCCCCCATTCCCATGCCCATTGCCTCTGTGCCATGGTCGTCTCCGCCCTCCTCCCCGTGCCCCCCGCCGCTGCCCCTGCCGCCCAGGCCGAGTGGGCGGTAGTGCTGGGCCATGGGGTTGGCGGGCGGGGGGGCGGCAGGGGTGGCGTCGGTGGTGCGAGCGCGGACGAGGGAGAAGAGAGAGGAGAGCGTGTCAGAGCGTGCGTTCTGAGGGAGGGGGGAGAGGACGGGGAGAGGAGGGGGAGTGGGAGGGTGCAAGGAAGGAGGAAGAGGGCGAGCAAGGAATACCAGATAAGAACATCTGGGGTGAATGGGGTGAATGGGGTGTAAGGGACCACGGGAGCACAGGACAAGGTAGGCACTTGAGACCCCTTGTGGTTGGCTCTTCAAATATAGATGCTCATTCCAGAAGCTAAGAAAGACCATTGAAAGGAGCCTCTAAAGTCGCACACACCTGAGCGTCCTTGTGATAGTAAAGGGAGCCCCTTGAATCGAGGACAAAGAAGTGCCGCGAGCGGGCGGCAGCAGTGCGCCTCACCAGGTACCCCTGCTTGATCACCTGCACCTGTGGTGTGGTGTGGTGTGGTGTGGTGTGGCGTGGCATGGTGTGGTGAGGTGTGGCGCGGTGTGGTGTGGTGAGGTGTGGCGCGGTGTGGTGTGGTGTGGTGTGGTGTGGTGAGGTGTGGCGCGGTGTGGTGTGGTGTGGTGTGGTGTGGTGTGGTGTGGTGTGGTGTGGTGTGGTGTGGTGTGGTGTGGTGTGGTGTGGTGTGTGTACAAACAGAGGACAAAGGGGAGTGTGGTGAGATGGCGTGCTCTACGTGAAATTGGATGGCCCTGGCGTGCTTTTCGTTGAAAGGGAAGCAGACAGGATTGATAGAGGGGAGAGGGGGGTTGGCAAACAGAAGCAGCGACGGCATGGCAGCGTGACAGCGTGATGCAGCACTGGTGGTAATGCAGCAACAGTTGTGCTCATCACACCACTCACCTTCTTCTGAACGCCAGCACCAGCAAGCACCATCTGCTCCACACTAGTGGACGCCACGCCTCCGGAAGGGTGGCTCATCGTTTTTTTGCCCCCCCCGCCCCTGCCCAAGCTCCTCGAGTTGACATATGAGTCGACTCAAAGCTCACCTTTCTCTGTCCGCCAGCACCAGCACGCATCATCTGCTCCACACTGGTCGACGTCACGCCTCCTGAAGGCCGGTACGGCCCCCGCCCCTGCCCAAACCCCTCCCCCCCTGCTCCCCCCTCCGCGCCCCCCAAACTTCCCCCCGACATGCGCCCTCCGCCCCCGCGCCCCTGTGCGTGCGCCAGCGCCTGTGCCTGCGCGTGCGTGTGGGCCGCCTCCAGCTGTGCGCTCTCCTCCTCCTGTGTGCGCCGGAACTGGTAGATTCGCTCTGCTAGCTCCGTCTGAAAGAGTGAGCGGATTGAGGGGAGGGGTGAATTAAAGAGCAGATTGACTTGGGATTCCACATGCGGCCTTCTGCGTGTGCCGGAACTGGTAGATCCGCTCCTCTAGCTCTATCTGTGCAGATTCCAGCGGATGGTGGTGGGATGGAAGGAAAGAGGTGCAATGGGGAATGCTGAAGCAAGGAGCTTAGAAGCGTGAGGATGTCCAGAGTGGCATACCCATGGCTCATACGCTAGAGCGAGCTTTTGGGGAATAAAGGCGTTCAGATGGGCGCACGCATGCACGCACACATACATGCAACTACACATGCGTACACACACACACATAAAACCACACCCACACACAAACACGCACCTGCTCCTGATTGGCCTGCTCCTGTGCTTGATGAGAAAACGTGAGGACCTGTGAGAACGGACCGGGTGGGATGGACACAGAAGGGGTAATGCTGGTTGGCAGTCAAGGAGAGAATGCTGAGAGTACAGGAGTACCTGAGGAGACGTGTGAGCACGGAAGGGCATGCGGGGAAGACATGCTAGGATGATGTGGGACTGTGAGTACCTGAGTCGAAAAGATAGGGAATTTGAGCATCTGTGGCAGGCAGGTGAGACGTGGCATCCTAGGTAGGGATGACGAGAACGACGACAAGTGTGCGTGAGTTGCAATACCATGGCTGGGTGAAGCGTCGGGACGAGATGATAAGCAACACCAACACAGCTCTCGTCCCAAGTTGGGACTCCCAACGCTTTGAGCATCGCCTGATAGATGGACGGCTGCACTGCAAACTGATTCGTTTTTAAGACGACTCACAACAACCTTATTATCACGTCTTCGCACCCCCGAGCATCACCTGATGGATGTATGGCTCCACTGCTTGCAGCAGCTCGTAGCCCTGTTGTGTGGCGAGGGGAAGGAACAGGGGGGAAGGGGGTTTACAGGGAAGCTTGATGCGACTCAGACAAGGGAGACACTGCAAGTGAGCGCGTGAGACGTGAGCAGACGTGCGTGAGTATGAGATGTGTGTGCAGATGAGCAGATGTGCAGATGTGCAGATGTGCAGATGTGCAGATGTGCAGATGTGCAGATGTGCAGATGTGCAGATGTGCAGATTTGCATGAGTATGTATGAGGGTGCATACCTGTTTGAAGTAGCGCAGGTGGGCGTGCACAGCAGAGCCAATGGACTCGAGGAACACGTGCTTCTTCTTCGCCTCTGCACTGCTCAGCGCTGTCATCTGCTCCCAGCACCAGGCAGGCAGCAAAGGGGCGGGCAGGCAGGCATTTTCATACATGTGCACAGATACACACACACACACACACACACACACACTCACACACACACACACTCTCACACACACACACACACTCACACACACACACTCACACACACACAGAGCACAAGGAGGATCGCGCATGGTAGGGACGGAATCAACAGAGTTGCAGGGGAAGCACTAATATGTGTGAAGCTTAAGAGAAGAAGGTGCTCTCGAGGTGGTGTTTGTAGGAGGAGATGTTCCCATCACATTCATGCCCTTGATAAAGATTGTGATGTGCCTGCCTGCTCAAACGGCAACTGCATGCGCATTGAGTGGAGCTGAGCTGACTCAAGGGTGGATTTCACAAGGTGTTTCTTGAGATGAATCGTAAGAGCAGTGTGTTCTAGAGCGTGCTTTGAGCCAAGTCAAAACAGAACGGGGTGGTGAGTGCAAGGGAGAGAGCTCACAAGGTTGAAGCGCGCCTGCTCAAACTGCATGCGAGCCGTTTGCAGATCCTGGTGGGCACACACACGGGGGTGAATGGCGCAAGGGTGTTGGCACGGGCAGAGGGGGTGTGGGGGGGAGAGGGGTGGGGGCGGTTGGGGGGGGAGGTGGAGTATAATAATCTCAAACCTGTGCGAGCCGTTTGCATATCCTGGTGGGCACGGGGGTGACAGACAGACGGGGCAGCGGAGTTGTTGTGAGGGGCATGGGAGGGGCATGGGAAGGGCATGTGTGGGGAAAGGCAGGGGCATGGGTGGAGCATGTAAACAAGTGAACCAGCAGCATATGGATCTGGTTCAGGCATGATTGCACTGCAGCACGTGGGCCGCATATGTATTCAGTGTGCGCTGCGGCATGCACACGCCTCACAGCACGTGGGCCATTTTGTTTGAGGTTGATTTTGAGAATTCTCAATTTGTTTGAGGTTGATTTTGAGAATTCTCAATTTGTTTGAGGTTGATTTTGAGAATTCTCAATTTGTTTGAGGTTGATTTTGAGAATTCTCAAAATCAACCTCATGCACACGCCTCACAGCACGTGGGCCGCATGCCGTGAGGGGGACAGAGAGAGGACGAGGGGGAAAGACGGAGAGGTAGAGAGAAGAACGCTTGGCAAAACCCCCCTCAAACTTTCCTCCCCTCATCGCCCTCTTCCCATCCACCTCCGCTCATCTCCATTCCCGTCCCTTCCTCCCTTGCACTCATTGCCCACTTATCACTGCTTTCTCAAAGTTCCCTTCCAGCGATTCCTCCACACACTTCCCTGTCAAGCCCGCGCCCCTCTCACCTCGTCAGCCTCTGCGGCGACTTCAGCCTTGATGCCCTTCTTGAGCGACAGGAAGCGCTCGCGCATCTGGTGAGAGTGCACAAGTGGGATGGGGGGAACGGCTAGAGTGGGTAAACGGGACACTATAAGTACCCAAGACAGATTTAAGGTACGTGGGTCAAAGGTGCAGCGACAGGGCGGTTGGGCGCAAGAGCAGTGGGGCCAGTTGGGGCAGTGGGGGCAGTGCGGGGCAATCCTCGCCCTCACCTGGTCATACTGCCGCCCAGCCTTGTCGTAGCGCCGCCGCACCTCCTGATGGCACGCATGGGGCCATGGGTGTGGATATATGGTGTGGATGGGTGGTATGGGTGGATGGTATGGGTGTATGGTATGGGTGGATGGTATGGGTGTATGGTATGGGTGTATGGTATGGGTGGATGGTATGGGTGGATGGTATGGGTGTATGGTATGGGTGGATGGTATGGGTGTATGGTATGGGTGTATGGTATGGGTGTATGGTATGGGTGGATGGTATGGGTGGATGGTATGGGTGTATGGTATGGGTGGATGGTATGGGTGTATGGTATGGGTGTATGGTATGGGTGGATGGTATGGGTGGATGGTATGGGTGTATGGTATGGGTGGATGGTATGGTATGGTTGCACGTATGGCCTGAAAGGACGGCATGCGTGAATGGCACGATATTGTTAATGATGCATGCTGTGAACAATTTGGGTGGGATGCACGCAGCAGCAGGAGCACTGCGACCTTAAACGCACATGGACCGGCTGAGGAAGGAAGTTCTTCCAACCCAGCCTGGGGTGACTTTTGAGTCGACTCAAGAGTCACCGTAGAGGCACATGGATCAGCCAGCTAAGGAAGGAAGCTCTTCCAACCCAGCCTGGGAAGCTGGGGAGTGCTGTGACTTGACAAGCTCACAACAACTACAGTGGGACCTGACAACCTCGCAGCCAATGGCAGCACACCTGGGTCAGCTGAAACGCCTCGTGCGTCCACGAGAGTGAGAAGAGCAGCGCACCTTGAGGTTGTTGAGATCGTTCTCCACGAAGTTGGTGATCCTGTCATGCAGCACGTGCTCCATCTGCATGCAGGGGGTGGGGGTTGGGGGGGTGTTGGGGGGGGTACGGGGGATGAGGGGGTGATGGGGGGGATGGGAGGATTGGGGGAAAGGGCACGTCAAGAAACCAAGTTGGTGATCCTGTCATGCAGCACGTGCTCCATCTGCACACAGGAAAAGGGGGGTTGGGGGGGTGTCGGGGGGGGGGTACGGGGGATGAGGGGGGGATGGGGGGGATTGAGGGGAAGGGGGGGAAAGGGCACGTCAGGAAACCAAGTTGGTGATTCCATCATGCAGCACATGCTCCATCTGCACACAGGGGGTGATGGGGGGCGGGGGGTATATGGTTATTTAGGCACCTCGTAATCAAGTTGGTGATTCTATGATGCAAAACACGTGCTCTCCATCTGCACAGAAAGGGGGAAAGAGGGCGGTGGAAGGGGGGTATATGGTTTTTGAGGCACTCACAACCAAGCTGGCAAAGCTATCATCCAGAATGTGCTCCATCTGCACATGCACACGCCACGCTGGGTAAAAGAGGGGCTGGGAAGAATTGAGAAAAAGAGGTGGCGAGTGGTATGTCATGGAAGGGGAAGCAGCATCACGTGGTAAGAGCAAGAGAATGTGAGCCCGAAAACCCACCAAACCCCTGCCTTGGTTGGTAACCCATGTAACTTGAACACGTGAACCTTGTGCATTAAGGTACCTGTAAGTGGCTGGACGGGACTATGCGTGCAATGGATGTGCACTGCACTGCACTGCACTGCACTGCACTGCACTGTGGTGTGGAACGTGTGCGGTGCTTGCCTGTGATTTGAGCGTCTCCTTGAATATCGTGAGGTCGCGCAGCGTCATCACGAACTGCCCCAGCACCGGGCCTGAACGGGATACCAAGGGTTTGGGACAGAGGAGCATGGGAGATTCTAAGGCATCATCACAAACTGCCCCAGCACCGGGCCTGAATGGGAAACGAAGGGTTCGGGGCAGAGGTGCATGGGAGATAGCAGGGGGCGGGAGAAGGGGGAGGGGATGGGGGGGAGGAGAAAGGGAGGAGTGGGGAGGGGAGAAGCATGGGAGTGGATAAGGTGATAGTGAGGTCCGTGTAGTGACATCTTAGACAGACCTGGCACAGCATACGGCCTCGCAAGAAACGGGCGTTCAGATGCTTGCGTCAGCCTACCACACAACCCTCGCCAGCAGATTACACTGCCACAGCCCCTGGGTGCCTCTGGTGAGCTCACCGCCAGTGGCGATGCTGACGGCGTCCTCGGGCGCACCAAAGAAGCGCTCCATGGCGTGCACGAATGAGCTCTCCGCCTCGAACGACTCGCCCAGGGATGCGCTGCCGGGGAGGGTGGCGGCGAGAAAGAGGATTGAGGGGGGTGTGCGGAGCAGCGAGGGGTGCACGCGGAGCGACGGCTCTAGGAGGGATACATGACGGAGCGCATTGCGAGGGCGAGGCGACTCACGCGAAGTCGTTGCAACTGCGCGCGAGCTGGCAGCAGCGGTCCCTCAGCAGCTCGAGGCTCTCCTCCAACGACGCCAGCTGCGGGGAGCGCCGCGCACGGATACGGAAATATGTATGCGGGGAAAATGAATGCGCGGAGAATTACGCGGGGAGGGTTATGCAAGCGCGTACGATGTTAAGGGATGAGGGAGCGAAGGGATCAGATGTGCAGGGTCCGAGGGACTCGACCGATGGGCGAAAGCATGCGAAATGGTTACGAGGAGACTATAGTGGACCGGAAGTTAGCACCCTACAGCGCTCGAGACAATGAGCCTTGGCGACGGAAAGAGAGAACGATCGCTTTCGCGCTTCAGAGTTCAACGATGGCAATGCGACAAGTTTTCGCCCAGCTCTCGCCCTAGATCCCATCTGATACTACCAAGCCAAGCCACGCGGTATCTTCCGACTTAAAGGACGATCGATATGAATGGAACGAACGGGAAACGGACCATGCGTCTTTCGTTTTTTACGACGGATGGAGGTAATTAAGCGAATCTAACACGACCTCCTTCGATCTAGCACTGGCGACGCCATTCTGATGGCGGAAACGAACAGAGAGAAGCGGTGTACCTGCTTGCGCAGCATTGGCGTGTCGTCTAACCGCGCGAACAACATCTTGGTACTCTGGTGTCGATGGTAATGGGTGTCTCGAGGTTACGATTGCGAGAAAACCTGCACGAAGAGATGACGATGCTTCTACACGGCGATACTGAGAAAGCGATACGGTACTGCCTTTTCACAAGGTCACGGTATCTCTTTGATGCTCGCAATGTTAGGCGGAACGCCGACTGCTGGAGTTTAGGCCAGTATGATAATCTCGAGGTTGCCGCTTCTGTCTAGGGCGCCAACTGCTTTTTTGGAGACCCGGTAGTTTCGATTTGGGGGTTGACATGACACACCTAGCATTGGGATGATCGCGTGGGATAAGGAGACTGGAGTTTCGTGTGTTGAGTTTCCGTGAGGAGAAAAATGACAGAATCTGTTGAATTTCAAGAGGTGGGAGTGCAATGAGAACTGTTGTGCCAAACAGCAGCAACTAAACAGTTTACTAAGTGTGCACTGACTTGCCAATAATATACGATTTTTGTCTCTCTGACCCGGCCTAGCCCGTCAATGTACGTTTTGTACCTTTCTGGACTAGACCACGAAAAATCAGGGTAATAATCGCAGAAGATCGAGGCATTAAGTTCCCTCTTTTCCATCCAACTCACCAGATTGCTGCGATGGCTGTCTGTCGGATCGCTCTGTTCTGTCAGAACAGAAAATCCTCGTTATAATTGTCCTTCTCCATGATCATGAGGGTAAGACAGTGACATATCCAGTATCAACAACGAAAATTTAAGACGATTACTTCTGATTCATAACCAAGAGCACCTACTCCAGCTCCACACCAGGAAAGTTGCTCCGCACGAGTACAAGCAAGCCGGGACCTGCTCTAATCAGCCTCAAACGAGGTAACTTGAGCAGTGTCACCCCCTCCTCTGTAACCACTGAATTCGGTAAATCCAACTCTTCCAAAGCAGGAAGACTCTGGATGTGCTCCAGGCCAGCATCACTGATCATGCTCGGAAGAATGAGCACTTTGAGTCGGCTCAAAGGTGCCACAAACTCCAGGCGTCACGAGTGGTCCACTGCGAGCGAACCGTACTGTCAGCAGTGGCAGCAGGTGCAGGAGAGACACCGGACGTGTGATCGAAAAGGGATACGCCGTCCTTAGTGTCACACTGAAGAAAGAGCTGCAGGTCGTCAACCCACACGTCAAAGTCAACCGCACGCCCCTCAGCATCTAAGGTAAGAACATTAGGGCTAGCCATAGCGGCAGTAGCAGCAGTAGCAGCAGGAGCAGCAGGAGCAGCGCGGGCAGGGCAGTGCGGCTCAGTAGGGCGGCGCGGCTCGGCAGGGCGGCGCGGCTCGGTAAGGCGGCGCGGCTCGGCTGGGCGGCGCGGCTCGGCTGGGCGGCACGGCTCGGCCGGGCGGCGTGGGTGCTTACCATGAGCGGGTGCATTGCAGGGCCGCATCTGGCGGTTAGGTCAGGGCCGCGACTGGGGCGGCAGCAGGGCAGGGCCGCGACTTGGCGGCGGTAGAGCAGGGCCGCGACTAGGGCGGCTGAAGGGCAGGGCTGCGACGAGTCGGCGGCAGAGCAGGGCCGCGACAGGGCGGCAGCAGGGCAGGGCCGCGGCTGGGCGGCGGTAGAGCAGGGCCGCGACGAGCAGCGGCAGGGCAGAGGCCGCGGCGGGCGGCAAGGTCGGGGCCGCGACGAGGGGCGGCAGGGTAGGGCCGCGACTGGCGGCTAGGGTAGGCCGCGACGGGCGGCAAGGCAGAGCCGCGGGTGGCGGCAGGGCAGGGCCGCGACTAGGCTGCTAGGTCGGGGCCGCAACGAGGCGTTAGGGCAGGGGTGGAACGGGCCGAGAAGGCAGGGCCGCGACGGGCGGCACTAGGGCAGGGCGCGCGACGGGGCAGGTGAGGCAGGCGCGAGGCGCGCTTTGGGCAGGGCAGGAAAAAAAAAATCATGGTGGGCCCTAAAAAAACGTTCCCACGAGGGAACCTGCTCAGAATACCATGTCAGAATAGTGAAGGAACGAATGACTGAACTAGCAAACAGGTGGGTACAAGTAGTAAACCTAAAAGTGTTGTACCGTATATGAACTACCCCACTACAACCTACACAGACTATAGCATATATGTTTGACACACTTGTACCGAGAAACCTTCCTGGAGTGGAAGTGAGTAGTGATGCTATGTAAACATGTTGTAGTTCTTTGGATGTACATGAATTTCTAATTTCAAGCTGCTAACCTTTCTGAGCTAGGGTGGTTCTGGCGAAACAAAATAATAGTGTGGATTCTCTATTGTGAGAGCGATATGACAGACAGCCACCGCAGGCCCGAACTCTTCACGACGCAAACCTCCTCATTACACGCGATCATCTGAAAGGCAGGGCAATGCGTGGCCAAATCGTAACTCCCTATTCTAAAAAAAAGCAACCTTAGGGCGTGTAAAATAATAATGACCAAAGGGAATGGTCGACCATGCGGGCGGTTCTGGCGATTGCGAGGTATTTTGGGTTACACCCACAGAGTAGTCACCCCGGTTTGACCGAATTGCAATGGTATTTTCCGATTAATTTTTTGACACACTGCATTTTTGGACCTACGTAGACTTGTATCCTCAGCGAGGGGTAAATCTTTTTGTTCGCCTAAACTCAATGCTTTGTTAAACACCCTAGTCTAGGCTTGCGATCCCCCTGTATTCCACACCCCGTTCGAATGCAGTAAGAGGACTAAAACTTTTCGCTTTCAATTATGGGGGTAGTTTGTGGCAGATGCCCCACGTGCTGGCAGAATTCGTGGCGGGGATCGCTCGCTTACGGGTTACACCTATTCGCAGTCGCCGGAAACACGCAAAGGGCGGAAAATCGGCTTGGTCGTTACAATTTTACATGCCCTAATTGCCAGGAGCAACCTTGGGATTGACCAAACAGCAGCTGTCAGTGTTCAACCTAGGTGTACGATCCTCGAGGAGGATACTAAGACATTGTGAAAAGGCAGCTCTTTGTCGCTCTCCCTGTATCGTCGTGTAGAAGCATCGTCAGCTGTCGTCACTCTCATTGTGCTGGTTTTCTCGCAATCGCCAGCGTCGGAACACACATTACCATGGACACCTGAGAAGCAGGATGTTGTTCGCGCGACTAGACAACACGCCAGTGTTGCGCAAGCAGGTACACCGCTTCACTCTGCTCGCTTCCGCCATCAGAATGTCGTCGCTGCGCCATATCGAATAACTAGTACGTCGTTCATCATAAAGACCTTTTACCTCCCATCCGTCGCAACAAACGCGAGTCGCATGATCGTCCCATTCGTTCTATGTATATTGATCGCAAACGCTCCTTTTAGGTCGGAAAAACCTCGTGCCTTTAGTATCGGAGCGGATCTAGAGCGAGAGCTCGACGAAATGTCGTCGCGTTGTCATCGCTGGACTTTGAAACGCGAAAGCGATCGTTCTCTCTTTCTGTCGCCAAGGCTCATCGTTTTGAGCGCTGAATGGTGCTCGTTCTTGTAATTCAGTATCCCCGCCTCGGAACCATGTTGCATGTTTTCGCACATCTATTGAATCACTCACACCCCCACATCTGTGATGCATACCCTCGCTCCCTGCATCCGTTCAGTCTCTTAACGTCTTACGCCCTTGCGTAACCATCCCCGCATCCTAATCCCCACATCGCCCTCCCCGCATTTCTCTCCCTGCATCCCCTTCCCCGCAACCCCCTCCCCTCGTGCCTGCGCGGCGCTCCCGCAGCTGACGTCGTCGGAGGAGAGTCTGGAGGTTTTGAGGGATTGCTGCTGGCAGCTTTGAGATGCCTCAACCCTCTGCATCACCCGCCCTTTATCGCCCTCCCTTCATCCCTCTCCGCGTCCCCGCAGCTGGCGTCGTTGGAGGAGAGTCTTGAGCTGCTGAGGGACCGCTGCTGCCACCTCGCGCGCTGCGGCGTTGCAACGACTTCGCGTGAGTCGTCTCGCCCTGCCGCTCACTCGCTCCTGCCCTCGGCCTGCCCTGCCCTGCCCATTGCGCTGCTTCATGTATCCTCCCTTCAAAGCGTCACTCCCCATGCACCCCCTGCTGCTCTTCACACTCCCTACAATCCAACCTCTCGCCCCCACCCCCACTACAGGGCATCTCTGGGCGAGTCATTCGAGGCGTAGAGTGCATTCGTGCACGCCATGGAGCGCTTCTTTGGAGCGCCTGAAGACGCCGTCAGCATCGCCACTGGCGGTGAGCGCTAGAGGGCGGTGGTGAGCGCTAGAGGGCGGTGGTGAGCGCTAGAGGGCGGTGGTGAGCGCTAGAGGGCAGTGGGTAGCGCTAGAGGGCGGTGGTGAGCGCTAGAGGGCAGTGGGTAGCGCTAGAGGGCGGTGGTGAGCGCTAGAGGGCGGTGGTGAGCGCTAGAGGGCGGTGGTGAGCGCTAGAGGGCGGTGGTGAGCGCTAGAGGGCGGTGGGTAGCGCTAGAGGGCGGTGGTGAGCGCTAGAGGGCGGTGGTGAGCGCTAGAGGGCGGTGGTGAGCGCTAGAGGGCGGTGGTGAGCGCTAGAGGGCGGTGGTGAGCGCTAGAGGGCGGTGGGTAGCGCTAGAGGGCGGTGGTGAGCGCTAGAGGGCGGTGGTGAGCGCTAGAGGGCGGTGGTGAGCGCTAGAGGGCGGTGGTGAGCGCTAGAGGGCGGTGGTGAGCGCTAGAGGGCGGTGGGTAGCGCTAGAGGGCGGTGGTGAGCGCTAGAGGGCGGTGGTGAGCGCTAGAGGGCGGTGGTGAGCGCTAGAGGGCGGTGGTGAGCGCTAGATGGCGGTGGTGAGCGCTAGAGGGCGGTGGTGAGCGCTAGAGGGCGGTGGTGAGCGCTAGAGGGCGGTGGTGAGCGCTAGAGGGCGGTGGTGAGCGCTAGAGGGCGGTGGTGAGCGCTAGAGGGCGGTGGTGAGCGCTAGAGGGCGGTGGTGAGCGCTAGAGGGCGGTGGTGAGCGCTAGAGGGCGGTGGTGAGCGCTAGAGGGCGGTGGTGAGCGCTAGAGGGCGGTGGTGAGCGCTAGAGGGCGGTGGTGAGCCCTGATTGGTTGTTGATTTTAGCCCGTCCTTCCCAATTCTTGCAATGCATCTCCACCTGCACGTGCACCTTAGCCCTCCTTAGTGCATGCCCTGGAGCGGTTCTTTGGTGCGCCCAAGGACGCCGCCAGCATCGCCACTGGTGGAGAGCGCCGCATCAGCTGGAGTGAGTGCGCCCAGGGGATGAGCTGAGTTGAGTCAGTCTGTTTCTGAGCTGCCTCAAAAGCCACACGCGCCGTGCACCCAGGGGTTGTGCCGGTGGTGGTGTGGCGGCGAGGGTTGAATGGTCAGGCAGGCATGCAGGCAGGCAGGCACGCCGATGCGAGCCACAACTCCATTTGTTCCCGCCTCGCCTCCCTCGCCGTCCCCTTCCGCATCCAAGCACTGGAATGCCTGTGTCCTGCGAGTCCCTTTTCCCGGTCACCCAGAGATGGCGTGGCACAGCACCAAGTCTACCATCATCACTTTCGCCCTTCTTATGCTCCTCCCGTTCCCCTTCCCCACCTCCCCCTCCCCTTCCCCCTCCTTCTCAACCCCTCAATCCGCCCCCTGCTATCTCCAGTGCGCCTCTGCCCCAACCCCTTGGTATCCCGTTCAGGCCCGGTGCTGGGGCAGTTCGTGATGACGCTGCGCGACCTCACCATATTCAAGGAGACACTTAAATCATAGGCAAGTACCACACCACAGGTGTCCCACATCCACATCCAGGGCACGCATAGTCCCGTTTAGGCCCTGTGCTTTGGCAATTTGTGATGGCGCGGCAAGGCCTCACCACCATATTCAAGGAGACACTTAAATCCGAAGTGAGTACCATACGCACTTGTGTTGCTTGGATTCTCAAAAAACGACCTCACCTGTTCAGAGAGTTGCTTAAATCACAGGTAAACACTGCGCGCCCCACACCACAGAGTAGTGCGTGCAGTGCACATCCATTGCATGTGTAGGGTTTTGAGTAGGGTTTTTTCCACATGAATGAGTGGTTTTTTTACACCTAATTCTATGTCTAAGTTGGAATATACGCTACTTTCATTTTGCGTTTTGCGTTTATACTGTTATCGAATTCGTACGCTGCGTATAGTTTGAAAATTCGCCGAGTTGAATTTTGGGCAGACCGAAAAAACAATCAAACTTTCAATCTGAAGCACGCGACGTGGCGATCTCAATTCCGAGTCGCAGGTGTCGCGAAATGAAATCGAATTTTGAATTTCGAGCTCCAAACCTCATCAACCCCACCCCTCCACCGTTTCACACCCCTTCTAACCACAGCATTCCACCATCCCCTCCAACTGCTACTTTACTGGTTGGGAGCTCAACCCAACCCAATCTCCCAGGCATAAAGAGAGGCATTTGTTCACTCGATATTCATTCTCTCGCTTCCTAGTCTAGCTACCTCCCCTCCCAAGCCACCATGGCTTCTACTCCTACAGCAACAAGTTCTCGTTCTCCACCCTCAGAGGCTCCTGGTAGTTCCGCTGGAGGGACCTCTAGTGTTACGGCTTTGATCTGCATGGACAGCAAGCACGCAGTCTACCGCCACTTCAAGGTGCCGGCCGATAACGTTGGCGAGAAGGGCACCAAGGTGTGTGCCTACTGCAACTTCAAGTTCGTTGGCGGGATGTACCGCTGCGCGCAGCATATAACCAGCTGGAACGGCATGCGGCGTCGTGAAGTGCATCTCTGCACTGAAGCGCCGAAGACTGCACGGGACGGCGTCAAGGCGGTTTACGAGAACAAATTGAAGGCCCGTGAAGCGAAGCGTGCGGCTGAAATTGCGGCGGTCGGCGCGGTCAATGGCGGTGGTTCCGACAAGAAGAAGACACGAATGACCGACTTCTACGGCGACGACGCCGCGTGCGCGAAGCAAGCTGCGGACAAGGCGCTTTGCCTCCTCTTCGCCGCTCTTCATATCCCGGAGCATCACGCGGACCACCCGCTCTGGTGGAATGCAGTCTCCAGCATCGCTCGCGCGGGGACGGGTTACGTGCCGCCGAAGAGACGCTACATCAGTGGCGCCGGTCTTGCAAGGTGTCGCCAGCGCATTGAGGCGGCACTCGGTCCGATCGCTGCAAGCTGGCGCCGTGACGGCGTCACCATTGCAAGCGACATGTTCCTGATGGAGGACATCGGGAAAATGGGATGGGCGAAAGACATCGTCACGCGCGGGGACACCCTCATCTCGTTCGTCCGCAACCATCACTTTACCCGTGGATACATGCGGAGCGAGCTCGTGAACGGCGGCAAGGGGAAGCAGGTTCTCAAGCCCGCAGGAACCCGATTCGGCACCAACTACATCGCCATTAACCGCCTCTGTGAAGTGCGCGCCGGCCTGACGCAGATGGTCCTCAGCGATGAGTGGCGCGACTGGACAACGGCTTCAAAGAGGGTAGGGGCAGATACCTTCAAAGACAACATCCTCGATGCCCCGTGGTGGACGTGCGCAGAGTTCTTCGCGAAGCTGATGAAGCTCCCGTTCGTCGTCATGCGCAAGACAGACTCGGATGCGAAGGGCATGATGGATCGTCTCTACGACCTCATGCTCCAGCTCACCGAGGACATCCGCGACTTCCTCGACGAGCATGCGGAAGGGGTCCTGTCAAGGGGGGAGGTGGGGGACATTCGGAAGATCGTGCAGGACCGCTGGGACAATGGGCTGGCGTGCAACATGCACGTGGTTGGCCGCATCCTCAACCCGGCCAACCAGGAAGAGGGCATCTTCCGCACTGACCTGGAGTGCACGAGGGTCTTCAAGCAGTACGTGTCGCGGCACTTCGACGACCAAACAGTCACCAGGAAGGACGGGGTCGAGCGCCGTGCCTCCCTCGTCATCCAGGAAGGCCTCACTGCCTTCCTCAACCTCCAAGGCAGCTTCGGCATGCCTGACGCTCTTGCCGACCGTGCGGCAGTGAAGGAGGGCAAGATGACCGCGGTGGCCTGGTGGACGTGGCACGGGACCGATCATCCTGAGCTCACCACGCTTGCTTGCCGCATGCTCACGCAGCCGGTGTCCGCGTCACCATGTGAGCGGAACATGGCGAAGTTTGATGCCGTGCATACGGCACGCCGGAACCGTCTCGGCGCGGAGAAGCTTCGGGACCTCGTGTACGTGACGCACAATTGGCAGGTTGTGCACAACTGGCACAAGGTCCCTGAAGGGCAGGGGGTGGTGAGGGGAAACATCGAGGACCCCCCCACTCCGGCTGGCTACAACGTGGAGGAGGAGGTGGAGGAACCTGAGGAGGGGGAGGACGAAGTGATGGCCGATGAGTACTAGTGGAGGGGGGGTAGTAGCATGATCAAGGTGGAGGAAGTTGTCGTGGCAGATTAGATTTCACGGTTTTTATTCCTGTAACTGTCATATTAATAAAAAGGGGATGGGGGTTACAACACCCCCCCATCCCCGCCTCTTACCCCAAAAATCTGCCCGGGGAAAACTTTTTTCCTGCCCGGGCAAGCGGATTCTGGTGCGTACCAGAGCCCTCATGGCCGGCGTTTTGTGCTTATACTCTAGCGTTTATACGAAAGCGTACAAAACGCAAAACGCGTTTTTTCCAAGTTAGTTCTATGTTATGCTAGTCAACACACCCCTTCTTTTTCCTTGGGTAGATTCCTCTGTAAAGTTTCCGTCAGCTCAAGTTCAGATACAAAAGGCATGTATTAAATTTACGAGGGTTTCACAACCAAGGAGTGGGTTTGACGCGGTTTAGGGTTCACACTCTTCACTCACAAGCGCTTGCCCTTACCACATGATGCGGTTTTCCCTTCCCTCAGATACTGCTCTCCCCAACCCCTCTATCTCAATACTTTCCTGCCCCTCTTTTCTCCGGCATGGCGGGTTACATGTGCAGGTGGAACATGTGGTGCCAGCCCTTGACTCACGTTGAGTCAACCGGAATCGCTGCTGCCTTAGGCCTGCTGTGGCTGGCTGTCTCAAGATCTGGAGTTCTCATCTTCCTAGGTCACCACATCCATGGCATGGAAGGTGCTTCGTTGGAGTATATGCGTCTCGAGCGGAAGGCATCTGAATGTACATCATACAACAAGTGAATCCGTGCCATGCACCCGTGCCATTTATCCACACCCATCACCCTGTGCCATGCACCCATCCATGCCATCCACCCATGCCATCCATATACCCATGTCATATGCCCAACCATGCCATGTATGCACACACGCCACACATACATTCACCCACGCCATCCTCCCACACCATCTATCCAAACCCATGGCCCCATGCCTGTCCTCAGGAGGTGCGGCGGCGCTACGACAGGGATGGGCGGCAATATGACCAGGTGAGGACGAGGACTGCCCCCCACTTCCCCCACTGCACTTGCCCCCAGCCACCCTATCGCTGCTCCATGCGCCCATGCCCATGCACCCACGCATCCATGCATCCACGCACCCATGCTCCCAGCCCCGCATGCTATTCTTCAATCCTCCCAGCCTTACCTAGCCTGGCTCTCCCCCTCTACCCCCGCCTCCCTTCCTTCCCTCCTACTCCAACTCCCTCGCCCCCCTCTTCTCCAAGAGTGATGCTTGCTGTCAACTTGAGCTTTGTTCATGAGGTTGAAACAAAGAGGAGCACCAAGCGCAAGCTATGTCTCTAGAACTCAGGCCCCCACCCTTTCACACACTTTCTGCCTGCCCCTCTGCCCCCACTTCTCTATGCTTCTCACAGATGCGGGGTCGTTTTGTGTCTCTCAAGAAGGGCAATGAAGCCCAAGTGGTCTTGGCCCCGTCGCCCTCTTGCAACCATCCCCTCTCACGCCCTCTACACCTCCTCTCTGCGCCCCACTTCCCCACTCTCACCAGATGCGCGAGCGCTTCCTGTCGCTCAAGAAGGGCATCAAGGCGGAAGTGGCGGCAGAGGCCGACGAGGTGAGAGAAGAGTGTGGTTTGGCAGGCAGAGGGACGCTCCCTGACTGGTTTGACATGGAAGCGTGTGGAGGATTCGCTTGGAGGGGACTTTAAGAAAGCAGAGATAGTGTATGGAAGGGCAGAAGACACGGGAGTGGTGGAGAGGAGCAAAGGTGGATGGGAAAAGGAAATTGTGAGGGTTACTCAATCCTTTGATCGAACCCATGCACTTCCCCTCTCTCTTCCTCTCTCAGTCCCGCGCTGGGCATGGTTCCCACTTGGCACTTGTTGCAGTGCTATCATGCATGCTGTCATGTTCTGCAGTTTCGAATGTTTACATGCCCCTCCTTCGCTCATGTTAACATTCCCCTCATGTTTACATGAGGGCATGTAAACATTCATGCTCAACCCCTTTGTCATCAGGACCTGCAAACGACTCTTATGCAAGTTGAGTTGATCGTACCCCGCCTCCCCTTCCCCCTCCACCCACCATCTCCCCCGCACCCCACCCCTCGTGCCCGTGCCAACAACCTTGTCCATGTCAATCCGTTTGCCATCAGGATCTGCAATGGCTCGCATGCATTTCGAAACAACAGAATGTCAAAACTCAAATGACACACTGTTTCATGTTCTACATTGATACTTTGTGTATCAGAATATTACAGTGTTAAACGGGTATCCACATATTTATACGACTATACATATATAGTTATACTCTCTCTGTAACTCAAAGACAATTTTGTAGCCTCTTGTTTTGTTTTGTATTTTTCTCTCTCTCAAGGTAGAACGTATCGTATACAACCATGATCTTAACTGAGTCAGCGGAAGGCATGATCCACTATTGAGTACAGCGGATAACCCTCCCAGATTGAGCAGATTAGCCTAAGCTCTCGAAGATATTGCGCGGGCGGTTCGCTTGCGTGGGTCGACTGCCAGCTGATACTGGCAGTCGAATGAACCTCCTAGGTGTGTCAGCGGGTGACGCGGCTCGTTCAGGTTGGGAGTCTCGAGTGATTGGTTACCACTCGCCAAACAGATCCGTGTGCCATTCTAGAGCAACCGTATCGGTTTGAACCCACGAGTGGGGAGCGCAACCTTGCCGATTTGCGATGTCACATCCCTAGGCGCAACCTTGCGGATTCGGAGCCACACGATTTGCAGACGGTCATAACACCCTCCTGCAGATCAAACCACTAGTAATTTCACCTGCAGAGCTTCACAACAGACTAGCCAGTCGGCATGGTGCTCGCCAGGCCCTCAGATTCGTTTTGGGGCACGCTGATCGCTCAGTGTCCCTTGAAGGCCAACGCTGATTTTCAGTGTCGTCATGTTGAAAACACTGATTTTTCAGTGTTCAAAAAATAAAAAGGCTGAACAGTCAGTGTTGTTATTCACTGTTTCATTGATTGTTATCCCTGTACTCGTCAAGGGACTTTGCTTAGCGAGGAATTTGGTCAATCATTATCGGTCATGGGCTCAATCATGGCAAAAACGCACTGTAGGTACCGTGGTTGGCTGCCTATGTAGCAAGTCACGGCGCCAATCACGGCGAAAAGGCAAGACGGGAATTTCAGATTCAGGGTCGCACTCGATATGAACACTGAAAATACAGAGTTGGAATCCTAAAAACACTGAAAATACAGTGTCGTTAAAAAAAAAAGGCTGATACATCAGGGTCACGATAAAAAACGAGGGTCAAACTTCAGGAATTCAGGTTAGAAATCCTGACTTCTGAGGCCCTGGTGCTCGCGCGTGTTCTCACGGGCTGCGTTCCTCGCGGAGCAGATAGATCCCGCCTCGTTTCCCTCGCCTCTCGCCTCTCACCATCCAGCTCCACCCGCTCCGCTATAAACACCACTCCTTGTAGCAGAGCAGCAGCGCTGCGTCATATGGCGGGGATTCCGCCGCTCCTGCCGTTCTCAGCAGCGGCTTCTGTTGCGTCATCGTCGACGCTAGCAGGGGTCGCCAGGACAGGGTCGCCCAGCGGCGTGGCGTGCGGGCAGCCGCTGGCGGAGGAATTGGACTCGTCGGCTTTTGCTCCCGCTGCACATGTCACTTTTGAACAGGTGAGATCTTCTTGAAAGAGGTAAGAGGTCTATTAACAAATGGGTTTCCGTTCCTTCCATTCCCTTTACTTCCCTTCCCCCTTCCCTTCTCTTGCCTTCCCTTCCCTTCCCTTTCCTTCCCTTCCCTTCCCTTTCCTTCCCTTCCCTTCCCTTCCCTTCCCTTCCCTTCCCTTCCCTTCCCTTCTCTTTCTTCCCTTCCCTTTCCTTCCTTTCCACCTCTTTTGATTCCTCTCTGTTCTCTTGCCCTCCGTTCCCGTCCCCGCCCTTCCCTTCCATTCCTGTCGCTTCGCTTCCCGTCCCTCCCCTCCCGTCCCTCAGGAAATTTGGCAAGCGGGAACCCTCCACCCAAGTAGAGAGGGGTGCTGAGGTGGGGGGCTCGAGTGGATAGGGAAGCAGGAAAAGTAGCACGAGCAGCACGAGTAGCACGAGGACGGCATGAGCAGGGACCCGTAAATCTCACCTTTATTCCTCACTACCCCCTTCCCCCCTTCCACCGCTCTTCTCCAACCCCTTTTCTCCCCACCTTTCCAGCCGTCAGGGCAGCTGGAGGAGACGCAGAGGGTATTGGAGGAGGCTGAGAGGAGCAGGGCAGCAGAGTTGGTACAAGTGAAAGGGGAGCTGCTTTCAGTGCGAGGAGAGCTGGTGAGAGTAAGGGGGGAGTTGCTAACAACAAGGAATGAGCTGGTGACTATTAAAGGGGAGTTGGACTCATTGAAGGGGACTTTGTTAAAAACGAAAATGGATTTGGCTGAACAGAAGGAGTGCTTGCAGAAGGTGGAGAGGGAGAAGTTGGCTTCAGAGGAGGAGGAGAAGGAGCTGGGGAATAAGAGCAGTTCTGATGCTGTAGCAGCTATGGCATCCCTAGCACCAAAGCATGTGGAGTTTGACGTGGAAGAGGAGCTCAGGATGCGCCAAGGGGCTTATAGAACTGTTTGGCAGGTGAGTGCGAGAATGGTGGCATCAGCTGCTAGATTATTTGATACATGGATTAGGCGTTTTAGTATGGTTTCTACTGTTGCTCCTTCAAACCGTTGCCTTGCCTCCCCTTTTCCGTTATTCGCGGAGAATCCATGCGACGACGAGATTGAATCTGAAGTTCCTCCCTTACCTCTCAGAAGCCATTCTCTACCATGTGTCCACGATGACTCACCTGAAGCACATCACTCTCGATGCTTTAACAACATTCAGCCCAGAAGGAATCAAGCACCTCTACATGAAGCAGCTTGAGAGCCTTTAGACGACCAGCGACAACATAACTGACAATTGCTTGGAAGGTATTGGGGCAGCAAGCAGCTTCAAAGATCTCAATCTCAAGGGGACCAGTGTGACTGATGCTGGTCTGGAGTTTCTGGCACCTTTAAGCCGGCTGAAAGTGCTCGTTCTTCCAAGCAAGATCACTGATGCTGGTCTGGAGTTTCTGGCACCTTTAAGCCGGCTGAAAGTGCTCGTTCTTCCAAGCAAGATCACTGGTGCTGGCCTGGAGCACATTCGGCATCTTCCTGCTTTGGAAGAGTTGGATATATCGGATGCTGCAGTTACAGAGGAGGGTGTGGTGTCAGAATCGTGCGTAGCGTGTGTAGTCGTCAACCACCAGCAGGAAGTAGCGCTCCTGGTCCGTTCCACCGATGGGGGCCGGGCCCCACACGTCCATGTAGCGAGTCTGCAGAGGAGCAGTGGTCGGAGGAAACTCGGAGGAGTGAGGAGCGGCGCGCTGCCGCCCCTCGACGCAGGGAAGGCACGGCGGTGCAGGCGAGTGCGGGAGGGAGGGCAGGGACCTGGGAAGGCCAGAGACAAGGAGACGGGAGTGCATGCTGCGCAGACGCGGCAGTGAGGGGTGACCGAGGCAGTGGTGCCAGAGGAGAGTCTGGTGAGTGAGTACCCGACACGAGCAAGACGCTGCAAGCTGACCAGACGCAGACACCCGACTCGACGCAGCCACCTGACCTGACTCAGCCACCTGTGCAGACGCAGTGGTCAGTATGTACAGACTAGACCCAGGCCGTCGAGTGAACGTAGCAAGGTGACGGCCAGTCCGGGAGCACGTACAGATCGCCACACGCTGCCCTCCAGGAATAAAGGTATCAACCCAGACATCCTGAATGGCAGCGTTGCTCACCAAGTTCGTCGAGAACGTGGGGAGGTGGAGACCTGACAGAGAGCCGGAGGGGACTGCTGGATACAGGAGGACAGTGGAGGCTTGCGCGACTACTGGGCCCCTAGTGGGGTCAGCCAGAGAGACTGGTACCGGTGCAGCAAGTGGTCTGAGTGTGGTGCAGTCACGAAAGAAGCAACGTGACGCGCCTGAGTCAACTGTGAAAGTGTGCAAGGCCTCAGCTGAGGCAGGACCTGTGGCGGTAGACGCATGAGCACCTAAAGCTGCAGCAGACTCACTAGCACCTGGCGCGGCAGCAGACTCACTAGCTCCTAGTGCGGCAGCAGACTCACTAGCACCTAGAGCAGCAGCCTCTACAGAACCAGGGACACATCGCTGAGGAAACAACGCACTAAGCAACTGCGGGGAGAAGGTCTCCTGCTGACTCTGCTGCCGCCGCTGTGCAGTACGCAGAAAACCAAAGCCTCCACCACCTGGACGGGCTCGCTGAATAACCCACTCGCGAAGCTGCTGTAGGGATAGCGTGTCCGGGAGAGGCAGTGGCTGCTGCTGTCCACCCCTAGCCGCTGCGACTACCGTGAGAGTGGCCATGACAGGCAGTGGCAGTCAGTAGCAGCGGTACAAGGGCAGTCGTAGCGACTGCTGTAGTGAATGTGGAGGCGAGTAGAGTACGTGGGCAGCACGAGCCGCAGCAGCAGTAGTGGCAGCAGCCGTAGCAGTAGCAGTAGGAGCAGCAGTAGGGCAGCAGCAGCAGCGCTTAGCAGCAGCGGCGCGCTGGGCAGCAGGGGGCGCTGGCGCTTTTAGGGTTGCGGGGCGCGCTGTCGCGCTTAGCAGTGGGGCGCGCTGGCGCGCTGGGCTGCGGGGCGCACTGGCGCGCTGGGCTGCGGGGCGCACTGGCGCGCTTCGCAGTGGGGCGTGCTGGCGCGCTTCGCAGTGGGGCGCGCTGGCGCGCTTGGCAGCGGGGCGCGCTGGCGCGCTGGGCTGCGGAGCGTGCTGGCGCGCTAGGCTGCGGGCCGCGCTGGCGCGCTGGGCTGCGGGGCTCGCTGGCGCGCTGGCGCGCTGGGCTGCGGGGCGCGCTGGGGCAGGAGCTGCTCGCGGGCAGAAGGGGCGCGCAGGACAGGGGCTGCTCGCGGGCAGCAGGGGCGCTCGGGGCAGGGGCTACTCGCGGGCAGCAGGGGCGCTCGGGGCAGGGGCTGCTCGCGGGCAGCAGTGGCGCTCGAGGCAGGGGCTGCTCGCAGGGAGCAGTGGCGCTCGAGGCAGGGGCTGCTCGCGGGCAGCAGTGGCGCTCGAGGCAGGGGCTGCTCGCGGGCAGCAGTGGCGCTCGAGGCAGGGGCTGCTCGCGGGCAGCAGTGGCGCGCGGGGCAGAGGCTGCACGCGGGCAGCAGGGGCGCGAGGAGCAGGGGCTGCTCGCGGGCAGCAGGGGCATGCGTGACAGCAGGGCAGCGCGCTAGGGAAGGCTGTGCCAGTAGCTGCAGGGCAGCGTGACACTGTGCGAGAGGGCCGGACAGCGCAAGGGCGCTTCGGGCAGGAACTAGCGGAACGATCGGTGGGCCCTAAAAACCTAACAGGTTTCCTGCTCTGAATACCATGTCAGAATCAACTGTGCAGGAATGGATGAACTATGAATGAGTTGGGTACAAGTACTAACCCTAAAGTGTTGTACACCTTGTAGGCTAACCCACTATAGCCTAGAGAGAACACAAACATATAGTTTGACATGTGGCACTGCTCAAGAAGTTGCCTCGTTTGAGGCTGATTAGAGCGGAAGGTTTCTTCTCGCGTTTATTCGTGCTGATAATTTTTCCTGGTCTGGAGCTGGGTTGGTAGTGTTGCTCTCGGTTATATGAATCAGAATGATCGTCTTAAATTTTCAATGTTGTAACCTTTTTATTTTCAGCAATTCCTCTTGTTCTATGCCGTATAACCCCGGATTTAGGCGCCGTCCAATTAAAGGCGCCGGCGCTTCTATCTGGAGCATGGCGCTTATGGCCGGAACTCGATTATAAGCGCACTCCCTGTTTTGCCTGTATTTATTAGAAGCGCATCCCTTAAACTTTTATAGGAAGTATTACAAAGAAATCACTAAAATGTAACATTTTCTTAGACTACCATCATACCGGTAGCAACTACAACCTCTGATTATCCTAGATCTTCTAACAACACCTTAAACCGGGGTACTTCTGCCTAACAAAGATCTACCATTACCCCTGCTACTCGTCCTCGTCAGATTCGGGCTCCTAGCAGTTGTTGCAAAAAAACCCATCAGCGATGATGTCATCATCGACATCCACTGTTAACAATGTTGTAGCCTTTTTATTTTCAGCAATTCCGATTGCAGATTCGTCCCAAGGGCAATCGTCGGGCTGTCCCCAACGTGCTGCCGGCGCGTACTCCACGTCCACGTACTCATCTGGGGCCTTGTTAGAATCCGGTTCGGAGAGTTATTCGTCAAACGCCGATGGGAGCAGCAGCGTGAGCATGGGCTGATTGCCAGTGTGTTGCGGAGACACCAGACACTGAGTAGACGGAGGAACAGGAGGAACAGGAGGCGCAGGCGGAGCAGGAGGTGAAGGAGGAGCAGGCGGCTCAGGAGGCGCAGGAGGCTGTGGTGGCTCTGGTGGTTCTGGTGGGATACGGGAGTACCACCCGTCAGCGTCAACTCTAAACGCGGGCCTTCGCGTAGGTTTATTATTGAACAAGAAGTGTGTGCCGCTGAATTCCGCCATGGCTTCCGCAGCCAGGCGGGAGAGAGCAAGAAACTGAACGAGAAACTGACAGAATGGGAGAAGAAATGAAACATTGAAAGGGACCCCTTCTGGTTAGCGGCTCGGGGTCCTCATCGGGGAGAGACGGGTACCCCCCTGTGAAAGGTTTAAAAGGAAGAAGAAGAAGGAGGGTTGCACTAGCAAGAATGAGGATACAAATAGCAAACCCTAGAAGGGTTGTACTCGCTATAGAGCACCCCACTACAGGCTAGAGCATAATATTCTGACACACCCCCATAGCCAAAGTGGGGTGTAATCAGCAGAGCAAGCACAGCAGTACAAGCTCAGGGTGGATCACAATGTCACCACACATTCTGAGCACAAGTTCAAGAAGCAATAGTTTAAAGTTCACAATTATGAGCAAAGCTAGAGGCTATCGCAGAGGGCAAGTGAGGAGGAGGAGAGACTGTGGGGGAGAGAAGATGGGAGGCGACTGCTGACGCTGCAGACACACAGACGAGCTGCTGGCTCAGTGGCTACCGGAACAACGCTCCGGACTACTGGGGTAACTGGCCCCGCGGCTAAAAGTAGCGGCAGACGAGCAACGGACCCACGGGCGACTGGCGACTACCGGAGATTGTAGCCTCCGGACTGCTGCTGCTGCTGACGACAAGACTGCTGCCTCCACTCGACCTCCCCCAAACAGTACCACCCCTCCTGACACACACCCGCTGCTACACCGCTAGCTCCACTCCCCCTTCACCCCCCCTTAGCACCACTCCAACGGCTCCAACAAGTCCACCCCCCCTCAGCGGCAGCTGCAGCACAGGGAGACGGAGGAGGAGGAGGAGCAGGGAACGGCACACAGTAGTTTCACCCCCATACCCCTCACCCCCAAACCCTAATTCAGGAGAACGGGCTGTAGGAGGGGTGGGGCGCCAGCAGAAGCACGGGGGACAGTGGGGAGGGCAGGGGCAGCGAGGAAAGGGCCGCCCACGGGCCTGGCACAGCTTCCCGAACCGCGCGCAGGCGGCCCGAGCCGCGCGCGGGCCTGGCGCAGCCCGTACGGGCCGCGCGCGGGCCTGGCGCAGCCCGTACGGGCCGCGCGCGGGTCTGGCGCAGCCCGTACGGGCCGCGCGCGGGTCTGGCGCAGCCCGTACGGGCCGCGCGCAGGCCTGGCGCAGCCCGTACGGGCCGCGCGCCGGCTGTACGGGCCGCGCGCAGGCCACGACGGGCGACGAGGGGCGACGCGCGGGTCCCCGTCGCCCGTCGCAGCGCCTCCCGAGGGCGACGCGGCGAGTGACGGGGTAGAAGCCCGCCGCGCGCCTCGGGGCGCACAGCGGGCAGAGAACCGCCGCGCGCCACGGGGCGCACGGCGGGCAGAAAACCGCCGCGCGCCTCGGGGCGCACGGCGGGAAGAAAAACTGCCGCACGCCACGGGGCGTGCGGCACAGAGGGTAGGAGTGGAAGTTGCAGCGGAAGCAACGAGGTGGTGAGCCCACCCACAGGATCGATCCAAGGGGATCGACCTGCTCTGATAGCATGTGAAAGGTTTAAAAGGAAGAAGAAGAAGGAGGGTTGCACTAGCAAGAATGAGGATACAAATAGCAAACCCTAGAAGGGTTGTACTCGCTATAGAGCACCCCACTACAGGCTAGAGCATAATATTCTGACACCCCCTGCCTGAACCCGGAGAGGAGGGTATCGCGGCACGTACATGCTGCGCTGGCAGGGCATTCCACCCCCTTCTCGATGGTTTGGGTGAAATGCAGCTGCCTGCCAGCGCATGACAGCCTGATTGGGCCGCACTGCAAGTTTCACGTCAGCGCTGGCAGGTGCGTTGCTCCTGGACGGGCTTTGTGCGATCGGAAATCGAAGCGCGGCAGTTTTCGGCGGGATTTCATGCATGATCCCACGCGCACGGTACACAGTCGTGTTCGCCTTATTGAGGGCTTCAATTTGGTATATATAAATACTAAATACATTTTTGCCATTATAAAAGCGCCGGCGCTTATGGCCGTTACTCAATTACAAGCGCCGGCCCTAAAACAATGAATTTATTATAAGCGCATGTGCGCCTATATCCGGGGTAATACGCTATACTGAATGTCCAATGTTCACTCTGCCTAACCGTGTAATTATGGAGAAGACAACTATAACGAGGATTTTCTGTTTTGACATAATAGAGCGATCCGACGAACAGCCACCGCAGCAATCTGGTGAGTCGGATGGAAAAGGGGGATCTTGATAACTCGGCCTTCTGCACTTCATACGGTACCCTGCTTTTTCGTGGTCTAGTCCAGAAAGGCACAAAACCTAGTTTGACCGGTTAGGGTGGGTTAGGGGAGTTACATTTCATCACTTCTTGCCAATTCAGCGTACGCTTAGTAAACTGTTGAGGTCGCTGCCGATACTTCTCATTGCCTTCCTCTCATCTCTTGAGACAAGATTCCCGTCCTCTTTTCTTCCCACGGAAACAGAACTCACGAAACTCCAGTCTCCTCATCCCACGCGATCATCCCAATGCTATGCCAGTCCAAATCGAAACTCCCTTGTCAACGAAAAAGCAGTTTGTCAAAATAAGTTATATGTTGTGTAGGCTGTAGTGGGGTAGACTGTACTGGTTAGCTCTACTTGTACTCCTCACTTATGCTAGTGCACCTCATTCCGCTGTATTGATTCTGACATGGTTTCAGAGCAAGTCCTGATCTAGGATCGTTTTTTTTAGGGCCCACCGTCACTCCTTCCACAGGAGCTGCTGCCGTCGCACGCTGCCCTGCTCGCCGCGCGCGTTCCCTGCCCTGCCCTGCCCCGCGCGGTCACTCTGCTCCGCGCTGCCCCGCGCTGCCCTGCTGCGGCGCATGCTGCACTGCTGCTCGCGCTGCCCCGCCGCGCGCTGCCCTGCTGCCGCGCGTGCTGCGCTGCTGCCCGCGCTGCCCTGCTCGCCGCGCGCGTGCCCTGCCCTGCCCAGCGCTATCGCGCTAACCTGCCCCGCGTGCCCCGCGTGCCCCGCACGCCCTGCTGCCCTGCGCCCGTGCGCGCCCTGCTGCCCCGTACCAGCGCGTGTCTGCTGCCCAGCACTAGTGCGTGCCTCGTTGCCCTGCTGCTTGCGTGCCCCGCGTGTCCCGCTGCCCAGCGCCCGCGCGCGCCCTGCTGCCCAGCGCTAGCGCGCGCCCCGCTGCCCAGCGCCAGCGCGTGCCCCGCTGCCCCGTGCCCGCGCGTGCCCCGCTGCCCAGCGCCAGCGCACGCCCCGCTGCCCAGCGCCCGTGCGCGCCCTGCTGCCCTGTACTCGCGCGTGTCCCGCTGCCCAGCGCCCACACGCGCCCCGCTGCCCAGCGCCCGCGCGTGCCCTGCTTCCCTGTGCCCGTGGGCGCCCCGCTGCCCAGCGCCCACACGCCCCTGCCCTGCCCTGCTAGCGCTGCCCGCGCGCAAGTGCTGCTGCTGCAGCTGTCGCCCGCTGCTGGAGCTCCCGCCCGCACGCCGCCCTGCACCGTGCGCTGCCCGCGCGCGACTGCCCTGCCCTGCCTTGGGCGCCTGCCCTGCCTGCACGCTTGCATGTGCACAGCGCGCTCTGCCCCGCCCTAGGTGCTGCTTCCCTAAGTGCTGCCGCCTGCTGCTACTGCCCTAGGTGCTACCCCCTGCTTCTGCCCTAGGTGCTCCCGCCTGCTGCTGCCGTCCTAAGTGTTGCCGCTGCCGCCCTAGGCACTGCTGTGTTGCCGCCCTAGGTGCTGCTGCTGCCGCTCTAGGTGCTGCCGCCTGCTGCTGCCCTAGGTGATGTCCCCTTAGGTGCTGCCGCCTGCTGGTGCCGCCCTAGGTGCTGCTGCCACCCGCGTGTGCTGCCCCGCGCTGCCCTGTCCCGCGCTAGCGCCGCCTTGCCCCGAGCGCTGCTACTGCTACAGCCGCCGCGACTGCCGCCTTTGCTGCTGCTGCTCCTTCTAATGCCCTTGCTACTGCTACTGCTGCCGTTACCGCTGCTATGGCGACTCCCACTGTGCTAGCCTTAGACGCAGAGGGGCACCCTATACAGTTTGAGTCCTGGCTAGAGGGTATGCACCAGTACCTCCAGAGTGTCACTTAGGACAACGCCTCCCTGTTCGAGCACACGTCGGGGTCCCTTCCGGCCCCCGAGGCTCCTGCTGAGCCTGCTGCTGACGCTGGGGAGGAGGTGTGGACGCAGTACCGCGCAGCTCACGTTGCCTACAAGCGGTGGATGGCGCGCGACACCGCCGCCAAACTTGGAGTCCGCGCTCACCTCTCGCTCGCCCAGAGAGCCAACTTTCGCCAGGTGCCGTCGGCCCATGCTTTCTATACCGCTGTGGTTAGGCGCTACTCCCCCCCCCCCCTCCTGCCACCCTAGGCTGCCTTGAGCTGCCTCTTACCTTCCCTGCGCTGTCAGACCTCGCCACTGTAGCTGACGAGGGTGGTCGTAGTGGAGCTGGCGAGAGTGGCGGGGGCGGGCAGCAGCAATTAGAGTCTTCGTGTGTCGCTGCTTGTGCGCCTACTAGCACTGGTGCGGTTCCTGCGGAGGCGTTGCTCTCGGTCCCTGTCACGCTGGCCGACCCCACCTCTGGACTAGTCTATGCGCACCCCTCCACTGTTCTCTCGTGCCTAGTAGTCCCCTCTGACTCCTCTGGCTCGACTGAGGGGGGTGACTCTGCTGCTGCCGACACAGCAACCTCTCGCCGCTCGCCGCGCTCGGAGACACCTCTGGGTTTTCCGCCTCGGACGTCTTCGCCTCCTCTGCAGCCTGTCGCTGTAGACTTCGGGGGCCCAGGTGTTGTTGGGGGTGGTGGCTCTGGGGGTGCTGGTTCTGGGGGTGCTGGTTCTGAGGGTGCTGGTTCTGGGGGTGCTGACTCTGGGAGTGCTAGGAGTCCTCTTGTTGGTGGACTTGGAGGTACTGGTACTGGAGGTGCTGGGTCTGGGGGTGCGTTGCAGTCGCTGCCGCGGCGGCCTATCTTCTTGGAGCAGCCGTCGTCGTCGCTACCTGAGCCGACGCCCACTCGTACTACTCCTCCTCTTTTGTTTCCGCCGCCTGACATGTCTCGGCCATTGTTGCCGCCTGACTCCCCTCTGCCTGCTCCTGCTCGATACTCCCCGTTGCCCATCTCCCTGACTGGGCGTTGGGTGCCTGTGTCTTGTGCTGCCTCCCCTACTACCTCTCGTTTTATTCGGGAGCCTATTGTCCCGTCGTTACCTCCCTCGCCTTCTTTTCCTGCCGTTCCTGACCCTGTGTCTGACCTTGCTCGTGCTGCTCGCCCGACTATCCCTTGTTGTCTAGCCGCGCTTGTGACTGAACCTACTTCTTTGACTGCTTCTGCTTCTGCCTTAGTAGCTGAGCTCGCAGGCTTTGCCGCTACTTGCCGCCGTGCCTACCTTGCTGGTCTCGTTTCTGCCTCTTCGTGTCCTACGTCCGTCGGGGGTGAGCTTGCCCTTGGCTGTGACGTCCTTGAGGACAGACAGCTCAAGCTGGAGTACCTGCCGTACCCTCTCAGCCGGACTCGCTACGTTGCGTCCGGGAGACACCACCCTGCACATTGGTGGGCTGCTAGGAGGGTGCTGCGCTACTTGGTCAGACTAGCAAGCATAACGTAGCACTTTGCACTTCGTTCCTTTGCCGTGCGAGTGTTGCAACAGCGTTCCCAGCTTCGCCTTTGTACGTGGCCACACGAGCCAACACTGCTTGTCTCTTGATCTTGTCTTGTACTTTGATATATAAACCTGCATGTTTCTGGTTGCTAGGTTGTAATCATTGTACAGCTTGCTCTATTATAAAACTGCATGTGAACTGGCCTTGTGGCCACTTGCTTGTGCTCGGAATGCGTGGTGATCTTGAGATCCACCCTGAGCTTGCTTTGCTTTGTTTCTTCTCTTGACTGGTCTTGTGACCGCTTGTTGTGTTTGTTATCCCCCACTTCGTCTATGGGGGTGTGTCAAAATAACTTATATGTTGTGTAGGCTATAGTGGGGTAGACTGTTCTAAGTACAACCCATTAGGGTTAGCTCTACTTGTACTCCTCACTTATGCTAGTGCACCTCATTCCGCTGTATTAATTCTGACACAGTTGGCGAGTCTAGCCAGCAGCAACAGCCTCGAGATAATCATACTGGACTGAGTACCAAGTAGGCCAAGAGGGTACGGTGACGTTGTGAAAAGGGAGTACCGTATTGCTTTCTCAGTATCGTCGTAGAAGCATCGTCATCTCTTCGTGCTGGTTTTCTCACAATCGCAGCCTCGAAACACCCATTCCCATCGACACCGGAGAAGCAGGATGTTGTTCGCGCGACTAGACGACACGCCAATGCTGCGCAAGCAGGTACTCCGCTTTGCTCTGCTCGTTTCCGCCATCGGAATGGCGTCGCTAGTGCCAGATCGAAGGAGTACGTTTTAGATTTCACATGTTTTACCTCCATCCGTCTTTACAAGCGAAAGATGCGTGATCCGTCCCGTTCGTTCTGTCTAGACTCGTCGCGTACGTCCTCTCTAGGTCGGGAATGCCACTTCGTTTAGTTGGATAGTATTGCCATCCAACTTCGTCTAGGTCGGGAATGCCACTTCGTTTAGTTGGATAGTAATGACTTAGGGCGAGAGCTGGATGAAAAGTTGTCGCATTGCCATCGTTGGACTTCAAAACGTGAAAGCGGTCGTTCTTTCTCTCTTTCTGTCGATCCGCCTCATTGTTTCGAGCCTTGAAAGACAATGCTTCCCCGAGGCTCAATTCCCCGCCTCGCATGCTTTGATCCCACTTGTTGAACCCTCACAGCCCGTACATGTTATACGATTCTCTCCCTGCATCCCTTCTTGACTCGCGACGGCCTAGCATAACCTTATCCGCGTGTAACCTACCCCTGCACGCATCTGTTCTTATCCGTGCGCGACCTTTTCCCTGCAAGTGGCGTCGCTGGAGGAGAGTCTGGTGCTGCTGAGGTTGAGACGTCTCAAGAACCCACATCACCCTCCCCACATCACCCTCTCCACATCACCCTCCCCACATCACCCTCCCCGCATCACCCTCCCCACATCACCCTCCCCGCATCCCACTCCCCGTCTGCCTGTGCGACTCTCCCTGCAGCTGGTGTCACTGGAAGAGAGTCTGGAGCTCTTGAGAGACCGCTGTTGCCAGCCTTGAGACGTCTCAAATCCCCGCATCCCTCTCCCCGCATCGACCTCCCCACATCACCCTCCCCGCATCACCCTCCCCACATCCCACTCCCGGTTTGCCTGTGCGACTCTCCCCGCAGCTGGCATCGCTGGAAGAGAGTCTGGAGCTCTTGAGTGACTGCTGTTGCCAGCCTTGAGCCATCTCAAATCCCCGCATCCCTCTCCACGCATCGACCTCCCCACATCACCCTCCCCACATCCCAATCTCCACATCACCTTCCTCGCATCACCTTCCCCGCATCACCCTCCCCGCATTACCCTCCCCGCAGCTGGCGGCGCTGGAGGAGAGTCTGGTGCTGCTGAGGGGCCGCTGCTGCCTGCTCGCTCGCTCGCATCTCTGATGCCGCTCGCTCCATGCATGCCGTTCAGTCCCCCAACGTTCTACGCCCTTGCATAACCCTTCGTGAATCCCTCTCCCCGCAGCTGGCGTCCTTGGAGGAGAGTCTCGAGCTCCTGAGGGACCGCTGCTGCCAGCTTGCGCGCAGTTGCAACGACTTCGCGCGAGTCGCCTCTCGCCCTGCCGCTCATTCACTCCTGGCCGCACCTGCCAATTTCTCTGCTTCATCGATCCCTCCGCAAAGTGCCCTCTTTTAGGCGCCTCAAAAGTAGCCTCTCGCTGCTACGCAATCGCTCATGCGCTTGGCCATGCGTGCCCATTGCGCAGCTTCATGCATCCCTCTTCAAAGTGTCGCTCCCCGTGCACCCCTCGATGTTCCTCACACCCCCCTCCAATTCAATGTTCTTACCCCCACTGCAGCGCGTCCCTGGGCTGAGCGAGTCGTTCAAGGCGGAGAGTACCTTCGGCACGCCATGGAGCGATTCTTCCCCAAAGCCTATTTTTGAGTCGACTCAAGAACTTCGGCACGCCATGGAGCGTCTTCCCCAAAGCGTCGCTCCCGTTGCACCTCTCGCTGCTCCCCATGCACTCCTCAAAGCATCCCATGCAACCCCCTCATCCTTTTCCCCCCCACTGCAGCGCGTCTCTGGGCGAGTCGTTTGAGGCCGAGAGTTCCTTCGTGCACGCCTTGGAGCGCTTCTTAGGAGCTCCCGAGGATGCTGTCAGCATCGCCACTAGCGGTGAGCTGCACAGGGTAGTGAGCTGCGCAGTGCAGGGTGCATGCACACACGGACTGTGCGAGCGGTGGGCTGGCTGCGAGGGTTGTGGGGTTAGACTGATGCCAGACGTTGCTCCGCTCCCCTTCTTGACTCCAAGCATCTGAACGCCCGTTTCTTGCCAGGCCCTGTGCCGGGTCAGTCGATGATTGCACTGAAGGGACTTCGCTTCCACCTTATCCACTCCCATGCTTCTCCCCTCCCCACTCCACACCTCCTCCTCCACCCTTCCCCTCCCCCGTCCTCCTCCCGCCCCCTGCTATCTCCCATGCGCCTCTTGCCCGAAACCGTTTGTTTCCGACAGGCCCGGTGCTGGGGCAGTTCGTGATGACACTGCGCGACCTCACCATATTCAAGGAGACGCTGAAATCCCAGGTAAGCCCTGCTTGCATCCACTTGCATCCCAGGCAGAGCACCACGCGCGTCCCACACCACATCACAGTGCAGTGCACATCCATGGCACTCGTAGTCCCGTCCTTCCAGGGACCATTGTGTTGGGGCAATCGTGCTGCGCGATCTCACCATATTCAAGGAGACGCTCAAATCTCAGGCGAGTACCACACGTGTGTCCCGCACCACATTACACCACACCACATCACAGCACAGTGCAGTGCTGTGCAGTGCAATGCAGTGCAGGCGCTGTCCCGTCCAGGGCATGTGTTGGGGAAATCATGCTGCGCGGCATGACCTCACCATATTCAAAGAGACGCTCGAATCCCAGGCGAGTACCACAGGCATCTAGTTGTATCGCTGGATGGAAGAGTGCCACCGCACACGCGCGTCCCACACCACAGTGCAGTGTGGTGCAGTGCAGTGCGCATCCATCCAGTGCACGCGTACTCCCGTTCAGGCGCTTGTGGTAGGTGGCACGAATTCAACACCTGGGTTTAGCGTCCAAGGTGGGAGTTTGGAGAGGTTTAGGGCTTATGCTCTTCTGTGAGGATCGAAGAACTGGTTCAGAAAATATATTATGATCACCTGGGTACAACACGAGGCTATATATAGGCTCGACACAAGGCCAGTACCCGGGTGTTACTAGAAGGTTCCGCGGATCACGAAGCGTCCCAAACGGGTCCTTCCCGAATTCGGTAGAAGAAATTCGGTGGCAACCGAAAAGCCTAGAATTCGGTGCACGCAACCTAGAACGGTGCTATAACTATAATAAATATAGTAAAGCAACGATTCTAAGGAATACGAGCAAAAGCATGTATAATAAAACAAGGCTAAGCAGGATAAAGCATAATAAGGTAAATCTGAGTAGGCAGAGCCATCCTCCTCTCATACGTCCCCCCCTCAAAGCTGGGTGGCATGAGAAACACACTGCTTGACAAGATAATCCTTGAGAGCACGGCGTGCGTTGCCCATATCAGCTTCTGCAACCCGACTGTCCTTTGACGGGTCATATCCCTTCCAGCGTATCAGGAACTTGAGCGTGGTACCGCGTCTGCGTCGATGAGTGAGAACTCATTCCACTTCGTACTCTGGTTCATCCTGTACGGCAACAAGTGGTGGTGGTGGTAGGCTTTGTCCTGTGAACTGTTGGTTGGGGTCCTTGTAGGGCTTCAGTAGTTGAACATGGAAAGCGTTGTGAAGCTTCCACGTAGATGGTAAGTGCAAGCGGAATGTAACTAGAGTCACCATTGTCCAAGTTGCATGTGTCAAGAAGCACCTGATGTCCTACTGTTACCAAGTGATCTCGTCACTATCGACCGGCATTCTGCTTCTGGGAGTTCTGCATCGTGGTGAGTCGTTATTGAGTCTTCTCCCATAGCTGTTGCATGGTGGTGATGGAGTCGTGTGCGGCTTGGACATGTGCCGGTGCGGTTGGCTGCTGTGGTGTCAGTGGTTCCCGTCCGTAGCACAAAAGGAATGGAGATTTCCCTGTTGCCGCGTGTGAAGCGTTGTTGTAAGCGAACTCAAGTGTCGGTAATTGTAGATCCCAGTGGTTGATGTCGTCTTTGCAAGTTGTGCGCAGTAACTGTTCAACCACCTGATTGAGTCGCTCAGTCTGTCCGTCAATCTGGGGGTGGTATGCTGAAGACATCGCAAGCTTTGTCCCCAACAAACCCATGAGTTCCCGCTAGAACTTACTAGGGAACTTTGGGTCCCTGTCCGAAATGAGTGTAGTGGGGATGCCGTGGATGGTGATGATGCGGTCGAAGAAGAGGCGACCAGTTGCTTCAGCAGTAGCCGTGGCGTTGGTCGGGATACTTTGTCCCATTTTAGAGAACTTATCGATCACCACGAATATAGCATCATGCCCTCGTGAGCTCGAAGGAAGCCCAGTGATGAAGTCCAGGCTAAAGACTTGCCATGGCTGCTCCGGTACGGGTAGAGGCTGAAGTAACCTTGCTTTTCCCTGCTTGCTACTCTTCATCCGCTGGCACGTGTCGCATAGGTGACGAACTGCTGCACGTCTGCTACCATCCGGGGCCAGTAGTAATACTTAGCCATCCCTGCTAACGTCTTGTTACTCTCGAAATGTCCCACGTATGCTATGTCATGAAACTCCTCCAGTAAGATCTGTCAGAGCGGGGCATAGTTCGGTACCCAAATCTTTCCTGAACCCTTCTTTACTGCTAAACCTTTCTCCCACTGTAAGAGCTTCTGTTTCTGTGTTTTAGCGATCTCTGCGTCCACGAAGTACCCATGTTGGAATAGACCCTTGAGCATAGGGTTCATCCCGTCGAGCTGGAGCCCTGCTACATGCCATGGGCGGCTCAGTGCGTCGGCCTTGTTGTGCAACCCTGGTTTGTAGACGATATCGTAGTGGAAGTGTGTTTCCAGGAAGTCCATCCACCGCACCTGTCGTCGTGAGAGCGTAGGCTATGACTTAAGGTATTTGAGACTGCAATGGTCAGTGTAGACTGTAGTTTTGTCTCCCTCTAGGTAGCACCTCCACGCCTTGAAGGCTGTGACTATCGCTAAAGCTTCCTTGTCATGGATTGGGTAATTCAGTTCTGCTCCGTGTAGCTTCTTACTGAGGTAGGCGATGGGCTGCAAACCGCGTCCGTGATCCTGCATCAGTACTGCTCCGACTGCCTGGTCACTAGCGTCTGCTTCCACCACGTAATCTCTGTCTGGATCTGGTAGGATGAGTACTGGCACTGTAGACAGTGCTGTCTGTAGCTGCTCCATGGCTTGTTGTTGAGGAGTATTTTATTTATAGGGCGTCAGTGCTGTCAGTGCTGTCAGTACTATCTTAGCGTACTGTGGCACGAACCTGTTGTAGTAGTTGGGGAAGCCTAGGAACGGCTGCAACTCCTTCACGTTCTCAGGAACTTTCCACTTCTTGACGGCCTCGATCTTCCGCGGGTCCACGTGTACGCCCTCCGCACTCACCATGTGCCCGAGAAACTGCACCTTCTTCAATGCGAAGTCGCTTTTCGACAGCTTCACGTAGAATTTGTTCTCCCGCAGGATCTCGAAGACTTTCCGCAGATGCTCCATGTGCTCCTTCATGTTTTTTTAGTAGATGAGAATGCCGTCCAGGTAGACTACTACGCACTCGTCCAGCAGGGGCCGTAGGATGTGATTCATCTCCGCCTCAAACGTTGCTGGTGCGTTGCAGAGTCCAAACGGCATCACTAAGTATTCGTAGGAGCCGTATCTGGTACGGAATGGCGTCTTGTGGACCGATTTGTCTGCCATCTTGATCTGCCAGTAACCCGACCGTAGGTTCAGCTTCGAAAACACCGTTGCACCACGCAGTTGGTCTAGAAGATCATCTATGTGTGGTATGGGGTATTTGTTCTTGACTGTCTGTTTGTTCAGTGCCCAGTAGTCGATGTACATCCGTAAACTACCGTCCGGCTTTGGAGTGAAGAGAACCGGTGCGCCGTAGGGAGAGGTGGATGGGCAGATCAGTTTTCTATCCAGAAGGTATTCTATCTGCTTCTGTCTGTCACTTCGGTCGGACTAAGGCGGTATGGTGCACGTGAGACGGATTTCGCGCCTGGTTCCTCCACGATCTCGTGTTCGTTGGTTCACGCTGGAGGCACTCCTGCAGGCAGGTCATCTGGCATGATATCCTGGTACTCCTCTAGCACCTCCTGTACTGCTGCAGGTAGCTCCGAGTTTGGCTTCTCCTCTGCTGCTACCATCAACAGTGCTAAGTAACCCGTGTTACTCTCGTTCACCGTCCGTTCGAACCGTCCAAGTGTCGCTTCAGGAACATCTCCTGTATCCGTCCAGCTTCGCAGCTCCACGCGTTTCCCATTGTTGTAGATGCAGGCCTTTCGGTTGACCCAATCTATCTCGGGGTTGAACCGCTTCAAAAAATCACGCCCCAAGATAAAATCTAATCCCTTGATGTTCGTGATCGGCAACGTCGGTTTTCACCTCAACGCACCTATGTGCAGCTGCAGTGTTGACTCGCCGTTGATGGGAAGCTTCGTACCATCCACCATCGCTGCTGTGAACTGGGTCTCCTCCAAGGACTCCTCAATTTTCTCCAACGTCCCGCGGTCGCACACCGAGTGGGACACTCCACTATCCACAATAGCCTGGAGGCATCGCCCTTTGCATAGCACCTCGAGCAGTAGTGGTTGTTGCCGCTCCGAGTAGCAGTACATGGTCTTGCTTATAGGATCAAAGGGTATATATAAATATCATTCCTAGATCGTACACCCGAAGCTCTAGACTCAATATCAGGTTTCACCTGAGTGGGGTCAGAAGGATTTATCTGAGGTCGATTGAGCTTCTCCTTGGCCTGGAACCTTCCCCTAAGCCTTTGCAGCTGTGTAGGCTTCACCTGTGGGGAACGGGGGAGCCTTGACACTGTGTTGCTAGGAGAGAATATTAACTCCTCGTAAGGCTCAACCCTTTTCAACGCTCCGGAGTTGGGTCCCCAACTTATCCGGTACCTGTACTATTTATAAAGGCATTTTCTTAGCCTCTAACTCTCCCTTGAAATTTTCAAAGGCTTTAAAACCACGAGAAGTAATATTCTTAGTTAAAGTATCTTTATAGGATAACTTAACGAATTCTTACTCTCGGGGGTGTTCGGCTCGAGTTCCCTGGTCGGTGCAAAGTCTTTTTTCGCGGAGTCTGCTTCGTCTCGGTGATTTCCCCTGGTGCCGGCCGGCCGTGAAGTTTTAAATTCGCGCCATCATATTCTCCTTTTTTCGCCCGCTCCGAAGTCGCCACATCGTCGCGCTTTTCCCTTTTCCGGATCTTTTCCCGATCACCAGGTCGATCCGCGACTACTGGCGATTCTTTTTTTTTTTACTTCGGGGGTGCCGTACTGTTCTTGCCCTGCAGCTCTGCACGTGCCTTCTTCATTTTCCAACACACCAAGAATCGATGTCATGCTGCGCCGCAAAACTCGCACATCTCGGATTTTGCTAGCCTCTGGTTTGCGTCAATCTTGTCGATATCCATCGGGCGGCGATCGTGGGGGGTGCTGATCGTTCCGTGCTGGAATTCTTGTTCGGCATGTTGTGTCGTGTTTCGTGTTGACCCCTGGTCAACGCATCGAACCTTTCTGCTGCGCAGACCATGTCGTGGTAGCTACTGTAGTTCGCTGCGATCACCTGTCGGTGGACTTCGTTTTTTAGTCCCTCCTTTGCCTTCGGTCAGGTCGTTGATCCTATTGAAGAGATTTTCCATCTGCTGCGTGTACTGCGCTACATTGCCGAATTGTCGGTGACGATGAATCTGCTATCGCGCCATGTAGGATGACTTTATCGGCTCGAAACGTTTGATGAGGGCTGCCCGAAACTGCGCCCACGAACCCTCGCCTCGGATTTCGCTGCTACTGTAGATCCATTCAAGTGCCGGGCCTCGCAACGGTGTGGCCGCGAGCCGAATCCGCATCGCGTCGTGTGTCGGGGTCGAACAGCCAACGGCCTCGAAATAAATTTCGAGGGTCGCGATGAATCTCCTGACGTCTGTGCCTTTTGCGCTCGGATCGAACGTCTCCGGTAGCCTCGGTCGTGCAGCCTCGAGACTCACCTTAGCGGGTGCCGCTGCTGCAGTTAGTGTCGGGAAAAAAAAAAAACCGGGCTGGGCCCGGTCCGGGTCGGGCCGGCCCGGAAATGCCCCGGGCCGGGCCTCAGATTTTGGCGCACGGCCCGGGGCGGGCCGGGCCGGCCCGACTCGACGCGCGGCCCGAGTCGGGCTGTTTGGGCCTGGTTTTGACCCCCGCGACAAGCTGCGCGACAATTTTGCAGCTCATATTTCCGTTTTGCCTCATGTAGCCTCTTCCCTCCCTTAGCGCAACAGATTTCGACTGTGGCTTACTCAAGTTAGTAGGTTAGTGGCCTAATCTCATAAAATAGCTAGAATGGTTGACGCCTAGGGCAACTTTGGCCTTCGCGTAATAATCGCGGCCCTTCCTAGTACACATTTTGCGACTGGTTTCCGAAGCGCAACATCACCCATTCTTAGGGTTTCAATTCAAAATTTAGATTTCAGAGAAAAATGACCGTTAGAATCGTAATGTTTCTTTAAGGGTTGAAGTACTAATACGTTTTGGGGTATTATTAGGGTTACATACAGCCCATTATTCACTTAGCCATTCAAAACAGAAACTACACCGCGCATTCTAAACTAATTTAAGTGTACTACCTTCAAATCGTTTTACCTTATGGCGCCTAAACTCGCCGCCGGCCCGCGGCGCGAATCCCTCAACTCACGACGGTGCACCGCTTTTCACCGGATTAGGGACGGGGCTAATCATGCTCCCGTCGCAGGATGAAGGCTTCCAAGTGCGGGGAGAGTTGCGTCAGGGGTTGAGATTGAATGTAGGAGGGGGGGGGGTGGTGGAAGGGAGGGAGGCGGCGGGGAGGAAGAAACCTCATCCTCTAGTTCTTCGAGTAGTGACTCGTTGGGAGAGGGAAGCGAGTCCCAGTATGAGGAGGAGGATGAGGGGGGTGGCGGGAACGAGGACGAGGAGATGGAGGAACTAGAGGAGGAGTCTCCAAGGGCGGGTTCACGCGGAAGGCGTGGTGGTGTCGGTGGGAAAAAGCGCAAGAGTAAGAAGGGGGGTAAAGGGAAGGCGGGTAAAGAGAAGGCGGCCAAAGAGGCGGGAGGGGTGCGGGAGGGTTAGGTGAAAAAGAGGCGGAAAGGTAAGGCTGGTGCAGAGACGTGGGTTAAGTACACCGTGGTGAAAATGTTCAGCGAGGAGGCGGCGGACAAGACGCGCAAATGCAAGTGTTGCCCTACACGGATCTCATTCAAGAAAAGCAGCACACGTTCAGGGGAGCGGCACTATAAGTCGAAGCACAACGCGCATTATGCCATTTGGAAGCGGATGTATGAGGGTGGCCTCGTCCCCTCTGATGCTACATTCCCTGAGGGCGGCTATCCCGGGGTGCCCCACTCTGGCGAGGAATGGCCATATGCGGAGGCGTACCCGAATGTCCCCCCTGGGGTTCTTGTGGGAGGGGGTGTCGGCGGGGGGCAGGGGACGATGGATCAGTTTATGGCGCCAAAGCTGGCGAAGGGGGAGCTGCGAGCCACCATTGTGAAGTTTGTGGTGATGACTGACAGCTCCTTCCTCGTCGTCGACAATGATGCGGGAAGGATTTTTGAGATCACTGTGCGCGTGCTTGCCTTAAACAAGCTCATGGTTTATGTTGTATGTAAGCACGATCTCCCCACACCACCCTACACCACAACCCAATACCTCCTTTTATCCTCCTGTGGCACACCTCTTTAAACACTTGCAACGTCCCACAGTTCAAGGAAATGCTCACTGTGGCCAACCCTCTCTGTGGGAAGCCAAATGTCATTCCATCGCGCTGGACGATTGCCCGTGACGTGACGAGGTACGCCGACATGGCACGGGCGTTGGCCATGGCTGAGCTGGAGCTGGAGGAGGAGGAGGTCTTGCCATTGTTCAGGGTGTGCTTCATCACTGACATATGGGCGTCAGAGGAACGGCGCGATTACATGGTCGTGACCGCGCACTGGATCTCGCGGGATTGGCAGCTGCGATAGGCCACCCTCGATTTCGGGGAGATGTCGGAGGGCCACACGGGGGCGGACATCGCGAAGCGGTTTGAAGAGGTGGTTCGAGCATGGGGGTTGGTGGGGCGTTGTCATGGTATCACCACCCACAACGCCTCGAACAACGAAGAGGCAATCAAGGAGCTGTCTAGTGATGATGACCGCTTTCCACTCATTGCCAGTGACATGTGGTTTAGGTAAGATGTGAACGGGCATGTGCATGTGTATGGAATGTGCATGGGCATGTGCATGGGCATGAGAATGTTTATGGTATGTGCATGGGCATATGCATGGGCATGAGCATGTCTATGGTATGTGCATGGGCATGAGAATGTATATGGTATGTGCATGGGCATGTGCATGGGGATGAGCATGTGTATGGTATGTGCATGGGCATAAGAATGTGTCCCCTATGTGCATGGGCATGTGCATGGGCATGTGCAAGGCGGCATGCCACTGTGTATCACCTCAACGTTGCCAAGTGTTTGACCCTTACGTTCCAAACAGGTGCATGGCGCATGCCCTGAACCTTGCAGACCAGAAAGCGCTAGGGGTAGAGACGGTGAAGGAGGCCCTGCAGCGCATACGCGACATGGCCACATTCGTTGGCCTCTCGCCTAAGCGCATGGTGCGATTCAGGAAGGAGCTGAAGGATTCCTATCCTTCATTGTGTGACCTTAAGCTGGTGCTGGATTGCGAGGTCCGCTGGGGGTCCACCTACGCCATGGTGGCACGAGCTCTTCGTCTTCGTCGGCCTTTGAGCGCGCACGTCGCGAACGAGCAGGTTAGTGTCGCCTGTCTGTGATCATAGGTGTTTTGCTTAGCACCGTTCACTCCCAAATTACGTGCACGGATATCAGCAACCATACATGTTCTTCTTTTCTGCTCCGCCAGCACCACAACTCCCCCCCCCCCCCCCCTCCCCCCCCCCCCTTCCTCCATCCACCCCTGTTAGTCTCCCTGCCATCCCTCCCCTTAACAACAAGGAACGACGCGTGTCGAGAAGGAGAAGTACGCTGCCCAGCGCATGACTGATGATCACTGGGCAGGACTGGTGGCGTTGAAGGGGTTCCTAGCGCCCTTCAACGCCATCACCAAGGCCGCTGAAGGGAGTGCGTACCCGACTATGACAACCATTGTGCCATACTACAACCTACTCCTCGACACACTGGAGAAGATTTTGACCGATGCCTCAAACCCCCCCTTAGCCCTCCTTCGTGATCTCGTTCAGGCAGCCCTGCCCGTCCTGCAGAAGAACTACGACAACAGCACTGATGAGCTGACGGTCGCCACCTTCCTCGACCCGGGCCTGAAGCTGGCGTACTTCACGATGGGAGTCGTACCAGAGCTTGCAGAGGTTGGCAGCGGCTAGTGTAGCACCACCCGCCCCTGCAGCGGTTGTGAGGGCGCCCTCTATGGGTATAGATGGGGAGGAGGAGGAGGACAAGGGCGTGCACTTCGCCAGCCGATCTAGCTTGCTTGCACGTGTTGCGGCTACCGTGGAGGGTGGGGGGGTGGCTGGGCCGGGGGGGGACGAGATCGAGAGGTACATGCTGGAGGGGCCTGTGCAGAATGTCCCCCCTCTTGAGTACAGGTGTGACAAGCGCGACATGCCCGTTCTCAAGGCAATGGCCTTCAACTACCTTGCCATTCGAGCTTCGTCTGCTACCAACGAGCGTGTGTTTTCGGCGAGCAGGAACCTCATCAAATGGCAGCGCCACAGGTTGAGCGATGAGAGAATTTGCGATGCCATGACTTTGCGCTCCTTCTTCGCGAGTCACCCAGGAGTTTCATTGGAGGTGGCGTCAGGCACATGCCGTGCCATTGGGGCACCGCCTGCCATTGAGGATATTGGAGTGGAGGGAGAGGGGCCGGCGTAAATGTAGGGCCCTGCTTGTTTTGTGCAGCCATGGTGGTGGTACTTGTGACGTTTTCAGGGTGTGCTACCGGTGTTTTTTTTTACATAGTTTGTTTACATTCATGTATGACTCGGTTTTCTTGTGACTGCATATGGTGCTACAGGATTTAGGAGTATAAAAGTAGTAGCACATTGATATGACAACGATACACACTTGTTTGACGCACAAAGATGTTAGGATTAAGGACGAAGTCTACGTAGATTAAGGGCTGAAATATCTCAAAATCGTTGGACTATATTTCTGGACAGAAATGTCGACTTCACATGAAACGCCGTCTACGAACATTGCACCGTTAGAACTTCACAAATTTCAGATATGTTGTAGCTCTAGACCGTGACTACACTTCCCAATTTGAATCGTATCAATAGGTGAAGTAAAACTGGAGTTATGAATTTCGGCGCACTAGCGGGTATGCTGGAGCTTAGACTTAACTCAATCACAATAGTTCTCCCAAGATCCACACAAGAGAATTAGAGTAGCAAGAACCAGGTAGGAGAGGATGAGGAGGACGAGAGAGAAGGTGCCCAGGGAGTCCCCAACCAAGGAAACCCCATAAGCACACAATTTCCCCTCCCTATAGGAACCCAACTTTGACCCTTCATTTTCCCAACCTCCCAAATCCACCTCACCCAACTTGGCCACACTTGCCAACCTGGTTTGGCATCTCCCAACCACTTGGCATCATCTACAGTAGTTGTGACGAATTTCCCCAACCCCCAAAAGTCTATACCCCATATAGAGTCACTCCACAAATTCCCATAGTCGCCGCACCACAACCATAACTTAGAACGATCATAACTTTCTCGTTCGTGCTCCGATCGCGACGAATCTTGGTTCGTCGGAAAGCTCTTGACCAGAGAAGTCATTTTAGATATCTGCTCAAGAAAAATAATATTCACACACACTCACAACATCCAAACCATGCCAAACATAAATTCTTACGCACGCGCATACCACGCATGCAAAGTAGCCGGCATATTTCTTCACGAATCGGCTGGCAGGGGAACCTCACTGTCGTTGTGCGAAGCTGTGTGGCATGAGTCTTAACTAGACTCACGCAAAGGGAGTGCAAGCAGGCGACTACTTGAGGGGGAGTTTTGTTGGGTGCAAAATACTATTTCTACACATCAACCAGCCGCCTGCATAGCATCATGCATTTTGTGTGTGTTCTGTGTGCATTCGTTTTTTGCATTTTCTTTGGTGTGTTTTTGTTGTGGGTTCATGACCAGTCATCACGGATCATGACGAGACATGAACGTTCATGTCGGCTCATGTACGTTCATGTTTTTTCATGAACGAACATGTGCGTTCATGAAAGTTCCGAGCTTCATGAAAGCTCATGTTTTTTCATGAGCGTTGGTTGTGATTGTCGAGTGTGTTGGGTGTGGGGCTCGAGTCTTTAACCAGCTCCGTTGACCATTTCGCACTGGTCAAGTAAAAAGTGCGCGAAGTCAGGACCCACGCGTGGGGTACTGACATGCGCATGTGGCCTCACAGGGCCCACGCGTGTGCCGCTACTGTTTCGATCGTGCATTGTGCGCACGATCGCTACAGGACGGAGCGACATGATCGCTCCGTCAGGTGGAGGACAACGCATGATCGTGTCAGCGATTGTTTTGTCCTGCACGACCGAGAAATATCTCGGTCGTGATGAAGGGCACGTGGGGCACTCGGGATTTCACAGTTGACTAACGGGATTTCGCGTTGACTTGGCGTGCAAGAAAGTTCGCCAGAAAGCTGCGCTGCTTTGCGTCATTATTTCGAGAGAGGTACAAAATGGTAAAGTCTGTTTTGTAACGGAAAACGGGAAACCCACACGAGTGTTCATGATTTGTACACGAGCAATCATGAATGTTCATGAGGGGAGTCAACAGGAGAATTTGGCAGCAGTGCAGTTTGAAAATAATTATTCTACATAGGCAAATCAAGCCAAATTCAAGAGCAGTTTAAAAACCGTTTTCAATTATGATATATGTGTGTTTGTATTCGTTTGAGCCAAGAATAATGCCCTTTTGATTTTCAAGCTTACATTCTACAACTACGTATTGACGAGAGTAGAAACGTAACGTGTGACTGCCAAAATTCTGCTCGACCAAAATGCTCACTCTACAAGCTAAGTTGAGCATAACTACTCACTTGTTCTTCTACGCCCTTGGCTATGAGGTGACATGCTGTTACACTCGGGGGGTCACAAGTGATGTTAAGTGTTCCCTAGCTTATGCTTGTGATATGAGATTAATCGCTTTCGCATAGTACTTAGAGTCAATAGTTGGACCACCCTGAGTTGCATCACTTGCTTTGTTATTTCTTGTTGACTAGTCTTGTGACCGTTTGTCTTTGTGGTTGGACTAGTTGAGCCGCCCTGCGTTATTGCTTGTCCTGCTCGTGCGATGCCCCTCACCTAACCTATGGGGGTGTGTCAAGTTATAAAAGTTAGCTATATGCTAGGTTCAAATATGCTGTACTTAGTACAACACATTTGCATGCTAGGTTTTCTGCTTGTACTCTTGCATGCCGTCATAATCACCATTATTGTTCACTTCATTGTCTAACATCCTTCCTACCCCAAAATGTATAGATAAAAAATTGTGGGCCACCTGAGCCAGTAAATCGTGAAGCAGTCGGCAGGAGCGTAACCAAACCCAGTCAATCCCATCCTTTAGGTAATAGATGCACTGCTTCGTTGTTGGGGATAAATCGCGGATGTATTTCATAAATCATAAAAAACTCTAAAGCTCTTTGATATTTGGATGTGCCTTGTGCTCTTGTTTACGTAGTGAGGTACTTCTGTCATGATCGTGGCCATCGAAGCCGGCAAGGAGGCACGCCGACTTCGGTTCCTCCTCGCCGAGTTCCAGATTTTCGAGGCTGGGAAGCCAACCATGCTGCACGTGGACAACCAATCGGGCATCACGGTCGCTAAGGGCTTGGGGTTTAGATGCAACCTCAAGCACATGGAGCGACGCTACACCTCCTTGCAGGAGATGGTGAAGCGCAGGAAGCTTGCTCTGCAGTACATCCCGACCAGCGAGCAGCCGGTGGATTTCTCTTCATTTTCCGGCTTTCAACCGGTGCTCCGTCGTAGTCGACCACATTCGTCTTGCCGAAGTCGGCAACGACGACGTGCAGAAGTAGGCGCCATGTCCTTCAACATGGCTGGTGCGGTGGACGGCGTGCTGCGTGTGGAGAGTCACTCTACAACAGTAGTGAGCTAGACTACGGGGGTTGGCACGAACTACTAGGAGTGATCGTAGCTTTGCTTAGTTCCTTAGTGCTTGCACATTCACGGGAGAAATCGGCAAGAGCTTCCACTAGCAAAGTCGAAATTACAGAATGATTGCACAAGCAATGACAAAATTGGCTACATCAGGCACGTAGCAACTCTGCAGCTAGCCTGGTCGACCGCCAGCACAGCTTGGTCGACCGCCTGCCAGCATTGCGTAGAAAAGCCACGCCAGCACTGCAGAAGGGCGACCTGCCAACACTGCAGGTCGACATCGTGCCAACGCTGCAGCAAAGTGGCTGTCCAGCGTTGCCCTGTAGAAGACAGCAGTGCGCACGCTCGCAGGTGCGCGCAGACGATTGGCCCGACTTGCACCGTTGTGCATCCGTCGGCTGTTGTCTTCGCCTGACGAGCCACATCGACTTCGGGATACCAACTCGAAGTCGCCTTCGCCATCGCGACCTTGACGACATTCGCGTGCCTCCACAGAACTCGTCGAGCAGGTTACCCGGTCGACCTGGTCGACCACCAAGTGCTCTGGTCGACCACCACTGCCTCTGGTCGACCACTAGGAGCCTTTGGTCGACCTCCTGGTGCCTCTGGTCGACCACAACTCCTGTCGAGCTACCCCTTGGTCGACGGACCCCTTCCGTTGACCAGAACTGTCAGCTGTTGTCGCCGAGCTCCCCTCATCGACCACTGCTCACTTGTCAGGTCGACGGACTGCTCCGTCGGCCTCCCGGTCGAACTGCCCCTCGTGGTCGACGGCCCACCCGTCGCCCAGCCCAGTCAGCTGCAGCTGTCGAGCTCCTTGGTCGACAGCTACACCACAGTGGTCCCCTGCAGCTCGACGAAGTCCGTCGAGCAGCTCTCCCACTGTGAACGGTCGGCTGCTTCTCCCGTACATCCGACCAAGTCGTCGGCGTTGCCCAAGCGAGGGTGGGGCCAACACTCCTCTCCCGTTAACACTCCCGTGCTGCGCTCACGCTTGGGCCTCCAGCCCACACGGCAGTACTCCACGGAGAAAAACTCGTCCTCGGCGTGCACCCCACACACAGCACGCCGTCACCGCACCAGCCGTGCAGAAGGGCATGGCACCTACTGCTGCACATCATCGTCCCCGTCACCGATGCTGGCCAGACGCACTTGGCCGATGGCGACAAAACACCGGTTGAAAGCCGGAAAACGCAGCACCTTCGTCAGGAAGTCTGCCGGCTGCTCGGTGGTCGGGATGTACTTGAGCGTGAACTTTCGGCGCCTCACCATGTGCTGCACCCAAGCGTAGCATCGCTCCATATGCTTGAGGTTGCCCGTCAGCCCCAAGCCGTCAGCGACCGTGATTGCCGACTTGTTGTCCACTCGGAGGACAGTCGGCCTCCCAGCATCGAGCTGCTTGAATTCTGCAAGGAGGAAGCGAAGTCGACGCCCCTCCTTGCCGGAGTCCGTGGCCGCGACGTACTCCGACTCGGTCGAGGAGAGCGTCTCGCACTTGATGCGCGAGCTCGACTAGGAGACAGCGGCCCCTCCGTAGACGAACACGTAGCCGCCCGTGCTCGTCCGTTTCTGCTTGTCGCCCGCGTCGTTGGCATCCACATAGCCGATCAGATCCAGCGACTCTGGTCCTCCACCGAACTCCAGGGCGGTGTCGCGGGTGTCAGCGAGGTAGGCGAGGCAGCGGTCGACCTCGGGCCAATGATGATCGCTCCTCACCATGAGGCCGCTCCCCAGCTTGCTGCAGGGGAACGCGATCACCGGCCTCGTCGTCGTCGCCGCGAACTGCAGCGAGCCGACCTTCTGCCGGTACTCCTCCTCCTCGCGCTCCTGAGCCTCCTCGTCGTCGAACGTCAGCTCAGCATAGGCGTCGACCAAGACCGGCGTCTTCGGGACTCGACTGCGCTGCTCCTCGTCGATGAAGCGCCTGCGCAGCTGGTCGGCGTAGTTTCGCTGGTGTAGCCACAGCTTCATCGCTGGCCTGTCACGCACGATCTCCAGCCCAAGGTACTTGACGACCGGCAAAATCTCACGCAGCTCGAAGGTAGCCTCCAGCAGCTCCTTCAGCTCCTTCAGCATCGCGGTGCTGCAGCTGGCGGCGAGCAGGTCGTCGACGTAGACCAGCACCCAGCAGGTCACTCCGTCGTCGCCGGCCTTGAAGTAGAGCGCCGTGTCGACCTGGCTCTTCTTCCAGCCAGCGCCCGGCAGCACACTGTCGAGGGCCCTGTACCACAGCAGCGGCAACTGCTTCAGCCCGTAGAGGCTCTTTAGCAGCTTACACACCCGGCCGGTCCCATCGTCGAAGTAGTCCGGCTGGTACATGTAGAGCACCCTGTCGAGCTTGCTTTGCAGGAAAGTGTTTTTCATGTCGAGCTGCATCAGGTTGAGGTCGAGGACGGCGACGATGCTGAGGAAGATCCTCAGCGTGACGTAGCTGCTCACCGGCGAGTACGTCTCGTTGTAGTCGGCGCCGTACACCTGCGTGAAGCCCTTCACGACCAGCCTCGCCTTCTCGCGCTCGACGGAGTCGTCGATGCGTTACTTGGTCGTCAGCACCCACCGGTTCTTCATGATGTTCACCACGCGTGGGTGTTCGACCAGCTTCCAAGTGCCCATGCCGATGAGGTTGTGGATCTCTTCTTCCATGGCGGCCTTCACCGCCTCGCCCTTCCAGCTCGCCAGCGCCTCCTTCACCGTCATCGTGGCGATGTCCCGGCGGTGTTCGGGGTCGGCATGTACGTCGGGGTCGAGATCCGGCAGTTCTCCATCCTCCTCAGCGTCGTCGTACAACAAGTCGTCATCGACCTCGTCGTACACCGTGGTGAAGGCAGCTGGCGGTAGGCAGGCGTGGAAGCTCAGCCGCTCCGGCGGTCATCGAGCTCGACCTATGCGTCGCAGCTCAGGCTTCGTGATCGGCACCTCCACCACGTCGCTGTCGGTGGACTTCTCACCTGCCGACTGCTCCCCTTCCTCGTGGACGTCCTCGTCGTCGACCAGTTGTTTCGATGCTTCGACCGGCTGCTCACCACCTGCTGATTTCGACAGCTCCCCTGTCAAAAGCCCCGGCTGCTGCTCCCCTGTCGACTGCACCCCTGCTGTTGCCTCCTGTTCGACCAGCTCCCCTGTCTACTGCTCCCCTGTCGTCGACTGCTTCCCGTCCTGGTCGACGAGCTTGGCGCCCTGTCGGCCGCCGGCGATTGTCAACGGGAGTTGTGGTTGGCCCCGTCCTCGCTTGGGCGGAGCCGACTTCCTAGTCGGGTGTGTGGGGAGCGCAGCCGATCTGTTGCAGCGAGGGCGCCGAGCTGGAGGGCGCCTAGCAGGAGGACGCCGACCTGGGGCGTCTGGACGGCGCCATGGATGCCTGGACGCCGACCTGGGCGCCTGGACGGCATCCTGGAAGGCTGGACGCCAACCTAGGCGTCTGGACAGCGTCCTGGGTGCCTGGACGCCGACCTGGGGCGTCTGGACGGCGCCCTGGATGCCTGGACGCCGACCTGGGCGTCTGCACGGTGTCCTGAGCACCTGGACGCCGACCTAGGCGCCAGGACGCCGACCTGGGTGCTGGGACACCTCTTCTAGGGACGCCGGTCAGGTGTAGCCGGCGACCAACTGAGCTGGGGGACCAGGCGTGGTTGCCCGATCAACCTGGATACCCGGGCGACGTGTGTGAAGGTCGCCGGGGAGGCTTCTGCGAGGCCGACCTCGGAAGTGGTATCCCGAGGTCGACGTGGCTGGTAGGCGCAGTCGCTGGCGTGGACTCGACCTGGACGTCTGCGCTGTGCACGTGACAAGGAGTGGTGCACCAACCAGCTGCACGCACCTACGAAGCAGGTGCACCGTTGTCCTGCGGGTGCAACGCTGTGCAGCCGACTTGCTGCAGCGTTGGCACACCATGGACTTGCAACGTTGGCAAACCGCTACTCTGCAACGCTGGAGCGGTGCGAGCTCTGTTGCGCTGGATCGCGGTCGACCATGCTGCGCTGGAGGTCGACCAGCAGCCTAGCTAGCTCTGATGTAGTCTGTGTTGCCAATGTTGTATCAACCATTGTTGTCAACCTTTCTTAGTGAAACTCTTGCCAGAATTGCCCCGTGAACTAGCAAGCAGTGTGTGCACTAGGAAACGACTAAGGAACAACGAACGCAGAGACCACACGAGCACCCATGCCTAGCCCGCAACCTAGCTCCCGTTGCTAAAGTTATTTCCGCAGCGATGGCACTGGCCGGCACCACAGGCGACGCCTCAAGGCTCCCCTCATCGCTGGTGGCCGATGCAGATGTCGACGCAGGCCGATCTGCAACGGGGGTGGGAGGAGCAAGGAAAGGTCGAGGAAGAACTTCCACGACATCCTCATCAGCAGGCTCGTCAACCTCGGCGAGCAGCGGGACCGTCGCCGTCGAGGTGTCCGTCGGCAGGTGTGCCTGCGTCCGCCCCGACGTCGGCCCATACTTCGCCTTCCACACCTCCAGCAACAGCGTCTCGTAGAAGATCACCTTGACCGACGTGACGACCTTGTTGTGGGTCAAGTCCAGCACCTCCCAGCGTTTGCTCTCCGGCGACAGGTGAAGCCCCCAGCGAGCCTTCGACGCCAGCTTCCCACTGCGCTGCTGCTCGGGAATCATGAATTGCACCATGCAACCCCACACCCGCACCAGCGTAAGGTCAGGCTTCTTCCCGGTCAGCAGTTGGTACGGAGTCGTCCCCGGCGGCGTCGTCGACCGCTCCAAGCAATTCCGCACCCAGACAGCTTGTCGTATTGCGAGGTTCCACCAGTGGTGCTGCACGCCCATGTGCAACAGCATCGTCTGCATCTCCCGCTTTCCATCACCCCACTTCATTCTCCCGTTTTCCATCACCCCGACCCATTCTCCCGCTATCCATCATCCCGCCCCATTCTCCCGCTTTCCATCACCCTGCCCCATTCATCCGCTTTCCATCACCCCGCCCCATTCTCCCTCCTTACATCACCCCGCCCCATTCTCCAGCTTTCCATCACCCCGCCCCATTCTCCCGCTTTCCATCACCCCACCCCATTCTCCCGCTTTCCATCACCCCACCCCATTCTCCCGCTATCCATCATCCCGCCCCATTCTCCCGCTTTCCATCACCCTGCCCCATTCATCCGCTTTCCATCACCCCACCCCATTCATCCGCTTTCCATCACCCCACCCCATTCTCCCGCTTTCCATCACCCCGCCCCATTCTCCCTCCTTCCATCAACCCGCCCCATTCTCCCGCTTTCCATCACCCCGCCCCATTCTCCCGCTTTCCATCACCCCGCCCCATTCTCCCGCTTTCCATCACCCCGCCCCATTCTCCCGCTTTCCATCACCCCACCCCATTCTCCCGCTTTCCATCACCCCGCCCCATTCTCCCGCTTTCCATCACCCCGCCCCATTCTCCCGCTTTCCATTACCCCGCCCCTTTCTACCGCTTTCCATCACCCCGCCCCATTCTCCCGCTTTCCATCACCCCGCCCCATTCTCCCTCCTTCCATCACCCTGCCCCATTCTCCCTCCTTCCATCACCCCACCCCATTCTCCCGCTTTCCATCACCCCGCCCCATTCTCCCGCTTTCGATCACCCCGCCCCATTCTCCCGCTTTCCATCACCCCGCCCCATTCTCCCGCTTTCCATCACCCCGCCCCATTCTCCCGCGATCCAGTGCCCCGCCCCATTCTCCCTCCTTCTATCACCCCGCCCCATTCTCCCGCTTTCCATCACCCCGCCCATTCTCCTGCATTCCATCACCCCGCCCCATTCTCCCGGTTTCCATCACCCCGCCCCATTCTCCCGCTTTCCATCACCCCGCCCCATTCTCCCGCTTTCCATCACCCCGCCCTATTCTCCCGCTTTCCATCACCCCGCCCCATTCTCCCGCTTTCCATCACCCTGCCCCATTCTCCCGCTTTCCATCACCCCGCCCCATTCTCCTGCTTTCCATCACCCCGCCCCATTCTCCCGCCTCAGCCGCCCGTCGCGGCCCTGCCTTGTCGCCGCCCGTCGCAACCTAATCCGCCGCCCGTCACGGCCCTTCTTTGCCGCCCGTCGCGGCTCTCTCCTGCCGCACTACGTCGCGGCCCTGCCCTGTCGCCCCAAGTTGCTGCCCCTGACCTGCAGCCGCTGTCACGGCCCTCCCGTCTCCGCCGACGCGTCTGCTGCCACCGTCGCGGCCCCGCCGTCACGCCCTGCCCTGCAGCCACCGTCGCGCCTGCAGCACCTGTCGCGGCCCTGCCTTACCGCCGTCGCGCCTGCAGCCGCCGTCACGGCCTCACCGTCGCGGCCTCACCGTCGCGGACCTGCCCTGCTGCCGCCCCGTCGCGGCCCTGCTCTGCCGCCGACTTGTCGCGGCCCTGCCCTGCAGCTGCCCCAGTCGCGGCCCCTGCTCTACCGCCGCCCAGTCGCGGCCCGGTCCTGCTGCCGCCCCAGTCGCGGCAATGACCTAACCGCCAGCTGCGGCCTTGCCCTGCACCCGCCCCTAGTAAGCACCCGCGCCGCCCAGCCGAGCCGCGCCGCCCATCCGAGCCGCGCCGCCCTGCCGAGCCGCACCGCCAGCCGAGCCGCGCTGCCCAGTCTAGCCGCGCCGCCCTACCGAGCCGCGCCACCCTACTGAGCCGCACTGCCCTGCCCGTGCTGCGTCTCCTGCTGCTGATTTTGCTGCTACTGGTGCTACTGCTGCTTCTGCCGCTTCTGCCGCTATGGCTAGCCCTACTGTTCTTACCTTTGATGCTGAGGGTCGTGCTGTTGACTTCGACGTGTGGGTAGAGGACCTGCAACTCTTTCTGCAGTGCGACTCCAAGGACGGAGTCTCCCTGTTTGATCACACGTCCGGTGTCTCTCCTGCACCTGCTGCCACAGCTGACAGTACGGTTTGCTCGCAGTGGACTACTCGTGACGCTGTTGCTCGCCTTGCTGTTCGTAGTCACCTGCCGTCTGCTGAGCGCGCGCACTTTGGCCAGTACAATACTGCAAAGTCTCTGTATGACGCTGTAGTCGCGCGCTACTCTTCCCCTGCCACTGCTGCCCTCAGCCGCCTCATGTTGCCGTACCTGTTCCCTGACCTTGCTGCCTTTGCCACAGTCGCTGACCTCATCACTCACCTCCGCACTAATGACACCCGCTACCGCGCTGCGCTTCCCACTGAGTTCTGTGCCAAGAACCCCCCCCCCCATGTACATCACCCTCTACTACCTAGTCACCCGTCTCCCTGACTCCCTTTCTTCAGTCAGGGACCACTTTCTCTCCCTTTGCCCCACTGAGCTCACTGTCGACCTGCTCGAGGAGCGCCTTACTGCAGATGAGAAGAGTATCGTTGCTGTAGGTGCCTCTCGCGGCGACCCTCGCGCCTCTTTCTTTGAGGGGTGCTCCCCCGTCCCCCTTCTCCCCTCTGTTGCTTCTGCTGCTGCTGTCGACCTCGTTGGCACTGAGGAGGTCGGGGCTGCGTTTGCTCCGAGTGGGAGGCGCCGCAACAGCAAGGGCAAAAGGGGCAAGGGTGGTGGAGGGGACGGAGGGGGCGGCGGTGGAGGCGGTGGAGGGGGCGGAGGGGGTGGTGGTGGAGGTGGGGGTGGTGGCGGGAGTGGGGGCGGCGGTGGAGGTGGAGGAGGCAGCGGCAGCGGCGATGGAGGTGGAGGCGGTGGTGGTGCTGGCCGAGGTGGCGCCGCACAGCGTGGAGGCTTTGGCGGTAGCCAGCGCTAGCAGCAGCCGCGTTCCCGTGAGACCCTTTTGCCCCAGCAGCTTCGTGAGTGGTACGCTGGGCGTGGGAGGGCTGGGGGTGCTGGTCCCTGTACTTACATTCTTCGCACAGGCGGGCGCCGTGGGGAGACGTGCGGACTGCCGCACACTTCGCAGCGCTGCTTCGGTTGCCTGACTGACGCCTAGCGTGCCCAGTTTCCTGACGGCGCTGAGCTCCCTCGCTGGGGTGATCTGCTTAGGCAGAATGTTGCTATCTTTGATCTTGATTTTGATGCTATCCTTGCTGCCATGTATGCTGTGACTGATTGTGCTGAGGGTGACTGTTACCTGTGTGTTCCGCCCGACCCGGGCATTGAGGCTAGGTGCTAGTGAGTCTGCTGCTCCAGGTACTAGTGAGTCTGCTGCTCCAGGTGCTAGTGAGTCTGCTGCTCCAGGTGCTGTTGAGTCTGCTCTCTCTGGTACTGCACCTACTGAGGCCTTGCACACCTTCACACTTGACTCAGGTGCTTCGCGCTCCTTCTTTCGCGACAGCACCACACTCACGCCGCTCAGTCGGCCGGTTGCAGTCTCCCTGGCTGACCCCTCTGGGGGCCCAGTCCTTGCGCACTCCTCCACGGTTCTACCGTGCCCTGCGGCCCCGTCGGGCTTACTGTCGGGACTCCACCTCCCCTCGTTCTCTACGAACTTGGTGAGTGGAGCTGACCTCCAGGACGTGTGGGTTGACCAGTTCACCCCGGGAGGTCAGCGTGTGACCCACTGTACTTGCTCTCGGACGGGCCGCCACCTGGCCACGTTCACCCGTCGGCCTGGGTCGAGCCTGTACACACTGACTACTGCGTCTCCTCCTTTTCCTGCGTCCGGTCAGGTAGCCGCGTCTGGTCAGGTGATTGCTGCCGCGTCCAGGTCTAGTCCGGCGTCTGCCCCCTGCTCGTGTCGCCCTCTGTCACACGAGACTCTCCTTTGGCACCACTGCCATGGTCACCCCTCCCTGCCTCATCTTTGAGGTATGGCCTCCCGTTTCCTTGTCTCAGGTCTCCCCCGGTCCCTCCCTCCCCTTCCTCTGGGGCCTGCCCCTACCTGTGTTCCTTGTGTTGAGGGCCGGCAGCGCGCCGCTCCTCACTCCTCTGAGTTTCCTCCGACAGAGGTTCCTCTGCAGACTCTCCACATGGACGTGTGGGGCCCAGCCCGCGTCCGTGGACAGGGTCACGAGCGTTACTTCCTGATGGTCGTTGACGACTACTCGCGTTACACCACAATCTTCCCCTTGCGCCGCAAGGGTGAGGTCACTGAGGTGTTGATCGACTGGATCCGCGCTGCTCGTCTCCAGCTCAGAGAGAGTTTCGGCTCGGACTTTCCTGTTCTGCGTCTGCACTCAGACAGAGGTGGTGAGTTTTCCTCCGACCTTCTGAGGGCTTTCTGTCGTGCGGAGGGCATCCGCCAGACGTTCACGCTTCCGGCCTCCCCACAGCAGAATGGGATTGCTGAGTGCCGCTCCATGATCCATGCGGCTCCCCATTTTCTGTGGCCGTTCGCGGTTCAGTACGCTGCGCATCAGATCAACCTTCAGCCTCGTGTCTCCTTACCGGAGACCACACCTACTCTGCGGTGGACGGGGAAGGTTGGCGATGCGTCAGTGTTCCGTGTCTGGGGATCTCGAGCTTTTGTCCGCGATTCTTCCGCGGACAAGCTGTCCTCCCGTGCTGTTCCCTGTGTCTTCCTTGGCTTTCCCCTTGACGTGCTTGGGTGGCAGTTTTACCACCCCACCTCGCGTCGTGTTCTGTCCTCTCAGGACGTCACATTTGAGGAGTCGGTATCTTACTACCGTCTCTTTCCCTACCACACTGCCCCTCTCCCCCCCCCGCCGCTCTTCCTCGCACCAGGTGCTCCTCCGGTAGACCCCCTCCCCCCTCAGGGTCCTGCCCCTCAGGTGTGTCCCAGGTAGACCCTGTTGAGCCTGTCGAGGTAGCTGTCGACTCTGGTGCTGCTAGGGGTGCTGAGCCTGCGGGTGCGGGGCCTGGGGGTACTGAGCCTGGGGTTGCTGAGTCTGAGGGTGCGGAGCCTGGGGGTGCTGAGTCTGAGCGTGCGGAGCCTGGGGGTGCTGAGCCTGGGGGTGCTGAGTCTGGGGGTGCTGAGTCTGGAGGTCCTCCGGGTGTCCTGTCACGGCGGGAGCCCCTCTCTCCACAGCAGCTTCGTGAGTGGTACGCTCGGCGCTGTAGCCGTGCTGCTGGAGCTGGGGGAACTGCTGCTGGAGGTGCTGCTGGTGCTGGCGCTGCTGGAGGTACTGCTGGTGCTGGAGCTGCTGGAGCCGCTGGACCTGGAGGTGCTCGTGCTGGAGGTACTGGCGCTGCTGGAGGTCCTACTGGTGTTGGAGCTGCTGGAGGTGCTGGAGCCGCTGGTCCCGGAGGTGCTCGTACTGGAGGTACTGACGCTGCTGGAGGTCCTGCTGGTGTTGGAGCTGCTGGAGGTGCTGGAGCCGCTGGTCCCGGAGGTGCTCGTACTGGAGCTGCTGGGGCTGGTGGTGCTGCAGGAGCTGGAGCTGCTGGAGGTGGAGCTTCTGGAGGTACTGGAGCTGGTGGTGCTGCGGGAGTTGTCGCTGGAGACCGGGGAGCTGAGGGTACTGGTGCTGTCTCTGCTGTTTCTGGAGGCGCTGCGCGGCCGCGGCCGTACTACGTTCCGCTCCTTCAGCAGGTTCTTGGCCTCCCGCCTTCAACTGGTCCTTCTCCTCCCCTACTAGGTCCACTGCCTGTCCAGTCGCAGTCACAGCTACAGCCTGCCTCCCCACTGCCTGGTCCTTCTCCTTACTCTCGGCCGACTAGAGGTCTTACGGAGCGTCGTGCGCCTGTGTCTCGTCCTTCGTCGCCTGAGTCTCGCCGTGCGTCACCTGAGTCTCGTCCTGAGTCGCCTGTTCGCGCTGTCCGCACTGGTCGTCGTGTTCCGCGTCAGCGTCCTCCTGCTGTCCCCGGCACACACCTGATGGCACTTCGTCCTTCTACTGGTCCACAGCGTGTCCCTCTACCGTCTCCTCCTGCGTCCTCTCTTCCTGACGGTCCGGACCCGGAGTCTGACTCCCTTCGTGCTGCTAGTCCTACTGTCACGCGTTTCCTGGCCACTGTTGTCACTGACCCTTCTTTTGAGTCCACTGCTGCGTCTGCTCTAGTTGCTGAGCTTGTTGACTTTGCTGCCGCCTGTCGTCTAGACTACGCCGCTAGTCTTGTTGCTGAGTCTGAGTCCGTCTGACCTCCGTCCGTCGGGGGTGAGTGTGCTCTTGGCACGGACGTCCTTGAGGACAGACAAGAGGAGTTTGAGTGCTTTGCCGCTGCTTTACCTCATCTCGTCTCCATGCTGATTGCCCCTGAGGGAGACCCGGATGCACCAGACATCCCGACCCCACGCTCCTACGCAGAGGCGATGGAGGGTCTCTACTCCTCTCAGTGGCAGACAACCATGGACGCAAAGATGGCTTCCTGGAAGTCCACAGGCACCTACGTTGACGAGGTTCCCCCACCTGGGGCGAACATCGTCAGTGGCATGTGGATTTTCAGGGTGAAGCGGCCGCCGGGTTCTCCGCCTGTCTTCAAGGCGCGTTACGTTGCACGAGGCTTCAGTCAGCGAGAGGGAGTTTATTTCTTCCTGACCTTCTCCCCTACCCCGAAGATGACCCCTCTTCGGGTTCTGCTGCACGTCGCCACTCAGCGTGACTACGAGCTTCACTCTCTTGACTTCAGCACTGCTTTCCTACAGGGCAGCCTCCACGAGGAGATCTGGCTGCGCCGCCCACCTGGCTTCACTGGGTCGTTTCCTACTGGTACCCAGTGGAGCCTCCGGCAGCCAGTCTACGGTCTCCGCCAGGCACCCCATGAGTGGCACGACACGGTGAGGACGACTCTTGCGGCTCTTGGGTTTGCTCCTTCTACTGCTGACCCGTCGCTGTTTCTCCGCACCGACACCTCTCTGCTGCCATTCTACGTTCTCGTGTACGTAGACGACTTGGTCTTTGCTACTGCTGACACTGAGGGACTCGCCCACATGAAGTCAGAGCTGCAGAAGAGACACACGTGCACAGACCTGGGTGAGCTGACAAGCTATCTTGGCTTGCGGATCACCCGGGAGAGAGCACAGCGCACCATTACTTTGACTCAGTCACACATGGTGCAGCAGGTCCTTCAGCGCTTCCGCTTCACGTACTCCTCGCCACAGACCACTCCTCTGCCTACCGGTCACTCGCTCTCAGCTCCACCTTCGGACGAGTCCGTAGAGCCGAGTGGCCCGTATCCAGAGCTTGTGGGCTGCCTCATGTACCTGATGACCTGCACTCGACCTGACCTTGCCTACCCTCTTAGCATTCTAGCACGCTATGTCGCTCGTGGCAGACACAGGAAGGAGCACATGGATGCTGCTAAGAGGGTGTTGCGCTACATGTGCAGTACGTCGGGCATGGGGCTCGTGCTAGGAGGACGGGCTCGAGTTGCCCTCACTGGTCACGCAGACGCTTCCTGGGCTGACGACTTGGCTACGCAGCGGTCGTCACAGGGTTACACCTTCAGCCTTGGCTCTGGCTCTGTTTCTTGGCGGTCTACCCGCTCGTCTTCTGTTCTCAGCTCCAGTAGTGAGGCTGAGATCTACGAAGGGGCCATGGCTGCACAGGAGTTACGCTGGCTCACCTACCTGCTGACTGACCTGGGAGAGCCGCCTCGTTCTCCTCCAGTGCTGTACGTCGACAACAAGGCCATGATTGCCTTGTGTCAGGAGCACAGACTGGAGCACCGAACGAAGCACATCGCTCTGCGCTACTTCCTTGCTCGAGAGTTGCAGCAGCGTGGTCAGCTTCGTCTTGCTTACGTGGCCACTCGGGCCAACACTGCTGATGTCTTCACCAAGGCGCTTCAGCCTTGTGATCATCAGCGTTTCTGTACTGTTCTAGGCCTTGTGCCTACTGTCCCTCACTTGCTTACTTCTTGACTCTGCTTGTACTGTGATCTCTATAATTATACCTGCATGCTTACACTTGCTAGGTTGTGATCACTGTATTGCTTGTTCTCCTTTATATAACTCTGAATGTGAACTGGCCTTGTGGCCATTTGCTTGTGCTCAGACTGCGTGGTGACGTCGTGATCCACCCTGAGCTTGCTTTGCCTTTCTTCACCGGTCTTGTGACCTCTTGTTCTCCCCCACTTTGCCTATGGGGGTGTGTCAAACATATGTGACATAGTCTGTGTAGGCTGTAGTGGGGTGGTCAATACAGGGTACAACACTTTTAGGTTTGCTACTTGTACCCACCTGCTTGCTAGTTCAATCATTCCTTCGTTTACTATTCTGACACGCGCTGCCCCGCTGGACCCGCGCGCCGCCCCTGGGGACCCGCGCGTCGCCCCTCTTGGACCCGCCTGCCGCCCGCGCCCTGCCCGTTGCGAGCGCCCCACAGCCCGCCCGCGCCCTGCACGTCGCGACGCCGCTCGCCCGCCCTCCCCCCCTCCTCCTTCGCCTTCCTGCTGCGTGTGCAGCCGTGTGGAGGGTATGGGGGTGGCGGGGGTAAGGGGGTGTATGGGGGTGGTGGGAGTGCGTGACCAGCTGCCCCTCCTCCTCCTCTCTGTCCCACTGCTGCAGCTGCCGCTGAGGGGGGGATGGAGTGGGTGAGGTTGGGGAGTGGCGCTAGCCGGAGGGGATGTGAGAAAAGGGTTTGGGGGCAATGGGGGGAGGTTGGAAGGAGGTAGCTGCTGTGTTGCCTGCTGCTCCAGTAGTCCGGGGCCCTTGCTCCGGTAGCACGTGAGCCCGTTGCTCCAGTCGCCCGTGGGTCCGTTGCTCCAGCCGCTCGTCTAGCCGCGGAGCCAGTTGCTCCATTAGTCCGGGGCCCTTGCTCCGGTAGCCAGTGTGCCAGTTGCTCCGTTGCCCGTGTGTCAGCAGCTTCACCTGCCGCCTCCCAACTCCTCTCCCCTCGTAGTCCCTCCTCCTCCTCACTGCCCCTCTGCTATGTCTGCCACTAGGGCTAATTGTGAACTTGCTCTATGACTGCTTGTTGTGCTGATTATACCCCACTTCTCCTATGGGGGTGTGTCAGAATGTTATATTGTCTAGTCTGCAGTGGGGTACTCAGTAGTGAGTACAGCCCTGTAAGGGTTTCCTATTTGTATCCCCTCTGCCTGCTAGTGCAATCCCCCTTCTGCTGTTCAACATTCCTCTTCGTTATTCAGACATTAAATTCAAAGGAGATGCAGCCAAGCCAATTCAAGAATGGGCAACCGAACTTTGCGACAAAGGTGTGAAGCAAATCAAGAGTATTTGTGAATGCGGAGCTGAAAATCTGGATGAAGAACGAAGGCATTCAGCATGACGTCTCAACATCCTACACACCCAAATGAATTGGAGCTACCCAGCAGCTTAATCGCACTTTGATAGAAGCCGTTTGTGTGTAAATTGGTAGCTTGATGAAGGGAAGAAAGTCGTAAATCAATAATTCATTTTTTTTCAACATAGTGTAGCAAACATCGACTATTCTTCGCGCGTTACCAACTGCCACAATTTGTTACACGTGTATTCGCGCAACTTCATTTCAACAATCTCAATACTTCGCAACCTTTTAGAATGGTTGAGATCATCCCATTGAAAAGGCACGCGATGTAGCTCATCTCGATTTGCAATGTGAGCTGGGCGAATCGCATCAACCGAGCTTCGGAGCCGCGAGCAGCTTGAAATCGCGCACTGATGTCGATACATTGTATGTTCATGCTTCTCTCGAAGCGTAAACTCCCCTCGCAATACGAGGTGTCACAAGTAACTGCTCTCATGAACTCGCCACACGAGCAGCAGCTATGCCTTATTGGGGAAGATGTCACGCGAGCAACTAGAACTCGCACACTGTTGTCGAAACATTTTTCGCCACGCGCTTCTCTTTCTCAAAGCGTGAATTCCTCCCTCAATCCAAGGTGTCACAAGTAATTGCTTTCTCGAACTCGCCACACAATCAACATCTTCCATGCCCATGGTGTTGAACACAAAACATTTTTTTTTTTCTAATATCAATCAGCCGATTTTAACAAGGAGGTGTGCATCAAGCTGCTGAAGCACATCGCAAGTTTCTTACAATTGAGGTGATCAAAGGAGCAATTCAGAAGAACAATTAATAGTTGACCAATAAGAGAAATGCACGTGAGAATTGCACAAAGCTCGCCCTGCAGAGGACTTGCTAGGTGTTGCAATGCCATTCTAGATATATCGACATCGATGCCTGATTGTAATCAATGCTCTTCTCAATTTCCTAGTAAAACTCTTGCCAAACTTCTCTATGAACGCAGCAAGTAGTGTGAACGATTGTGCAACACTAGGACCACTCAAACAACCATGTGCCCTCCTCCGTAGTCCACTCCCGTTGTATAGTGACTCTCCGCACAATGGACGGGCCCCCTTTTGAGAAAAGGAGAAAGCGAAATGGATGAACTATGAATGAAGTGAGTACATATAGGAAACCCTAATTGGGTTGTACCCCCTATGGGATACCCCACTATAGCCTACACAACAGCATAAGCTATATATATGTTCTGACACACCCCCATAGGCAAAGTGGGGGAGAACAAGGGGTCACAAGACCAGTCACACAAAGCACAGCAAGCTCAGGGTGGATCACAAAGTCACCACACAGTCCGAGCACAACGACAAGGCCACAAGGCCAGTTCACATGCAGGAGTGCACACATATATATATAGAGCTAGACAAGCAAGAGCAGGTATATATATGTGACAGTACAAGCAAGGTCAAGAGGAGAGCAAGTGAGGCAAGACAGGTACAAGACCCAGCTGAGTGCAGAAGCGCTGATGGTCACAAGGCGCAAGTGCCTTGGTGAACACATCAGCAGTGTTGGCCTCAGAGGCCACGTACGCAAGTCGCAACTGACCACGCTGCTGCAGCTCACGAGCAAGAAAGTAACGGAGAGCAATGTGCTTCGTTCTGTGCTCCAAGCGCTGCTCTCGACACAAGGCCAGCATGGCCTTGTTGTCTACGTACAGCACTAGAGGAGAACGAGGCGGCTCTCCAAGGTCAGTCAGCAGGTAGGTGAGCCAGCGAAGCTCCTGTGCAGCCATGGCCCCGGCGTAGATCTCAGCCTCACAACTGGAGCCGAGAACAGAGGACGAGCGTGTAGCCCGCCACGAGACAGAGCCGGAACCAAGACTGAAGGTGTAACCCTGCGACGACCGCTGCGTAGCCTGGTCGTCAGCCCAAGAAGCGTCCGCGTGCCCAGTGAGGACCACTGGACTCCGCCCTCCAAGCACTAGCCCCATGCCCGACGTACTGCACAAGTAGCGCAACACCCTCTTCGCTGCAGCCATGTGCTCTGGTCGGTGTCTCCCAGGAGCAACATAGCGTGCAAGAATGCTAAGAGGGTATGCAAGGTCAGGTCGTGTGCAGGTCATCAGGTACATGAGGCAACCAACAAGCTCTGGGTACGGGCCACTCGACTCTACGGACTCATCCGAAGGCAGAGCTGAGAGCGAGTGGCGAGTAGACAGAGGAGTGGCCTGAGGCGAGGAGTACGTGAAGCCGAAGCGCTGAAGGACCTGCTGCACCATGTGTGACTGAGTCAAGGTAATGGTGCGGCGTGCTCTGTCCCGAGTGATCTGCAAGCCAAGGTAGCTGCGCAGTTCACCCAGGTCTGTGCACGTGTGTCTCTTCTGCAGCTCGGACTTCACGTAGGCTAGTCCAGCAGTGTCAGCTGTGGCAAAGACCAAGTCGTCGACGTACACGAGGATGTAGAACGGCGGCAAAGAAGTGTCGGTGCGCAGAAACAACGACGGGTCAGCAGTAGAGGGAGCAAACCCAAGAGCCGCAAGCGTAGTCCTCAGTGTGTCGTGCCACTCACGCGGTGCCTGGCGGAGACCGTAGACTGGCCGTCGGAGGCTCCACTGGGTGCCAGGAGGGAAAGTCCCAGTGAAGCCAGGTGGACGGCGCAGCCAGATCTCCTCGTGCAGGCTACCCTGCAAGAAAGCAGTGCTGAAGTCAAGAGAGTGGAGCTCGTAGTCGCGCTGAGCGGCTATGTGCAGTAGCACCCGAAGAGTGGTCATCTTCGGGGTGGGAGAGAAGGTCTGAAAGTAGTCAACTCCCTGCCGCTGACTGAAGCCACGAGCGACGTACCGCGCCTTGAAGACAGGTGGAGAGCCCGGCGGCCGCTTCACCCTGAAGATCCACATGCCACTGACGATGTTCGCCCCAGGAGGGGGAACCGCGTCAACGTAGGTGCCTGTGGACTTCCAGGACGCCATCTCTGCATCCATAGCTGCCTGCCACTGAGAGGAGTAGGGACCCTCTACGGCCTCCGCGTAAGAGCGCGGAGTCGGGATGTCTAGTGCATCCGGGTCTCCCTCAGGGGCAAGTAGTACGGACGCGAGATGAGGTGAAGCAGCAGCCAGACACTGGAACTCCTCCTGCCTGTCCTCAAGGACGTCCGTGCCAAGAGCACACTCACCCCCGACGGACGGAGGACAGACAGACGCAGACTCAGCAACAAGACCGGCAGCGTAGTCTAGACGACAGCGAGCAGCAAAGTCGACGAGCTCAGCAACAAGCGCAGACGCAGCAGTGGACTCAAAAGAGGGGTCAGTGACGACAGTAGCAAGGAGACGTGTGACAGTAGGACTAGCAGCACGAAGAGAGTCGGACTCTGGGTCGGTAAGTGCAGGAAGGGAGGACTCAGGAGGAGAAGGCAAAGGGGCACGCAGAGGAGCAGTGGACGGACGCAAAGACATCCGGTGCGTGCCAGGGACAGGAGGAGGACGCTGACGCGAACCGCGACCACTAGCGCGAGCAGCACGAACAGGCGACGCAGGACGAGACGCAGGCTCACGACGCTCAGCAAGACCTCCAGTGGGACCAGTGTAAGGAGAGGGAGCAGGAAGTGGGGAGGCGGGCTCTAACTGGGACTGTGACTGAACAGGCGGTGGACACGCTGCAGGAGGAGAAAGACCAAGAACCTGCTGTAGGAGGGGAACGAAGTACGGCCGAGGCCGCGCGGCGACTCCAGACACAGCAGGGACAGCACCCTCAGCAGCAGCACCAGCGCCAACCGCACCTCCAGCGGGAGGACCTCCAGCAGCACCAGCAGCACCCGCAGCAGGGCCACCGCCAGGAAGGACAGCAGTAGTCTCAGCACCAACACCCGCAGCAGCTCCAGCTCCAGGCGGACCCGAGGGCCCAGCAGCTCCGGGACCAGCGGCACAAGTACCCTCAGCAGCCGAAGGAGCTCCAGCTCCAGCAGTACGTCTCCAGCGGCGAGCAAACCACTCGCGCAGCTCCTGTGGAGAGAGGGGCTCCCGCCGAGGTGAAGCACCCGGAGAACCGCCAGGTCCCGCACCGCCAGACGCCACAAGGGGAGGTCCAGTGGCCGCAGGCTCCGCAGCTCCAGGCTCAGCAGCTCCAGACGCAGCACCCCCTGGCTCAGCACCCCCAGTCGCAGCACCCCCAGGCTCAGCACCCCCAGACTCCGCACCCCCAGGCGCAGCACCCCCAGTCGCAGTACCCCCAGGCTCAGCACCCCCAGACTCAGCACCCCCAGGCTCAGCACCCCCAGCTCAGCACCCACGCGCGTAGCACCCCCAGAGTCAGCACCCCCAGGCTCAGCACCCGCAGCAGGACCAGAGTCACCAGCAACCTCGACCGGCTCGACCGCGTCTACCTGGGACACACCTGAAGGGGCAGGACCCTGAGGGGGAAGGGGGTCTACCGGGGGGGGACCTGGCACAAGGAAGTGCGGTGGCGGGGGGAGGGAAGGAGTGCGGTAGGGGAAGAGGCGGTAGAAGGGGACTGACTCGTCGAACGTGACGTCCTGGGAGGACAGAACACGACGAGAGGAGGGGTGGTAGAACTGCCACCCTGGGGCGTCAGGGGGGAAGCCGAGGAAGACACAGGGAGCAGCACGAGGGGACAGCTTGTCCGCAGACAAGTCGCGGACAAACGCCCGAGATCCCCAGACACGGAACGCAGACGCATCGCCGACCTTCCCCGTCCACAGCAGAGCTGGGGAGGTCTCCGGCCGGGAGACCCTGGGGTGAAGGTTGATCTGATGCGCCGCGTACCGAACCGCAAACGGCCACAGAAAATGGGGGGCAGCCGCATGCATCATGGACGTACGAGCGACGTCCATGACCATGCCAATGCGGCGCTCAGCAATCCCATTTTGCTGTGGAGAGTCCGGAAGCGTAAAGGTCTGGCGGATGCCTCGTGCACGACAGTAGGCTCGCAGAAGGCCAGAGGAGAACTCTCCACCTCGGTCAGAGTGCAGACGCAGAACAGGAAAGTCCGAGCCGAAGCTCCTCCTGAGCTGGAGACGAGCTGCGCGGATCCAGTCGATCAACACCTCAGTGACATCACCCTTGCTGCGCAAGGGGAAGACTGTGGTGTAACGCGAGTAGTCGTCAACCACCAGCAGGAAGTAGCGCTCGTGACCCTGCCCACGGACGCGGGCCGGGCCCCACACGTCCATGTGAAGCGTCTGCAGAGGAGCCTCTGTCGGGGGAAACTGGGAGGAGTGAGGGGCAGCCCGGAGCCGCCCCTCGACACAGGGGACACAGGAAGGTCCGGGTCCCGAAGGAAGGGGAGGGAGAGACCGGGGAAGACCAGAGACAAGGACACGGGAAGCCATGCCCCGAAGACGAGGCAAGGAGGGGTGGCCAAGACGGTGGTGCCACAGGAGGGTCTCCTGAGACAGGCGGCGACACGAGCAGGGGGCAGACTCAGGACCAGACCTGGACGCAGCAGCAAACACCTGACCCGACGCAGCTACCTGGCCAGACGCAGGGACAGGAGGAGACTCAGTGGTCAGGGTGTAGAGACTCGACCCCGGCCGACGCGAAAACGTGGCCAGGTGTCGGCCTGTGCGGGCGTCCGAGCAGTGGGTCACCCGCTGACTCGCAGGAGTAAACTGGTGAACCCCCGCATCCTGCAGGTCAGCACCACTCACCAAGTTCGTCGAGAACGAGGGGAGGTACAGACCAGACAAGGTGCCCGAGGGGGCAGCCGGACACGGGAGGACAGTGGAGAAGTGAGAGAGGACAGGACCCCCAGAGGGGTCAGCCAGGGAGACTGCAACCGGCCGGCCAAGCGGCGTGAGTGTGGTGCGGTCTCGAAAGAAGGAGCGAGAAGCCCCTGAGTCAAGCGTGAAGGTGAGGGAGGCCGAAGCCGACGCAGTACCTGAGAGCGCAGCCTCACCAGTACCTGAGAGTGCAGACGCACTAGCACCTAGAGCAGCAGCCGCAGAAGTACCTAGCGCAGCAGTACCAATGCCCGTGTCGGGCGGGAAACACCGGTAACAGTCACCCTCCTCACTAATAGTCACAGCATACATGGCAGCAAGGATAGCATCAAAGTCAAGATCAAAGATAGCTACGCCAGCCCTAGACAGCTCTCCCCAACGGGGAATCTCACTAGCCTCGGGGAACTGCTGACGCCAAGCGTCCGTCAGGCGGCCAAAGCAGCGCTGGGTGGGGTGGGCACCCCCACACTGCTCACCCGCGCGGTCGCCGGAACGAAGGACGTAGGTGCACGGACCAAAACCCCCACCCCGCTGACGCTGCGTGTACCACTCACGGAGCTGCTGGGGCGGGGGGATGTCCCGCGAACGCTGCTGCTGCTGCTGCTGCTGACGCTGGCCACCACCAGAGCCGCTACGCTGCGGGGCACCACCCCGACCAGCTCCACCCCCTCCGCCACCGCCGCCTCCACCTCCACCACCACCGCTGCCTGCGCTCCCACCGCTGCCGCCACCACCGCCTCCTCCTCCGCTGCTGCCACCGCCACCACCGCCCCCGCCACCACTCCCACCGCCACTCCCACTCCCTCCGCCGCCTCCACCGCCACCTCCACCGCCCCCTCCAGTTCCACCCGCGCCCTTGCCCCCCTTGCCCCTGCCAGGGCGGCGTCTCCCGCTAGGGGCAGACGCCGCGCAGACCGACTCAAGACCAAGCAGGTCGGCAGCAGCAGCAGAGGCAACCGAGGGCAGCAGGGGGGAAGGAGAACACCCCTCAAAGATGGGGGTGCGAGGGTCACCACGAGAGGCTCCTACAGCGACGATGCTCTTCTCCGCCGCCAGGAGGGACTTCTCGAGGAGATCGACAGTGAGAGTGGTGGGACAGACTGAGAGGAAGTGGTCCCTGACTACGTGAAGGGAGTCAGGGAGGCGTGTGACTATGTAATAGAGAGTGATGTACATGGGGGGGGGGTTCTTGGCGCAGAACTCAGCAGGAAGGGCGGCGCGGTAGCGAGTGTCACTAGTGCGGAGGTGCGTAATGAGGTCAGCGACAGTGGGAAAGGCAGCAAGGTCAGGAAAGAGGTACGGTAGCATGAGGCGGCTCAGGGCAGCAGTGGCAGGGGAAGAGTAGCGCGCAACTACAGCGTCGTACAAGGTCTGAGCACTCTTGTACTGACTAAAGTGCGCGCGCTCAGTGGTAGGCAGGTGGCGACGCACAGCAAGACGTGCAGCAGCATCGCGGGTGGCCCACTGAGAGCGAACAGTGGGGTCAGCATCAGCAGCAGGGGCAAGAGAGGCGCCAGAGGTGAGGTCAAAGAGGGAAAGACCGTCCGTCCTATCGCACTGTAAGAACAGCTGCAGGTCGTCGACCCAGACCTCAAAGTCAATGGCTCGACCCTCAGCGTCAAAAGCGAGGACACTAGGGGTAGCCATGACGACGACAGTGTAGCAGTGCAAGCAGTAGGGGAGGGGCACGCAGTAACAGTGGTGCTGTGCTCACTAGGCAGGGCAGGTCGGGCGGCTCGGCAGTAGGGCGGCCCGGCGGCTGGGCGGCTCGGCGGCTCGGCTGCTGGGCGGCTCGGCTCCCGGGCGGCTCGGCGGCAGGGCGGCTCGGCGGCAGGGCGGCTCGGCGGCTCGGCTCCCGGGCGACTCGGCGGCAGGGCGGCTCGGCAGCAGGGCGGCTCGGCTCCCGGGCGGCTCGGCTGCTGGGCGGCTCGGCGGCAGGGCGGCTCGGCGGTCGTAGGCGGCGGGGCCGGTGAGGATAGGCGGCGGGGCCGGTGAGGATAGGCGGCTGGGCCGCGAAGTGGGGCGGCGGGGCCGCGTAGGTGAGGGCGGCGAGGCCGCGAAGGCAAGGGCGGCGAGGCCGCGTAGGTGAGGGCGGCGGGGCCGCGAAGTGAGGGCGGCGGGGCCGCGTAGGCAAGGGCGGCGAGGCCGCGACGTGAGGGCGGCGAGGCCGCGAAGGCAAGGGCGGCGAGGCCGCGTAGGTGAGGGCGGCGGGGCCGCGAAGTGAGGGCGGCGGGGCCGCGAAGGTGAGGGCGGCGGGGCCGCGTAGGCAAGGGCGGCGAGGCTGCGTAGGTGAGGGCGGCGGGGCCGCGAAGTGAGGGCGGCGGGGCCGCAACGTGAGGGCGGCGGGGCCGCGCAGGTGAGGGCGGCGGGGCTCCGTAGGCAAGGGCGGCGAGGCCGCGACGTGAGGGCGGCGGGGCCGCGACGTGAGGGCGGTGGGGCCGCGTAGGTGAGGGCGGCGCAACGGGCCGCTAGGGGCGACACGGAGGGTCGCTAAAAAAAAAGAAAGCGCGCCTCGGGGCGCGCTTCGGTGGGCCCTAGAAACAGTCCCTAGGAGGGGACCTGCTCTGATTCCATGAGAAAAGGAGAAAGCGAAATGGATGAACTATGAATGAAGTGAGTACATATAGGAAACCCTAATTGGGTTGTACCCCCTACGGGATACCCCACTATAGCCTACACAACAGCATAAGCTATATATATGTTCTGACACCTTTCCGTTCGTATACTTGTAGGCTCACAACGTCAATATTTGCGAATACCGTGTCTAGAGGTCGACTTCCCAATACATGATCAAGGGTTTAGATTTAGGATTGTTTTCCCTGGTCAGCCCAGAAATTGGTGCCGAGCCTCCTTAACACTCCCGAACCTGAATGCAGGGTGTTAGCCTATCGAACGCATCCCTTATCGCAAAAAAATAGGGGATTTTTTAGGGCATAAACAACAACTTTCGGGAAGAAATCGGCAACTTCGGGTCGTAAATGGGACTGGTCGTAAATGAGGCAGTCTGTTGTCGTTTGCCATACATTAACGTTCCGAGAGGTTTATGTCTCGGGGTTGGAACTTTTTTGTCGTTAACGGGACACTCGGCGCGGTTGGTTTCGACGATGATGGGTGTGGTTTCGGTTGTAAACCAACGCGCTGTAAATTGCGGTTTGCCGTGGCGCCCTTTTTTGTTGCCACTTCATATGTTTACGACCTCAATCAACATGTGCTTTGTTTGACTAAATCACATTGAACAGCTGTTTATGACCGGTAATCCCATTTGTCAAATAGGCTGCAGCAGGGTGCATTCGTTCAAATTATATTTTTCATTAATCAAGCAACAAATTGTCATTATTAAAAAAAACTACATTAATGCCCTACACAGAATTAGCCTGGAGAATGAAAACCAACCTGATCTGCACTAGTCCTTCAAACGCATCCTCAAAATCCTCAATAAGAATGTGAACATTCTCAGTCATCATCACAAAGTGTCAGAAGTACGAACGAGAATGAATGAACTAGCAGCAAGATGGGTACAAGTAGGAAACCCTAATTTGTTTGTACCCCATATGGGATATCCCACTACAGCCTACACAATAAGCAACATATAAGTTTGACACACCCCCATAGGCAAAGTGGGGAGAACAAGAGGTCACAAGACCGGTCAAGAAAAGCAAAGCAAGCTCAGGGTGGATCACGAAGTCACCACGCATTCTGAGCACAAGCAAATGGCCACAAGTCCAGTTCACATGCAGAGTTATATATAAAGGAGAACAAGCAGTACATTGATCACAACCTAGCAAGTGTAAGCATGCAGGTATAAGTATATAGATCACAGTACAAGCAAAGTCAAGAAGTGAGCAAGTGAGGCCAAGCAGGCACAAGGCCTAGAACAGTACAGAAACACTGATGATCACAAGGCTGAAGTGCCTTGGTGAAGATATCAGCAGTGTTGGCCCGAGTGGCCACGTAAGCAAGACGAAGCTGACCACGCTGCTGCAACTCTCGAGCAAGGAAGTAGCGCAGAGCGATGTGCTTCGTTCGGTGCTCCAGTCTGTGCTCCAGACACAAGGCAATCATGGCCTTGTTGTCGACGTACAGAACTGGAGGAGAACGAGGCGGCTCTCCCAAGTCGGTCAGCAGGTAGGTGAGCCAGCGTAACTCCTGTGCAGCCATGGCCCCTGCGTAGATCTTAGCCTCACAACTGGAGCTGAGAACAGAAGACGAGCGGGTAGACCGCCACGAAACAGAGCCGGAGCTTGAAGGTGTAACCCTGTGACGACCGCCGCGTAGCCAAGTCGTCAACCCAAGAAGCGTTTGCGTGACCTGTGAGGACAACTCGAGCCCGTCCTCCAAGCACGAGCCCCATGCCCGACATACTGCACAAGTAGCGCATTACCCTCTTAGCGGCCTTCCAATGCTCTGGTTGGTGTCTCTTGGGCGCAACGTAGCGTGCCAGGATGCTAAGAGGGTAAGCGAGGTCAGGTCGAGTGCAGGTAATCAGGTACATGAGGCAGCCCACAAGCTCTGGATACGGGCCACTCGGCTCTACGGACTCATCCGAAGGCAGAGCTGAGAGCGAGTGACCGGTAGGCAGAGGAGTGGACTGTGGCGAGGAGTACTGGAAGTCGAAGCGCTGAAGGACATGCTGCACCATGTGTGACTGAGTCAAGGTAATGGTGCGCTGTGCTCTGTCCCGGGAGATCTGCAAGCCAAGATAGTTGCGCAGTTCACCCAGGTGTGTGCACGTGTGTCTCTTCTGCAGCTCCGACTTCACGTGAGCTAGTCCAGCAGTGTCAGCAGTGGCAAAGACCAAGTCGTCGACGTACACGAGGATGTAGAACGGCGGCAGCGAAGTGTCAGTGCGTAGAAACAGCGACGGGTCAGCAGTCGAAGGAGCAAACCCAAGAGCCACAAGCGTCGTCCTCAGTGTGTCGTGCCACTCGCGAGGCGCCTGGCGGAGACCGTAGACTGGCCGCCAGAGGCTCCACTGGGTACCTGCAGGAAACGACCCAGTGAAGCCAGGTGGGCGGCGCAGCCAGATCTCCTCGTGCAGGCTGCCCTGTAGGAAAGCAGTGCTGAAGTCAAGAGAGTGAAGCTCGTAGTCACGCTGAGCGGCGACGTGCAGCAGAACCCAAAGAGTGGTCATCTTCGGGGTAGGGGAGAAGGTCTGGAAGAAGTCAACTCCCTCTCGCTGATTGAAGCCTTGTGCAACGTAACGCGCCTTGAAGACAGGCGGAGAACCCGGCGGCCGCTTCACCCTGAAAATCCACATGCCACTGACGATGTTCGCCCCAGGCGGGGGAACCTCGTCGTCGTAAGTGCCTGTGGACTTCTAGGATGCCATCTCTGCGTCCATGGCTGTCTGCCACTGAGAGGAGTAGGGACCCTCAATCGCCTCTGCGTAAGAGCGCGGGGTCGGGATGTCTGGTGCATCCGGGTCTCCCTTAGGTGCAATCAGCATGGACACGAGATGAGGTACAGCAGCTGCAAAACACTCAAAGTCCTCCTGCCTGTCCTCAAGGACGTCCGTGCCAAGAGCACACTCACCCCCAACGGACGGAGGACAGACAAACTCAGACTCAGCAACAAGACTAGCGGCGTAGTCGAGACGACAGGCGGCAGCAAAGTCAACAAGCTCAGCAACAAGAGCAGACGCAACAGTGGACTCAAACGAAGGGTCAGTGAGAACAGTGTCCAGAAGACGTGTGACAGTAGGATTAGCAGCACGAAGTGAGTCAGACTCAGGGTCTGGTCTGTCACCAAGGGAGGACGCAGGAGGAGACGGCAGAGGGACACGCAGTGGAACAGAGGAAAGACGAAGTGCCATCTGATGCGTGACGGGGACAGGAGGAGGACGCGGATGCGGAACACGACGACCAGTGCGACCAGCGCGAACAGGCGACGCAGGACGAGACGCTCTGTAAGACCTCCGGGCTGCTCAGTGGTAGGAGAAGGAGCCGGCAGTGGGGAGGCTGGCTGAAACTGCGGCTGGGACTGGTCAGGCGGTGGACACAGTAAGGGAGGAGTAAGGGCAGTAGAAAGCGGGAGACCAAGAACCTGCTGAAGCAGAGGAACAAAGTACGGTCGCGGCCGCACAACGCCTCCAAAACCAGCACCGACAGCACCAGCACCCCCAGGGCCAGAACCTCCAGCTCCAGGGCCTCCAGCTCCAACGCCTGTAGCACTACCAGCTCCACCAGCTCCAGTACCTCCAGCAGCTCCAGCTCCAGCAGCACCTCCAGCTCCAGTAGCTCCAGTACCTCCAGCACCTCCAGCTCCAGCAGCACCTCCAGCTCCAGCAGCTCCAGTACCTCCAGTATGAGCACCTGCGGGACCAGCGGCTCCAGCACCTCCAACAGCTCCAGCTCCAGCAGCACCTCCAACTCCAGCAGCTCCAGTACCTGTAGCACCTCCAGCTCCAAGGCCTCCAGCAGCAGGCCCCTCAGCTCCAGCAGCACCACTACGGAGGCTCCAGCGCTGAGCAAACCACTCGCGCAGCTGCAGTGGAGAGAGGGGCTCCCGCCGAGTCAAGACACCCGTAGGACCTCCAGGCTCAGCACGCTCGGGCTCAGCACCCCCAGGCTCAGCACCCCCAGGCTCCGCACGCTCAGGCTCAGCACCCCCAGGCTCCGCACGCTCAGGCTCAGCACCCCCAAGCTCCGCACGCTCAGACTCAGCAACCCCAGGCTCAGCACCCCCAGGCTCCGCACCCTCAGACTCAGCAACCCCTGGCTCAGCACCCCCAGACGCAGCACCCCTAGCAGCACCAGAGTCGACAGCTACATCGAGAGGCTCGACAGAGTCTACCTGGGACACACCTGAGGGAGCAGGACCCTGAGGGGGGAGGGGGTCTACCGGAGGAGGACCTGGTGCGAGGAAGAGCGGCGGGGGAGGGAGAGGGGCAGTGCGGTAGGGGAAGAGACGGTAAAAGGGAATTGACTTGTCAAACGTGACGTCCTGAGAAGGCAGGACACGGCGCGAGGTGGGGTGGTAAAACTGCCAGCCAGGCGCGTCAGGGGGAAAGCCAAGGAAGACACAGGGAACGGTGCGGGAGGAGAGCTTGTCCGCAGGAGTATCGCGGACAAAGGCACGACATCCCCAGACCCGGAACACCGACGCATCGCCAACTTCTTTCGTCCAACGCAGTGTCGGCGAGGTCTCCGGCAAGGAGACACGGGGCCAGAGGTTGAGCTGATGCGCAGCGTAGCGGACCGCAAACGTCCACAGAAAATGGGGGGCAGCCGCATGGATCATGGAGGTACGAGCGACCTCCATGACTAAGCCAATGCGGCGCTCAGCAACCCCATTCTGCTGCGGAGAGGCCGGAAGCGTGAACGTCTGGCGAATGCCCTCCCCACGACAAAAGGCCCGCAAGAGGTCGGAGGAAAACTCACCACCTCTGTCAGAGTGCAGACGCAGGACGGGAAGGTCCATCTTGAACCGCTCGCGAAGCTGGAGACGAACAGCACGGATCCAAGGGATAAAAACATCAGGGACCTCCCCCTTGCGGCGCAAGGAGAAGACCGTGGTGTAACGCGTGTAGTCGTCGACAACCAGCAGAAAGTACCGCTCGTGGCCCTGTCCACGGACGCGGGCTGGGCCCCACACGTCCATGTGGAGAGTCTGCAGGGGAGCAGTCGTCGAGGAGAACGAGGAGGAGTGAGGAGCGGCACGCTGCCGCCCCTCGACACAGGGAAGGCTGGGAGGGGGAGGCGAGGGTGGGAGGGGAGGCAAAGACCTGGGAAGACCAGAGACAAGGAGATGGGAGTGCATGCCACGGAGGCGTGCCACGGAGGGGTGACCAAGGCGGTGGTGCCAAAGGAGCGTTTGGTGCGACAAGGTGCGACACGAGCAGGGGGCTGCTAGCTGACCTGACGCAGACGCAGACGCAGCTACCCGAGGAGGCGCAGTATTCAGTGTGTACAGACTCGACCTCGGCCGACAGGTGAACGTGGCCAGGTGCGTGCCAGTCTGGGAGCACGTACAGATTGCCACACGCTGTCCTCCAGGGGTGAAGGTATCAACCCACTGATCCTGAAGGACGGCGTTGCTCACCAAGTTTGTAGAGAACGAGGGGAGGTGGAGACCTGACAGTGAGCCAGACGGAACCACCGGACAAGGAAGAACAGTGGAGGAACGTGCAATGACTGGGCCCCCCAGAGGGGTCAGCCAGAGAGACAGCAACAGGTGCAGAGAGCGGTGTGACTGTGGTACTGTCGCGAAAGAAACAGCGGGAAGCACCTGAGTCAAGCGTGAAGGTGTGCAAGGCCGCAGCAGACGCAGTACTAGAGAGAGTAGACTCACCAGCACCTAGAGCAGCAGACTCACTAGCACCTAGAGCAGCAGCCTCTATACCTGGGTCTGGCGGCATACACAGGTAACAGTCACCCTCAGCACTACCAGTCAATGCATACATGGTAGAAAGGATAGCATCATAATCAAGAGCAAAGATGTCTACACCCCGCCTAAGCAGCTCTGCCCAGCGGGGGAGCTCAGTCGCGTTGGGAAACTTTGTGCGGAAGGCGTCTGTAAGACGAGAGAAGCAGCGGTACTGGGTGTGGAGCTTCCCGCATGTCTGACCAGTGCGGTCACGTGTGCGAATGACATACGGGCAAGGACCACTACCCCCAGCTGCCCCACGCTGAGCAAACCACTCGCGTAGCTCCTGGGGCGAAAGCTGACACTGCTGTTGCTGTCTCTGACCACCGCCAAGGCCTCCCCTCTGACTGGTACTACCCCGGCCGCCACCACTTCCACCGCCTCCACTCCCACTGCCGCCACCACTGCCGCCGCCACTACCCCCACTGCTGCCACCACCGCCGCCACCTACACCTCCACCCCAACCACCACTCCCTTCGCCACCGCCGCCCCCTCCAGCGCCTCCACCGCCCCCACCACCGCCTCCTCCTCTGCCGCCCCCACCGCCCCTGCCTCCCCTGCCCCTGCCGCTGCGGCGCCTCCCACTAGGGGCAGACGCAGCTCCTACCTCCTCAGCACAAAGGTAGTCAACAGCTGCAGCAGAGGCGACGGAGGGGACCAGGGGGGAGGGCGAACACCCCTCAAAGAAGGGAGTGCGAGGAGTGCCACGAGAAGTGCCTACAGTGACTATGCTAGTCTCAGCTGCTAGGAGGTGCTTTTCGAGCACGTCGACAGTGAGGTCGGTGGGATCAAGGGCGAGAAGGAGGTCCCTGACATCGCTAAGAGAGTTTGGGAGGCGGGTGACTATGAAGTAGAGAGTGATGTAGATGGGAGGAAGGTTCTTGGTGAGAAACTCGGCGGAAAGCGCAGCGCGGTAGCGAGTGTCACTAGTGCAAAGGTGAGTGACTAGGTCGGCTACTGTGGCAAAGGCGGACAACTCTGGGAACAGGTAGGGCAGGAGAAGGCGGCCTAGAGCAGCAGTGGCCGGGGAGGAGTAACGAGCAACTACAGTGTCATACAGCACTTTCGCAGTCTTGTGCTGTCCGAAGTGAGCGCATTCGGCTAACGACAGGTGGTTGCGAATGGCTAGGCGAGCAGCAGCGTCACGAGTAAGCCACTATGAGCGAGCTACACTGTCAGCTGTGGCGGCAGGGGCGAGAGAGGCGCCAGACGTGAGGTCAAACAGTCAAAGACCGTCCTTGGAATCGCTCAGTAAGTACAGCTGTAAGTCATCGAGCCAAGCATCGAACTCTATCGGGCGGCCCTCCGGATCAAAGGTGAGAACACTGAGCGTGGCCATGGCGGGCAGAGTAGTCGGGCGCGCTAGCAGCAGAGCAGCACGCAGGCAGGGCAAAGCAGGGCGGCAGCCAGTAGGGCAGGGCGGCGCGGTGGCGAGCGGTGCTCAGGCAAGACGGCACGGCGGCGGGCGGCGCGCGGGCAAAGCAGGGCGCGCGGTGGCGGGCGGCGCGCGGGCAGGGCAGGGCGCGCAGCGGCGGGCGGCGCGCGGGCAAAGCAGGGCGCGCGGCGGCGGGCGGTGCGCAGTAGCGTGCGGCGCGCGGGCAGGGCAAGGCGCGCTGCACCGGGCGGCGCGCGGGAAGTACAGGGCGCGCGGCGGCGGGCGGCGCGCGGGCAGGGCAGGGCGCGCTGCGGCGGGGGGTGCGTGGGCAGGGCAGAGCGCGCTGCAGCGGGCGGCGCGCGGGTAGCACAAGGCGCGCGGCGGCGGGCGGCGCGCGGGCAGGGCAGGGCGCACTGCGGCGGGCGGCGCGCGGGCAGCACAGGGCGCGCGGCGGCGGGCGGCGCGCGGGCAGGGCAGGGCACGCTGCGGCGGGCGGCGCGCGGGCAGGGCAGAGCGCGCTGCGGCGGGCGGCGCGCAGGCAGCACAGGGTACGCGGAGGCGGGCGGCGCGCTTGTAGGGCAGGGCGCGCTGCGGCAGGCGACGTGCGGGCAAGGCGGCACGGCGCGGCGCGCGGGCAGGGCAGGGCAGGGCGTGCGCAGGCAGCGCGACGCAGGGCAGGGCAAGGCAGCGCGGCGAGAACACGGCGGCGTGACGAGTGGGGTAGCGCTACTCGGTGGGCCCTAAAAAAAAACGGTCCTAGGCTAGGACTTGCTCCGAAACCATGTCAGAAGTACGAACGAGAATGAATGAACTAGCAGCAAGATGGGTACAAGTAGGAAACCCTAATTGGTTTGTACCCCATATGGGCTACCCCACTACAGCCTACACAATAAGCAACATATAAGTTTGACACAAAGCACGCAGGTGGGGCAGAACGGTAAATGGTGTCTCCCATTTCTAACCTCTCCCTCAATCAACTGATAATCACATTGGTCTTGAGCTCGACTTCACGCATGTTGTTCACATCTAAACGATCAAGGGCAGGAATGTCACGGCCATCTGCGTTTGCCATCGGCCACTCAACCTGCAGGGAACAACAAATGGTCAGCAACCATGGTGTTTTGGCTCAACTGCAAGTCAAGGGTCTACCAATACGGTACTTACAACATGGCAGATGGTCGCAACAACAGGAATCTTGGCACTCATCGTGCGACACCGTCGTCCACCAATGCCCTTGCACAGCGCCATCTCGAATGCCTTGTTCGCAAACAGCCGCCCATTCTCAGGGTTGCAATGCCACTTGCTGCCATAGACAGCTGGACAATTACGTGCAGGAAACAAATGCGACGGGGTTGGTGTGAGGAACATGATACACATGTACAAATTCGTTCAACATATAAGATAGACTGCAAGAAAGGGCGAGTTATGTCCAGCCTCCCAGGACGCCGTCCAGGCGCCCAGGTCGGCGTCCAGGCTCCCAGAACGCCGTCCAGGCGCCCAGGTCGGCGTCTAGGCTCCCATGACGCCTTCCAGGCGCCTAGGTCGGCGTCTAGGCGCCCAGGACGGCGTCCAGCCACCCAGGACGCCGTCCAGGCGCCCAGGTTGGCGTCCAGGCGCCCAGGACGCCGTCCAGGCGCCCATGTCGGCGTCCAGGCGCCCAGGAAGCCGTCCAGAAGCCTAGGTCGGCGTCCAGGCGCCCAGGACGCCTTCCAGACGCCTAGGTCGGCGTCCAGGCGTCCAGGACGCCGTCTAGACGCCCATGACGGCGTCCTCCTGCTCGGCACCTTCCAGCTAGGCATCCTCACTGCAACTAATCGGCTGCGCTCCCCGCACACCCGACTACGAAGTCGGCTCCACCCAAGCGAGGACGAGGCCCACCACAACTCCTGTTGACACTTCCCTGCCGCGTTCAAGCTTGGGCCCCCAGCCCAAACGGCAGCACCACTCGGAGAATAGCCCGTCGGCGTGCACACAACACACAGCACCCCGGTCACCGCACCGGCCATGCAAGAGGGCATGTCACCTACTGCTGCACGTCGTCGTCACCGTCGCCCACGTCGGCCAGGCGCACTTGGCCGATTGCGACGGAGCACCGGTTGAAGGCCGGGTAGTGCAGCGCCTTCGTCAGGAAGTCGGCCGGCTGCTCGGTGGTCGGGATGTACTTCAGCGTAAATTTCCCGCGCTTCACCATGTGCTGCAGCCAGGCTTGTTGCCGCTCCATGTGCTTGAGGTTGCCCATCAACCCCATGCCCTCGGCGACTGTGATAGCCGAATTGTTGTCCACGCAAAGGACGATAAGCGTCCCGGCGTCCAGCTGCCGGAACTCTGCAAGGAGGAAGCGAAGGCGGCGTCCCTCCTTGCCGGCTTCCGTGGCCGCCACGTACTCCGACTCGGTCGACGACAACGTCGCGCACTTGATGCGCTGGCTCGACCAGGAGACCGCGGCCCCTCCGTAGACGAACACGTAGCCACCCGTGCTCGTCCGGTTCTGCTTGTCGCCAGCATCGTCCACGTCCAAGTAGCCAACCAGCTGCAGCGACTCAGTTCCACCACCGAACTCAAGGGCGGTGTCACGCGTGTTGGCGAGGTAGGCGAGGCAGCAGTCGACCTCGCGCCTGTGCTGGTCGCTCCTCACCGTGAGGCCGCTCCCCAGCTTGCTGCAGGTGAAGGCGATGTCCGGCCTCGTCGTTGTCGCTGCGAACTGCAGTGAGCCGACTTTCTGTTGGTACTCCTCCTCATGGCGCTCATGCGCCTCCTCGTCATCGAAGGTGAGCTCGGCGTAGGCGTAGGCATCAACCGAGACCGGAGTCTTCGAGGTACGCCCGGTCTGCTCCTCGTCGACGAACCGCCTACGCAGCTTGTCGGCGTAGCCCTGCTGATGGAGCCACAGCTTACTTGCCGACCTGTCGCGCACGATCTCCAGCCCGAGGTACTTCTGCACCGGCGAGATCTCCCGCAGCTCGAAGGCGGCCTCCAACAGCTCCTTCAGCTCTGTCAGCATTGCTGCACTGCTGCTGGCGGCGAGCAGGTCGTTGACGTAGACCAGCACCCTGCAGGCCACGCCATCTCCACCGACCTTGAAGTAGAGCGCCGTCTCGACCTGGCTCTTCTTCCAGCCGGCGCCCAGCAACACACCATCGAGAGCCCTGTACCATAGCAGCGGCGACTGCTTCAGCCCGTAGATGCTCTTCAGCAGCTTGCACACCCGGCTGGTCCCGTCATTGAAGTAGTCCGGCTGGGACATGTACAGCACCTAGTCGAGCTTACTCTGCAAGAAAGCGTTCTTCATGTCGAGCTGCATCAGGTTGAGGTCGAGGACGGCGACGATGCTGGGGAAGATCCTCAGCGTGACGTAGCTGCTCACCGGCGCGTACGTCTCGTCGTAGTCGGCGCCATACACCTGCGTGAAGCCCTTCATGACCAGCCTCGCCTTCTCGCGCTCAACAGTGTCGTCGATGCGGTACTTCGTCGTCAACACCTACCGGTTCTTCATGATGTTCACCCCAGGTGGGCGTTCGACCAGCTCCCAGGTTCCCATGCCGATGAGGCTGCGGATTTCCTCCTCCATGGCAGCTTTCACCGCCTTGCCCTTCCAGCTTGCCAACGCCTCATTCACCGTCATCGTGGAGATATTCCAGCGGTGCTCGGGGTCGGCGTGCATGTCGGGGTTGCGCCCCGGTAGTTCCTCATCCTCCTCGGCGTCGTCGTACAGCAAGTCGTCGTCGACCTCGTCGTACGCCGTGGTGAAGGCAGCCGGTACGTAGAAGTCGGGTGGCCTCCGAAGTCGGCCTGTACGCCGTGGTCCAGGCTGGACCTCCCCGGCGTCCCATCCATCGTCACCGGCGTCACGCCTACCAGCCACATCGACCTCGGGATACCACTCCCGAGGTCGGCCTCGCAGAAGTCACCCCGGCGACCTTCGCACACGTCGCCCGGGTATCCCGATCAACCGGGCAACCACACCTAGTCGTCGAGCCCAGTCGGTCGCCGGCTGCATCAGCCCGGCGTCCCCAGTCCGGCGTCCAGGCGCCCAGGACGCTGTGAAGACTCCTAGGTCGGCGTCCGGACGCCTAGGTCGGCGTCCAGGCGCCCAGGAAGCTGAGCAGGCACCTAGGTCGACGTCCAGGCTCCCAGGACGCCAACCGGACGCCCAGGTCGGCGTCCAGCCTTCCAGGACGCCGTCCAGGCGTCTAGGACGCCGCCCAGACGCCCAGGACGACGCCCAGACGCCCAGGACGGCGTCCTCCTGCTCGGCGCCCATGCAGTGGCCCCCGTGCCCACTGCTGCAGGTCGGCTGCATTCCCCGCACACCCGACAACGAAGTCGGCTCCGCCCAAGCAAGGACGGGGCCAAACAACACTCCCGTTGACTCTCCCTTGCCGCGTTCACGCTTGGGCCCCCCAGCCCACACGGCAACACCACTCGGAGTATAGCGCGTCGGTGTGCACACAACACACAGCATGCCGGTCACCGCACCAGCCATGCAAGAGGGGATGACACCTACTGCTGCACGTCGTCGTCACCGTCGCCCACGTCGGCCAGGCACACTTGGCCGATTGCGACGGAGCACCGGTTGAAGGCCGGGTAGTGCAGCGCCTTCGTCAGGAAGTCGGCCGGCTGCTCGGTGGTCGGGATGTACTTCAGCGTGAATTTCCCGCGCTTCACCATGTGGTGCAGCCAGGCTTGTCGCCGCTCCATGTGCTTGAGGTTGCCCATCAACCCCATGCCCTCGGCGACTGTGATAGCCGACTTGTTGTCCACGCAAAGGACGGTCGGCGTCCCGGCGTCCAGCTGCTGGAACTCTCCAAGGAGGAAGCGAAGACGGCGTCCCTCCTTGCCGGCTTCCGTGGCCGCCACGTACTCCGACTTGGTTGACGACAACGTCGCGCACTTGATGCTCTGGCTCGACCAGGAGACCGCGGCCCCTCCGTAGACGAACACGTAGCCACCCGTGCTCGTCCGGTTCTGCTTGTCGTCAGCATCGTCGGCGTCCACGTAGCCGACCAGCTGCAGCGACTCAGTTCCACCGCCAAACTCCAGGGGTGTGTCATGCGTGTTGGCGTGGTAGGCGAGGCAGCGGTCGACCTCGCACCAGTGCTGATCGCTCCTCACCGTGAGGCCGCTCCCCAGCTTGGTGCAGGCGAAGGTGATGTCCGGCCTCGTCGTTGTCGCTGCGAATTGCAGTGAGCCGAATTTCTGCCGGTACTTCTCCTCCTGGCGCTCCTGCGTCTCCTCGTCATCGAAGGTGAGCTCGGCGCAGGCGTTGACCGAGACCGGCGTCTTCGGGGTACACCCGGTCTGCTCCTCATCGAGAAACCGCCTATGCAGCTTGTCGGCGTAGCCCTGCTGATGAAGCCACGGCTTCCTCGCCGGCCTGTCGTGCACGATCTCCAGCCCGAGGTACTTCTGCACCAGCGAGATCTCCCGCAGCTCGAAGGCGGCCTCCAACAGCTCCTTCAGCTCTGTCAGCATTGCTTCACTGCTACTGGCGGCGAGCAGGTCGTCGACGTAGACCAGCACCCAGCAGGCCACGCCATCTCCACCGACCTTGAAGTAGAGCGCCGTGTCGACCTGGCTCTTCTTCCAGCCGGCGCCCAGCAACACACCATCGAGAGCCTTGTACCATAGCAGCGGCGACTGCTTCAGCCCGTAGATGCTCTTCAGCAGCTTGCATACCCGGCTGGTCCCGTCATTGAAGTAGTCCGGCTGGGACATGTACAGCACCTAGTCGAGCTTACTCTGCAAGAAAGCGTTCTTCATGTCGAGCTGCATCAGGTTGAGGTCGAGGACGGCGACGATGCTGAGGAAGATCCTCAGCGTGACGTAGCTGCTCACCGGCGCGTACGTCTCGTCGTAGTCGGCGCCATACACCTGCGTGAAGCCCTTCATGACCAGCCTCGCCTTCTCGCGCTCAACAGTGTCGTCGATGCGGTACTTCGTCGTCAACACCCACCGGTTCTTCATGATGTTCACCCCAGGTGGGCGTTCGACCAGCTCCCAGGTTTCCATGCCGATGAGGCTGCGGATTTCCTCCTCCATGGCAGCTTTCACCGCCTTGCCCTTCCAGCTTGCCAACGCCTCATTCACCGTCATCGTGGAGATATCCCAGCGGTGCTCGGGGCCGGCGTGCATGTCAGGGTCGAGCTCCGGTAGTTCCTCATCCTCCTCGTCGTCGTCGTACAGCAAGTCTTCGTTGACCTCGTCATACGCCGTGGTGAAGGCAGCCGGTACGTAGAAGTCGGGTGGCCTCCGAAGTTGGCCTGTACGCCGTGGTCTAGGTTGGACCTCCTCGGCGTCCCCTCCATTGTCACTGGCGCCGCTGTCCTCAGCGTCCTGCTGCACCTTTGTCGGCGTCCCAGCCGAATTCTCCCCTGCGGTCGGCTCCCCTGCCGACTGCCCGATCCCCGACTGCTCCTTGGTCGGCGTCTCTGCTGCCTGCTCCCCTGTCAGCTGCTGCCCTGCTGGTGTCTCCTTGGCCGGCTTCACCAGGGTCGGCTGCACCTCCTCTGCCAACTGCTCCCTTATCGGTGTCGACTTGACTCCCACGCCGACTTTCTTGGCGTCACGTCGGCCGCCGGCGATGCTGTTGGTCAGCGCCACAGGCGACGCCCCACTGCTCCCCTCATCACCGGGGGCCGACACCGAGTCAGCCCACGCAGGTCGGCGTCAAGGGGAGGGGCAGGAGGGGCAGGGGAAGGGGAAAGAGGGCGGACGGCCTCGGCGTCCTCATCAGCGAGCTCACCGACCTCAGCGAGAAGAGGGAGCGTCGCTGTCGAGGTGTCCATCGGCTGGTTGACCGGCGTCCTCATCTCCCGCTCCGCCATGCCGTTTTGCTGTGGGGTGTAGGGGCAGGTCAGATCGTGGACGATCCCCTTGCTGTCCACGAAGGCAGTGAACTCCTTGCCGAGGAACTCCTCGCCTCGGTCAGAGCGCATCATCAGCATCGGCTTCTTCACCTGCCGCTCCACCAACACCAGCCACTTCTGGAATTCCAGCAGCACGTCCGACTTCTTGGCGACCGGCGTCACCCACACATAGCGGGTCTTCCGGTCCTTCAGCAGCAGGAAGTAAAGGCTCCCGTCCTTGGCTGCCACCCGAAATGGCCCGCACAATTCGATGTGTGCGACGGCCAGGGCGTCCTCGGCGTCCGAGCCTTTGTCGGGGAAGGTGTGCCGCGCCAGCTTCCCGCCGACGCACGAGACACACAGTCAGACGGCGCCGGACGCCGACATGAGGTAAAGCCCAGTGGTGACCTCGTGCTTCGCCGAGCTCCGGATGGTGTCCATGCCGACGTGGGCGAGCCTCGCATGCAGTCGGTCCGGCGTTGCCTTATCGCTGAGACGATCGCTCGCAGAGCTACCACCTCTGTTGTAGTTGGCGTCAGCTTTCCCGAGCAAGGTCGAAGGTCGGTGCAGAGGACCCGGCCGGAGTACGTCGCCCGACCAAGCACGTCCCCCGCCGCCGAGATGAGCAGCATCCCATCGTCGTTGTCCTGCAGCTTAACACCGTGCTCCTTCAGCTGGCCGGATGACAGCAGGTTCGCCTGGACGCCCGGCACATAGAGCACGTCGGGGATGAGCACCCGTTTCCCGGCTGCGCCTTACAGAGCGACGGTGCCGCGGCCCTGGACGTCCTGCAGCGCCCCATTGAAGCCGCGCACGTGCTTCACGTCGCTGCTCAGCTCCATGTCGACGAAGGCCTCCTTTGTCCCCATCAGGTGGTGTGAGCAGCCGCTGTCAAGCAGGACCACCGCCCGGTTCGCCTGCACAGCTGCCGCCACTGCCTGGAAGTCCTCGCCGGCCTCCGGCGCCAGCGAGACGGTCGGCTCCACTACGCCGACCAGCGAGCACGACGCCGCCTTGTCGTCTCGCCCCTTGCCGCCAGCAGAGGAGTCGCCGTCCTTCGCCGAGGTCGACTTCGTCGACTGCTTCTCCTTGCGTGGCTTACTCTCCCGACGAGGGCGACGCCTAGCCGACCTCCCTCGGCCTCCCTTGGCGTCATCGTCGTCCGAGTTACTGCGGTCGGGGCACTTGAAGGAGAGATGGTCGGGGTCGCCGCACAACTACCATTCTTGGTCTACCTCCACGACCGCTCTCCTTAGCCGACCTCTTCTTGTCGGCGTCCTTCGCCGGCCTCCCGCCACTGCTCCCACTGCCGCTAGACTGCCCGCGCTGCCCCGGTCAGCCTCCCTGCTTCGCTGGGGCGACGTAGTTCGCCCGCGGCAGGAGCTCCAAGGACTGCTCGGCCTCATGCATCGCCTCTTCCCGCAGGATGTACGAGGTCAAGGAGTCCTCTTTGAGCATCGCCCGCGTGCTCGGCACCACCGACAGCCGCTTCATCAGGTTGTAGCTGCTCAGGAGCCCCTTCAGGACATGGGTGACATACGACGCCGTGGAGTACTGCACACCGGACATCCTCATCGTGGCGAGAAGTCGCCGCGCCCGATTGCAGTAGTCTGTCTCTGTCTCCTGGTCGCCCATCCGCAGATGCGTCATCTGCTCCTCGAGCTGGCCGATGTACAGGTCGTCGGTGACCTGGTACGTCGACTCGATTAAGTGCCACGCCTGGTGGCCGGCGTCCAGGTAGTCCCTGCACGGCTTCAAGGCGGTCTGCACGCCCGGCGAGCAGCACCGCGAGATGACCATGAAGGTCAGCAGCTGCACAACACGAAACTCCACACGCGGGTTGGGGTAGAGCTCCGACGGCGTCGCCACGGTGCCGTGGGCGAAGCCTATCAGCCCGGCCATCTCCAGCTGAGGCTCGATGGCTTCCTTCCAGGTGAGAATGTCAGGTTGACCGACCAGCAGGGGGGTGACCGAGATCCTGTCCGGCGTGAATTTGAAGTAGCCGTAGCTCGGTGCTATCCCACCCGCAATCACATGGGTCGCCGACATCGGCGTCATTCTGCTCCGACATCCACGGACGTCACCCTGCAAGGTGCCTGCAGGCGCCGACGACTGCATCCTTCGCGCCTGAACGCCGCCGACTTCATCGGCGTGAATCACTCCTCGTTGCCTCGACGTGCCTCCCACACTACTGCCGACCTGGTCACCGGCGTTGATGCCCACGTCGACGCCGCCTTCGTTGTTCACCGGTTGAGGAGAGGCTGGTCGAGAAGGGTGCTCTGTCGCCCACACAGCGCGGATGCTAGCCTCGACGACCGCCCAGGGGAGCGTCTCCCCGTATTCGCGAGCCTCATGGCGTTTCCTTGCATCCTCCAGCCGTGCCTCCAGGGTGTCCACCACCCCTGCGTCACCTACGGCGACTACCACGGTGACTAACGCACAGCAGCCGGTCTACGAACACAATAGGTAAGTGCACAAGTCGGCTATACCGAAGGTATTGTTGCGGTGCCGTCCACGCTCACCGCACCATGCGAAGATAACTTAATCAACGAGAGCTAGACTACGAGCTAGGCACGGGGTAGGACGGATCTCTGCATTCGTTCCTTAGTCGTTCACTTGTGCGTTCTCTACTTGCGCATTCACGGGGAAATAGGCAAGAGTTTCACTAGCAAAAGTTCACAACAATGGTTGATACAACATTGGCAACACAGACTACATCAGAGCTAGCTAGGCTGCTGGTCGACCTCCAGCGCAGCATGGTCGACCGCGATCCAACGCAGCAGAGCTTGCACCGCTCCAGCGTTGCCAACATTGCAAGTCCACGGTGTGCCAATGCTGCAGCAAGTCGGCTGCACAGCGTTGCACCCGCAGGACAACGATGCACCTGCTTCGCAGGTGCATGCATCTGGTTGGTGCACCATTCCTTATCACGTGCACAGCGCAGACGTCCAGGTTGAGTCCACGCCAGCGACTGCGCCTACCAGCCACGTCGACCTCGGGATACCACTTCTGAGGTCGGCCTCGTAGCAACCACCCCAGCGACCATCGCACACGTCGCCCGGGTAACTTGGTCGACCGGGCAACCACGCATGGTCGCCCAGCCCAGTCGGACGCCGGCTACACCAGACCGGCGTCCCCAGAAGAGGTGTCCCAGCACCCAGGTCGACGTCCGGACGTCTAGGTCGGCGTCCAGCCTCCCAGGACACCGTCCAGGCGCCCAGGTCGGCGTCCAGGCTCCCAGGACGCCGTCCAGGCGCCTAGGTCGGCGTCTAGGCTCCCAGGACGCCGTCCAGGCGCACAGGTCGGCGTCCAGGCGCTCAGGACGCCGTCCAGGCGCCCAGTTCGGCGTCCAGGCGCCGAGGACGCCGCCCAGGCGCCCAGGTCGGCGTCCAGGCGCCCAGGACGCCGTCTAGAAGCCTAGGTCGGCGTCCAGGACGCCGTTCAGACTCCTAAATTGGCGTCCAGGCGCCCAAGACGCCTTCCAGACGCCCATGACGGCGTCCTCCTGCTCGGCGCCTTCCAGCTAGGCACCCTCACTGCAACTGATCGGCTGCGCTCCCCGCACACCCGACTACGAAGTCGGCTCCGCCCAAGCGAGGACGGGGCCCACTACAACTCCCGTTGACACACCGTCTGCATCGGAGTCGTTCTCGCCAACATCCGCATCATCCGGTCCTGCATCTACAGGTTCGAGCGTAACTGGCGCGGCCACATCCTGAGAGCCAGCGCATGCTGGCAGGTCGGTTTCCGAGTTGTCCTTGTGTGGACCTGGTTCGTGGGTCGCCTCTTCGTCACTCATCGTGTGCAGATCTGGTGCCAAAGTGGCGTTAGAAGTTCCAGCCACGGAGCTGGGAGGGGTTTGTCAGGACATTTCCTGACTCACCTTCGCCAAGAGTGCGTGTGTGCTGCTCAGTAGTCATTCCTTGAACATCGATACTTGACATTTGGTTCTGGTTACCAACATGTGCAGCATCCTCATTTGCGGAACCACCAGCTTTCCTGCCTGGCAACTTGGTTCCGCCAGTGTCGCCATTAGAATACCTAGCAGGTATAGCAGTTGCACGCTGAAGATGAATACGACCTAATGCGTTGGAACCATCGAGAGGTGAGGACTGAGTTGGGTTCACCATTGTCAGAGCTGGGTTGGTGTGTCGTGAGAAGGCGACTGCTTTATGGTTGTTAAAAATCGTTGATTGACTGTTAAGACCTTTGATTGGTTAATGCACGACCAGCAGAGCATCGCTTGGACGAGGTTAGTCGTGCGAAAAAAGCGACAATCGGTTTGGGTGTCGCAACCGGTTCGGTACTGAAGCGGTGGCTGCAACTCTGGTTTGAACATAATCACCCGACGTCTCATAGATTTCCGCCGTTAAAGCAGGCGCACGTAGTCTATTCCTTACGACACCAAGAGACATCCGACTGTCAAAGGACATGGTTGTTGTTTTTGTTACATAGAATACAACATATAGCACAATTTATACATCCATGAACATCAAAATACAAAGTGGTTAAGGAACCATTTGGCCTCGGTGGGATTCTGCTGCACAAGATGTATAGCTCTCAGAATCGAGTTTGTCTCAACTACAACATACCGTTGCACGGCTCTTTCTAATCTGAACTGCTTGCAGCGTGTCTTTGTATCGAGGGTATCATCTTCGACGTAATACCTTAGTAACACATATTCCTTTCGTTTGTTACCAGGACCAGGGTGGTATAGCAAGAGTACCTTGGCGTACCACTCGGTGTTTCCGCCGCATATTGCCACGTCGCTGAAAAAGAGGAACAGCACGGATACGTTAGGGGGTGTCACTAAATGCCTCGTTGGAAGCTCCGGGCATAGCCATTTCTACATAAACATGTTCACACGCGAGACGACATAGCCAGATTACTGTGCTTGGAATGTATAAATGTTTTGAAGGCGCCAGGCTTTAACACTTACGTAAATGGTGCGAATGGCTGATCCGCTCTGTCCTACACGATTTAATGCGCGTCGAAATAACGGGAGGTCTTCTTCAAGTGCTTCCAAATAGTCCATGTCCCTTTTTGCGTTTGGTGTCACAAATTCAACGAACAGACGTTCTCGGCGGCCGGGAAACAATCATACCCCACGCACTTCTCGAAAACGTGCGAGCACCAGTCCTCAAAGCCTGTAGGGCATCCACGGAACGCAACAAGTGTGAAGCCATATTCAAAAATCAAAACATTGCAAGGCATACTGGGGTCAATGACGCCTTAGTCCGCGCATCGCATTGTTGTATTCAAGAGCTGGTGCCACTATGGATTTTGGCAACGAATCCAATTGCAATCGTATCTCCTCCGCTTGGATGATCTGGCCACCAGCATCGTGCTTGTTAGAGGCGCGGTAGGGTCGCTTTACGTGGTCCTTATGGAAAAACTTGAACATGCTCGCATCGTAGTGAATGGGAGGATCCGCATGGCGAATGGCGTCGGTGAAGTGGCATGTCAAATGCGTCTTGATAAACCCCCACTTGTAAAGAAGGAATGCTTGTTGTAGTTGTGTAATTAATCTGCGGACACACGAACGGAAGGTGTGAGTGTATGTTCACAAAAGCAGAAAGGCATTCAAATAATTGGGACAATTAAATACTTCGTGGAAAGTTCTTCGAGCTTTGTGAGGTTGTCCTCGGTGTAGTCTTTGGTCTTACCACACGTGTGGTACCACTCAATATATGCCATAACAGCATCCACGTGAAGATGTGTCCGGACTGGTCCTGCACTCTAGTGCCCCTGTTCATAAATGAGGTGTGGGTGGGTAGGGTAACGCACAATCAATACGGGCAGAGAAGGTATGCGAATGGATTTGAAGGGGCAGAGAAGGCAAGAGAGGGTTAGAGAAGGCAATAGAGGGGCAGAGAAGGCAAGAGAGGGTTAGAGAAGGCAATAGAGGGGCAGAGAATGCAAGAGAGGGTAAGAGAAGGCAATATAGGGGCAGAGACGGCAAGATAGGGTTAGAGAAGGCAATAGAGGGGCAGAGAATGCAAGCGAGGGTTGGAGAAGGCAATAGCGGGGCAGAGAAGGCAAGAGAGGGGTAGAGAAGGCAATAGAGGGGCAGAGAATGCAAGAGAGGGTTAGAGAAGGCAATACAGGGGCAGAGCAGGCAAGAGAGGGTCAGAGAAGGCAATAGAGGGGCAGAGAAGGCAAGAGAGGGTTAGAGAAGGCAATAGAGGGGCAGAGAATGCAAGAGAGGGTAAGAGAAGGCAATATAGGGGCAGAGACGGCAAGATAGGGTTAGAGAAGGCAATAGAGGGGCAGAGAATGCAAGCGAGGGTTGGAGAAGGCAATAGCGGGGCAGAGAAGGCAAGAGAGGGGTAGAGAAGGCAATAGAGGGGCAGAGAATGCAAGAGAGGGTTAGAGAAGGCAATACAGGGGCAGAGCAGGCAAGAGAGGGTCAGAGAAGGCAATAGAGGGGCAGAGAATGCAAGAGAGGGTTAGCGAAGGCAATAGAGGGGCAGAGAATGCAAGAGATGGACATGACGCTTACATATGCGAGGCTTCCTTAAGCGGTTTCAGTACCAACGACAACACATGTTGAAACACTTGCAAACGGTCCAAAGAGGTATATTCGGGTGGAAACTCGGGTAGAGTCGCAATTAAAGCATGTCCAAACGGCTTCCAGCGATCCTCGTGGTGGATGTTGCCAAGGGACATGTAGATTGGATGCCCCTTTGCCTTCCCACGTCCATCCGCTATTTTTTCATCCGACGAGAGAATAAGGGTTGCCACCACATCATCAACACCGAGGCGATCCTGCACGGGGTCAAACAGGGCTGATTTCAACCAGTCTACAATAATGAAGGCCAATATGCACTGGATGTTTTGGAACAAAGGCCTCGCTTACACGTTGTTCCAAAACTCGCCGGTTTCAGGAGCATCGTACACCCGAACACCCCCAACCGTTTTCCGATGTGCACAAGTAACGAGTGGATGGGTAAGCCGAGGCTCACTCAACAAATCTCTAAGAGCCTGTGCATGGGAATTGGGAGGGGAAGACAAAGGACAGGAGTTCATGAAACGAATGTACTGCAGGGCAGAGGCAAAGGCCTGAGATGGGAAAGGAATGTAGTTGGCGGGGGACATAAATGCACAGAAGGGAGGTGACGGAATGGAGTGATGGTGGGGAAAGGGAATGCAGTGCGGGTGGAAAGGATTGGAATGGATTGAGAGGGGGAAGGGAATGGATTGAGAGGGGGAAGGGAATGGACTGAGAGGGGGAAGGGAATGGACTGAGAGGGGGAGGGGAATGGACTGAGAGGGGGAAGGGAATGGACTGATAGGGGGAGGGGAATGGACTGAGAGGGGGAAGGGAATGCAGTGTGGAGAGGAAAGGAACTGCAATGTGGGGGCAAGAGAATGGTATGAGAAGGAGAAAGGGAATGCAGTGCGGGTATAAAGGACTGTGAATGCTCTGAGGGGGGGAAGGGAATGTACTGAGAGGGGGAAGGGAATGCAGTGCGGAGAGGAAAGGAACTGCAATGTGGGGGCAAGGGAATGGTATGAGAAGGGGAAAGGGATTGCAGTGCGGGTGTAAAGGATTGTGAATACACTGAGTGGGGGAAGGGAATGGAGTGAGAGGGGGAAGAGAATGGACTGAGAGGGGGAGGGGAATGGACTGAGAGGGGGAAGGGAATGGACAGAGAGGGGGAGGGGAATGCAGTGCGGAGAGGAAAGGAACTGCAATGTGGGGGCAAGGGAATGGTATGAGAAGGGGAAAGGGAATGCAGTGCGGGTGTAAATGATTGTGAATGCACTGAGGGGGGGAAGGGAATGGATTGAGAGGGGGAAGGGAATGGACTGAGAGAGGGAGGGGAATGGACTGAGAGGGGGAAGGGAATGGACCGAGAGGGGGAAGGGAATGGACAGAGAGGGGGAAGAGAATGGATTGAGAGGGGGAGGGAATGGAGTGAGAGGGGGAAGGGAATGGATTGAGAGGGGGAAGGGAATGGAGTGAGAGGAGGAAGGGAATGTAGTGCGGAGAGGAAAAGATATGCATGTTATGGTATACATTGCAAGCACTCTCACCTTCAAACTGTCACAGTAAAAGAATTCGAGGACTTTTTGGTGATTACGCGAGTCTCTCCTCTTTTCCACGAGCGGTCAGATTTGGCAACTTTGGTTGCCACATGTCAGTGCACGTCTCGTGCGGACTTTAAACCAGCAATGTCTTCTAATAAAGCTCCTTCATGGCCAAGAATCGCAATAGGCGACGAAATGCCACGTTGTGATACGCGTTGCACCCAGCGTGATATCTCGTCTTTGAAGCAGAAAGGAGTTGCGGGTCGCACATTGGAGCCTAGAGGGTCCTGTGAACTGTTTTCAACCCCTGTCAAATCACTCATGCGCGACATTGATGCCTCACCATCCGAGGCAGCGTCAGCGGCAGCCGCATCTACATCGTCCACACCGTCAAAATCTGGCTCTAGATCGTCGAACGAAGGAGGCACCTCTACGTTGTCACTTCTGGACGAACTCCATGATGCGGAGAGTCACTACACAACGGGAGTGGACTACGGGGTAGGGCACGGGGTTGTGCGGGTGATTGTAGCGTTGCACCAGCGTTCTCACTACTTGTTGTGTTCACAAGGAAATTTGGCAAGAGTTGCACTAAGAAATTGAGAGAACAATGATTACAATAAGGCATGCAAGTCGAAATAGCTAGAATGGCATTGCAACACCTAGCAAGCCCTTTGCACGGCGAATTATGCCAGCGCAGCAGAAGAGCGGCTTGTCAACGCTGCAGCAGAGTAGTTCTGCCAGCATTGTATGTCAAACATATATGATATAGCCTATGTAGGCTGTAGTGGGGTAGACAGTATGGGGTACAGCTTTTCTAGGTTTTCATACTTGTACCCATCTCCTTTCTAGTCCATCTCATTCCCTCGTTCATTCTTCACATGGTATAGAGCGGGTTCCCTATTGGGACCGTTTTTTTTTTCTTTAAGGGCCCACCGCTTAATTTTTTTTTTCTGCCCTGCCCGAAGCGCGCTCCCTGCCCTGTCGAGCGCCTCGCGCCTGCCTTACCTGCGCCCCGTGCGCCTGCCTTACTTGCGCCCCGTGCGCCTGCCCTGCCGTCGCGGCCCTGACTTGCCGTCGCGGCCCTGACTAGAGCCGTCGCTGCCCTCCCGTCGCGGCCCCTGGCTGTCGCGCCCCCTGCCGTCGCGGCCCCTGGCCGTCGCGCCCCCTGCCGTCGCGGCCCCTGCCGTCGCGGCCCCTGCCGTCGCGGCCCCTGCCGTCGCAGCCCCTGCCGTCCAGCCCCTGCCGTTGCGGCCCCTGCCGTCGCGGCCCCTGCCGTCGCGGCTCTGTTTGCGGCTGTCGCGGCCCTGCAGCCCTGCCGTCGCTGCCCTCCCTGAAGCCGCCCTGCTGTCGCGGTCCTGCCTGCAGCCGTCGCGGCCCTGCCTGCCGCCGCCGCAGCCCTTCCTACTGCCGCTGTTGCGGCCCTGCCTACTGCCGCCGTCGCTGCGGCCCTACCCTGCGCCCGCGTCGCCACCCTTCACTGCCGCCTCGTTGCGGCCCTGCCTGACGCGGCCCTGACCTGCCGGCGCGCCTCGGCCCTGCCCTTCCAGCTGCGGCCCTACCCCGATCCCGCCCTGGTAAGCGCACCGCTGCACCCGCGCCGCCCTGCCGAGCCGCGCAGCCCTGCCGAGCCGCGCCGCCCTACCGAGCCGCGCCGCCCTGCCGAGTCGCGCTGCTCCTACTGCTACTGCTACTGCTACTGCTGTCATGGCTACCCCTAATGTACTTTCCTTTGATGCTGAGGGTCGGGCAGTAGATTTCGAGGTCTGGGTCGATGATCTGCAGCTGTTTCTGCAGTGCGATAGCAAGGACGGAGTCTCGCTTTTTGATCTCACATCTGGCGCCTCTGCTGCACCTACTGCTGATGCTGACAGTGCTGTTCGCTCACAGTGAACCACGCGCGATGCTGCTGCCCGTCTTGCTATTCGTAGTCACCTGCCGTCTGCTGAGCGCGCGCACTTTAGACAGTACAAAACCGCTAGGACTCTGTACGACGCTGTTGTTGCGCGCTACTCCTCCCCTGCCACTGCTGCCCTTAGCCGCCTCATGCTGCCGTACCTGTTCCCTGACCTAGCCACTTTTGCCACAGTCGCTGACCTCATTACGCACCTCCGCACTAGTGACACCCGCTACCGCGCTGCGCTTCCTGCCGAGTTCTGCGCCAAGAACCCCCCCCCTATGTACATCACTCTCTACTACCTCGTCACCCGGCTCCCTGACTCCCTTCGCTCGGTCAGGGACCACTTCCTCTCCCTTTGCCCCACCACACTCACCGTTGACCTCCTCGAGGAGCGCCTCCTTGCAGCTGAGAAGAGTATAGTCACTGTAGGAGCCTCTCGTGGTGACCCTCGCGCACCTTTCTTTGAGGGGTGCTCCCCCGTTCCCCTCTTGCCCTCTGTTGCCTCTGCTGCTGCTGTCGACCTCGTTGGCACCGAGTCGGTCGGCGCTGCGTCTGCTCCTAGTGGGGGGGCAAGGGTGCTGGAGGAGACGGCGGGGGCGGCGGTGGTGGCGGTGGAGGCGGCGGAGGGGATGGGGGTGGAGGTGGGGGTGGTGGCGGGAGTGGGGGCTTCGGTGGCGGCGGTGGAGGTGGAGGCGGCGGAGGCAACGGCAGTGGGGGTGGAGGTGGCGGCGGCGGCGGCGGCGGTGGGGGTGGCGGTGGCGGTGGTGCTGGTCGTGGTGGCGCTGTGCAGCGGGGAGGCTTTGGCGGTGGCCAGTGCCAGCAGCAGCAGCGCCCTCGTGAGACCCTATCGCCCCAGCAGCTTTGTGAGTGGTACGCTGGGCGTGGGAGGTCTGGGGGTGCTGGTCCCTGCACTTACGTTCTCCGCACCGGCGACCGCAGTGGAGAGACGTGCGGCGGCCCGCACGCCACGCTCCGCTGTTTCGGCCGCCTGACTGACGCATGGCGTACACAGTTCCCTGACACCACTGAGATCCCTCGCTGGGGTGATTTGCTTAAGTCGGGGGTTGCTATCTTTGATCTTGATTATGATGCTATCCTTGCTGCTATGTATGCTGTGTCTATTAGTGCTGAGGGTGACTATTACCTGTGTGTTCCGCCCGACCCGGGCATTGAGGCTGCTGCTCTAGGTGCTAGTGAGTCTGCTGCTCTAGGTACTGGTGAGGCTGCTCTCTCAGCTACCGCGTCGCCTCAGGTCTTGCACACTTTCACCCTTGACTCGGGTGCTTCCCGCTCCTTCTTTCGCGACTGCACCACACTCTCGCCGCTCAGTCGGCCGGTGGCAGTCTCTCTGGCTGACCCCTCTGGGGGTCCGGTCCTTGCACACTCCTCCACGGTTCTGTCATGTCCGGCGGTCCCGTCTGGCTCTTTGTCTGGCCTCCACCTCCCCTCGTTCTCCACGAACTTGGTGAGTGGAGCAAACCTTCAGGACGTGTGGGTTGACCAGTTCACTCCTGGAGGTCAGCGGGTGACCCACTGTTCGTGTACTCGCACGGGCCGGCACCTAGCCACGTTCACTCGTCAGCTTGGGTCGAGCCTGTACACCCTGACTACCGTGTCTCCTCCGGTTGCTGAGTCTGGTCAGGTAGCCGCGTCGGGTCAGGTGTTTGCTGCAGCGTCCCGGTCTGGTCCTGAGTCTGCCCCCTGCTCGTGTCGCCTCCTGTCTCACCAGACTCTCCTCTGGCACCACCGCCTTGGTCACCCCTCCCTGCCTCATCTCCGAGGCATGGCCTCCCGTGTCCTTGTCTCTGGTCTCCCCCGGTCCCTCCCTCCCCTTCCTCCGGGGCCTGCCCCTACCTGCGTTCCCTGCGTCGAGGGCCGGCAGCGCGCCGCTCCTCACTCCTCCGAGTTTCCTCCGACAGAGGCTCCCTTGCAGACTCTCCACATGGACGTGTGGGGCCCAGCCCACGTCCGTGGACAGGGTCACGAGCGTTACTTCCTGCTGGTTGTTGACGACTACTCGCGTTACACCTCAGTCTTCCCCTTGCGCCGCAAGGGTGAGGTCACTGAGGTGTTGATCGACTGGATCCGCGCTGCCCATCTCCAGCTCTGAGAGAGTTTCGGCTCGGACTTTCTTGTTCTGCGTCTGCACTCCGACAGAGGTGGAGAGTTTTCCTCCGACCTTCTGCGGGCCTTCTGTCGTGCGGAGGGCATCCGCCAGACGTTCACGCTTCCGGCCTCTCCACAACATAATGGGATTGCTGAGCGCCGCATTGGCATGGTCATGGACGTCGCTCGTACGTCCATGATCCATGCGGCTGCTCCCCATTTTCTGTGGCCGTTCGCGGTTCAGTACGCGGCGCATCAGATCAACCTCCAGCCCCGGGTCTCCATGCCGGAGACCACCCCTACTCTGCGGTGGACGGGGAAGGTTGGCGATGCGTCTGCGTTCCGTGTCTGGGGATCTCGAGCTTTCGTCCGCGACTTGTCTGCGGACAAGCCGTCCTCCCGTGATGTTCCCTGCGTCTTCCTTGGCTTCCCCCCTGACGCGCCTGGCTGGCAGTTTTACCACCCCACCTCGCGTCGTGTTTTGTCCTCTCAGGACGTCACGTTTGACGAGTCGGTTCCTTACTACCGTCTCTTCCCCTACCGCACTGCCCCCCTCCCCCCCCCGCCGCTCTTCCTCGCGCCAGGTCCTCCCCCGGTAGACCCCCTCCCCCCTCAGGGTCCTGCCCCCTCAGGTGTGTCCCAGGTAGACGCAGTCGAGCCTGTCGAGGTAGCTGTTGGCTCTGGTGCTGCTAGGGTTGCTGAGACTGTGGGTGCCGGGTCTGGGGGTGCTGAGCCTGAGCGTGCGGAGCCTGGGGGTGCTGACTTTGGGGGTGCTGAGCCTGGGGGTGCTGAGTCTGGGGGTGCTGAGCCTGGGGTTGCTGAGTCTGGGGGTGCTGAGCCTGAGGGTGCTGAGCCTGCGCGTGTAGAGTCTGGAGGTGCTGCGCCTGGAGGTCCTTCGGGTGCTTCGTCCCGGCGGGAGCCACTCTCTCCACAGCAGCTGCGCGAGTGGTTTGCTCGCCGCTGGAGCCGTGCTGCTGGAGCGGGTGGTGCTACGGGCGCTGGAGGTCCTGCTGCTGCTGGAGCTGCTGGGGGTTCTGGAGCCACTGGGCCCGGAGGTGCTCGTACTGGAGGTACTGGAGCTGCTGGCCCTGGTGGTGCTGCTGGGGCTGGAGCTGCTGGAGGGGCGAAAACATGCCCCTCCTGGAGCTGCTGGAGGGGCGAAAACATGCCCCTCCTGGCCCTGCTGGAGCTGCTGGAGGGGCGAAAACATGCCCCTCCTCAACTCCCTCCAAATTAGGATTGAACAGTTTAGCCGTTCTGATTCGTCAATCATCATTCGATTTTGCTATTGAAAATGTTTGGCCCCCACCCAACAAGCATCGGGGCAGCCCGGACAGTTGTGGGGCGAAGGTGCATTGAACGCAACATTTTCCTCCCGCGAGCCAGCGACAAATTCACAAAACTCGAACAGTACAGTCTCGTATGATTGCACCACTCCCGAACCTAAGCCCATTCCCAAGCCTAGGTGCTCATGCGCCTGCCGAACAGGGCCTTAGACTTTTGCAGGGTGTTAGCCTATCGAACAGGGCCATACTATACATGTGTTCTCGTATATAGTGTGATGGAATGACACGCCGCGCGCGGACTATGTGCGAAAACCTTCAAACCCCACACCAAACGAGATACTTATAGTCCCATTCCATGAAAATTGCATGCAGAGCGGTTTTTTTGCTACTAGTTTTTGTCAGAAGAATGAAACGAGAATGATTGCATCGAACAGAAAGGTGGTACAAGTACTAACCCTAATTGGGTTGTACCCCATATGGGCTACCCCACTACAGCCTACACAACATAATAGTTTGACACACCCCCATATGCAACGTGGGGGAGAACAAGGGGTCGCAAGACCAGTCAAGAAAAGCAAAGCAAGCTCAGGGTGGATCACGAAGTCACCACACACTCTTAGCACAAGTAAATGGCCACAAGGCCAGTTCACATGCAGAGTTATATGAAGAAGAACAAACAGTACAGTGATCAAAACTTAGCAAGTGCAAGCATGCAGGTATAAGTATATAGATCACAGTACAAGCAAAGTCAAGAAGTGAGCAAGTGAGGCCAAGTAGGCACAAGGCCTAGAACAGTACAGAAACGCTGATGATCACAAGGCTGAAGTGCCTTGGTGAAGATATCAACAGTGTTGGCCCGAGAGGCCACGTAAGCAAGACGAAGCTGACCACGCTGCTGCAACTCTCGAGCAAGAAAGTAACACAGAGCGATGTGCTTTGTCCTGTGCTCCAGTCTGTGCTCCTGACACAAGGAAATCATGGCCTTGTTGTCGATGTACAGAACTGGAGGAGAACGAGGCGGCTCTCCCAAGTCTGTCAGCAGGTAGGTGAGCCAACGTAACTCCTGTGCAGCCATGGCCCCTGCGTAGATCTCAGCCTCACAACTGGAACTGAGAACAGAAGACGAGCGGGTAGACCGCCAAGAAACAGAGCCGCAGCCAAGGCTGAAGGTGTAACCCTGTGACGACCGCTGCGCAGCCAAGTCGTCAACCCAAGAAGCGTCTGCGTGTCTAGTGAAGACAACTGGACCCTGTCCTCCAAGCACGAGCCCCATGGCCGACGTACTGCACAAGTAGCGCAACACCCTCTTAGCGGCCTTCCAGTGTTCTGGTCGGTGTCTCCCGGGCGCAACGTAGCGTGCCAGGATGCTAAGAGGGTAGGCAAGGTCAGGTCGAGTGCAGGTCATCAGGTACATGAGGCAGCCCACAAGCTCTGGATACGGGCCACTCGGCTCTACGGACTCGTCCGAAGGCAGAGCTGAGAGCGAGTGACCGGTAGGCAGAGGAGTGGACTGTGGCGAGGAGTACTCAAAGACGAAGCGCTAAAGGACCTGCTGCACCATGTGTGACTGAGTCAAGGTAATGGTGCGCCGTGCTCTGTCCTGGGTGATCTGCAAGCCAAGATAGCTGCGCAGCTCACCCAGGTCTGTGCACGTGTGTCTCTTCTGCAGCTCCGACTTCACTAGGGCCAGTCCCTCAGTGTCAGCAGTGGCAAAGACCAAGTCGTCGACGTACACAAGGATGTAGAACGGCGGCAGCGAAGTGTCGGTGCGCAGAAACAGCGACGGGTCAGCAGTCGAAGCAGCAAACCCAAGAGCCGCAAGCTTTGTCCTCAGTGTGTCGTGCCACTCGCAAGGTGTCTGGCGGAGACCGTAGACTGGCCGCCGGAGGCTCCACTGGGTACTTGCAGGAAACGACCCAGTGAAGCCAGGTGGGCGGCGCAGCCAGATCTCCTCGTGCAGGCTGCCCTGTAAGAAAGCTGTGCTGAATTCAAGAGAGTCAAGCTCCTAGTCACGCTGAGCGGCGACGTGCAGCAGTACCCGAAGAGTGGTCATCTTCGGGGTAGGGGAGAAGGTCTGGAAGAAATCAACTCCCTGTCGCTGACTGAAGCCTCGTGCAACGTAACGAGCCTTGAAGGCAGGCGGAGAACCCGGCGGCCGCTTCACCCTGAAAATCCACATGCCATCGACTATGTTCGCCCCAGGAGGGGGAACTGCGTCGACATAAGTGCCTATGGACTTCCAGGATGCCATCTCTGCGTCCATGGCTGTCTGCCACTGAGAGGAGTAGGGACCCGTAATCGCCTCTCCGTAAGAGCGCGGGGTTGGGATGTCTGGTGCATCCGGGTCTCCCTCATGTGCAATAAGCATGGACACGAGATGAGGTACAGCAGCTGCAAAACACTCAAAGTCTTCCTGCGTGTCCTCAAGGACGTCCGTGCCAAGAGCAAACTCACCCCCGACGGACGGAGGACAGACAGACTCAGACTCAGCAACAAGACTAGCGGCGTAGTCGAGACGACAGGCGGCAGCAAAGTCAACAAGCTCAGCAACTAGGGCAGACGCAGTAGAGGACTCAAACGAAGGGTCAGTGACAACAGTGGCTAGCAGACGCGTGACAGTAGGACTGGCAGCATGAAGTAAGTCAGACTCCGGGTCCGGACCGTCAGCACGGGAGGACGCAGGAGGAGACGGCAGGGGAACTCGCCTTGGAACAGAGGAAGGACGAAGTGCCATACCGTGAGTGCCGGGGACAGGAGGAGGACGCTGATGCGGGACACGACGACCAGTGCGAACAGCTTGAACAGGCGAGGCAGGACGAGACGCAGGCTCACGATGCTCTATAAGACCTCCTGTCTGCTCAGTGTAAGAAGAAGGAGCAGGCACTGGGGAGGCTGGCTGTAACTGTGACTGCAACTGGTCAGGCGGTGGACACAGTAAGGGAGGAGTAAGGCCAGTAGATGACGGGAGACCAAGAACCTGCTGAAGCAGTTGAACGAAGTACGATCGTGGCTGCACAGTGCCTCCAGAACCAGCACCGACAGCACAAGCACCCCCACGGTCAGTACCTCTAGCTCCAGGGTCTCCAGCTCCCGCTCCTGCAGTACCACCAGCTCTAGCAGCTCCAGTACCTCCAGTACGAGCACCTCCGGGACCAGCGGCTCCAGCACCTCCAGCAGCTCCAGCGCCTGCAGCACCTCCAGCTCCAGCAGCTCCAGCACAACCAGTACAAGCACCTCCAGGACCAGCGGCTCCAGCACCTCCAGCTCCAGGGTCTCCAGCTCCAGCGCCTGCAGTACCACCAGCTACAGCAGCTCCAGTACCTCCAGTACGAGCACCTCCGGGACCAGCGGCTCGAGTACCTCCGGTACCTCCAGCTCTAGTGCCTCCAGCTCCAGGGTCTCCAATGGCAGGCCTCCCAGCTCCAGCAGCGCCACTCCGAAGGCTGCAGCGCTGAGCAAACCACTCGCGCAGCTGCGGTGGAGAGAGAGGCTCCCGCCGAGACGAGGCACCCGTAGGACGACCAGCAGACAAAGTACCTCCAGGCTCCGCACGCGCAGGTGCAGCACCCCCAAGCTCATCACCCCCAGGCTCCGCACGCTCAGGCACAGCACCCCCAGGCTCCGTACGCTCAGGCTCAGCACCCCCAGGCTCCGCACCCTCAAACTCAGCAACCCCAGGCTCAGTACCCCCAGGCTCCGCACGCTCAGGCTCAGCACCACCCCCAGGCTCCGCACCCGCAGGCTCAGCACCCCCAGACGCAGCACCCCTAGCAGCACCAGAGTCGACAACTACCTCGACAGGCTCGATAGGGTCTACCTGGGACACACCTGAGGGAGCAGGACCCTGAGGGGGGAGGGGGTCTACCAGAGGAGGACCTGGTGCGAGGAAGAGCGGCGGAGGGGGGAGAGGGGCAGTGCGGTAGGGGAAGAGACAGTAAAAGGGAACCGACTCATCAAACGTGACGTCCTGAGAGGGCAGGAGACAGTGCGAGGTGGGGTGGTAAAACTGCCAGCCAGGCGCGTCAGGGACAAAGCCAAGGAAGACACAGGGAATGGCGCAGGAGGAGAGCTTGTCCGCGAAAGTATCACGGACAAAGGCATGAGACCCCTAGACCCGGAACACCGACGCATCGCCAACCTCTCCCGTCCAACGCAGTGTCGACGAGGTCTCCGGCAAGGAGACACGGGCCCAGATGTTGAGCTGATGCGCAGCGTACCGGACCGCAAACGGCCACAGAATATGGGGGGCAGCCGCATGGATCATGGAGGTACGAGCGACCTCCATGACTAAGCCAATGCGGCGCTCAGCAACCCCATTCCGCTGCGGAGAGGCCAGAAGCGTGAACGTCTGGCGAATGCCCTCCCCACGATAAAATTCCCGCAAGAGGTCAGAGGCAAACTCACCACCTCTGTCAAAGTACAGACGCAGGACAGGAAGGTCCGTCTTGAACCCCTCGCGGAGCAGGAGACGGACAGCGCGGATCCAAGGGATCGAGACATCAGGGACCTCCCCCTTGCTGCGCAAGGGGAAGACCGTGGTGTAACGCGATTAGTCGTCAACAACCAGCAGAAAGTACCGCTCGCGGCCCTGTCCACGGACGCGGGCTGGGCCCCACACGTCCATGTGGAGAGTCTGCAGGGGAGAAGTCGTCGGGGGAAACGAGGAGGAGTGAGGAGCGGCGCGCTGCCGCCCCTCGACACAGGGAAGGCAGGGAGGAGCAGGCGCGGGTGGAAGGGGAGGCAGAGACCTGGGAAGACCAGAGACAAGGAGACAGGAGTGCATGCCACGGAGGCATGGCAGGGAGGGGTGACCAAGGCGGTGGTGCCAAAGGAGAGTCTGGTGCAACAGGGCGCGGCACGAGCAAGGGGCTGCAAGCTGACCTGACGCGGACGCAGACGCAGCTACCTGAGGAGGCTCAGTAGTCAGTGTGTACAGACTCGACCCAGGCCGACGGGTGAACGTGGCCAGGTGACGGCCCGTCCGTGTGCACGTGCAAATCGACACACGCTGATCCCCTGGAGTGGTGGTGGTGACCATCTCATCTTGGATGGCAGCGGTACTCACCAAGTTCGTAGAGAACGAGGGGAGGTGACGACCTGAGAGTGAACCTGACAGAACCGCCGGACACGGGAGAACAGTGGAGGAACGGGTAAGAACTGGGCCCCTAGAGGGGTCAGCCAGTCTGACAGCAACAGGTGCAGGGAGAGGTGTGACTGTGGTACTGTCGCGAAAGAAACAGCGGGAAGCACCTGAGTCAAGCGTGAAGGTGTGCAAGGCCTTAGCAGGCGCAGTACCAGAGAGAGCAGACTCACTAGCACCTAGAGCAACAGCCTCTATACCTGGGTCGGGCGGCACACACAGGTAACAGTCACCCTCAGGACTTACAGTGAATGCATACATGGCAGCAAGGATAGCATCATAATCAAGAGCAAAGATATCTACGCCCTGCCTAAGCAGCTCTGCCCAGCGGGGGAGCTCAGTCGCATCGGGAAACTCAGCGCGAAAGGCGTCGTCAAGACGTGAGAAGCAGCGGTACTGGGTGTGAAGCTTCCCGCATGTCTGACCAGTGCGGCCACCTGTGCGAATGACATACGGGCAGCGACCACTACCCCCAGACGCCACACGCTGAGAAAATCACTCACGAAGCTGCTAGGGAGAAGGGGTCTCGCTCGGACGCTGCTGCTGCTGCCTCTGGCCACCGCCAGAACCTCCCCTCTGAACAGCTCCACCCCGACCGCCACCACTGCTCTCGCCACCACTCCTACTGCCGCCACCACTGCCGCTGCCACCACCCCCACTGCCGCCACCACCGCCGCCACCACCGCCGCCACTAACGCCTCCACTCCCACCACCACTCCCACCGCCACCACCGCCACCTCCACCGCCTCCACCGCCCCCACCACCCGCCTCCACCGCTGCCACTCCCACCACCCTGGCCTCCCTTGCCCCTGCCGTTGCAGCGCCTCCCACTAGGATCAGACGCAGCTCCTACCTCCTCAGCACGAAGGTAGTCAACAGGAGCAGCAGAAGCGACTGAGGGGACAAGGGGGGAGGGGGAACACCCCTCAAAGAAGGGAGTGCGAGGAGTGCCACGAGAAGCGCCTACACCGACTATGCTAGTCTCAGCTGCAAGGAGGTGCTTCTCGAGCAGGTAGACAGTGAGGTCTGTGGGGTCAAGGGCGAGAAGGAGGTCCCTGACTGCGCTAAGAGAGTCAGGGAGGCGAGTGACGATGAAGTAGAGAGTGATGTACATGGAAGGGGGGTTCTTGGCTAGAAACTCGGCGGGAAGCGCGGCTCGGTAGCGGACGTCACTAGTGCGAAGGTGAGTGACGAGGTCGGCGACTGTGGCAAAGGCGGACAGCTCGGGGAACAGGTAGGGCAGTAGAAGGCGGCATAGAGCAGCAGTGGCCAGGGAGGAGTAACGAGCGACTACAGCGTCGTACAGGGCTCTAGCAGTCTTGTGCTGGCCAAAGTGAGCGCGTTCGGCTAACGGCAAGTGGTTGCGAACGGCTAGGCGAGCAGCAGCGTCACGGGTAAGCCACTGTGAGCGAGTCGCACTGTCAGCTGTGTCGGGAGGGGCGAGAGAGGCGCCAGACGTGAGGTCAAACAGCGAGACACCGTCCCTAGAATCACTCAGTAAGTACAGCTGCAGGTCATCTAGCCACGCGTCGAATTGTATCGGACGGCCCTCTGCATCGAACGAGAGTACACTGAGAGTAGCCATAGCGGGCAGAGCAGTAGGGCGCGCTAGCGGCAGGGCAGCACGCAGGCAGGGCAAGGCAGGGCGGCGGCCAGCACGGCAGCTTGCAGGTAGGGCAGGGCGGCGCGGCAGCGAGTGGCGCGCGGGCAGGGCAGGTGGCGCGGCGGCGAGCTGCGCGCGGGTAGGGCAGAGCGCGCGGCAGTGAGCGGCGCGCAGGCAGGGCACGGCGGCGCGGCGGCGAGCGGCTCGGAGGCAGGGCAGGCCGCACGGCGGTGAGAAGTGCGCGGGCAGGGCAGGGCACACGGCGACGATCAGCATGCGGGCAGGGCAGGCGGCGCGGCGGCGAGCTGCGCGCGGGCAGGGCAGGGCGCGCGGCGGCGAGTGGCGCGCGGGCAGGGCAGGGCTCGCGGCGGCGAGTGGCGCGCGGGCGCTTTAGGGCACGCGGCAGCGAAAGGCGTGCGGGCAGGGCTGCGGCGCGGCGGCGAGTGCGCGCGGGCAGGGCAGGGGCGCGGCGGCAAGCGGTGTCAGAATCAGCAGTAGAAAGTAAGAATGAAGAAAGGAGGAGGTTCACTAGCAAGCAGTTGAGTACATATAGGAAACCCTAGATTGGGCTGTACTCGCTATAGAGTACCCCACTGCAGGCTAGACAAATACAACATTCTGACACACCCCCATAGCCAAAGTGGGGTGTAATCAGCACAATGAGCAGGTATAGCAGGAGTTCACAATAAGAAGCAAAGCTAGAGGTAATCACAGCGGGCAAGTGAGGAGGAGGAGGGACTGTGAGAGGAGAGAAGATGAGAGACGGCGGCTGAAGCTGCAGACACACGGGCAACAGGAGCTGCTGGCACAGTGGCTACCGGGACAGTGCGCCCCGGACTACTGGAGTAACTGGCTCACGGGCTACGACGAGCTACAGGAGCAACGGACCCTCGGGCGACAGGCGCAGCAGACTCTCTGGGCTACCAGGACAGTGCGCCCCGGACTACAGGTGCTGCGGACGACAAGACAGCAGCCTCCGCTCAACCTCCTCCAACTGTCCCACACACCCCCCACACACCCACTGCTTCACTCCTAACTCCACTTGCACGTCACCCCCCTAGTACCACTCCTTCGGCTCCCACACACCCACCCCCCTCAGCGGCAGCTGCAGCACTGGGAGACGGAGGAGGAGGAGTAGGGGACGACGCACAGAAACTGCACCCCTATACCCCCCACCCCCAAACCCTAATTCAGGAGAACGGGCAGCAGCAGGGGTGGGGCGCCGTCAGAAGCACGGGGGACAGCGGGCAGCGCAGGGGCAGAGAAAACAGGGCGCCCACGGGCCTGGCGCAGCTCGTACGAACCGCGTGCGGGCGGCCCGAGGCGCGCCCTGGCCTGGCGCAGTCCGTACGGGCCGCGCGCGGGCCTGGCGCAGCCCGTACGGGCCGCGCGCAGGCTCTACGGGCCGCGCGCGGGCCCTACGCAGGTCGCGCAGGCCGCGACGGGCGACGGGGGGCGACGCGCGGGTCCCCGTCGCCCGTCGCAGCGCCTCCCGGGAGCGACGCGCGGAGTGACGGGGCAGAAAGCCGCCGCGCGCCTCGGGGCGCACGGCGGGCAGAAAACCGCCGCGCGCCTCGGGGCGCACGGCGGGCAGAAAACCGCCGCACGCCTTGGGGCGCACGGCGGGCAGAAAACCGCCGCACGCTCCGAGCGCGCGGCGGGATGAAAAATCTGTCGCACGCCACGGGGCGTGCAACACACAGAGTAGCAGTAGCAGCGGAAGCAGTGAGGTGGTGGGCCCACCCACAGGATCGACCCAAGGGGATCGACCTGCTCTGATAGCATGACAGAATCAGCAGTAGAAAGTAAGAATGAAGAAAGGAGGAGGTTCATTAGCAAGCAGTTGAGTACATATAGGAAACCCTAGATTGGGCTGTACTCGCTATAGAGTACCCCACTGTAGGCTAGACAAATACAACATTCTGACAAGCGGCGCGCGGCGCGTGGGCACGGCGACGCTGCAGCGAGCAGCGCGCGGGCAGGGCAGGGCGTGCGGCAGCGAGTGGCGCGCGGGCAGGGCGGTGGCGCGGCAGCGAGCTGCGCGCGGGTAGGGCAGGGCAGGGCGTGCGCGGGGAGCGCGACGCAGGGCAGGGCAGGGCGGCGCGGCGCTAACAGGGCGGCGCGACTCGTGGGGTAGCGCGATTCGGTGGACCCTAAAAAAAACGGTCCTAGGTTAGGACCTGCTCTGAAACCATGTCAGAAGAATGAAACGAGAATGATTGCATTGAACAGAAAGGTGGTACAAATACTAACCCTAATTGGGTTGTATCCCATATGGGCTACCTCGGTACAGCCTACACAACATAATAGTTTGACAGGTTTTGTTTTGTTTTGTTTTTTTTTTTTTTTTGTCTTTTACGTAGATTCGGACCTTGCTCGCTTCAACTTCTCATCGCACGGTTCCCTGCATTGATGAATGTCGCATGACTAACGGGCAAAACAAAACAAAATCAATCACGGTTTAGGGCATGCATAGAAGGTAAAAACATTTGTTTTATCCTGTAAGCGAGATAAATTAGATATCATCGTCGAGCGAGCTAGGGACCGCGCGAAAGGATTGAGACGTAAGCACGGTCAATATAAACAATAAATTACAATTACAAAGATAAATATCAAATCAAGGATCCCTTCTTTATCATTTTCCCTGAATGTTGGCCTGGTTCGATCTGGGCCCTGTGATTGGCTGCGGAGCTGATTCGTGCAATGATTCGGTCAAGCTGCAAAATTTCCTGCCAAAAAAGGGACTGTAGAGGTCGGGCTACACCTAGGCGATATCGGAAAATTCTACTTAAGGGGAAAAAGGGACTCTTTTAGCGAGGGCCTATAACCCAGAATACTTGTAGTTGCCCTTTGACTTGACACATGGTGAATCGACACTGCCCATAGGGCTCTCCTTTGCAGGGTGTTTTATCTTGTTTCCCTGCCGAACAGGGTGTTTGTTTGGTGCTACTCTGCCAAAACTGGGTCCCCCCAGGACGTCACCCGGCCACAATCCGAGTGCCTTTTTATTTTATACGGCTGAAGAAGGCTTGCCATGGTTTTAACCCTGCACGTGAAGAGTTCCTCAACGAAACACCCAGCCACTTTCCGTACGCGGATTCTGCGGAGATTCACTCTACAACGGTAGTGAGCTAGACTACGGGGGTTGGCACGAACTACTAGGAGTGATCATAGCTTTGCTTAGTTCCTTAGTGTTTGCACATACATAGGGGAAATCGGCAAGGGTTTCACTAGGCAAAGTTGGAATTACAGAATGATTGAACAAGCAATGACAAAATTGACTACATCAGGCACCTAGCAACCCTGCAGCTAGCCTGGTCAACCGCCAGCACAGCTTGGTCGACCGCCTGCCAGCGTTGCGTAGAGGAGCCGCGCCAGCACTGCGGAAAGGCGACCTGCCAATAGAGCAGGTCGACGGCGTGCCAACGTTGCAGCAGAGCAGCTGTCCAGCGTTGCCCCGTAGAACACAGCAGTGCGTACGCTCACAGGTGCGCGCAGACGATTAGCCCGGCTTGCATTGCTGTGCATATGTTGGCTGTTGTCTGCGCCTGACGAGCCACATCGACTTCAGCATACCAGCCCGAAGTCGCCTTCGCCATCGCGACCTCGACGATGTTCGCGTGCCTCCGCAAAACTCGTCAAACAGGTTACCCAGTCGACCTGGTCGACCACCAAGTGCTCCGGTCGACCACCACTGCCTCTTGTCGACCACTGGGTCCCTCTGGTCGACCACCAGGTCCCTCTGGTCGACCACAGCTCCCGTCGAGCTACCCCCTGGTTGACGGACCCCTTCCGTAGACCAGAACTGGCAGATGATGTCGCCGAGCTCCCCTCGTCGACCGCTGCTCAGTTGTCAGGTCGACGGACTGCTCCGTCGACCTCCCGGTCGAAGAGTAGGTCGACGGACTGCTCCGTCGACCTCCTGGTCAAACTGCCCCTCCTGGTCGACAGCCCACCCGTCGACCTCCCGGTCGAACTGCCCCTCCTAGTCGACAGCCCACCCGTCGCCCAGACCAGTCAGTTGCAGCTGTCGAGCTCCCTGGTCGACAGCAACACCACAGCGGTCACCTGCAGCTCGACCAAGCCTGTCGAGTAGCTCTCCCACTGTGAACGGTCGGCTGCTACTCCCGTACATCCGACCAAGTCGTCGGCGTTGCCCAAGCGAGGGCGGGGCCAACACTCCACTCCCGTTAACAGATTCACTAAGTACAAACAATAACTAAGTACCGCGGCTCCCAGAGACAGATGTGGAGCAGTGTGGGGATGGGGGTGTTTTGGCAATCCCAACTCTGCTGTTAAATAAACAAAGTGCTGAGACTCGCAGAGACTGTAGAGCGTGCCCTGCCAGTCACAGCACTTGTGGCAAAACAGAGTCCTCGGAAAAATCACCCTGCCACAGATCAAGTTTGGCGAAAAATACCCTGCCACTACCCTGATTTGGAAGAGTGCCCTAAAACGAAAAGAGAGCGCTCCAGCCTAGTGCCCAGTCAATTCCTTGGCTGGTCCCACCATCGAGGAACTTGCGTGACTTTTTGTCATCAACAGTGAAGTCAAGCTAAACCAAGCTGACGTGGCTTCGCTTGACAATTTCGACTGGACTCGGAAAAGTGTGGTGCCTTGATTCCCGACCATCTTGCTTTCTTGATTCGAATTCAGGGCGGGTCCAACTCGTGATAGCTCAGGTCCTATTTGTCACGGTAACCATATTTTATTGGGTTGTCCACGTCAAATGACGCGTTTGAAATGTACACAGTGGCGCATGCCGCATCCCGTTTGTGGATCGCGTTGTTTTCGAAGGAAATGTAAGTTTGTCGCCTATCCTGTAACAGCAAAATTCGCAAGAGTAGTCAAGAATCAAAGTTGTCGTTTAGGATCTGGTTACCCTCTACGAAGCTTACCGAGATCTCGCAAAATACTGTAATGTGTCGCGGAGATTGGTTTTGTTTGGGCAGGACGGCATATCCGTGTGGTGCCCCGAGAATTATGAACGCATTTGGGTCGAACCTTACTGTGTCCGAACAGTTGCGATTTCAGAACGGAAAACTCTGAGCCGCCCTCATACACACCTCACAAAGGCCAACCCTTGTTGCTGGCAGTCGTTCACATCTCTAGTAGAAGTACTGCCATCCTTAGACAGCTCCGTAAGGTAACTCAACATTCTTTCAGACCTTCAAATCAACATGCAAAGACGCGTCAGCAAAAATCTTCGTGGCACTTCCAGTGGCGGCAAAAATGTTGCGGGAGCGGCATCATCGTGGTTACTAGTTTTGTTCGCCGCGGTACTTCTGGGAGCGCCTCAGACTGAAGCACCAGTTCCTGACCAGGGCACACCGCACAGCCCCTTGACACAACCCCACGGATGTCACAAGAAATGCAGGAGGCTTTTAATGGGGTACTATATTGCCTATCTACAGGACACGAGGGCGTCGGGACCTCTATTCATGCACGGTATTCCTCCTCCTCGCGCTCCTGGGCCTCCTCGTCGTCGAACGTCAGCTCAGCGTAGGCGTCGACCGAGACCGGCGTCTTCGGGACTCGACCGCCTTGCTTCTCGTCGATGAAGCGCCTGCGCAGCTTGTCGGCGTAGCCCTGCTGGTGTAGCCACAGCTTCCTGGCCGGCCTGTCGCGCACGATCTTCAGCCCAAGGTACTTCACCACCGGCAAGATCTCACGCAGCTCGAAGGCAGCCTCCAGCAGCTCCTTCAGCTCCTTCAGCATCGCGGTGCTGCTGCTGGCGGCGAGCAGGTCGTTGACGTAGACCAGCACCCAGCAGGTCACTCCGTCGTCGCCTGCCTTGAAGTAGAGCGCCTCGTCGACCTGGCTCTTCTTCCAGCCAGCGCCCAGCAGCACACCGTCGAGAGCCCTGTACCACAACAGCGGCGACTGCTTCAGCCCGTAGAGGCTCTTCAGCAGCTTGCACACCCGGCCGGTCCCGTCGTCGAAGTAGTCCGGCTGGTACATGTACAGTACCCGGCCGAGCTTTCTTGATATCGAACAGCATCAGGTTGAGGTCGAGGACGGCAACAATGCTGAGGAAGATCCTTAGCGTGACGTAGCTGCTCACCTGCGAGTACGTCTCGTCGTAGTCAGCGCCGTACACCTGCGTGAAGCCCTTCACGACCAGCCTCGCTTTCTCGCGCTCGATGGTGTCGTCGATGCGGTACAGTCGTCAGCACCCACCGGTTCTTCATGATGTTCACCCCGCGTGGGCGTTCGACCAGCTCCCAAGTGCCCATGCCGATGAGGCTGCGGATCTCTTCTTCCATGGCGGCCTTCACCGCCTCGCCCTTCCAGCTCGCCAACGCCTCCTTCACCGTCATCGTGGCGATGTCCCAGCGGTGTTCGGGGTCGGCATGCACGTCGGGGTCGAGCTCCGGCAGTTCTTCATCCTCCTCGGCGTCGTCGTACAACAGGCCGTCGTCGACCTCGTCGTACACCGTGGTGAAGGCTGCTGGCGGTAGGCAGGCGTGGAAGCTCAGCCGCTCCGGTGGTCGTCGAGCTCGACCTGTGCGTCGTAGCTCAGGCTTCGTGATCGGCACCTCCACCACGTCGCTGTCGGTGGACTCCTCACCCGCCGACCGCTCCCCTTCCTCGTCGACGTCCTCGTCGTCGACCAGCTGCTTCGACCCTTCGACCGGCTGCTCTCCTCCTGCTGACTTCGACAGCTCCCCTGGCGACCGCCCCGTCTGCTGCTCCCCTGTCGACTGCACCTCTACTGCTGCCTCCTGTTCGACCGGCTCCCCTGTCTGCTGTTCCCCTGTCGTCGACGGCTTCCTGTCCTGGTCGACGAGCTGGGCGCCTTGTCGACCGCCGGCGATGCCACTGGCCGGCGCCACAGGCGACGGCTCAAGGCTCCCCTCAAAGCCGGCGGCCGAGACAGGCGTCGACGCAGGCCAATCTGCGACGGGGGAGGGAGGATCAAGAACAGGGGGAGGTGGAAGAACCTCCACAACATCCTCATCAGCAGGCTCGTCGACTTCGGCGAGCAGTGGAACCGTCGCTGTCGAGGTGTCCGTTGGCGGGTGTGCCTGCGTCCGCCCCGACGCCGGCCCATACTTCGCCTTCCACACCTCCAGCGACAGCGTCTCGTAGAAGATCACCTCGACCGACGTGACCACCTTGTGGTCAGTCAGGTCGAGCACCTCCCAGCCCTTGCTCTCCGGCGACACACCCAGGTGAAGCCCCCAGCGAGCTTTCGGCGCCAGCTTCCCACCGCGCTGCTGCTCGGGAATCATGAACTGCACCATGCAGCCCCACACCCGCGCCAACGTGAGGTCGGGCTTTTTCCCGGTCAGCAGCTGGTATGGCGTCGTCCCCGGCGGCGTCGTCGACCACTCCAAGCAGTTGCGCACCCAGACCGCTTGTCGTAGAGCGAGATGCCACCAGTGGTGCTGCACGCCTATGTGCAGCATCATCGTCCGCACGGACTCGACGACCGTGCGCATCTCCTGCTCAGCCATGCCGTTCTGCTGCGGAGTGTAGGGGCACGTCAGGACGTGGACGATGCCCTTCCCGTCGACGAAGTTGGTGAAATCCTTTCCGAGGAACTCCCCTCCCCGGTCAGAGCGGAGCACCAGGACTGACTTCTTCGTCTGCCATTCCACCAGCACCAGCCACTTCTGGAACTCTCGCAGCACGTCGCTGTTCTTAGCGACCGGCATTGCCCATACGAACCGAGTATGGCGATCCTTCAGCAGCAAGAAGTACAAGCTGCCATCCTTGGCAGCCACCCGAAATGGCCCGCACAAGTCAATGTGCACGACAGCCAGTGCCTCCTCGGCGTCCGAGCCCTTGTCGGGGAAGGTGTGCCACGCCAGCTTTCCTCCGACGCACGAGACACACGGCGGGACTGCTCCGGTCGACGGCGTGATGTCGAGCCCAATAGCAACTTCATGCTTCGCCGAGCTCTTGATCGTGTCGACACCGACGTGCGCGAGCCTCGCATGCAACCGGTCAGGGGTCGACTTCATCGCCGAGACGATCGTCCGCAGAGCTACCACCTCGGTCGACGGCAACTGCGTCGAGCAGGGGCGAAGGTTGGTGCAGAGGACTCGTCCAGTGTAGCGTGCTCGACCGAGCACCTCCCCGGTCGCGGCGACGAGCTGCATCACTTCACCGTCGCCCTGCAGCTGCAATCCGCTCTCCTTCAGTTGGCCAGCTGACAGCAGGTTCGCCTGGACGCCCGGAACGTAGAGCACATCGGGGATGAGGACCTGCTTCCCGGCCTCCCCTTGTAGAGCAATGGTTCCGCGACCCTCGACAGGCTGCAACGCCCCATTGAAGCCGCGCACGTGCTTCACACCGTCGCTTGGCGCCATGTCGACGAAGACCGCCTTCGTCCCCATCAGGTGGTGGGAGCACCCGCTGTCGAGCCGCACTGCCATCGGGTTGGCCTTGAAGTCCTCGCCAGCTTCCCGTGCCAGCGGGACCGTCGGCTCCACCACGCCGACCATTGAGCACGACGCCTCCCCGTCGCCTCGGCCCTTGCCGACGTCCTTCGTCGACGACGTCTGCTTCGACGTCTGCTTCTCCTTGCGCGGCTTTGCATCTCGACGGGGGCGACGGCTGGTCGACCGGCCACGGCCTCCCTTGGTGTCGTCCTCGTCGATGTCATCGCGGTCGGGGCAATCGTAGGAAAGGTGGTCGGAATCGTGGCAGATCCAGCACTCCCGCCGTCGACCACCACCTCCACGGCCCTTGTCCCGCGTCGACCTCTTCTCGTCGACGTCCTTCGTCGATCGCCCACCTCCGCTACCACCTCCGCTCGGCTTCCCGCGCTGCCCTTGCTTCTGATTCAGCTTTGTCGGGGCAGCGTAGTTTGCCTGCGGAAGGAGCTCCGTGGGCTGTTCTGCCTCCTGCATCGCCTCGTCTTGAAGGATGTAGCTGGTGATGGAGTCCTTGTCGAGGGACTCACGCGTGCCGGGCACCATCGTCATCCTCTTCATGGGGTTGTAGCTGCGCGGCAAGCCCTTGACGATGTGGGTGATGTAGGACGCCGTCGAGTATTCGGCGCCCGCCATCCTCATCTCAGCCAGGATCCGTCGAGCACGGTTGCAGTAGTCCGTCGCCGACTCCTGCTCGCCCATCCGAATGTGTGTCATCTTCTCCTCCAGCTGTCCGATGTACAGGTCGTCCCTGACCTGGTACGTCGAGAGGATGAAGTGCCATGCCTGGTGACCAGTATCCAGTCGCTCTCGACAGCTCCTGAGTGCTAGCTGCACCACTGGCGAGCAGCACCTCGAGATGACCATGAAGGTGAGCAAGTGAGCAGCACGAAACTCCCCGCGCAGCTCGACATCGTCCACGGGCGGAATTGGCACAGTGCCGTCGGCGAAGCCCTTCAGCCCGGCGACCTCCAGCTGAGGTTCTATCGACTCCCTCCAGGTGATGAGGTCCCGTCGACCTTGCATCGGTGCGACGGTGATCCGGTCTGGCGAGAACCTAAAGTAGCCATACGTCGGTGCAATCCCGCCCACCGTCACATGCGTCGTTGCCGAGAGCCCTCCACCGCTTCGTAGAGGAGAGCGACGTCGACCATCGACGTCGGCACGCGAGCTGCCTGCAGCCGCCGTCGACCGCTACACTCGCGCCTGAATCCCGTCGACGCCACCGTCGACCTTGATCACCCCTCTCTGCTTCGTGCCTTCGCTGCCGCTGACTCGTGCACCGCCGTCGACCTTGTCGTCGACGCCACCTTCGTTTCGCACCGGTCGAGGAGATACAGGAAGGGAAGGGTGTTCCGTCGCCCACTGCGCCCGGATGCCCAACTCAGCGATCGCCCAGGGGATTGACCCGTACTCGCCATCCTCATGGCGTTTCCTCGCATCAGCCAAACGTGCCTCCAAGGTGTTCGCTACGCCCGCATTAGCTACGGGGTCGACCATGGCGACTAACGCTGCTGCCGGCCTACGAACAACTTAGTAGGTGCAAAAGTTGGCTTCTATCTGAAGGTCGTGTGTTCGATCCACGCTCACCGCACCATGCGGAGATTCACTCTACAACGGTAGTGAGCTAGACTACGGGGGTTGGCACGAACTACTAGGAGTGATCGTAGCTTTGCTTAGTTCCTTAGTGTTTGCACATACATGGGAGAAATCGGCAAGGGTTTCACTAGGCAAAGTTGGAATTACAGAATGATTGAACAAGCAATGACAGAATTGACTACATCAGGCACCTAGCAACGCTGCAGCTAGCCTGGTCGACCGCCAGCACAGCTTGGTCGACCGCCTGCCAGCGTTGCGTAGAGGAGCCGCGCCAGCACTGCGGAAAGGCGACATGCCAACAGAGCAGGTCGACAGCGTGCCAACGTTGCAGCAGAGCGGCTGTCCAGCGTTGCCCCGTAGAACACAGGAGTGCGCACGCTCACAGGTGCGCGCAGACGATTAGCCCGACTTGCATTGCTGTGCGTCTGTCGGCCGTTGTCTGCGCCTGACGAGCCACATCGACTTCGGGATACCAGCCCGAAGTCGCCTTCGCCATCGCGACCTCGACGACGTTCGCGTGCCTCCGCAGAACTTGTCGAACAGGTTACCCGGTCGACCTTGTGAGAGTACGACGGCTTATGCTGGCTTTGCTAGCTTGCCTGGACATTATTATGCTATTTCTAGCTTGGGTTTATTTTATCATGCATAGATATGCTTGATTTCCTAGGTTAGGTGCATTCCTATATGTTATTATAGTTAGAGCACCGAACCAGGTTACGTGTACCGAACTCAAGCCTATTCGGTTTCCACCGAATTGCTTTCTACTGAGTTCGGGAAGGTTCTGTTCGGGACGCTTCGCGACCCTCAGAACATTCGCGTAACACCTGGGTTACCTGCCTTGTGTCGAGCCTATATATAGCCTCGTCTTGTACCAGGTGAATCATTCAATTCAAACCCACTTTTCTGAGCTCGATCCTAGATCCTCACACTTGGTAATCAGAGCCCGGTTACACGCGAAGTTTTTCGACCGCTAAAACCTAGTTTTTAAAACCGCGGGGGCGACGACGGAAAGCGCCGATTTCGGGTACGTAAACCAGTTCCGCACTATTTTTTAACGTCCCCCTCGAATCGGTTTTCGAACACTCCTCAGGTCCGGTGGCGAAAAAGTTGGAATTTCGACCGTCAGATCAATTCGAATCTCAACGGCCCTGAGAATTTCGCTCACAAAGGTTGGAATTTGGAGCGTCGGATCGAATTTCTTCTCAACGGCCGAGATCGGAGGTGAATTTAGACTTAGGGAGAATCACGCGACCTACAGAAGCAGCGCTCGTCATTTCTACAGTCGATTCGACTCGCAGTGAGTGGACCAGCGCCTAGGAATCAATTTCTTTCGTCGCAAATCTTCTTGTAAATCGCCAAATGGAGGAAAACGGTGATAATTCCGTACGAAAAAATACGGAGTTACACACCGGCCTGGACCAGACGCGAGCGGCACTCCAGCGAATAGAGGAGCTTCTCGCGAACCAGTCGGCAGCCGCCACGGCAGCAGCAGACGCAGCGGCGAATGCAGCTGCGACGGCAGATGCAGCAGCGACGGCAGCAGCAGCAGCGGCGACACCGACACTTCACCCAGCAGCAGCGGCAGCGGCTACAGTGAATCTTGAGGCGGCACGTCCGAGGCTACTGGAAAAGTTCAATCCGAATGCGAGAGACACCGACGTCCGTCGATTCATTGCGACCCTCGAAATTTACTTCGAGGCCGTTGGCTGTACGACCCCGACACACGATGCAATGCGGATTCGGCTCGCAGCGACACTGTTACGAGGCCCGGCGCTCAAGTGGATTTACAATAGCAACGAAGTCCGAGGCGAGGGGTCATGGACGCAGTTTCGGGAAGCTTTAATTCAACGTTTCGAACCAATCAACTCCAGCTACATGGCGCGGCAGCAGATTCATCGGCATAAACAGTTCGGCAGTGTAACACAGTTTACGCAGCAGATGGAGAGCCTCTTCAATCGAATTACCGACCTGACCGAAGGGGAAAAAATCCAAGCGTATACTGAGGGGCTCAAGATGAAAGTCCGCCGACAGGTGATTGCCGCGAACTACAACAACTACCGCGACATGGTGTGTGCAGCAGAGAGATTCGATGCGCTGACGCGAGATCAACCCGAGACACGACGCCATGTGCCGAACAGATCATTCGACAAGAAGCGATCGGCACCACCCACGACCGCCGACCCGATGGATATCGACAAGATCGACGCAAAGCAGCGGCCGACAAAATATGAGAAGTGCGAATTTTGCGGCGCAGCAGGACATCGATTCTTGGCGTGTTGGAAAATGAAGAAAGCACGAGCGGAGCTGCAGGGCAACAACAGTGCGACATCCACGATGGCGAAAAAAGGAGATCATGATGGCGCGAATTTAAAACGTCACGACCGGCCGGCAACAGGGGAAATCGCCGAGACAAATGGAGGCTCCGCGAAACAAGGCTCTGCACCGACCGGGAAACTCCAGCCGAACACCCTCGAGAGTAAGAATATTTCCTCTCGAGGTTTTCAAGCCTTTGAAAAAATCAGGGGAGATCTAAAGGCCAAGAAAAAGCCTTCAGACATTATTCAGGTACCTGAGAAGTTGGGCAAACCACTCCGGAGCGTTGAAAAGGGTCGTGCGTTCCAAGGAGTTAATATTCTCTCCCCGCAGCATAGTGTTAAGGCTCCCAATTGCCCACAGGTGAAGCCTACACAGCTGCAAAGGCTTAGGGGAAGGTTCCAGGCCAAGACGAAGCTGAATCGGCCTCGGATAAATCCTTCTAACCCAACCCAGTTGAAAACTGATATCGAGTCAGCAGCTTCGAGCGCAGGACCTAGGGGAGATATATTCGACGTACCCTATGATCCTATAAGCGAGACCATCTACGGTTACTCGGAGCGGCAACAACCACTAGTACTCGAGGTGATCTGCAACGGGCGACGCCTCCAGGCACTGGTGGACAGCGGTGCGTCTCACTCGGTGTGCGACCGCGGGACGTTGGAGAAAAATGGAGAACCTTCGGAGGAGACCAAGTTCACGGCAACGATGGTGGACGGTACGAAACTTCCCATCCACGGCGAAGCATCACTGCAGCTGCACATAGGGGCGCTGAGGTGGAAGCCGACGTTGCCGATCACAAACATCAAGGGTTTAGATTTCATCTTGGGGCGAGATTTCCTGAAGCGGTTCAACCCCGAGATCGACTGGGTCAACCGGAAGGCGTGCATCTACAACAACGGGAAACGAGTGGAGCTGCGAAGATGGACGGATACAGGGAATGTTCCTGAAACGACACTGGCACGGTTCGAACGGACGGTGAACGAGAGCAACACGGGTTACTTAGCACTGGTTATGGCAGCAGCAGAGGAGGAGAAGCCGAACGCAGAGCTACCTGCAGCAGTGAAGGAGGTGTTGGAGCAGTACAAAGACATCATGCCAGACGACCTACCTGCAGGAGTACCTCCAGCGCGAACCCACGAGCACGAGATCGTGGAGGAACCAGGTGCGAAACCCGTCTCACGTGCACCATACCGACTGAGTCCGACCGAACTGACAGACATGAAGAAGCAGATAGAATATTTACTGGACAGACAACTGATCCGCCCATCCACCTCTCCCTACGGTGCACCAGTTCTCTTCACTCCAAAACCAGACGGCAGTTTACGGATGTGCATCGACTACCGCGCACTGAACAAACAGACGGTTAAAAACAAATACCCCATACCGCGCATAGACGACCTATTGGATCAACTGCGTGGTGCAACAGTCTTTTCGAAGCTGGAACTACGGTCGGGTTACTGGCAGATCAAGATGGCGGACAACTCGGTCCACAAGACAGCGTTCCGTACCAGATACGGCTCCTACGAATACTTGGTGATGCCGTTCGGACTCTGCAACGCACCAGCAACGTTTCAGGCGGAGATGAATCACATCTTACGACCCCTGCTGGACGAGTGCGTAGTGGTGTACCTGGACGACATTCTTATCTACTCCAAGAACATGAAGGAGCACGTGGAGCATCTACGGAAGGTGTTCGAGATCCTGCGGAAAAACAAATTCTACGTGAAGCTGTCGAAGAGCGACTTCGCCCTGAAGAAGGTGCAGTTCCTCGGGCACATGGTGAGTGCCGAGGGCGTACACGTGGACCCGCGGAAGATCGAAGCCGTCAAGAAGTGGAAAGTACCGGAGAACGTGAAGGAGTTGCAGCAGTTCCTAGGCTTCGCCAACTACTACAACAGGTTCGTGCCGCAGTACGCTAAGATAGCAGCGCCACTGACCGACCTACTGAAAAAGGATACACCCTACAAATGGGATACTCCTCATCAGCAAGCTATGGAGCAGCTACAGACACCACTGACTACAGCACCAGTACTCATCTTACCGGATCCAGACAAAGACTACGTGGTGGAAGCAGACGCTAGTGACCAGGCAGTTGGAGCAGTACTGATGCAGGATCACGGACGCGGTTTGCAGCCCATCGCCTACCTTAGTAAGAAGCTACACGGAGCAGAACTGAACTACCCCATCCATGATAAGGAAGCATTAGCGATAGTCATAGCCTTCAAGGCATGGAGGTGTTACCTAGAGGGAGCCAAGACTACAGTCTATACTGACCACTGCAGTCTCAAATACCTGAAGTCGCAGCCGACGCTCTCACGACGACAAGTGCGGTGGGTGGACTTCCTGGAAACTCACTTCCACTACGACATCGTCTACAAGCCTGGGCTATACAACAAGGCAGACGCGTTGAGCCGCCCCGGTCATGTAGCAGGCATCCAGCTCGACGGGATGAACCCTCTGCTCAAGGGTCTATTCCAACATGGGTACTCCGTGGACGCAGAGATCGCTACAGCACATACTAAGAAGCTGTTACAGTGGGAGAAAGACTTAGCTGTAAGGAAGGGCACAGAAAAGATTTGGGTACCGAACTATGCCCCGCTCAGACAGATTCTACTGGAGGAGTTTCACGACGTACCGTACGCGGGACATTTCGGGAGCAACAAGACGTTAGCAGGGATAGCGAAGTATTACTACTGGCCCGGGATGGCAGCAGACGTGCAGCAGTTCGTCACCTCATGCGACACTTGCCAGCGGATGAAGAGTAGCAAGCAGAAAAAAGCAGGGTTACTTCAGCCTCTACCCGTACCGGAGCAGCCATGGCAGGTCGTTAGCCTCGACTTCATCACGGGACTTCCTTCGACCTCACGAGGGCATGACGCTATACTCGTGGTGATCGACAAGTTCTCACTTCATCCCGACCTGTTGGTGCAACCCTACGGTTTGCACTCGGCTTGTTGTCCGTGTGCGTGAATGTGTGTGTGTATGGAATGGTATGAGGGCATGGGATAATATATATTTCATGCTTATAATTGTGTGTGAATGTTGAGTCATGATGTCGAGTGTGTGTGTCGAGTCAATAGCGAGTTATCGCTAGACGCGTGTTACGCGGTCGTTTGTGTCTCGCGCGCGGTTTCTATTTTGTCGTGCGCGGTTTCTATTTTGTCCTGTGTCGAACGTTCGGCGTGTCGCAGGTGTGTGCAGCAGACCCATCAAGAACTCAAGGATGAGTTTGTGATGAAGAGCCTGAGCCTTGGTGTCAAGCCTCAAGTGATTTCGAAGCTTGCCAAAAGGGTACACCTCAAGATATTGAAGATAGTTACATTACTTTGTGTAGTGTAACATTTCACTTGGTGTAGGCCCTAGTGAAGGGTAGTTTCGAGACCCTTCGTGGTTGGGGACAGTGTGGCACTGTTCCACATCACTGTACCTCGGCTCTTGGGGTTTGTAGGAGCTGGGAGTCATTCCCAACTCGTAACTCTTCCTATCTTGTGTTCTAAGACTATAGTGGCTGCCATAGTACCGTTCGTTCAAACCGACGCTGTGTCGTCAATTCTTTATCAAATCGTGCAATCTAAATTGCTAATTGTAGACGACGTGAAGACGCTCCAGATCCAATTTGAATCAAGTCATTTGCAGCTGTGAGAAGAACGCTATCAACGTTTGAAACCGCTGTGCAGAAATCCGTCTGTGCTCTCTATCTTTCGTTTTAGGCACATTCAAGCCTATTGTGACTATAACAAGTGGTATCAGAGGCCCTTGGAGCAGTTTCGACAATGTCTGGACCTGAGGAAAGGGGTGGCAGAGGTGCTGGTGGCAGTGGAGAAGCTCAAGCTCAAGGCCAACCCCGTGATTCAGCCATGGCGCCCATGCAACCAAGTCTTGGCCCACCTAGGGATGAGCCTAGGGTGTTTGGGCTTGACAAGTTCAACGGTGACAACTTTGCTGAATGGTCCTTCAAGATGGAGAACATCTTTGACCACTATGACCTGCTGGAGGTGATGGAAGGAACGGAGAAGCGCCCCGAGAACGACCCGGAGAAGAGCCCGTGGGTGCGGAAGAGCGCACAAGGCTATCTCTTACTTGGGCAAGCGTTGGGGAGCAGTCAGATCCGTCACATCAAGCCATTCCAGCGTGAACCAGAGAAAGGACCAAAGGCATGGGCTGCTCTCAAGGGTGTACATGCTCCTGCAACAGCGGCGGTAGCGGTGGTGTTGGAACGGCAAATGGCGGCACTACGAATTGAAGAAGACGAAGCGGTTGAAGAAGGGGTGCAGAAATTCTTCGACTTGTTGACGCGGCTTGAGGGAGCTGATTTGAACTACAGTGAGCTCCAAAAGAAGACCAAGTTGCTGGCCTTACTCCCAGAGTCATGGTCCTCGCTCATCATCAACCTTAATCGCGACTTGCCCCGCCTCTCGCTTGAAGACGTGAAGCGAGCTATCCTTCAAGAGGATTTCCGCCGCCGTGAGTTGGCGAGTGCGGATGGCGCTGGGGCAGCGAGCATCGGCCGTGGATATGGTCGAGGAAGAGGCAGAGGACGAGGGGGAGGAAGGTTTGGTGGCAGCAACTTCGGCGGAGGCCGCAGGAGTGGCGGTTACGGCAGCGACGACAAGAGCTACGGACGCGGTCGCGGCCGATTCGACGGCGAGTGTCACTATTGCCACAAGAGCGGACACATGTGGCGCGACTGCTACAAACTCCCTGATGGTTGGACCCCTGCTCAAGGCCAAGAGGGTAGAGGAGCAGGAGGAGGGAGAGGACGAGGCCGTGGAGGCCGTGGCGGTCGCGGTGGCGGAGCTGCAAACATGAAGAGCGGAGACAACGACAAGGACCCGAGCGACGATCGATACCCGGGTCTATTCTACTTCGTGTCGACGCAAGTACCGGCTGGTCCAGAGAAGGATGAAGGCTTTGAGGAGCCAGCAGCTGTGGGGAAGGTGACCCTACACCCCCTGGACTATTGGGTGATTGATAGTGGCGCTACCTATAGCATGACACCTCGCCCGGACTTGCTCACCGAACTCGAGCCGTCACCGGTGAAGCATGTCACATCGGCTTTGGGGCAGCGAGCAGAGGTGAAAGGCATGGGCAAGGCCATGTTCAAGGGTGCTGATGGGAAGATGGTGGGTCTCAAGAACGTGCTTTGGGTGCCCAGCCTTGCTGCAAACCTGATTTCCGTGCGGCGGTTGGCAAAGGCCGGCATGGACACGAACTCGAAGGGAGCCAAGACCTACACCGCAAGGCTTGGCGATCGAATTCTTTGGGACCTTCATGAGGACAGGGATGTCTACAACGAGATGTGGCAGATCCCAGTGGTCCCTATGCCTAAGGAGAGGCAAGTGGCAGCAAGCATCAGCACCAAGGATGGAGCGGTCGGTAGCGACGATGGCGCGAACGGTCGCGCTAAGGAGAATGAGCTCAAGAAGAGCAAACCTGGAGGGACCAGCAAGTTCAGTGAACCTAAGGAGAGTGGTGCAGCAACCAAGGAGCAGCAAAAGGGTGAGGAGAACCCAGAGGCAGCAGCGGAGGAGGACTACGGAGAGAGTATGTGGGGCGCTATTGCGAGCGCGGCATTCTCCAATCCAACTTCGGCTACGGGGGAGTGTGATTGGCTCACCTTGCATCGGCGCATGGGGCATGTGGCCCTGCCCATCTTGCAGCAGCTAGTGAAGAATGAGATGGTTGCTGGCATACGTGTGAAGGGGGAGCCCGATGAGGTGCTTGGCTACCCGACGTGCATTCAAGCCAAGTTCACCCGGTTTCCGTTCCCTAGTTCGGAGGCAACGGCAAAGGCACCGCTTGATGAGGTGGTGATGGACGTGGTGGGCCCCCTGAAGCTTGGAGCTGCTGGAGCTGAGTATTTTCTCACCATTGTCGACGTCTAAACCCGCATGACTTGGGTGTACGTGCTGGCCAAGAAGAGCGACGTGGCTGAAACGTTGAAGACGGATTGGTTCCCGATGGTGGAGCGGCAACAAGACCGTCTAGTCAATTCAATCCGCACCGATCGAGGGGGAGAGTTCCTGAGCAAGGAGTTTGGGTTGTGGCTGAAGAAGAATGGTATTCGGCACTCCCTCACCATGCCATACTCCCCTGCAATGAACGGCATCGCCGAGCGAGCGAACCGCACAATCACGGAGGCGGCACGCGGGTTGCTCATTGAAGCCGGGCTACCCGACTATTTCTGGCCTGATGCGGTGCGGAGCGCGTGTGTGGCCAAGAACAGAGCCTTGACTCATGTGGGAGCAGACAAATGGGTGCCCTATGTGGAGTGGCTAGGAAGGAAGCCAAAGGTGGATATGCTTCGGGTGTTCGGGTGCATGTGCATGGCGCTCGTGCCTAAGCATCTTCGGCACAACAAGCTTGGTGCCAAGGCGGTGTGGGCCGTGCACTTGGGCATGGCTCAAAACAGCAAGGGATGGCTTCTTTGGGACCCATTCACCAAGAAGTTCTTGGTGAGCAGGGACTGCAAGTTCATGGAGAACTTCATGTACAAGGATTGGAAGGCGGAGAATGAGGCGAAGATAGGCGTGCGGTTTGGGGAGGTGAAGAGTTCCGGTTTGGAGCATGTGGAGCTGCCTTTGGAGCTGAGCAGCGGCAGCACAACCACAAGGCAATCCTCCCTTGTGAATGGGGGAGAGGAGGCCAATGATGCAGAGGAAGAAGAGGAGGAGGTGCAGCAAGTGAGCGAGCGTGCACCGTCACTCCCTTCCCGTACTACGAGTGCTCCACGGATTCGAGCCACACCGCAGCAACGCCAAGGCCTTCAAGTCCCTGCAGCTGAGGAGGAAGGAAGGGGGAAGAGGAGAGTTCAACCCCCTAATAGGCTGACCTATGATGCGCCGGGAAAGCAGGGCAAGACAGCCCTGGCCGGAGCGGCAATGATGGTCGGAGACGACGAGGAGAGTGACTACGAGGAGTGTGCCTTCGCGTTCTTCTCTCCGGTGGAGATGCCGGGAGAACCAGCAACTCTCAAGGAGGCTTTGGAGAGTAGTGATGCTGAGGAGTGGAAGAAGGCCATGGAGAGTGAGCTGAAGAGCATCGAGGAGAATGACACGTTTGAATTGGTGGAGCTACCGGAGGGGCGTACGGCGATAACGTCCAAGTGGCTCTTCAAAATCAAGTCGGATGCCGACGGCAAGATCGAGCGCTACAAGTCTAGGCTTGTAGCCAAGGGGTACCAGCAGAAGGAGAAGGTGGACTTCAAGGAGCTGTTTGCCCCTGTGGTGAAGCCGACGACGCTGCGAACCCTATTCGCGGGAGCCGCCATCAAAGGATGGGTAGTAAAGCAAATGGACATCGTAACGGCATTCCTTAACGGCATCCTTGAGGAGGAGATTTTTATGGCGCAGCCAGAGGGGTTTGATGATGGTAGTGGCAGAGTGTGGAAGCTGAAGAAGGCCCTCTATGGGCTGAAGCAGGCCCCTAGGCAATGGTACATGAAGCTGCGCGAAGTGTTGGAGGGGATCGGCTTCACTCCCTCAACGGCCGATCACTCCTTGTTCATGCTTGGCGAGGGGGAGCAGAGGAGTTTCATGGTGGTTTATGTGGATGACATCCTCATTTTCTCACCCTCTTCTGACCTTGTGAAGGAGGTGATGCTGAAGCTTCAAGACAAGTTCAAGTGCAAGGCCCTTGGTGACGTGAGCTTCTACCTTGGGCTCCACATCGAACGAGATGTGGAGAAGCGGTGCATGCGGGTGCATCAACGAAAGTACCTGGAGGCATTGGCTGCCAACTTTGGGCAGAGTGAAGGCCATGTGGCTACACCCTTTCCCTCTGGGTTCAAGTGTGTGAAGGGACCAGAGGAGGAGAGCGTTGGTGAAGAGGAGAGGCGCCGATTTCACTCGTTGGTGGGCAGCCTCATGTATGCGGCGGTAAACACCCGACCGGACGTCGCGTTTGCTACCGGGCAGCTGGCTAGGGTTGTGCAATGCCCTAATGAGGAGCAGGTAGCAGCTGGAATGAGGGTGGCCAAGTATCTTGGCCAAACACCGACCGTTGGGCTGCAATACTCGGCGGCGGCACAAAGGCGCCAAAAGGGCGCGGATGGTGTTGAACCCGGGCGTTTGTTCCTCACCGCCTACTCGGATGCTTCATATGCATCAGAACCAGAGGACATGACAAGTGTGGGAGGCTTCATATGCTGTGTTGGTGGAGGCCCAACTGCTTGGGAGAGCAAGAAGCAGGTTGACCAAGCTTTGAGCTCGGTGGAGTCCGAGTACATGGCCCTCTTCCGTGCCGTACGGGAGATTGTGTGGCAGCGGTGTTTGTTGGCTGAATTGGGGGAGGAGCAGCAAGGAACTACCCCACTGTACTGTGACAGCCAGGGTGTCATTGCTCTTGCTAAGAACCCTGTGTTGCATGGACTCACGAAGCACATGAGGGTGAAGTGGCATTGGACGAGGAGCATGGTAACCGCGGGTGAAGTTGAGTTGCGCTACGTGAAGACCACGGGGCAGCCGGCTGACATGATGACCAAGAGGCTGGTGGAGCAGCAGCATTGGAAGTGTTGCAAGCTGGCTGGGATGGCTCTGAACTGAGAGAGCAACATATCCTAAGGCCAACAATCCGAGGGGGAGTTTGTTGGTGCAACCCTACGGTTTGCACTCGGCTTGTTGTCCGTGTGCGTGAATGTGTGTGTGTATGGAATGGTATGAGGGCATGGGATAATATATATTTCATGCTTATAATTGTGTGTGAATGTTGAGTCATGATGTCGAGTGTGTGTGTCGAGTCAATAGCGAGTTATCGCTAGACGCGTGTTACGCGGTCGTTTGTGTCTCGCGCGCGGTTTCTATTTTGTCGTGCGCGGTTTCTATTTTGTCCTGTGTCGAACGTTCGGCGTGTCGCAGGTGTGTGCAGCAGACCCATCAAGAACTCAAGGATGAGTTTGTGATGAAGAGCCCGAGCCTTGGTGTCAAGCCTCAAGTGATTTCGAAGCTTGCCAAAAGGGTACACCTCAAGATATTGAAGATAGTTACATTACTTTGTGTAGTGTAACATTTCACTTGGTGTAGGCCCTAGTGAAGGGTAGTTTCTGTTGGTGCAACCCTACGGTTTGCACTCGGCTTGTTGTCCGTGTGCGTGAATGTGTGTGTGTATGGAATGGTATGAGGGCATGGGATAATATATATTTCATGCTTATAATTGTGTGTGAATGTTGAGTCATGATGTCGAGTGTGTGTGTCGAGTCAATAGCGAGTTATCGCTAGACGCGTGTTACGCGGTCGTTTGTGTCTCGCGCGCGGTTTCTATTTTGTCGTGCGCGGTTTCTATTTTGTCCTGTGTCGAACGTTCGGCGTGTCGCAGGTGTGTGCAGCAGACCCATCAAGAACTCAAGGATGAGTTTGTGATGAAGAGCCCGAGCCTTGGTGTCAAGCCTCAAGTGATTTCGAAGCTTGCCAAAAGGGTACACCTCAAGATATTGAAGATAGTTACATTACTTTGTGTAGTGTAACATTTCACTTGGTGTAGGCCCTAGTGAAGGGTAGTTTCGAGACCCTTCGTGGTTGGGGACAGTGTGGCACTGTTCCACATCACTGTACCTCGGCTCTTGGGGTTTGTAGGAGCTGGGAGTCATTCCCAACTCGTAACTCTTCCTATCTTGTGTTCTAAGACTATAGTGGCTGCCATAGTACCGTTCGTTCAAACTGACGCTGTGTCGTCAATTCTTTATCAAATCGTGCAATCTAAATTGCTAATTGTAGACGACGTGAAGACGCTCCAGATCCAATTTGAATCAAGTAATTTGCAGCTGTGAGCAGAACGCTATCAACGTTTGAAGCCGCTGTGCAGAAATCCGTCTGTGCTCTCTATCTTTCGTTTTAGGCACATTCAAGCCTATTGTGACTATAACAAGTGGTATCAGAGCCCCTTGGAGCAGTTTCGACAATGTCTGGACCTGAAGAAAGGGGTGGCAGAGGTGCTGGTGGCAGTGGAGAAGCTCAAGCTTAAAGCCAACCCCGTGATTCAGCCATGGCGCCCATGCAACCAAGTCTTGGCCCACCTAGGGATGAGCCTAGGGTGTTTGGGCTTGACAAGTTCAACGGTGACAACTTTGCTGAATGGTCCTTCAAGATGGAGAACATCTTTGACCACTATGATCTGCTGGAGGTGATGGAAGGAACGGAGAAGCGCCCCGAGAACGACCCGGAGAAGAGCCCGTGGGTGCGGAAGAGCGCACAAGGCTATCTCTTACTTGGGCAAGCGTTGGGGAGCAGTCAGATCCGTCACATCAAGCCATTCCAGCGTGAACCAGAGAAAGGACCAAAGGCATGGGCTGCTCTCAAGGGTGTACATGCTCCTGCAACAGCGGCGGTAGCGGTGGTGTTGGAACGGCAAATGGCGGCACTACGAATTGAAGAAGACGAAGCGGTTGAAGAAGGGGTGCAGAAATTCTTCGACTTGTTGACGCGGCTTGAGGGAGCTGATTTGAACTACAGTGAGCTCCAAAAGAAGACCAAGTTGCTGGCCTTACTCCCAGAGTCATGGTCCTCGCTCATCATCAACCTTAATCGCGACTTGCCCCGCCTCTCGCTTGAAGACGTGAAGCGAGCTATCCTTCAAGAAGATTTCCGCCGCCGTGAGTTGGCGAGTGCGGATGGCGCTGGGGCAGCGAGCATCGGCCGTGGATATGGTCGAGGAAGAGGCAGAGGACGAGGGGGAGGAAGGTTTGGTGGCAGCAACTTCGGCGGAGGCCGCAGGAGTGGCGGTTACGGCAGCGACGACAAGAGCTACGGACGCGGTCGCGGCCGATTCGACGGCGAGTGTCACTATTGCCACAAGAGCGGACACATGTGGCGCGACTGCTACAAACTCCCTGATGGTTGGACCCCTGCTCAAGGCCAAGAGGGTAGAGGAGCAGGAGGAGGGAGAGGACGAGGCCGTGGAGGCCGTGGCGGTCGCGGTGGCGGAGCTGCAAACATGAAGAGCGGAGACAACGACAAGGACCCGAGCGACGATCGATACCCGGGTCTATTCTACTTCGTGTCGACGCAAGTACCGGCTGGTCCAGAGAAGGTTGAAGGCTTTGAGGAGCCAGCAGCTGTGGGGAAGGTGACCCTACACCCCCTGGACTATTGGGTGATTGATAGTGGCGCTACCTATAGCATGACACCTCGCCCGGACTTGCTCACCGAACTCGAGCCGTCACCGGTGAAGCATGTCACATCGGCTTTGGGGCAGTGAGCAGAGGTGAAAGGCATGGGCAAGGCCATGTTCAAGGGTGCTGATGGGAAGATGGTGGGCCTCAAGAACGTGCTTTGGGTGCCCAGCCTTGCTGCAAACCTGATTTCCGTGCGGCGGTTGGCAAAGGCCGGCATGGACACGAACTCGAAGGGAGCCAAGACCTACACCGCAAGGCTTGGCGATCGAATTCTTTGGGACCTTCATGAGGACAGGGATGTCTACAACGAGATGTGGCAGATCCCAGTGGTCCCTATGCCTAATGAGAGGCAAGTGGCAGCAAGCATCAGCACCAAGGATGGAGCGGTCGGTAGCGACGATGGCGCGAACGGTCGCGCTAAGGAGAATGAGCTCAAGAAGAGCAAACCTAGAGGGACCAGCAAGTTCAGTGAACCTAAGGAGAGTGGTGCAGCAACCAAGGAGCAGCAAAAGGGTGAGGAGAACCCAGAGGCAGCAGCGGAGGAGGACTACGGAGAGAGTATGTGGGGCGCTATTGCGAGCGCGGCATTCTCCAATCCAACTTCGGCTACGGGGGAGTGTGATTGGCTCACCTTGCATCGGCGCATGGGGCATGTGGCCCTGCCCATCTTGCAGCAGCTAGTGAAGAATGAGATGGTTGCTGGCATACGTGTGAAGGGGGAGCCCGATGAGGTGCTTGGCTGCCCGACGTGCATTCAAGCCAAGTTCACCCGGTTTCCGTTCCCTAGTTCGGAGGCAACGGCAAAGGCACCGCTTGATGAGGTGGTGATGGACGTGGTGGGCCCCCTGAAGCTTGGAGCTGCTGGAGCTGAGTATTTTCTCACCATTGTCGACGTCTACACCCGCATGACTTGGGTGTACGTGCTGGCCAAGAAGAGCGACGTGGCTGAAACGTTGAAGACGGATTGGTTCCCGATGGTGGAGCGGCAACAAGACCGTCTAGTCAAGTCAATCCGCACCGATCGAGGGGGAGAGTTCCTGAGCAAGGAGTTTGGGTTGTGGCTGAAGAAGAATGGTATTCGGCACTCCCTCACCATGCCATACTCCCCTGCAATGAACGGCATCGCCGAGCGAGCGAACCGCACAATCACGGAGGCGGCACGCGGGTTGCTCATTGAAGCCGGGCTACCCGACTATTTCTGGCCTGATGCGGTGCGGAGCGCGTGTGTGGCCAAGAACAGAGCCTTGACTCATGTGGGAGCAGACAAATGGGTGCCCTATGTGGAGTGGCTAGGAAGGAAGCCAAAGGTGGATATGCTTCGGGTGTTCGGGTGCATGTGCATGGCGCTCGTGCCTAAGCATCTTCGGCACAACAAGCTTGGTGCCAAGGCGGTGTGGGCCGTGCACTTGGGCATGGCTCAAAACAGCAAGGGATGGCTTCTTTGGGACCCATTCACCAAGAAGTTCTTGGTGAGCAGGGACTGCAAGTTCATGGAGAACTTCATGTACAAGGATTGGAAGGCGGAGAATGAGGCGAAGATAGGCGTGCGGTTTGGGGAGGTGAAGAGTTCCGGTTTGGAGCATGTGGAGCTGCCTTTGGAGCTGAGCAGCGGCAGCACAACCACAAGGCAATCCTCCCTTGTGAATGGGGGAGAGGAGGCCAATGATGCAGAGGAAGAAGAGGAGGAGGTGCAGCAAGTGAGCGAGCGTGCACCGTCACTCCCTTCCCGTACTACGAGTGCTCCACGGATTCGAGCCACACCGCAGCAACGCCAAGGCCTTCAAGTCCCTGAAGCTGAGGAGGAAGGAAGGGGGAAGAGGAGAGTTCAACCCCCTAATAGGCTGACCTATGATGCGCCGGGAAAGCAGGGCAAGACAGCCCTGGCCGGAGCGGCAATGATGGTCGGAGACGACGAGGAGAGTGACTACGAGGAGTGTGCCTTCGCGTTCTTCTCTCCGGTGGAGATGCCGGGAGAACCAGCAACTCTCAAGGAGGCTTTGGAGAGTAGTGATGCTGAGGAGTGGAAGAAGGCCATGGAGAGTGAGCTGAAGAGCATCGAGGAGAATGACACGTTTGAATTGGTGGAGCTACCGGAGGGGCGTACGGCGATAACGTCCAAGTGGCTCTTCAAAATCAAGTCGGATGCCGACGGCAAGATCGAGCGCTACAAGTCTAGGCTTGTAGCCAAGGGGTACCAGCAGAAGGAGAAGGTGGACTTCAAGGAGCTGTTTGCCCCTGTGGTGAAGCCGACGACGCTGCGAACCCTATTCGCGGGAGCCGCCATCAAAGGATGGGTAGTAAAGCAAATGGACATCGTAACGGCATTCCTTAACGGCATCCTTGAGGAGGAGATTTTTATGGCGCAGCCAGAGGGGTTTGATGATGGTAGTGGCAGAGTGTGGAAGCTGAAGAAGGCCCTCTATGGGCTGAAGCAGGCCCCTAGGCAATGGTACATGAAGCTGCGCGAAGTGTTGGAGGGGATCGGCTTCACTCCCTCAACGGCCGATCACTCCTTGTTCATGCTTGGCGAGGGGGAGCAGAGGAGTTTCATGGTGGTTTATGTGGATGACATCCTCATTTTCTCACCCTCTTCTGACCTTGTGAAGGAGGTGATGCTGAAGCTTCAAGACAAGTTCAAGTGCAAGGCCCTTGGTGACGTGAGCTTCTACCTTGGGCTCCACATCGAACGAGATGTGGAGAAGCGGTGCATGCGGGTGCATCAACGAAAGTACCTGGAGGCATTGGCTGCCAACTTTGGGCAGAGTGAAGGCCATGTGGCTACACCCTTTCCCTCTGGGTTCAAGTGTGTGAAGGGACCAGAGGAGGAGAGCGTTGGTGAAGAGGAGAGGCGCCGATTTCACTCGTTGGTGGGCAGCCTCATGTATGCGGCGGTAAACACCCGACCGGACGTCGCGTTTGCTACCGGGCAGCTGGCTAGGGCTGTGCAATGCCCTAATGAGGAGCAGGTAGCAGCTGGAATGAGGGTGGCCAAGTATCTTGGCCAAACACCGACCGTTGGGCTGCAATACTCGGCGGCGGCACAAAGGCGCCAAAAGGGCGCGGATGGTGTTGAACCCGGGCGTTTGTTCCTCACCGCCTACTCGGATGCTTCATATGCATCAGAACCAGAGGACATGACAAGTGTGGGAGGCTTCATATGCTGTGTTGGTGGAGGCCCAACTGCTTGGGAGAGCAAGAAGCAGGTTGACCAAGCTTTGAGCTCGGTGGAGTCCGAGTACATGGCACTCTTCCGTGCCGTACGGGAGATTGTGTGGCAGCGGCGTTTGTTGGCTGAATTGGGGGAGGAGCAGCAAGGACCTACCCCACTGTACTGTGACAGCCAGGGTGCCATTGCTCTTGCTAAGAACCCTGTGTTGCATGGACTCACGAAGCACATGAGGGTGAAGTGGCATTGGACGAGGAGCATGGTAACCGCGGGTGAAGTTGAGTTGCGCTACGTGAAGACCACGGGGCAGCCGGCTGACATGATGACCAAGAGGCTGGTGGAGCAGCAGCATTGGAAGTGTTGCAAGCTGGCTGGGATGGCTCTGAACTGAGAGAGCAACATATCCTAAGGCCAACAATCCGAGGGGGAGTTTGTTGGTGCAACCCTACGGTTTGCACTCGGCTTGTTGTCCGTGTGCGTGAATGTGTGTGTGTATGGAATGGTATGAGGGCATGGGATAATATATATTTCATGCTTATAATTGTGTGTGAATGTTGAGTCATGATGTCGAGTGTGTGTGTCGAGTCAATAGCGAGTTATCGCTAGACGCGTGTTACGCGGTCGTTTGTGTCTCGCGCGCGGTTTCTATTTTGTCGTGCGCGGTTTCGATTTTGTCCTGTGTCGAACGTTCGGCGTGTCGCAGGTGTGTGCAGCAGACCCATCAAGAACTCAAGGATGAGTTTGTGATGAAGAGCCCGAGCCTTGGTGTCAAGCCTCAAGTGATTTCGAAGCTTGCCAAAAGGGTACACCTCAAGATATTGAAGATAGTTACATTACTTTGTGTAGTGTAACATTTCACTTGGTGTAGGCCCTAGTGAAGGGTAGTTTCGAGACCCTTCGTGGTTGGGGACAGTGTGGCACTGTTCCACATCACTGTACCTCGGCTCTTGGGGTTTGTAGGAGCTGGGAGTCATTCCCAACTCGTAACTCTTCCTATCTTGTGTTCTAAGACTATAGTGGCTGCCATAGTACCGTTCGTTCAAACTGACGCTGTGTCGTCAATTCTTTATCAAATCGTGCAATCTAAATTGCTAATTGTAGACGACGTGAAGACGCTCCAGATCCAATTTGAATCAAGTAATTTGCAGCTGTGAGCAGAACGCTATCAACGTTTGAAGCCGCTGTGCAGAAATCCGTCTGTGCTCTCTATCTTTCGTTTTAGGCACATTCAAGCCTATTGTGACTATAACAGTTTCGAGACCCTTCGTGGTTGGGGACAGTGTGGCACTGTTCCACATCACTGTACCTCGGCTCTTGGGGTTTGTAGGAGCTGGGAGTCATTCCCAACTCGTAACTCTTCCTATCTTGTGTTCTAAGACTATAGTGGCTGCCATAGTACCGTTCGTTCAAACCAACGCTGTGTCGTCAATTCTTTATCAAATCGTGCAATCTAAATTGCTAATTGTAGACGACGTGAAGACGCTCCAGATCCAATTTGAATCAAGTCATTTGCAGCTGTGAGCAGAACGCTATCAACGTTTGAAGCCGCTGTGCAGAAATCCGTCTGTGCTCTCTATCTTTCGTTTTAGGCACATTCAAGCCTATTGTGACTATAACACGACCAATACCACGGCTACAGCTGAAGAAACTGCTCGCCTCTTCTTCGACCGCATCATCACCATCCACGGCATCCCCGCTACACTCATCTCAGACAGAGACCCCAAATTCACGAGTAAGTTCTGGAAGGAACTCATGGGATTATTGGGGACCAAACTTGCGATGTCCTCAGCATACCACCCACAGACTGACGGACAGACAGAGTGACTCAATCAAGTGGTTGAACAGTTACTGCGCACAGCTTGCAAGGACGACGTCAGCCACTGGGACACACAGTTACCGACCCTAGAGTTCGCTTACAACAACGCATCACATGCGGCCACAGGGAAAACTCCTTTCTTCCTGTGTTACGGACAGGAACCACTTACACCACAGCAGCCAACCACACCGGCACACGTCCAAGCCGCACACGACTTCGTCACCACCATGCAGCAGCTATGGGAGAAGACTCAGCGACGACTCACCACGATGCAGACCTCCCAGAAGCAGTATGCCGATCGCCAGCGACGAGATCACTCAGTAGCAGTCGGAGATCAGGTGCTTCTTGACACGCGCAACTTGAACCTGTCTCACCTACCATCCAAGCTCCGGCCTCGCTTCTGTGGTCCTTTTCTCGTTGAGGCACAGGTGACACCAGTAACATTCCGCTTGCGCTTACCTACTACGTGGAAGCTTCACAATGCTTTCCATGTTCAGCTACTGAAGCCCTACAAGGACCCCAACCAACAGTTCCAGGGACGGCAGCTATCGCCACCACCACCTGTTCTCATACAAGATGAACCAGAGTACGCAGTGGAGTGCGTTCTCACTCATCGGCGCCGCGGCGGCAAGACCCTCGAGTTCCTGATACGCTGGAAGGGTTATGACCCCACAGAGGACAGTTGGGTTGCAGAAGCTGATATGGGCAACGCACGCCGTGCTCTCAAGGACTATCTTGTCAAGCAGGGTGTTTCTCACTCCACCCAGCTTTGAGGGGGGGACGTGTGAGAATACGACGGCTTATGCTGGCTTTGCTAGCTTGCCTAGACATTATTATGCTATTTCTAGCTTGGGTTTATTGTATCATGCATAGATATGCTTGATTTCCTAGGTTAGGTGCATTCCTATATGTTATTATAGTTAGAGCACCGAACCAGGTTACGTGTACCGAACTCAAGCCTATTCGGTTTCCACCGAATTGCTTTCTACTGAGTTCGGGAAGGTTCTGTTCGGGACGCTTCGCGACCCTCAGAACATTCGCGTAACACCTGGGTTACCTGCCTTGTGTCGAGCCTATATATAGCCTCGTCTTGTACCCAGGTGAATCATTCAATTCAAACCCACTTTTCTGAGCTCGATCCTAGATCCTCACAGACCTGGTCGACCACCAAGTGCTCCGGTCGACCACCAGTGCCTCTGGTCGACCACTGGGTCCCTCTGGTCGACCACCAGGTCCCCCTAGTCGACCACCAGGTCCCTCTGGTCGACCACAGCTCCCGTCGAGCTACCCCCTGGTCGACGGACCCCTTCCGTTGACCAGAACTGACAGATGATGTCGCCGAGCTCCCCTCGTCGACCGCTGCTCAGTTGTCAGGTCGACGGGCTGCTACGCGACCTCCCGGTCGAACTGCCCCTCCTGGTCGACGGCCCACCCGTCGCCCAAACCAGTCAGTTGCAGCTGTCGAGCTCCCTGGTCGACAGCAACACCACAGCGGTCACCTGCAGCTCGACCAAGCCTGTCGAGTAGCTCTCCCACTGTGAACGGTCGGCTGCTACTCCCGTACATCCGACCAAGTCGTCGGCGTTGCCCAAGCGAGGGCGGGGCCAACACTCCACTCCCGTTAACAGATTCACTAAGTACAAACAATAACTAAGTACCGCGGCTCCCAGAGACAGATGTGGAGCAGTGTGGGGATGGGGGTGTTTTGGCAATCCCAACTCTGCTGTTAAATAAACAAAGTGCTGAGACTCGCAGAGACTGTAGAGCGTGCCCTGCCAGTCACAGCACTTGTGGCAAAACAGAGTCCTCGGAAAAATCACCCTGCCACAGATCAAGTTTGGCGAAAAATACCCTGCCACTACCCTGATTTGGAAGAGTGCCCTAAAACGAAAAGAGAGCGCTCCAGCCTAGTGCCCAGTCAATTCCTTGGCTGGTCCCACCATCGAGGAACTTGCGTGACTTTTTGTCATCAACAGTGAAGTCAAGCTAAACCAAGCTGACGTGGCTTCGCTTGACAATTTCGACTGGACTCGGAAAAGTGTGGTGCCTTGATTCCCGACCATCTTGCTTTCTTGATTCGAATTCAGGGCGGGTCCAACTCGTGATAGCTCAGGTCCTATTTGTCACGGTAACCATATTTTATTGGGTTGTCCACGTCAAATGACGCGTTTGAAATGTACACAGTGGCGCATGCCGCATCCCGTTTGTGGATCGCGTTGTTTTCGAAGGAAATGTAAGTTTGTCGCCTATTCTGTAACAGCAAAATTCGCAAGAGTAGTCAAGAATCAAAGTTGTCGTTTAGGATCTGGTTACCCTCTACGAAGCTTACCGAGATCTCGCAAAATACTGTAATGTGTCGCGGAGATTGGTTTTGTTTGGGCAGGACGGCATATCCGTGTGGTGCCCCGAGAATTATGAACGCATTTGGGTCGAACCTTACTGTGTCCGAACAGTTGCGATTTCAGAACGGAAAACTCTGAGCCGCCCTCATACACACCTCACAAAGGCCAACCCTTGTTGCTGGCAGTCGTTCACATCTCTAGTAGAAGTACTGCCATCCTTAGACAGCTCCGTAAGGTAACTCAACATTCTTTCAGACCTTCAAATCAACATGGAAAGACGCGTCGGCAAAAATCTTCGTGGCACTTCCAGTGGCGGCAAAAATGCCGCGGGAGCGGCATCATCGTGGTTACTAGTTTTGTTCGCCGTGGTACTTCTGGGAGCGCCTCAGACTGAAGCACCAGTTCCTGACCAGGGCGCACCGCACGGCCCCTTGACACAACCCCACGGATGTCACAAGAAATGCAGGAGGCTTTTAATGGGGTACTATATTGCCTATCCACAGGACACGAGGGCGTCGGGACCTCTATTCATGCACGGGAACTACAACTATGAGCGCTACATTCTGGACCTTCCGGACGATACTGTCGTATCTTCCACGCCTACATCCTGGGTAATTTTGAACCTACCACTAGGATCCGCCGTCTCGTATTGCATTCCTACTGAATTTCGCAATGTTGCGGATTCTTCCATGACTTTGAGCAACCGCTCGGCGCATCACTGCTTCTTCTATGCGCAGCTTCTGTTAAAACTTGGCGCTGTAAATTCCCCTCTATTCGTGGCAGCCGGAAACTCCAGCAACATTGGAATGCTGCCACCGCTGTGCCGAGCAGGTTGGCTGCGTGTTCTGGCACCTGAAACCCCCAATGAACGGCCAGCCGTAAGCATTGCCACTGACTTAGTGAAAAAAGTGTGGCTCCAAATTGCAGCCGCGAGGTTGGAGTATCCCCACGCATCAAGCTTTATATTTGCACATCACCACAATGTCCGTTCATATCACGTTCTTGCTCATTCTTGGCCGAGTCAACCGCTGTTTCCCACCCGATTTTCCATCCTTTCACCATGTAACTCGTCAACGCCTTCGTTTTCCCTCTCAAAACTAACTTATAACCGTCTCACTTCCCCCCTCCTCTCATGCGGCTAACTCTCTTATCCCCTCCCCATGACCCCTAGTAGTGCCCAATGCACGATGCTGAGCTCATTGGCAGGCGTCACCGTGACGAACTGGGACCTGAACATTTCACCAACGTTCCTGGGCGGACGGTGCGACCCCCGTGCCTTCACGGATGACGATCCGCATTTCCGGGGCGCAGACGGCACCCGCTACGACTTCAATGGCCTTCTCGACCGCTCCTTCTGCTTGCTTTCCGATCGTCGAATCCACATCAACATGGGAATCAAGGGTTACCAGCCCATCGCGAATCTCCCCGGCACGGCGACATCATTGGATGAAGAGTCGCTCGCTGCAGCGCTGGAAGCAGCTTCCAAAGAGAAGAAGCCACGTCATATCAGGCAGCTTGAGCAGGAGAGGCTGAGCGTGGAGGAACTGGGCGAGCTGGAGAGAATGCGGGCCAATGGGAGCCTGCTGTTGACTGATGTGGTGGTGGCAGCGCTTGAGCGGGAGATGGGTCGTCGCAGCAGCAAGAGTGGATGGGAAGAGGAACAGCATTCGATTCAGTATGCTAAGCACGAGCTGAAGGCGAGGCTTCTTCGAGCGAAGCCGATTCGCATCTGGATCAGGTAGTGTTACGCTGTGCTTGCTGTAATCCAGTGTTTTTTTCGCTACATGTGTTAACTGTGCGGTGTTTAGCAGCGGTTTTCCCTTGTGGTTTGAAGTCATTACGAGCCCCATGTTCTGCACTCCCCTTCGTTTTTTGTGCCTGCCAGGGAGCTCCACGTGATCTGGCGCGATTCGACTGGCGTGCAACATTCGGCATTTTTTTAGGCTCGAGATGGCAAGGAGCAAGGGAGGGGCAGCAGCGGGTTCATCGACCGATTGGAGCTCGATGGCTCGCCAGTGTCCCCGCCTCTGTCCACAGGCTCTTTCATCGCTGCCAGCGGCGGGTTCAAGCTGCTTTTGGCGGAAACACGGAGCTTCAAGGGGAAGGATGAGGACGAATTTCATCTCACGATCGACGGTGTGGTGGAGATGGGCATCACGGCACGTTTGGCACATCCGCTCATGCAGACGGCTACGGAGGCCCAGGCACATTTCAATGTGTACATCGCCCGGCTCAATGTGAGCAATGATTATTTGTTTTGTTTCGTTTTGATTTGTTTTGATTTTCCTTGTTTGTTTCTTTGTTTTACTGTGCTGCACTCGGCCACGTGCTGCCACGATAACCATCAATGGCTTTAGTAACCTTTGGCCCGTTGTCTCAGGCCATCATCTTTTATTCAACCATCTCCCTCCTCTCCCCACCCTCTTGCCCCCTCTTCCATCCTCCCCTCTGCAGCACACGAATGGCATTCACGGCGTGCTGGGTCAGACCTTCCGAGCCGAGGAATCCCGCAAGGTGCGCTCGCTGCGGTACCGCCTGCTGACCCGCCTGCTGCGCGAGCCGGTGGAGGTGGAGAGCGAGAGCGGCAGGGGATTCCCGGATGGGCGCACGGAGGACTACATCACCTCGGATATTCGCTCTGCGGATTGCATGTTCGCCGCTGCGTGGCGCAGGGGCGAACACGAGAACAGCGACGGAAGCGACTTTATGTAACAGGGATTGTGACATGGTGCTTCAGTGTCTACCATATATTTGGGGTAGTTTTAGAAACTGCTATCACCTTTTCATCTGGTCATTTATGCATAGATGAAATAATTCTGAATTGTACAGCTATAATGGCTATAGTGGCATGCAAAAATTTTTGAGGTTTTCAGGTGATTTGAAATGTTGAACTCTCATATCCCTAGAGTTTTGAATGAACACAACCAAAATAAGTTGTTTTTTGTTTGTGGATTGGGCTCCACATGTTATTCCTATGCTTCTGAATATAAAAGGCGTTTGATTTTTACTTTAAGATCTGCACTCATCAATAAGTGGTTTTCCACCTCACAAGTTTATTGCTCATCAGCCACTCAAACTTCCTTTCGGATCACTCTCTCCTCGTCCTTCATGTGTCATTAGCCACCACTGACGTTGCCAATGCAATTTGGCGCAGAGCAACAACTTCTCTTAACATAATTGGATCCGCATATGCCAAGAACCTTGACGGCCTCTCTTCCAGCAAGCCACTATCGAATCACGCTCCAGCACCTCTCCGTCCTCTAGCAGCATTACCCTGTGGCAGTCCACCATGAAGTGCAGGTGGCACCACAGTGTCCATTGAAGTGCTCACATTCGGTGTAACTTTGTTCAACACAAGCACATGTGAGAGCATGCAAGGCACTGCAGCTGCCTCAAACCACACTCTAGTACCTTCCCTCAGCTCAGATCGAGCTGATATGGCAATGCCCTCACAGCATACTTGCTTCAGAACTTCCACAACTCCACACCCCCTCACATCCCTCCTCCATTTCCCTTCCCCTCAACTTGCGCCCCACTCTAACTCCCGTGCTCCCCTGACACGGCACTGTGGAGAGTAAGGCTGTACCAGATATTGCAGGAGAATACCACTAGTTCTTGTGACACTAGGGAGAGGAGAGACCGGAATTGTCACGACCTGATCACTAACCTTCATGCACTCGAAATATTCCATACAGTACCATGGTTAGTGTTGTCCTTTTGCAGCCTGTGCAGGCAAACATCCCATTTAGTTACCTACTTAGATCAAGCAGGTTAGAATTCCCAGCATGAAGAGCAACTCCAAGAGGTACCTCACCACCAACCCCCCTGCTCTCTATCACCTCAGGCAAGCGGCAAGTTCTGCCCACATATGCAGCTTTGATGGGTACAGTGGCGTACGGGGATCTTAAGAGCAAAGAAAGAGAGTTTTTGCATGCGAGAGACATGCCGCATGGTGGAGAATGGCATACTGCTAGAGTGGCAAAAGTGGTTCGCTGCTAAAGGTGGGTGTGAGGCAGGTGAACAAGGTTACAAGCTCCCCAGGGCTGGTGGAGTGAAGTGCTGCAGCAGAGATGCGCAGATCCTTGTGGGCAACAGCCCCGTGCACACCTGGTGGTGGCATGAGTGGGGAGGAGGAAAGGGGTAGAGGGTGGAAGGGTTGGGAATAGAAAGAGTATGTTGTCGCAGGGCATGAGGGTGTGGGGCGAGGCAGGATTGGTGGTGCGAGGCACGACGGGGTGGGTCAATGCGGGTCGGGTGGCGACAAATCAGTAGAAATGTCTTGAGTAGATGAGCGCCACCAGCTGTGTGTGCACCTGGTGGTGCTGTGAGAGTGGGGGAGGGAGGGGAATGAGGGTATGAGGCAAGTTGGAATGGAGTGTTTGGAGGTGTGAGATAAGGACGGGGGAAGTCAAGAGGGTTTGGGGCGAGCTAGGAGGGGTTTTGGAGGGCCGGGGATGTAAAATGACACGCATGGGAGGAGAGGCAAGTGCAATACACTCCATTGTATTTCATCCAATACATGCGCAAACGTGAAAGGAGTGATAGTAGAGGCTGTGATAATACTGGTGAGCTCTTTACGACTGCCTACTTTGCATCAGCAGCAGCCCTGCTAGCTGTAACCCTAGTGGCCGTGCAGGCAGCAAAACTGCCAGTAGCAAGGATGCGTTTGCATGAATTTTGGGAACTGTGTCATGGGAGCATGCGAGGGCGAAATTAGTTGTGGTGTTGGCGTTTGCAGTTCGGTTGTGGGGGAGAGCTTGAAGGATGAGAGAGAGGAGAGGGAAGAGTAGTGCTATGAGGAGGGATGGGATGGGGGGAGTGAAGAGGATAACTGTGGGAGAGGAAGAGGTAGAGAAGAGTGAGCGTGGAGGAATGGTGGAGAGAAGGGAGTTTGAGGAATTCTGGAGAGAAGGGAGATTGAGGAGGAGTGAGAGACCAATGAGAAAGAGTGAGAGGCCTCGGTAAGTTCTCTGAGAATAGGGAAGGAGAAAGCACTGCTGAAGATCACTGGGGCAAAGCCTACTATACGCACCCAGCAAACACATCCACTGGTGAATCTAACGGAGCACTGACACGATCGCGAGCACAAGGTCAAGTGGAGACTCCTTCGCAGCCATGGCGAACGTCACGGGAGCTTCTCGGGCTACTGCGCTGGGGCGATAGAAGGGTGCGCAGGCAAGAGTTGAGAATAAGGCACGAGGGATGCTGATTCAGGCTGCAGCGACTGCAGCGAAGATGGCAGTTGAGGCAGTTGCGGAAGCGGCTGAAGCGGCGCCTGCGACTGATCGCCATGGCCCTCTGTAAAAATGGCTTTGGCAGAGCCGCTTTGCACAACCTCATGACGTGGGGAGTTCCAACCCTTGCCCATCTTTGGCGCGAGCCGTCATCATTATGAGTGGACCAGACGTGGGAGTGGAACTACAGCCACAGGGTATCAAGGAGGAAGCAGACGATGAAGAAGTGACAGTGCCCAGTCAGGTCAATTAGCCAAGATGGCTCGGCACGAGTGGTTAGAGGATACTGTAGGGCCACCCCGACCCTCAGGCACCGGGACGTGCGCCGCCAAACGCAGGGGCATGAGCGCAGAGGGAAGGTTGAGGAGGAGATTCACGCAATGGGCGGAGCCAAGGGGGATGTGTTGGTGGAGTACTGAGAAAAAAAGGAGAGATTTGGAACTTGGCTAGAAGGAAACAAGAGGCAGAAAGTGTCAGCTGGAAGACAGGCTCACAGCCCAATGTCTGCTGCCGTCGAAGGGACTGAGGAGGAATATATGGCATCCGAGGATTGAAGCTCAGAGGAGGTGTCATAAGAGGCGGAACCAAGAGTGGCCAACAACCGCGTTGGAAACTCAATTGGAGGAGAGGACCACACATCAACTGTAGGAGATGTCACTCCCGCTCAACCTTGATCAACATGAGCCATCTCAAGCAGATCCGGAGGAGACCAAGGAGGAGGGGACAAAAATTATGAACCTAACAAGAATTCAAATTAGTAGGAAACTCTAGAACAAGATAACAACGTGCAGCAGCATCCTCTCACAGTACGTGGGAACTCGTGACTCAAATGGAAGGAAAGAAAGAGCTTCAATGCAAGTAGGTGGTGAGAATCAAGATGGATGAGAAATGTGAAATTACTCTATACAAGAGCAGATTGGTGGCTAAAGGTTTTAAACAGAAGGAAGGGGGGGACTTCATAGATGTATTCGCTCCTACAGCAAATTCACCCACTCTGAGGGTCCTTCTCGCTGATGCAGCTGTGAGCAGGTGGTACATAGTGCAAATGGATGTGACCACGGCCTTTCTCTACAGATTAATAGAGGAAGAGGTCTATATGGGACAGCCACCCAGGCAAGATGATGGTACAGGGAGGGTGTGCAAGTTGAACAAGGCTATCGATGGCTTAAAGCAAGGACCATGGTTCTAGTACGAGAAGTTATCCACCGCCCTAGTGGGATGGGGTTCAGGCCAAGCCTCTGCGACAAGAGCTTGGTTCTTTCCTGGTGTATGTCGATATCATACTCATATTTAGCAGTAGCATGGACGAAATAAAAAAAAAAAAAGTTTTATCTCGAAGTGTGTCAGAAAGGCATTTTCTCAAGGTTTTGGCGTTCGTCACACCCTCCAAAGTGTGCAAGTGTTATCTCGAAGGAGAAAAAACGATTTTCTACACAGAAGACTGCTACAAAAAATACATGAAGTCACAGCTAACACCTTCCAGAAGGCAGGTTCGATGGATGGACTCACTTGAGACCCACTTCCACTATGACATTGTCAATAAGGCGGGACTCAACAACAAGGCAGATGCTCTTTGCCGACCCTGTCACATTGCAAGGATTAAAATTGAAGGGATGAATCCTTGGCGCAAAGGGTTATTCATGGACGGGTGCTCTGTGGACCATGAAATTGGACTTGCGGAGAAGTAGAATTTGCTACAGTTGGAGAAAGATCTCGTACAAAAAGGCTCAGGGAAAATATCGGTTCTTAACTATGCCTCGCTTAGTCAAATCCTATGAGGATTTCCATGACGTAGCTTACACAGGACATTTTGGAAGCCATAAAACCCTTTCGGATGGTAGTGGATGTGCAGCGGTTTGTCACTTCATGCGACACCTCCTTGCAGACGAAGAGAAGCAAGCAAAAGAAGACGAGAACACTTCGACCGTAACCCATACCAAAGCAGCCGTGTCAAGTTGTAAGCATGGATTTTATCAATGAACTATCATTGACCACACTTGGACACGACGCTGTCCTTGTGGTGATTGATAGGTTCTCAAATATGGAACACTTCATTCCCACCAATGCCACTGCTGCGACTAAGGTCACCGTTCGGCCTTTCTTTGACTGCATCGTCATCACAAACAGCATTCCTCTGACACTCGTCTGCGACAGAGGTCCTGAGCTTGCCATGTCTTCGACAAACCACCCACAGACAGACGGCCAAACTGAACGGTTGAACCAAGTAGTAGAGCAGTTGTTAACGGGAGTGAAGTGTTGGCCCCGCCCTCGCTTGGGCAACGCCGGCGACTTGGTCGGATGTACGGGTGAAGCAGCCAGCCGTTCACAGTGGGAGAGCTGCTCAACAGGCTTCGTCGAGCTGCAGGGAACCGCTGTGGTGTTGCTATCGACCAGGGAGCTCGACATCTGCAGCTGACTGGGCTGGGCGACGAGTGGGCCGTCGACCAGGGGGTAGCTCGACGGGAGCTATGGTCGACCAGAGGCACCTGGTGGTCGACCAGAGGCACTGGTGGTCGACCAGAGCACCTGGTGGTCGACCAGGTCAACCAGGTAACCTGCTCGGCGAGTTCTGCGGAGGCACGCAGGCGTCGTCGAGGTTGCGATGGCGAAGGTGACTTCGGGCTGGTATCCCGAAGTCGATGTGGCCCGTCAGGCGCAGACAACAGCCGACGGATGCACAACGATGCAAGTCGGGCCAATCGTCTGCGCGCACCGCGAGCTTGCACACTGCTGTGCTCTACGGGTGCAACGCTGGACAGCCGCTCTGCTGCAGCGTTGGCACGCCGTCGACCTGCTGTGTTGGCAGGTCGCTCTTCTGCAGTGCTGGCGCGGCTCCTCTACGCAACGCTGGCAGGCGGTCGACCATGTTGTGCTGGCGGTCGACCAGGCTAGCTGCAGAGTTGCTAGGTGTCTGATGTAGTCATTTCTGTCATTGCTTGTTCAACCATTCTGCAATTTTCAACTTTTCTTGTGGAAACTCTTGCCGATTTCTCTCGTGAATGCGCAAGCACTAAGGAACTAAGCAAAGCTACAATCACTCCTAGTAGTTCGTGCCAACCCCCGTAGTCTAGCTCACTACCGTTGTAGAGTGACTCTTCGCAGTAGTTACTCCGTACTCCTTGCAACGATGACACTAGCCACTGTGATCAGTAATTACCAACACTGGAGTTTGCCTACAACAAAGCAACCCACGCGGCCACAGCAAAATCCCCTTTCCTCCTATGTTTAGACATGATCCATGTACACCGCAGCAGCCAACCATACCGGCCCACGTCCAAGCCGCTCATGATTTTATCACCACCATGCAGCAGCTATGGGAGAAGACCCAACGATGCCTCACCACGATGTAGAACTTCCAAATACAACTTACTTACCACCATCAACACAACCATATGATTACAGCCAAAAACCAGGTTCTTCTCGACACTCGCAACTTGGACCTCTCCCATGTGCCGTCCACACTTTGGCCGTGCTTCTATGGACCTTTCCGTGTTGACGAAGATGTGATACCTGTTACTTTCGACTTGTGCTTACCTATTACGTGGAAGACTCACAATGCTTTCCATGTACAGCTCCTGAAGCCCTACAAGGACCCAAATCAGCAGTACCAAGGACGCCAGCTACTATCGCCTCCACCTGTTATCATGCAAGGTGAGCCACAGTATGAAGTGGAGCGCGTTCTTGCACACCGCCACCGACACCACGACATGCTCGAGCTCCTAATTTTCTTGAAAGGCTATTACACTTCAGAAGACACTTGGGTGATAGAAGGTGCCAAGGGCAACGTACACCGTGCTCTCAAGGATTATATTGTCAAGCAGTGTATTTCTCATTCCACCCAGATTTCAAGGGCGGATATGTGAGAGTACGTCGTATGTTATGTCCTATTTTCTCATATTTCTATTTTATTTTTTATTTCACACACCACTTTTCCCATTCGTCTATTTGACTATTTCTTATTATAGTAATATGTGCCCGATAGATTGCATGTGCGCTGATTCTACAGGTTGTCTCTCATAACTTTGCGTACGCATGAATTTGCGCCAAATGATCTTATTTGTATCGGAAGGACCTGTTCCCATCAATTCTAGAACATGATTTCATTATAGTAACATCCTGGTTACGTGCCTTGTACATACCTATACCTAGACCTCTAGTCTGTACCCAGGATTGATTCAATCCAATCAAGTATAGTCTCGATCCTCTCACAGAAGCCTCCTACAAGAAGCTTTGGTACCATGATTAGTATGGCGAAGATTTGAAGTATCCGTCTTTTAAAGCAATTTCACCGTTCTTCGAAGTTGTCGAGAGGAAAATCAGCGAGTTAACGTAAGCTATATTTTCACTATTGTGACCAATCTACGGGCATCCTCTGCTAGACTTCAATTTCGTTGTGTAGGCTTCCATCTTGTACAATGAGTAGTTTTTATATTTTTCATCGAAGCTTGCCCCCACAGTGCTTAAAATTTATCCTCTTTGTAGAAGACCACAACTCTCCTGTGATCCGTCTTCTATCAGAAGTTCGACGTTATCATGGACTCCCAAAAACCTCCGTCCTCCTCTTCACAAGTTGGATAAGCATCAATAGCCCATACGGTTCTCGGTGTCAAAGTATGCATATATTTGTACGTGTACACTTAGGTAGGCTAGGTTAGGTTTTTGCTATACAGGTAAGGTTTTGCTATTTGTACCCCCCTTATATGCCCTCGTTATTCACTGTTTCTCATTTCAACATGAATTACGAGTAGGCTTAGAATCCGCGCTTCCGCCGCGTTCGGCTCGCTTAATGAAAAAATCATATCATATTAAACATAGAGATAGTGAAAGTAGATAGATTGCATTATGTAATGTAACATAGTTTTTAGTCTAGATCCTTGTCGTGGGTGGTTTCCACACCTTTCGAGCCTGGAGACTATGCGGCAGTATTCCAACTCCCTAGAACTTGGCTCTTGGGGTTTGTATAGGCTGAGAGCTATTCCCAACTCGAACTTCTTCCTAATTTGTCTCGTAAGACTTTAGTTGCTGCTCGACCACCGTTCGCTCAAACCACCCTAATATCGTCAAATCTTAACCAAAACGAGTGATTGTACTTGCTGATTGTAGACGACATAATGCCGCTCCAGATACAATGTATAGCACATCATTTGATGGAGCAACCAGTCCTCTATGAACGTTTGAGGTCGCTATGCAGAAATCCGACAGTGCACTCGATCTTTAGTTTTAGGCACATTTGAGCCTATTGTGACTATAACAAGCGGTATAAGAACCCCATGAAGTAGCTTCGACAATATATGGACCTCAGAAAAATGGGGGGGAGATGTGTTGGACGCAGTGGAGAAGCCCAAGCTCAAGGCCAACCTCGTGATCACTGTCAGCAGAATGAACGAGAATGTAAACAGAAGAAGAGGATTGTACTAGCAGGCAGGTGGAGTACATATAGGAAACCCTAAAAGGGTTGTACTCTCTGTTGAGTACCCCACTATAGCCTACACAACACATAACATTCTGACACACCCCCATAGGCAAAGTGGGGTATAGTCAATACAACAAGCAAACGCATGACTAGGTCAGAAGCAAAGGCTGGTGGCAGAACTAGAGGGCAAGAGAGGAGGAGGAGGAGGGACTATGAGAGGAGAGGAGATAGGAGGCGGCAGCTGAAGCTGCTGGCACACGGGCGACTGGAGCAACTGGCACACTGGCTACTGGAGCAAGGGCATCTGGACTACTGGAGTAACTGTCTCCGCGACTAGACGAGCGGCTGGAGCAACAGACCCACTGGCGACTGGAGCAACAGGCTCACAGGCTACTGGAGCAAGGGCATCCGGACTACTGGAGCTGCTGGCTTCATGGCGGCTACCTCCTTTCAACCTCCCCCCATTGTCCCACACCCCCTTTCCACACCCCCTTCTGCATCCCTAGCGCCACTCCCTCGGCTCCCCCACACCCTCCCCCCCTCAGCGGCAGCTGCAGCAGTGGGAGAGAGAGGAGGAGGATCAGCAGATTACCCACACCCGCCACCCGCCACCCCCATACCCTCCCCCCCACGGCTGCACGTGCAGCAGGGAGAGGAAGGAGAAGGGGGGGCGGGGGGGGGGGGGGGGGGGGGGGGGGGGGGGGGGCGGGGAAGAAGCTGCCCCGCGGCTACAGAGGGGCGTCGCGCTGGTGCACGGGTCGGCGAGCAGGTGCACAGGGCGGCGTGCGGGTGCACGGGGCGGCGCTGCGGAGATAACTTTAGCAATGGGAGCTAGACTACGGGCTAGGCACGGATGCTCGTGTGATCTCTGCGTTTGTTCCTTAGTCGTTTACTTGTGCTTGCACTGCTTGCTGGTTCACAGGGAAATTTGGCAAGAGTTTCACTAGCAAAAGTTCACAACAATGATAGCAACAACATTGGCAACACAGACTATATCAGACCTAGCAAGGCTGCTGGTCGACTGCCAGCGCAGCACGGTCGACCGCGCTCCAGCAGAGCAGAGTCGCGGCTTGCCAATGTTGCAAGTCCGCGGTGTGCCAACGCTGCAGCAAGTCGGCTGCACAGCGTTGCACCCGCCTGACAACGGTGCACCAGCTTCGCAGGTGCGTGCAGCTGGTTGGCGCCCAACGCCCCGTCACATGCCCAGCGCAGACACTCCACCCGTGACGGCACCCACCAGCCACGTCGACCTTGGGATACCACCCCCGAGGTCGTCCTCGCAGAAACCACCCCCGGCGACTTTCGCACACGTCGCCCGGGTATACTGGTTGACCGGGTATCCCGCGGCCCCCGTGGCCCCCGGTCGTCCATCCGTGGCCACCGCGGTCCCGTGGTCCCGTGGTTGTCTCCTGCGGCCTCCCGCGGCCTTCCGCGGCCCTGCGGTCTCCCGCGGCCTCCCGCGGCCCCGCGGTCTCCCGCGGCCTCCCGCGGCCTTCCGCGGCCCTGCGGCCTCCCGCGGCCTCCCGCGGTCTCCCGCGGCCCCGCGGCCTCCTGCGGCCTCCCGCGGCCTTCCGCGGCCCCGCGGTCTCCCGCGGCCCCGTGGTCTCCCGCGGTTGTTGAGGTCGGCTCTGCCCAAGCGAGGACGGGGCCAAACACTACTCCCGTTGACAGGCGCGCGAGTGCACCGGGTCGGTGCGCTGGTGCAGCGGGGCGGCGCGCGGGTGCACCGGGTCGGCGCGAGGGTGCACCGGGTCGGCGCGCGGGCGCGCAGAGCAGCAAGGCGCACGGGGCGCGCGGGTGCAGCGGGGCGTCGCGCGGGTGCACGGAGTCGGCGCGGGGGTGCACGGGGCGGCGCGCGGGTGCACCGGGTCGGCGCGCAGGTGCAGACAAACCGTTGCGCGCCCGGGGCGCGCGACGAGCAGAAAACCGCCGCGCGCCCGGGGTGCGCGACAAGCAGAAAAATAGTCACGCGCCCGGGGCGCGCGACTGAAAGAACAGTAGCGGAAGCTAACGGTAGGCCCATTGAGGAAGGCTCAAGGAAAGAGCCTGCTCTGAAACCATGTCAGCAATGAGAATGTAAACAGAAGAAGAGGATTGTACTAGCAGGCAGGTGGAGTACATATAGGAAACCCTAAAAGGGTTGTACTCTTTGTTGAGTACCCCACTACAGCCTACACAACACCTGACATTCTGACAACCCCCCTATGGTTCCCGTGCAACCAAGTCTTGGCCCTTCTAGAACCAATTTTGTTTTGGGCTTGACAAGTTCAATGGTGACAATTTTACTCAGTGGTCCTTCAAAATATAGAATAGATTCGAACATTAGGATCTGCTAGAGGTGATGGAAAGAATTGAGAAGCACCCCGAGAACCACCTGGAGAAGAGCCTTTGGGTGCGGAAGAGCGCACAAGGCTATCTCCTACTTCGGCAAGCATTGGGGAGCAGCCAGATCCATCACACCAAGCCTTTTCAGCGTGAAACAGAGAAGAGACCCAAGGTATGGGTTGCTATCGAGGGTGTACATGCTTCTACAGCAGCAGCGGTAGTGGTGGTGCTGGAGCGGCAAATGGTGACACTACGAATGCAAGAAGACCATCTGGTTGAAGAAGGGGAGCGGAAATTCTTTGACCCTTTCACTCGGCTTTACGGAGCTAATCTAAACTACAGTGAGCTTCTAAAGGAGACTAAACTGCCGGATCTCCTCCCTCATTTATGGTCCTCACTGATCATCATCCTGAATCGCGAGTTGCCCCGCCTCTCGCCTGAAGACATAAAGCGAGCGATACTTCAAAAATACTCCCCTCGCCGTGAGTTGGGGGGTCCCGATGGTGCCGGGGCAGCAAGCATCGGCCGAGGATATGGCAAAGGAAGGGGCAGGGGACGAGGAGGATGAAGGTTTAGCAGAAGCAACTTCAATGTAGACCGAGGGAATGGCGGATATGGCAACGACAACACAATTTGCAGACACAGACGATTCTGCGGAGAATGCAATTCTACGGGAGAGTTTGACTAGCGTAGGATGCACTGACAGAGTTCTGTCAGTGATTCTTGAGAGAGTGTTAGAATGCCTTGGTAGAATTCAAGCATAGCTTGACTAGGAAAAATTGGTTGAACAATATAAAGTTACAAGCAATGAGAACCAAATAGCAAAGACAGCGAGCCCTGGAGAAACATTCATCGACAAGCGCGCACCTTTGCCGACTCAGCAACGGCAAGTGAAACGACAAGCATATACATGTTTAACCTAAATTGGCAGTTGCTAAGGTTTTACAACATTGACAGTTGTATACGTTTTTACTTTTAGAAATAACGTGTTTCATGTTCAGTTTCCTTACTGATTCAAATACTCTTGGCGAGTACAATTTCCGAGAGCATCTGATTGGTCAAAAATTGTTGTTTCGCGATTGGTCGAAATTTGCGCACATTGCAATTTTCGGAGACAAGTAAATTTGGTTGACTAGAAACGCTCTTCTCGACCACGCATTCGTCGATCACAATTCTGTCAACCAGCGATCCGTCAAAACGCCAATTTCACCAAATCCGTCAACCAGCGACCAGCGTCTTCAACGTCGAAATATTCTCGTCGACAGCGCCTCATCGACGGGTACTTTCGACGACCAACGAAATAACGTGTTTCATGTTCAGTTTCCTTACTGATTCAAATACTCTTGGGGAGTACAATTTCCGAGAGCATCTGATTGGTCGAAAATTGTTGTTTCGCGATTGGTCGAAATTTGCGCACATTGCAATTTTCGGAGACAAGTAAATTTGGTTGACTAGAAACGCTCTTTTCGACCACGCATTCGTCGAGCACAATTCTGTCAACCAGCGATCCGTCAAAACGCCAATTTCACCAAATCCGTCAACCAGCGACCAGCGTCTTCAACGTCGAAATATTCTCGTCGACCAGCGCCTCATCGACGGGTAATTTCGACGACCAACGAAAACACTTCGATGTCGACGAGTTAACCTCGTCGACAGACGCTTTGTCGTACACATATAAGAGTCCCAGAGGCTGTCGCATACAGATAAATGTCTCCGAAGTGGCCGATGACCACGACACGAAGTCGGCTGCACACCGTTGTGCTCCGAGAAGCATGGTCGACTTCGTCGAAACGAGGGCGGTGCCTTTTCTCTTTGACACTCCCCTGCCCAGCTCAAGGTTGGGCACAGACGCACGCAAGGCCCACCCGAAGACCTACGTAATAGAGTACAAGGGGGATACTTCGACGGCGTTGTCGGAAACTCACCGACCTCCCTCTGTCTCTCTTGCCTTGCTGCTATGTCCATGCCCTTCCCCTTTACTCCCTTCCCATGAGGCTCTCCGTGTGGTCTTCTTCACTACTCTCCTCTCATGCTCAATTGTCTGATCCCTTCTCTTCTCCCTCTCTTTTTCTCCTGTTGACTGCCCATCAAAGCACTCCCTTCCCCTTCTTGTCCCTTGTCTTTACTTCCTGCTATTACACGTGATGAACTCTCTCTGTCACATAGTTTCTCACACCAGGCTTGCCATATCTCCTTAAAGTCACTGCTTGCTTTCGTTCACTACAAGGCTATCGTGTTAAAGGGAAACATACAAGCATTGAGGAACATACACCAAGAATCTCCCTATTCTACCAGCACTGCCGCCTCCTAACGTCGTCCCATCAACTCCTAGCCTAGTCGCTAGCAAATAATACTGCCTTCGATGAGGCTTGCACCCATGATGCCTCTTGCCATCCCTCCTGCCTCTAGCTACTTTGCCTCCAGCTGGCACTGTGCAGATCCAACTGGCTCCTTGGTGTGAACCTGTGAACAAAAGGGAAACAAACATCCATGCACGCCAACACCCATCCAATTACATTCTTGCACCTCTGTTTCCCACTGTCACTGCCGAGTGCCATAATGTTTCAGTCCACCCTTCCATGCTTACGTAAGTCCCGACCCACCCACACCCCGTGCAATTCCTCCACCCCTCGCATCAGCAGGCGCTAGTCCCTCCTTCCACTCTTCATCTCTGGAAACGTCACCTGACACATCATATTCCATCCTCGCTTGCCGCTTCACTCACTATATACAATATGTACAGTCTATACACCCCTTTGCGCTCTCTCGCTCCCCTTTACATTCATACAAATGTGACAGCTGTCAGAAACTCACCCACCTCCCTTTGCCTCTCTTGCCTCGCTGCTGTGCCCATGCCACTTCCCCTTTACTCCCTTCCCATGAGGCTCTCCGTGTGGTCTTCTTCACTACTCCCCTCTCATGCTCAATCGCCCCCTCTTTGTCTCCTACTGACTGCCCCTCAGATCACTCCCTTCCCCGTCTCGTCCCTTGTCTTTGCTTCCTGATATTTCCTATGATGAACTGCCCCCTCCCATGACCAGTCGCCGCCGTCCTTGTCCTGGTCATGGGACCTGCGTATGCCTTAGCCTTCATACCCCTGTCCGCCACTGCCACATTGGTCACATTGGTCACACGCTTGCCTTTCTCATCTTCCAGCACCAGTACCCCGGACTCCCTCACTTCTTTCACGGTCCAACGCTGCTGAGACACGCCCATGACCAACCCATCCCGCTTTGCTCTCCTCACATAAAACTCCTGCCCTTCCTCCACGTTTGGAGATTTCCCTTGCATTTTCCCCAGCTGCCTCCACTTGTAGCGATGGATATCCCGCAGTTGGGCCACCTTCAAGCTATCCATTGCCGCGGGCAGCATCTTTTTCAGGTACACTGCTCTGGCGTCTGCCAACGCCACCCACTTCTCTGCCGTCCCTGCCGCCACAGCAGGCACGGTGCATCTATTGGCAGAATCGGTTGCTTCCCAAAGAGCAGGTAGTAGAGTGACACGTCCTTGAGCGCCGCCTGCTTGCTGAACCTGTAACCGGCCATGACCCATCCCAATTTTCCGTCCCAATCTCCTTTGTGAGCTTCCCCATACACCCTCAGGCCCTTCTTCACCGTATGTACCAGCCTCTCCGTCAGGCCATCTGCCTGTGGGTGGTACCGAGAGGTGGTGCGATGCTGGATGCCGTTGGAGGCCAATAGCTCAGCGAATTCCTCTTGCAACTCCGTCCCCTGGTCCGTGAGCATCTCTCCACACGCCCCGAACCTTGTCAGTACCATTTCCTCGAGCGCCTCGCCTCTGACTTCGTCACCAATGCCCTTGCCTCCGCCCATTTGCTGACGTGCTCGATCATGAGCATGATGTACTTCCTTCCCTTCCTGGATACTGGCAGCTCTCTATGATATCCAATGACCAGCGGTAACCCAGTTAAACAATGTCTAGCTGCTGAAGCATGGCTCTTTAGCAGAGTCACCTTATTCCTACAGCAGAGCTCACACTTCTCCACCCATTCCTTTACCTCCTTCCTCATGCCTGCCCACCACCATGCTGCGTGTGCACCGGCCCATAGTGACACAGCTTGCAGTGCACCTGTTTTATGATATCATCTCGCTCTGCCGGTGCCGGCACCCTCTTCCAACCATCCTTCGTCTGCAGCTGCACATGCCCCTGAAACCACATGTAGTGCTGCCCCCTTTCTCTTGCTCTTGACCCCGCCCCTTTCATCTCTGTTGTCTCTCCTTTGATCAGTGTGAGCATCTCTGCGTCTTGCCAGATGTCGGCCGCCCCTCGCTTCTGTTCTTCTCCTGCCCCCTTCTCACTAACCATTGATTTCAGCACTACTGAGGGCGGTTCCTGCTCTGGGCCTGGCTCTCTCTGCTCTCTTGGTGGGTTCTGGGCGAGCCCATCCACGTGTTGCATGGTCTTGCGTGGCCGGTGCTTCACCGTGAAGTCATACTCCTGCAATTGCATGGCACACGTGGCGTTCCAGCCTGCTAGAGTCTGATTCTGCATCAACCACACTAACGGCTGGTGGTCTGTCACTAGCATGAAGTGTCTTCCCTGCAGGTATACCCTAAAGTGACCCACTGCCTATACTGCAGCCAGCCCCACTCCCTCATAGGACGAGTGGTTGGACTCAGCTGGGTTGCAAGTCTTGTTGGCGAAGGCCACTACTTTCTCCTCCCCCTTTTCCATCTGACTCAACACCACCCCCATTCCCACACTGCTCCAATCTGTGTAGAGGACAAATGGAGCTTCCCCGTCTGGTAACTTCGGTATTGCCCCCGACTTCATGGCCTCCATCAGCCTTTTTAGTGCTTGCTCCTGTGCCTCTTCCCACCGCCATTTCTCTTCCTCTCTCAGCAACCTGTTCAATGGTGCTGCCCGCTTGCTGAAATCCGAGATGAACTTCCTGTTTTAGTTAAAAAAAACCCCAACAGCACCCTCAATCCACTCCTATCCTTTTGGTCGCTCCACCCTGTTGAGCACTTCAACATTTGGTTTCTGTATGCTCAACTCTCCCCCCGACACTTCGAACCCCAGATATGCCACACTGATGTGGCCGAAACGGCACTTCCCTAGGTGGCAGGCCAAGCCTGCCGCTTGTATGGCTACCATTGTCGCCTCCACGTCCTTCACATGTGACTCAGCGTTCGCACTGAAAATTATTACATTATTGATGTAACAAGCCGCTCCATTCGCCTCCCTCAGCACTGCATCCATCAACCTCTAGAACACCGCCGATGCATTCCTAAGCCCGAATGGCATGTAGTTCTTGTCAGGCCCGTGGAATGCCGTCTTCTTTTTGTCCTCCTTGGCTATGGGTATCTACTTAAAGCCTTGACGTAGGTCGAGCGTCGAGAATACCCAGCTACCTTGCAGTTGGTAAAAAATCTCCTCCGCCACGAGCATTGAGTATCGGTCTGTAGCTGTCACCTTGTTCAGTCCCTAGTAGTCCGAAGCAGACTTACGGATCAGTCCTGCCGCTAACAACTCCTGACACTTCTCCGTACACACCGCCACAGCTTGGGGACTCATCCTCCTACGCCTCTGGTACACCGGCTCTTCACTGGTTAACGGCAGGTGCATGGTACTTGTCACATACTTCCCCAACTCCTGCAGACTGTGTGCGAAGGCCGCACCATGTCGCCTCAACACTGCTTCCAGTCGTATCGCTGCTCCCCCTTGCATTGCTGCACCAATGTTCCACCAAGTCCCTGGCCCAGCTTGCTCTGCTATCGCTGGCCCCGCCACCACCCTGTTCACTTGCGGCTTCTGCTACCTCTGGGGTCCCTGCCGCTTCCTTCGTCCTTGGCATTCCAGTCACTTCCCCCCCTGCCTCTCCTCGCTCCTCGTTGTCTCCTCTTGCCCCCATTGCCATGTAGGCCCTTCCTGGCCCAAGAAACGCCTCATCCGGGTCCGGTATCCACCTCTCTGTCGGATCTTGCTCCTGCTTGGTATCCCAGCCAGTGTCTGGTTCTCCTTCCACTCCTCCTCCTCCTCTTCCTCACTCTGGTCCGGATACTGCCCGGGTATCCCATCTCTATCACTCAACATCTCAGTCCGCTTCTCTTTTGCCACACCCTTGCGCCTCATCTTCCACGCTTCTTGCTCCAGGTGCTCAAGCAGGATTTCGGACTCTTCCTCTTTTATCTCGTCCTCCCTGGTCTTGGGATCTGCCTTGGCTGCATGATCCCTCCTCCTCTCCAGCCGCTTCTTTTCCAGGTACCTATCCATAGTGCCAACCAGCAAATGTAGCGCATTCAGATCCATCGTGTTGCCCAGTGCCCTTCTGCGCTGCAGCTCCGTTACCTCCGCACTGGCCGTTGCTCCCGCCATAATTTCCATGGCAAGCTCCCTCTCCAGTGCAGTGGCCTCCTCCCACACTCCCTTCAGCCTGTCAAACACCTTCCCTGGTCCTTCCACCCCCTCCTCCATCCTGAAGCTCCTTGCCTTGTCATAAGCTACCAGGGTAGGCCATGCCTGCAGCGGTTCCCCCACCTTATTGCATGGGTATTGTGTCTCATGATCTGGGTGCCTCACAGGCGCTCGCAACCTTGCTGGCTCCAGTATGTCCTGCACAAAAGAAGGACGGTGCATCTCCAACAGTTATAACTCGTATTGCAGCGCCGCCTCAGGCACTATATTCTTCCAGTATCTGTGGTTGCGGTACAACCTGCTGCCGTTCTGCACCGCATCCCACGCCACCCCTGCCCCCAGCTCTCCTCTAATCTCCTCCTCTGCCCTCTTCACAGCCTCTCTGTTGTCGTCCCTAGTGTCCACGTTCTCGACTATGTACGCCACTTCTCCCTGCTTGCGCTTGATCATCTTCAAAATCCGTATCAGTTCTCAAAACCGTCCACTCCATGGATCTTCCATCCCCCTTCCTTCCCCTGCTCTCGACATCCCTTGACACTCCCACCCCGCAATGACCAAGTCGATATGCCCCTGGTACGCCAGCGCATCCTCCTTTACATCCACTCTGCTCCCCTGTCTAGTGCTCCTTCATACAGTTGGTACCTCTCTTCCAGCTTCTTCAGGTGGTGCCAAGACATTACATTCGTCTCCTCATCGTTGTCCACATATATTTATTTTTCCACTTTTTGTCCCGCCTTCAGCACTGCTGCCATGCTGGTGCCAATGCCCCCGAACAGCTCCAGTACCACTATCGGCTTCTGAAACACCTTTTTTTCCAGATGCCGCTTCTCCTCCTCCAACCTGTCCTAGGTCATTGTCCCCAGCTCCTCCTCCACCGTCTTAACCTCTGCCTGATACGCCTCTCGAGGCTCCCTTTGGATGAATCGCACCGGCAACTCCGCGAGCGGGCCATTCTTCTCCCAGTATATCACACGGTATATGAGCTTCTCTTCCCACATGCAAATGGTTGCCCCTATGCTATACAGGAACTCCACCCCGAGCAAGAGGTCGTAGTCCTCCGAAGGTGAGATTCCATACTGCAGCTTTGCAGAACACTCCTCCGGGCTTCCTTGCCACAGCATGATCTCCAATGTTCCCCGAGTCTTTGGCATCCACTTCGTTGTCCCGCCGTCCGCCGTTATTAGCAGCAGTCCCTCTTCTATCTGTCGCTCCGGCTTGTCCAGCTGCTGTTGCTCCACGAGTCTTCTCTTGATGAGCACCGGATGTGCACCAGTGTCTATGATCTCCTGTTTCACCAATATGCCCCCCACGTGATGTACCCCTTCTCTGCCACCAAGACTGACTTCGCCCAGCTTAGTCGCTCTAGCGGGTGACGATGCGGCGGCTGCTGCTCTCTTTCTTCTTCTGCCCTTCGCCTCGGTCCTTGCTCATGCCTCTCTTCAGTTTGCGGCCTCAAATATCTCTCCCTTGGCCTTAGTCCCAGTTCTTTCCTATCCCGAGCTGGTCTTGCCATCAGTCAGAACTCTTCCTCACTGCTCCCTTCTTCCTCCCTTGCCATGATAGCCGGCTTCTTCTCGCTATCTGCCTCTCGTCCCTCCAGCTGCGCCCTAAACCTCTCAATTTCCGCTCACTTCTCTCCCTTCTCCTCTACCCTCTCCCTTACGTGAGTAGCAGTCCCGCTCCGCATGCCCTTTTCGGCCTCACTTGTCACACACCGGAGCCTCCGGGCAATCGCGCCTCGAGTGATCTTCTTTCCCACAAATGGAACACGCCGGTGGATTGGGACACTCGTGCCTCACGTGCCCCTCCCTGCCGCAATTGTGACACTTCCGCGCATCTGACGGACCCCTAGGTGGGCGGTCTCTCTCTAAACGTGCTGCGCTCCAGGCTGGCCTTCGTCGCTCCGCTGCTCTTTCTCCCGTGCGTTCCACCTCGAACAACCTCCTCCCCGTCTCCACGCGCTTTGCTGCCTCATACACCTCGTCCAGCGTTGCGTTCGCCCCCAAATCGAAGAATTTCACCTGCACGTCGCGTTACAACTCATAGTTCATGCCGTTTAAGAACTTCCTGATGAGTCATCCTTGATCGAAACAGTTCATGTCGTCTCCCAGCTTGTCCAGGAACCCATAGTACGCCCAGAGTGATTCCCCTTGCCTCCTTCTGAATTCGCGGAACTCCACGACGCGCTCGGGGGTTTGCAGTGGGAATTGTTCCCTGAGCATATCCAAGAACCGCGCAGTCGGATCTCGTTCCCCCGGCCCTCCTCTTGCCGCCCACTCCAGCAGCTCCCGCCTGCATATGAGATAGTACGTTTCAGCATCTCCCGTCAAGGTGTTCGCCAGCCCGCGGAAAAACTCGTCAGCAGTGAGATGATCCCTTTCCCACCTTGCCCTCAAGTTCTCCAGCTGCATCAGGTAGTTCTTCAACGAAGGCCCTCGACGCATCTCTCTGGAGAACCTTTCTGGGACATCCACCTTCAGGAGCATCGTGTAGCGCCATCTCAGTGACGTCGCCTCCTCCTCCGAGCCTTGCCAGGACACACTGCACTGGTAGGCACGCTCACTCCGCTTCTCGGCTTCACTTGCCGCAGCTCCTTCTTCCGACGTAGGCCGCGCCGCACCTTCCCTTGTTACGCCCTTCTCCGTCTCTTGCGCTGGAACGCTCCCAGTTTGAGCCCGTGGCTTGCTCCTGGTTCTCCGCTTCCTGTCTCTCCGCGACGTGCACGTTCTTGTCCGTTCCTTGGCGGTTTCCGTTCTTTCCGTCGCCTTCCATCGTTCCTGTTTCTTCCTGTACTTCCTTCACCGCGTAATCCGCTCCTGACCGCGTGGGCATCCCCTCCGAATGAATGCTTATATGTAATGAGCTCTCTGCTCAGTCACATAGGTTCTCACACTAGCACTAGATCTACCCCAGGCTTGCCATATCTCCTTAAAGTCACTGCTTGCTTTCGTTCACTGCAAGGCTATCGTGTTAAAATGAAACATACAAGCATTGAGGAACATACACCAAGAATCCGCCTAATCTACCAGCACGCCTTTCCCATCAACTCCTAGCCTAGTCGCCAGCAGATAAGACTGCCTTTGATCAGGCTTGCATCCGTGATGCCTCTTGCCATCCCTCCTGCCTCTACCTACTTTGCCTCCAGCTGGCATTGTGCAGATCCAACTGGCTCCTTGGTGTGAACTTGCAAACAAAATGGAAACAAACTTCCATGCACACCAACTCCCATCCTATTACAGTCTTACAGACACGTTTCCCACTATCGCTACCGAGTGCCATGATGTTTCAGTCCACCCTTCCATTCTTACGTAAGTGCCGACCCACCCACACCCCATGCAATTCCTCCACCCCTCGCATCAGCAAGCGCCAGTCCCTCCTTCCACTCTTCATCTCTGGAAACGTCAGCTGACCCTTCGAATTCCATCCTCGCTTGCTGCTTCACTCGCTATGTACAATACGTACAGTCTATACACTCCTTTGCACTCTCTTGCTCCCCTTCACATTCATACAAATGTGACAGCGTGCAAACCCAGTGTTAACGGGAGAGGAGTGTTGGCCCCGCCCTCGCTTGGTCGGATGTACGCGAGAAGCAGCCGACCGTTCACAGTGGGAGAGCTGCTCGAAGGAATTCGTCGAGCTGCAGGGGACCACTGTGGTGTTGCTGTCCACCAGGGAGCTCGACAGCTGCAGTTGACTGGGCTGGGCGACGGGTGGGCCGTCGACCATGAGGGGCAGTTCGACCGGGAGGCCGACGGAGCAGTCCGTCGACCTGACAAGTGAGCAGTGGTCGACGAGGGGAGCTCGGAGACAACAACTGACAATTCTGGTCGACGGAAGGGGTCCGTCGACCAAGGGGTAGCTTGACAGGATCTGTGGTCGACCAGAGGGACCTGGTGGTCGACCAAAGGCACCTCGTGGTTGACCAGAGGCACTGGTGGTCGACCAGAGCACTTGGTGGTCGACCAGGTCGACCGAGTAACCTGCTCGACGAGTTCTGCAGAGGCACGCGAACGTCGTTGAGGTCGCGATGGCAAAGGCGACTTCGGGTTGGTATCCCGAAGTCGATGTGGCTCGTCAGGCGCAGACAACAGCCGACAGATACACAACGGTGCAAGTCGGGCCAATCGTCTGCGCGCACCTGCGAGCGTGCGCACTGCTGTCTTCTACAGGGCAACGCCAGACAGTCTCTTTGCTGCAACGTTGGCACGCCGTCGACCTGCAGTGTTGGCAGGTCGCCCTTCTACAGTGCTGGCGCGGCTCCTCTACGCAATGCTGGCAGGCGGTCGACCAAGCAGTGCTGGTGGTCGACCAGGCTAGCTGCAGAGTTGCTAGGTGCCTGATAGAGCCAATTCTGTCATGGCTTGTGCAATCATTCTGTAATTTCGACTTTGCTAGTGGAAACTCTTGCCGATTTCTCCCGTCAATGTGCAAGCACTAAGGAACTAAGCAAAGCTACGATCACTCCTAGTAGTTCGTGCCAACCCCCGTAGTCTAGCTCACTACTGTTGTAGAGTGACTCTCCGCTTGGTGCGGTGAGCGTGGACGGCCCCGCAGATTACTTTCAGATAGGAGCCGGCTTTTGCAACTACTAAGTCGTTCATAGGCCGGCAGCCGCGTTAGTCGCCATGGTCGACCCCGTAGCTAATGCGGGCGTAGCGAACACCTTGGAGGCACGTTTGGCTGATGCGAGGAAATGCCATGAGGATGGCGAGTACGGGTCGATCCCCTGGGCGATCGCTGAGTTGGGCATCCGGGCGCAGTGGGCGACGGAACACCCTTCCCGTCCTGCATCTCCTCGACCGGTGCGAAACGAAGGTGGCGTCGACGACGAGGTCGACGGCGGTGCACGAGTCAGCGGCAGCGAAGGCACGAAGCAGAGAGGGGTGATCAAGGTCGACGGTGGCGTCGACAAGATTTAGGCGCGAGTGCAGCGGTCGACGGCGGCTGCAGGCAGCTCGCGTGCCGACGTCGATGGTCGACGTCGATCTCCTCTACGAATCGGTGGAGGGCTCTCGGCGACGACGCACGTGACGACGGGCGGGATTGCACCGGCGTATGGCTACTTTAGGTTCTCGCCAGACCGGATCACCGTCGCACCGCTGCAAGGTTGACGGGACCTCATCACCTGGAGGGAGTCGATAAAACCTCAGATAGAGGTCGCCGGGCTGAAGGGCTTTGCCGACGGCACCGTGCCAATTCCGCCCGTGGACGATGTCGAGCTGCGCGGGGAGTTTCGTGCTGCTCACTTGCTCACCTTCATGGTCATCTCGAGGTGATGCTCGCCAGTGGTACAGCTAGCGCTCAGGTCCTGTCGAGAGCGACTGGACGCCGGTCATCAAGCGTGCCACTTCATCCTGTCGACGTACCATGTGAAGGACGACCTGTACATCGAGCAGCTGGAGGAGAAGATGACACACATTTGGATGGGCGAGCAGGAGTCGGCAACGGACTACTGCAACCGTGCTCGACGGATCCTGGCTGAGATGTGGATGGCGGGCGCCGAATACTTGACGTCGTCCTACATCACCCACGTCCTCAAGGGCCTGCCGCGCAGCTACAACCTCGACAAGGTGCCCGGCACACGTGAGTCCCTCGACAAGGACTCTCTCACCAGCTACATCCTCCAAGATGAGGCGATGCAGGAGGCAGAGCAGCCCACGGAGCTCCATCCGCAAGCGAATTACGCTGCACCGACGAAGCAGAATCGTCAGCAGGAGCAGCGCCAAAAGCCAGGCGGAGGTGGTAGCAGAGGTGGGCGGTCGACGAAGGACGTCGACGAGAAGAGGTCGACGCGGGACAAGGGCCGAGGAGGTGGTGGTCGACGGCGGGAGTGCTGGATCTGCCACGACCCCGACCATCTCTCCTACGAATGCCCCGAACGCGATGACAGTGATGAGGACGACAGCAAGGGAGGCCGCGGACGGTCGACCAGTCGTCGCCCCCGTCGAGATGCAAAGCCGCGCAAGGAGAAGCAGACTTCGAAGCAGACGTCGTCGACGAATGACGTCGACAACTCCAGCGGCAAGGGCCGAGGCGACAGGGAGGCGTCGTGCTCGATGGTTGGCGTGGTGGAGCCGACAGTCTCGCTGGCGCCGGAGGCTGGCAAGGACTTCCAGGCGGTGGCGCCAGCTGTGCAGGCAAACCCGATGGCGGTGCTGCTCGACAGCGGTTGCTCCCACCACCTGATGGGGACGAAGGCCGTATTCGTCGACATGGCGCCGAGCGACGGTGTGAAGCACGTGCGTGGATTCAACGGGGCACTGCAGCCTGTCGAGGGTCGCGGAACCGTCGCCCTGCAAGGGGAGGCCGGGAAGCGGGTCCTCATCCCCGACGTGCTCTACATTCCGGGTGTACAGGCGAACCTGCTATCTGCTGGCCAGCTGAAGGAGAGCGTAGTGCAGCTGCAGGGCGACGGCGACGAGATGCTGCTCGTCGCTGCGACCGGGGAGGTGCTCGGTCGAGCACGCTACACCGGACGAGTCCTCTGCACCGACCTTCGCCCCTGCTCGACGCGGTCGCCGTCGACCGAGGTGGTGGCTTTGCGGACGATCGTCTCGGCGACGAAGTCGACCCCCGACCGCTTGCATGCGAGGCTCGCACACGTCGGCGCTGACACGATCAGGAGCTCGGCAAAGCATGAAGTTGCTACTGGGCTCGACATCGCACCGTCGACCGGAGCAGACCCGCCGTGTGTCTCGTGCGTTGGAGGAAAGCTGGCGCGGCACACCTTTCCCGCCAAGGGCTCGGACGCTGAGGAAGTACTGGCTGTCATGCACGTTGACTTGTGCGGGCCATTTCGGGTGGCTGCCAAGGATGGCAGCTTGTACTTCCTGCTGCTGAAGGATCGACACACTCGGTTCGTGTGGGTGATGTTGGTCGCTAAGAAGAGCGACGTGCTGCGGGAGTTCCAGAGGTGGCTGGTGCCGGTGGAACGACAGACGACGAAGTTGGTGTTGTCGCTTTGCTCAGACCGGGGAGGGGAGTTCCTCGGAAAGGACATCGTCGACGGGAAGGGCATAGTCCGCGACCTGACATGCCCCTACAATCCGCAGCAGAACGACCTGGTGTGCACTGCTGCATAGAGCAAGCTCCCCACCACGGACTTAAAACGAGCCTGCTCCCGTTCATCCACCCCACTAGCCTTGATGAGTTTGATCTCGGATGGAAGAGGTGTGGCATTCTTTCTTCCCATCTCAATCTCATACTTGCTCCACATGTCTTTGATGTAATTCGCTTCATGCAGCTTCACCCATCCGTTGCTGACGTCCCTTTCCACGTGCATGCCAAGGTAGTAGTTCGCCTCTCCCAAGGTCTTGCACATGAAGTTTTGCAGCAGCTTCTGCTGCACCTTGATCACCTCCTGCTTGCTGCTCCCGAACAGGAGGATATCGTCCACGTACACCAGGAACATGACGAGACTATCCTTCTCTCCCATGAGGAAGAGACTCTCGTCACACGCACTTGCCCTGAAACCTATCTCCTCCAACACCGATGACAGCTTCTTGTACCAGCGGCGAGGTGCTTGCTTAAGGCCATAGATGGCCTTAATCAGCTTGCACACACGTCCGGTACCATCCTCATAACCCGGCGGCTGCGTTGTGTAGACCTCCTCGTCTACAAGCACATAGAGGAAAGTCGTGGTGATGTCCATTTGGACAATCACACACCCACACACGGCTGCACCGGCGAGGAGAACACGAAGTGTTGGCGGCTTCGCAGTTGCAGCAAACGTCTCCTTGTAGTCCTCCCTTTCCTTTTGCTGGTACCCCCTTGCTACCAGCCTGCTTTTGTAAACCGACACAACTCCTTTGTTGTCGGTCTTGATCCTGGAGATCCAGCCACACTGAATGGTTTTCTTCCCCAACAGCAACGGCACCAACACCCAAGTCCCATTCTCCATTTGGCTGTTGTATTCCGCATCCCTTGACGCCAGCCACTTGTCCCTATCCAATCCATGAAGTGCTTCTTGCATGGTGAGTGGCTGAGTCGGTGCGGGTGCCATGAAGCAGTAGACTTCCTCCTCTTATTCTTCATCGGAATCACAGCTGCTTTGAAGCACCAACAATGCGTCATCTTGCTGCTGCTCTCCCCTTGCTCCTCGATCGCTCTTCCGCTTCAATGCTGCTGCTCGCATCTACATTGCGATCATGGGTGAAAGGGCACGACCTGTGGATGGGGATTTATTTTGGGTCCTTCTTGGGGGAAGAGTGGGGGGAATCACACGTGTTATGGGGTGAGGTTCTTCAGGTGCAACCGTTGACTCCACACTCTTGATCACGGGGAGCTCTGCTGCGCCCTCTTCCCCATATGCCAGTGCACCATCCTCTCCAACCCACTCTTCCGCATCAAACCCCATCGGTGATTGCTCCAGCTGCTGCATGAGTTTTTCCTTTGGCTGTTTGGACCAGCTCCTGTAGGTGATGTCCTCCATGAATTTGACATACTATCAAACACTGCTCCCTTGCTCGGCTCCCACAGCAACCACCCCTTGCTTTCCGCTGCCAACACCAAGTGCACACACCAATCAGCCGTTGCACCCAACTTGTTCCTGTGTGTCTTAGGGATGTGAGCCATGGTCATGCAACCAAACACACGCAGCATGTCGATGGGCGCCTTCCTCCCAAGCCACCTCTCCATGGGGGCCCAAGACTCACCACCAACGTTGGTGAACACCCGGTTCTTCACCACCGTGGTGTGGCGCACAGCATGTGGCCACTTGGAGTTTCCCAACCCCGACTCGATGAGGAGTGCACATGTTGTTTCTACCCCCGTGCGGTTTGCTCGTTCCGCTATTCCGCTATGCCAGTGTGTAAGAGGTGGTGAGTTCTCGAATGATGCCCTGCTTCTGCAAACATGTAGTCAGCTCCTCCCCAAGGAACTCCCCACCCCGATCAGTCCTAATCCTCATCACTTTATGCCCGGACTGCTTCTCCACCAACGGCAGCCATTTATCACGGATGGTAGACGACAAGTGATCCTTCTTCTTGATTGGATACGCCCAGGTCACTCGGCTCCAATCATCCACAATAGTGAGAAAATACTTCTCACCACGCTCCCCCAGCACCGGTAGCGGCCCCACCACATCCATATGCACTAGCTCAAGGAGCTTCTTGCCGCCACCTTCCGTTGCATGAAAAGGGAAGCGTGTGAACTTGCTCAGCATGCAAGTTTCACACTTGTGAAAGACTGCTGCACCCGTCAGTTTCAGTCCCTTCACCCCTCCCTTTTGCAGTTGCTGCAGTGCGGGCATGGCAATGTGCTCGAGGCGACGGTGAGCTGTCATCCAGTCTGTTTCGCCACCCCTTGCTGAAACCTTCAGCTCCTCTGCAGCTACAGCATTGCACTCCCCCTTTGATCCACCCTACGTGCACCATGACATCACCGGCAGCTGCCACATGGACTTGCAGATGTCCCTATCCTCATGCAGGTCCCAAAGCATCCGCCTACCCAGCTGCCCCTTGAATGTCTTGGCTCCGTCAGTAGAAGTGCTGACCCCACACTTGGCCAGCTTCCGCAAGGAGATCAAATTGGCCTTCAGGTCAGGGACAAGAAGCACGTTGCTAAGCACCACCGGCTTGCCGTCGGCTCCCTTGAATGCAGCTCGTCCCGCGCTCGTCACCTTGAGCGCATGCCCGGATGCCGACTTCGCCTCAACAAACGGTGCAGTCCCCACTTTGTCAAGGAGCTCGGCCCTTGGAGTCATGGTCCATGCCGCTCCCGAGTCCAATATCCACGTGTTGAGCGGGTGCAGTGTAGCTCCAGCATGGGCGACCACCACTTCCTCTTCCGGCTCTCCAACGTGGAAGAACTATCCGGCTTCCCTCTCCTCGTGTTCAGCCAGTTCATCATCGGCAACCGCTCCGGCGCTGCTCCCATCTTGTGACTTGTTGGAAGGGGTCCACCAAGAGGGTTTCGTCCTGCATTTGAACCATGGGTGACCCACCTTCTCACAGTACCAACACTTTCCCTCCATTCTCCCGGGTCCCCTACCTTCCCCACTGCCACCTCGGCCTCCACCACGTCCTACTCCTCTACTGCCTTGCTGGTTGGAGGGCTCCTCCTCATTAGAAGCTCCTCTCCCAGCCCCTTGCCAATTCTTGCCTCTACCCCCTTTTCCTCCTCGCATGGCATAGCTGCTGCTCCCCTCTTCTCCTCCCCTCAGTTGGCACCTCCAGAAGTCCTCCTGAAGAATCTTGGTGCAGATCCACTCCAAGGTCTAGAGGCTCTAGTTTTGGGGAAGACTCAGGACACTTGTGAATATTATCCATGACTCCGGCAGCAGTGACAACATCTTGACACACTTGGTTTGTTCGGGGTAGACAATTCCAGCGATGGTGAGTTTGGCGTAGAGTTCTCTCAGCTTGTCAAGGATGGGTTGAACAGGTTCTCCTTCACTAAGGTGAAGGGTGGAGAGCTCCCTCTCCAGCATGAGGGTAGCTATGACTGATGTGGGGGCATGCGGATTCTTGAACACATTCCAAGCATTTGGTCCGCACTCTTCCTCCGGGATGAGATGCATGATGTGCTGGCGTTGGGCGAGATCCAAGCTTTGAGACAGGATGTAGTACCCGGCGAATGAACGCTCGTCCCACTCGTTCTGTTGCTCCGGGATACTCGGCCGTTTCTCAGTCCCTATCATGAGCTTTAAAAGGCCTATCTGCCGAAACTACAGGTCCATCTTCCAAGACTAGTCATCATAGCCCTCTCCACTAAACTTGTCGACTGAAAAGTTCTTCAGCACCTTCCTTGGTAGTGGGCCCTGGCTCGTCCGGGCTATCGCGGAGACACCGGATTCCTGGCTGCCACTACTCGCGGGGGCTGAATTCCCTTCTTCTCTAGCCGGTCCCATTGTTGGATGCGTCGAAGGCTACTAAGTACCAGCTCTGATACCACGTGTGGACTCTAACTACTCTGCGCAAGCGATTAAACTCAGATCACAAGCATAAGCTAGGCAACACTTAACATCACTTGTGACCCCCCGAGTGTGACAACATGTCACCTCATAGCCAAAGGCGTAGAAAAACAAGTGAGTAGTTATTCTCAACCTAGCTTGTAGAGTGAGCATTCTGGTCGAGCAGAATTTCAGCAGTCCCAAGTTACGTTTCTACTCTCGTCAATACGTAGTTGTAGATGTAAGCTTGAAAATCATATGGGCATTATTATGGACTCAAGCAAATACAAACACACACATATCATAAGGCCTAGGCACACAAAGGAAACACTCAAGGCAGTTGTCTAACTGTCGTCCAGGTCTTTGCCTTGCTGTAATTGAAAACGGTTGTTAAACTGCTCTTGAATTTGGCTTGATTTGCCTATGTAGAATAATTATTTTCAAACTGCACTGCTGCCAAATTCTCTTGCCGGCTCCCCTCATGAACATTCATGATCGCTCGTGTACAAATCATGAACACTCGTGTGGGTTTCCCGTTTTCAGTTACGAAACAGACTTTACAGTTTTGTACCTCTGTCGAAATAATGACGCAAAGCAGCGCGACTTTCTGGCGAATTTTCTTGCACGCCAAGTCAGCGCGAAATCCTGTTAGTCAACTGTGAAATCCCGAGTGCCCCACGTGCCCTTCATCACGACCGAGATATTTCTCGGTCGTGCAGGACAAAACAATCGCTGACACGATTGTGCGTTGTCCTCCACGTGATGGAGCGATCATGTCGCTCCGTCCTGTAGCGATCGTGCGCACAATGCACGATCGAAACAGTAGCGACACACGCGTGGGCCCTGTGAGGCCACACGCGCATGTCAGGACCCCACGCGCGGGTCCTGACTTCGCGCACTTTTTACTTGACCAGTGCGAAATGGTCAACGGAGCTGGTCAAAGACTCGAGCCCCACACCCAACACACTCGACAATCACAACCAACGCTCATGAAAAAACATGAGCTATCATGAAGCTCGGAACATTCATGAACGCACATGGAGACCCTGGAGCTGGAGACCCCAGAGCTGGAGGCGCTGGCCCTGGGGGTGCTGGTGCTGTTGGTGCTGGTTCTTGAGGCACTGTGCGGCCGCGACCGTACTTCGTTCCCCTGATTCAGCAGGTTCTTGGTCTCCCGTCTTCTACTGGCCTTACTCCTCCCTTACTGTGTCCACCGCCTGACCAGTCACAACCGCAGTTACGGCCAGCCTCCCCACTGCCTGCTCCTTCTCCCTACACTGAGCAGACCGGAGGTCTTACAGAGCGTCGTGAGCCTGCAACTCGTCCTGCCTCGCCAGTTCGCGCTGTTCGCACCGGTCGTCGTGCTCCTCGTCAGCGCCCTCCTCCTGTCCCCGGCACGCACCATATGGCACTTCGTCCTTCCTCTGTTCCACAGCGTGTCCCCCTGCCGTCTCCTCCTGCGTCCTCTCTTGCTGACGGACCGGACCCTGAGTCTGACTCACTTCGTGCTGCTAGTCCTACTGTCACACGTCTTCTGGCCACTATTGTCACTGACCCTTCGTTTGAGTCCACTGCTGCGTCTGCCCTAGTTGCTGAGCTTGTTGACTTTGCTGCCGCCAGTCGTCTCGACTACGCCGCTATTCTTGTCCTCCGTCCATCGGGGGTGAGTGTGCTCTTGGCACGGACGTCCTTGAGGACAGGCAGGAGGACTTTGAGTGTTTTGCAGCTGCTGTACCTCATCTCGTGTTCATGCTGATTGCACCTGAGGGAGACCCGGATGCACCAGACATCCCGACCCCGCGCTCTTATGCAGAGGCGATTACGGGTCCCTACTCCTCTCAGTGGCAGACAGCCATGGACGTAGAGATGGCATCCTGGAAGTCCACAGGCACTTACGTCGACGCAGTTCCCCCTCCTGGGGCGAACATAGTCGATGGCATGTGGTTTTTCAGGGTGAAGCGGCCGTCGGGTTCTCCGCCTGCCTTCAAGGCTCGTTACGTTGCACGAGGCTTCAGTCAGCGACAGGGAGTTGATTTCTTCCAGACCTTCTCCCCTACCCCAAAGATGACTACTCTTCGGGGTACTGCTGCACGTCGCTGCTCGGCGTGACTACGAGCTTCACTCTCTTGACTTCAGCACAGCTTTCTTACAGGGCACCTTGCACGAGGAGATCTGGCTGGGCCGCCCACCTGGCTTCACTGGGTCGTTTCCTGCAGGTACCCAGTGGAGCCTCCGGCAGCCAGTCTACGGTCTCCGCCAGGCGCCTCGTGAGTGGCACGACACCATGAGGACGACACTTGCGGCTCTTGGGTTTGCTCCTTCGACTGCTGACCCGTCGCTGTTTCTGCGCACCGACACTTGGCTGCCGCAATTCTACATCCTCGTGTACGTCGCAACTTGGTCTTTGCCACTGCTTACACTGAGGGACTGGCCCTAGTGAAGGCGGAGCTGCAGAAGAGACACACGTGCACAGACCTGGGTGAGCTGCGCAGCTATCTTGGCTTGCAGATCACCCGGGACAGAGCACGGCGCACCATTACCTTGACTTAGTTACACATGGTGCAGCAGGTCCTTCAGCGCTTCGACTTCCAGTACCCCTCGCCACAGTCCACTCCTCTGCCTACCGGTCACTCGCTCTCAGTTCCACCTTCGGACGAGTCCGTAGAGCCGAGTGGCCCGTATCCAGAGCTTGTGGGCTGCCTCATGTACCTGATGACCTGCACTCGACCTGACCTTGCCTACCCTCTTAGCATCCTGGCACGCTACGTTGAGCCTGGGAGACACTGACCAGAGCACTGGAAGGCCGCTAAGAGGGTATTGCGCTACTTGTGCAGTACGTCAGGCATGGACACGCCGACGCTTCTTGGGTTGACGACTTGGCTACGCAGCAGTCGTCACAGGGTTGCACCTTCAGCCTTGGCTCTGGCTCTGTTTCTTGGCGGTCTACCCGCTCGTCTTCTGTTCTCAGCTCCAGTTGTGAGGCTGAGATCTACGCAGGGGCCATGGCTGCACAGGAGTTACGCTGGCTCACCTACCTGCTGACAGACTTGGGAGAGCCGCCTCGTTCTCCTCCAGTCCTGTACGTCGACAACAAGGCCATGATTGCTTTGTGTCAGGAGCACAGACTGGAGCACAGAACGAAGCACATCGCTCTGCGCTACTTCCTTGCTCGAGAGTTGCAGCAGCGTGGTCAGCTTCGTCTTGCTTACGTGGCCTCTCGGGCCAACACTGCTGATATCTTCACCAAGGCACTTCAGCCTTGTGATCATCAGCGTTTCTGTACTGTTCTAGGCCTTGTGCCTACTTGGTCTCACTTGCTCACTTCTTGACTTTGTTTGTACTGTGATCTATATACATGTACCTGCATGCTTAGACTTGCTAGGTTGTGATCACTGTACTTCTTGTTCTCCTTTATATAACTCTGCATGTGAACTGGCCTTGTGGCCATTTGTCTGTGCTTAGAATGCGTGGTGACTTCGTGATCCACCCTGAGCTTGCTTTGCTTTTCTTGACTGGTCTTGTGACCCCTTGTTCTTCCCCACTTTGCCTATCGGGGTGTGTCAAACTATAATGTTGCTTGTGTTGTGTAGCTTGTAGTGGGGTAGCCTATATGGGGTACAACCCAATTAGGTTTAGTTCTTGTACCACAATACTGATCAATGCATTCATTCCTGCTCGTTAGTTTCTGACAGGCCTCATTGTTCCCCTAATGCAAGAACCAACACCCGGCCCGTCGAAATCTTGGGGCCCTGTCTTTGGCTTGGTTCGACTGGACATCATGTGGATTTTATTATCAGATAGACCGATTTTACCAGTTAGGACGACATTGTGCCCTATCAGCCACATTTGATGTATTTTCGCGATTTCGGCATAATCTCGCCCGTAAGCGTATGGCCGATATTTATCATATTTGTTGGAAGGGTGTTGTATAGAGAGTTTTATGTTCCTTACCGGGATTGTACTGCATCGCGTACCCAAACTCTTAGACTTTCAGGCTTAGCTGATATTCTTGACACCGACGTATCGCCTTCGGCTTTCCCTTGCCCAAATTGCACCCAATCCTGTTCCCCCTGCCTAGCTAGTTACTGCTTTGTTATTCGGCGCAATCAGTTTGACAATTCATAGCACCAATGATGATTAGTGTTTAGGTTAGGAGCAAAGGCAATAAACCTAAGAAAGACATGCAATTCTGGACGAATGAACCCTAAATACGGGACACATTTCGCATATGCATGGAATATCCTTCCCAAATGACATTATTTCCCTGTGTTGTTAAACTCTTATGCCCGAGCCCTAAACATATGCTATATATATGTGTGTATATATGTATATATGTTTGTGTATATGTATGAATATGAACATTGACTTGTACAAGTGATAACAAATTGCCGCAACTCATCTTGTATAGCATCTTGGATCTTGCTCTTCGTCACCTCCCCGATATGAAAAAACCACTTGCTGTGTTCGATATTTCAGTGTAGCAACTCGCCCCAATCGCGACTCACAGCCATGCATACACACGCAAGTACAGCGGCAGACAGAGCGAGTGTGGCGCACGTACAGCAGCGCTTGGAACTCATTATTCCGGGCCTCTAAAAAAAAAAATCATTATACCGCGTCGCGCCGACATGCCAGCGGCAGCGACGAGCCGTCCTGGCGAGGCATGGCGGCGGGCGGGGCGGGCGGAGGAGCTGGTGGCGGGGCTGGCGGCGGGCGACGCGAAGGTGCGGTTGCGGGCGGTGCGCGACGTGAAGAACGCCGCCATCGGCAGCCGCACGCGCAAGCTCGCCTTCATCCGCCTGCGAGCCATGCCCAGGTGCACCTTTCTTCCCCGCGCGCCTCTCTTCCCCGCGCGCCTCTATTCCCCGCGCGCCTCCCTCCTCGTGCGCCTCCCTCCTTCTCGCGCAACTTTCCTCTGCGCATCCCCCTCCTCCGCGCGTCGCGCCGCCCTCTTTCCCGCGCCTCCTTCCCGGCTCCCTCCCTTCCCCAAAACCACGGCTGCACGCGTCCCTTTCTCCGTACCACCGCCCCACCCCGCGCCCTACTGTTTCCGCGCCCTACTGTTTCCGCGCCCTGCTTCTTCCGCATCTCCGTTCCCACTCCATCCGATTCTGTGACGGGCACTGGTTCAGCGGGAGTGGTTTGAGTGACTGCGGTGGGGAGTGGTTTGAGTCACTGCGGTGAGGAGTGGTTTGGGTTTCTGGGAAGTGGGTTTCTTCCTTGTGGGCCACGATGCCTTTCGTCCGTTTCTCCTTGACCCTGCTTTCTCATTGTGGCCTTGGCCTTCCTGACTGCTTGCCTGCCTGCTTACTTGCCTGCCCTCCTACCTTCCTGCCTTTTCCTACCTTCCTGCCTTTTCCTACCTTGCTGCCTTTTCCTACCGTCCTGCCTATCTGCCTGCCTGCCTGCCTTCCTACCTGCCATGCCTGTCTGTCTGCCGTGCGTTGTGCCCTTCAGGCTGGTGGCAATGCTGGAGGGAACGGTGGGGGCGGAGGGGGAAGAGGGGGCGTGGGGCGCGGAGGAGGTGCAGCAGGCGGCGGCGGCGGTGGGCAGTTTGGCGTGTGGGCTGCCGGAGGGCGTGCATGCTGTGCTGGCAGCTGGGGCCGTGCTGCCTCTGCTGCGCTGCCTGCTCCACCCCCATGCCAAGGTGACGCCCTGCCCGCGTGCTGCCACGCCATGCCATGGGCGGATACGCCGTGTACATGCCATGGACATCCCTATATGCTTCATTCTTTTGCTTTGCTTTCAGTTGCCGCATCGCGTAGCCGCCACCACTCCCAGCTGTTGCCGCCTTATGCTGCCAGGGTGAAGCACTTCTCTGTTCTCGCTCCTCGTAGATAATCTATCTTGCTTTTGAGGCTTCACAATCCCCCCGTTTACACGTTCGGACTCGCTTTTGATTCAATCTGCCATGATCCCTCTGTCAGCGATTATGCCTTTCGTCGCCTCTCCCCCATTCTATCCTTTCAGCTTATAGCCAATGCCCCAAAACCCTCCCGCTCTTCCCTTTTCTTCCGTTCCCCTGCGGAAAACAGCTGATGGAGGCTGTTGCAAGGTCACTGCGTGTGTTTGATCTTCGACTCGACTCAGAAATCTGCGCCTATCTGCCCCGCTTTGCGCCTCTCTGCACATTTTGCAACACACAGGTGGTGGAGGCAGCTGCACGGTCGCTGCGTTTGATCTTCCAGTCCACTCCTGCGCTGCCACGTGGCAGCACTGCTGCAGGGGATTGGCTCTCGCCTGCCCTCAGCCTGCTGCCGTCCCTGCTCGCCTCCCCCAACGAGACTGTGTCCGAGGTGAGTGTGCATGTCGTTACTGTGGTAACCACACTGCGAGCATGGAAAGGAATCACCGAGCAATAATGTACGCACATGCATATTTCCTCGCCTCGCACACTGTATGTAACCACACTGCGTGTGGTCAACCTCGCGCACCACCATGCATATTCCTCGCCTCTCAAGCCCAGGTCTCCACTGCACTCCCAAGCATGCCCCCCCCACCCCGCCTTTCCCTTCTTCACCAGGTGACAGCCAGTGTGGCAGCCAGTGTGACAGCCAGTGTGGCAGCCAGTGTGGCAGCCAGTGTGGCAGCCAGTGTGACAGCCAGTGTGGCAGCCAGTGTGGCAGCCAGTGTGACAGCCAGTGTGGCAGCCAGTGTGGCAGCCAGTGTGGCAGCCAGTGTGGCAGCCAGTGTGGCAGCCAGTGTGGCAGCCAGTGTGGCAGCCAGTGTGGCAGCCAGTGTGGCAGTACACTGTGTGCACTGGCCGCAGCAGCAGGCAGCTCTTGGGACGCCTCAAAAGCACACCCCTCCCCCTGTCCCCACTGCCCCAACCCCCTCCCTCTGTCCCCAACCCCCCACCCCCCAACCCCCCACGCCTCCCACACCGCCCCCACTAGGTGGCAGCCAGTGTGGCAGCGCACTGTGTGCACTCGCCACAGCAGCAGGCAGCACTAGCAGCGGCGGATGGGCTGCTCTCCCTCACACGCCTGCTCGCCTCGTCACCGCGCTGCACCGACGCCGCTCTGCTCGCCCTAGCAGCGGCTGTTAAAGGCAACCGGCAGCAGGCTGCTGCTCTTGTAGGTGTGTGTGGGTGTGCATGCAGGCAGCGCTGGCAGAGACAGGTGGGTTTCTGTCACTCACACGCCTGCTCGCCCTCGCAGCGGCTGTTAGGGGCAACTGGGAGCAGGCCACTGCTCTCGCGGGTGCATGTGTGTATTCATTGCGCTTCTGTTGCTTGCTGCATGTGGGGCCACGGCTCTGCATGCCCTTGTTCGCCATCGGTTCAAACCACCATCTTCTCACTCACTCCATGCGCACATGGCTCACTCGCATCGCACTCACTGTTCCTTTTCACCGCTTCTTCCTCAACTCCCATCCCTTCCGCCCCTTCCCCACCCCTTCCTTCCCCCCTCCCTCCCGCAACTTGCCATTACCCAACCTCTTTCCCGTTCCTGCTGCAGACATGGGTGGGGGAGCAGCGTTGGCAGCGGTGGTGAGCCTCACGCGCCATCCATCGCCCGCCACGCGGCTCAACGCGTGCCGCTGCCTGCTGCACGTCGAGGCAGCCCTCTGGCCGCACGGCGGTGCCATCACTGCCGTGCCGCGCTCCTTCCTCCAGCACCCCGCTCCCGCCCTCGCTGCCCTGCCTGCTCCTGCAACCACCGCTGTTCCACCTGCCACCACCGCTGTTCCACCTGCCACCACCGCTACTGCCCCTGTCTGTGCTGCTGGCGCCCCATCCCCTGCCACAGCAGCTGCAGCAGCGGCTGCGAGGGGGAGGGTTGAGCGGGTTGCACGCAGCAGCGGCAGCGGCAGCGCAAGCATTGCCAGTGATGGGAATGGGAGGGCGGGTGGGCGTGGGGGTGGAGTGAAACGGGATGCATGGGGCGGGTTGAAGGCAGGCGGGATGACCAAGGGCGATCGGGGCACGTGGTTGCGACAGCAGGGTCACGAGCAGGCGGCATGTGGGCGGGAGGGTGAGGAGGGGCGGGCACAGCATGTGGTGTGTGGGGCGCTTTTGTCCCCTCGCACAGGGCCCCACATGCCTGCCACCGCGCTCACACCTGCTACGGCTGCCTGTGGCGAGAGGCCGATGCGCGTGGGGGTGGGTGTGGGCATGGGAGTGGGCGTGGGGGCGGCGGCGGCGGTGGATGTGAACGTGGCGGCGGTGGTGCTGGTGGCGCTCATCAACCTGCTGCCTCTCCCCGACCAGGTCAGCCCCTCATCACTCTATGCCTCCTCACTCTGCTCACGCCGCATCCTTCCCTTGTTGTCGCAAGTCCATGCACCATGCCTGCCATTCCCCTCGTGCACTGACCTTTTTGGAAATCATTTGCCAGCCTAGACCATTTTGGAAAGCATTTGCCATTTGGAAGGCATGTGCAGGTGGACATGATCTAGCGAGCGCTAGTGCTCTCTAGCTGTTGTTCATCAGCCCATTGGTCTCTTCTGGTGTTTGCAACCTCTCCCACCTTCTCCCGCAAGCCCTTTCCATGTCTCCCTGCTCCCACTCCCTCCTCTTCACCAGGTGGGCGAGCAGGCGCCAGGGCTACTGCAGCAGCTGCTGGGCGGCAGGGAGGACGTGCAGTGGGCGGCCTTCAACGCCCACGCGGCCTCGGAGCTCGTCGCTCTGCTCCGCCCCGCCCCCGCCGCCTCTTCATCGCCCCCCATCACCTCCTCTTCCTCGCTTCCCATCACCTCCTCCTCTGCCTTTCCAATCCCCTCCTCCTCCTCCCCACCTCCCATCCCCACCTTTCCATCCTTCCCCTCCCCGCTCATCCCCTCCTCCTCGTCTCCCCCCACTGCCGCTGCCACCAGACCACTCTTCTCCCGCTCTCCACCCGTTGTAACATTTGGTTCCGTAGGTTTGGCCGAGCCGACCTCCAACGGCTTGGTATTCACTGAGCCTAGGGCCTCCCGTGGATGGCTGAGCGGAGTGGGGCGAAGGGAGAGTGCTGAATTCCCGTCTCGCCGATGGATGGCATGGGGTGAAGGAACGAGGGTGCGAGGGGGGCGCGAGGGGAGAGAGGGGAGAGAGGCACGGAGGGGGAGTGGGGAGGGCCTGGGCTGGAGGAGTGAGGACGGAGGAGGGAGTGTGCGGGGAGGGGAGAAGGGGAGGAGCGAGGGGGAGGGCAGTGCGGTGGCGGTGGAACGCAGTGCGGTGCAGAGGGAGAGTGCAGCGGCGGCACTAGCGGTGCTATGCTCCTCGTGGGAGCCCATCCGCCGCCAGGCGCTCGACCTCAAGGTGATACCCGGTGCAGTGCGGTGATGGCAGTTGCAGGTGATGCCTGGTGCAGGTGAGAACAAGCACAGCACGCTGCACATTGTGTTTCAAGATGCTTGTTCCTTCCCTCTCTCTCGCTCCGCTCCCCTTCTCCCCATTTCTTCCCCACCGACCCCCGCCGTCCATGCCCACAGGTGCTTCAGCCGCTGCTGCGCTGCCTGGACGCCTCCCAGCCCATGCCCCTACGCGCCGCTGCGTGCTCCTGCCTACACTCACTCTCGCGCTCCATCAAGGTGCCGATTTCCTTGCTTGTCACCGCCGGTACATTTCAACTAGTCGAGCGAGAGTCAAGTACACATTTAGAGTTCATGAGTATTTTGCAGTGTGGGCATTCATAGTCGACCTCTTCCAGTTTTGGGGAGGCATTCTACAAGGTGCCCGTCAAGGTGCCCGTCAAGGTCAAGGTGCCCCTCAAGGTGCCCCTCAAGGTGCCCGTCTCCTTGCTTGCCTCCGATTTCAAATACTCGAGTGATAATTAGGTACATGTAAAGTTCTTTCGTTGAGTAGTTTGCAGAGCGGGCATTCACATCACCATCCACCACTTCAACGTCAACTTGCGGCTGTTCAAATCGCCCAGGTCTGCCTCCACAAACCCTCTCAGTCTAAACCCTCTCAGTCTAAACCCTCTCAGTCTAAACCCTCTCAGTCTAAACCCTCTCAGTCTAAACCCTCTCAGTCTAAACCCTCTCAGTCTAAACCCTCTCAGACTAAACCCTCTCAGACTAACTAAACCCCCTTCCCCCTCCCCCCCCGTCCCCTCCACACGGGTCTGCTCAGAATCTGCGCACAGGCTTGTCCACGGCGCCCATCATCCTCGCCGTACTCAACCTCGCCGCCTCCCCTGATGCCTCTGCCCAGGTGCGCCCTCCCCTGATGCCTCTGCCCAGGTGCGCCCTCCCCTGATGCCTCTGCCCAGGTGCGCCCTCCCCTGATGCCTCTGCCCAGGTGCGCCCTCTCCTGATGCCTCTGCCCAGGTGCGCCCTCCCCTGATGCCTCTGCCCAGGTGCGCCCTCCCCTGATGCCTCTGCCCAGGTGCGCCCTCCCCTGATGCCTCTGCCCAGGTGCGCCCTCCCCTGATGCCTCTGCCCAGGTGCGCCCTCCCCTGATGCCTCTGCCCAGGTGCGCCCTCCCCTGATGCCTCTGCCCAGGTGCGCCCTCCCCTGATGCCTCTGCCCAGGTGCGCCCTCTCCTGATGCCTCTGCCCAGGTGCGCCCTCCCCTGATGCCTCTGCCCAGGTGCGCCCTCCCCTGATGCCTCTGCCCAGGTGCGCCCTCTCCTGATGCCTCTGCCCAGGTGCGCCCTCCCCTGATGCCTCTGCCCAGGTGCGCCCTCCCCTGATGCCTCTGCCCAGGTGCGCCCTCCCCCGATGCCTCTGCCCAGGTGCGCCCTCCCCCGATGCCTCTGCCCAGGTGCGCCCTCCCCCGATGCCTCTGCCCAGGTGCGCCCTCCCCCGATGCCTCTGCCCAGGTGCGCCCTCCCCCGATGCCTCTGCCCAGGTGCGCCCTCCGCTGATGCCTCTGCCCAGGTGTGCCCTCCCCTGATGCCTCTGCCCAGGTGCGCCCTCCCCCGATGCCTCTGCCCAGGTGCGCCCTTCCAATGCCTCTTCCCTTCCTCCCACCCCCTTAGCTTCCCCGTCCCGTCCCATCCCCACCGTGTTTCGCACATCCTCTTTCCCCCAAGCCTCTCTAAGCCTCACCTCCTCACCCCCAAGCCCCCCCAGCCAGCAGCACTGGCAGCCTTGGCCAACCAACACTAGACGTTGAAAAACTTTTATTGTTCTCTTTCGTCTCGTTTCGAGTATGCTTTCCTGTCTTGACATTCCCACTCCATTCTCTCTCTTCTCACGTGACCACGCTTCCCCACAGCTACCAGCGGCATTACCATTCGCCACTACAAATTTTCCCTCCTCTCTCCTCTCGCATGATCTCACCTTGCCGCAGCTACCAGCGGTGTCAGCATTGGCCAATCTGCTGCTGGACTTCCGTGGCGACACGGGTGCTCTCGTGCACGCCGGGCTGCTCTCCCGCATGGCCCACCTGGCAGCTGGGGGCGCAGGGGGGCAGGAGGGGTGCATGCGAGAGGAGGGCGTGGAAGGGGGTGTGGAAAGGAGTGCGAAGGGGAGAATGGAGGGGAGTGTGGAGGGGTGTGGGGTGGGGAGTGTGGGGGGGGAGGAGTGGGGGAGAGGGCGGGTAGCAGTGCAGGTGGTGGAGCGCAGTGTGATGGTGCTGCGCAACGTGGCTCACTCCGCCACCACCGCCGTGAAGCAGCAGCTGCTCGCCCTCATGCTGCCCGCTACCCTGCCCGCCCTGCTGCTGGGTGCGTGCCTGCCTCGTGCTTCACCTTCTATCTCATCCTCTCCACCAAGTGCTCACCTGTCTGCTTCTGTATTGCTATCACCCGCTGCCACCTCCAACCTCTCTGCCACCCATTGTCTTACCATCGTTGCCCTACCTCAACCACTCTGCACCCCTCCCGGCCTTCTCCCTCCAGCTCCCTGGGCGAGCGTGCAGGTGCAGGCGGCAGCGCTGCTGCGCAACGTGGCGCACGGAGCAGAGGACGACGCCCACCTGCTGCTGGCCCCCGCTGCCCTCCACGGCACCCTCCTGCGCCTCCTCGCCGCCAAACTGCTGCCCGCCCGCCCCGTGCTTCTCAGACCCGCCGTAGGGGGAGACGCGGGAAGAGGAGGAGTGAGAGGGGGTGCAGAGGAGGGTGGGGGGGATGCGGAGGCAGATTTGGCGGCAGTGCGGCGAGCACAGTATGCCGTGCGAGTAGAGGTGCGTGGCCGTGCTGCTGCTCTTTCTACCTCTCCTACCTTCTGCTTCGTGGAATCATGGTCCCTTGTGCTGCTCTCCATTTCTCTGCACTCCGCCAGGCCATGTTGACTCAGCAACGTGGCAGCGGGTGTATGTGAGTCGACTCAGAATATCCCCCCAACCTGTTCCCTGCTGCCCTACCCGCATCCCACCAGGCCATGCTGGCTCTCAGCAACGTGGCAGCAGGGGGCGCACAGGCCAAGGACTGCGTGCTGGCGCTGCTGCTGCTGCCCGCTGCCAAGGTCTGGCAGTTTGAAGCGTGTTGGCCGGCAGGCGCAGGGAGAGGCGCAGGGAGTGAAGCAGCCGCGTGTGATACACCAGGGAACGTGGAAGCAGGTGGAGCAAAGGCGGTCGCATGCAGTGCTGCAGGCTCAAGTGCTAGTGCTTCTGCTGCTGGTGGTGCTTCTGCTGCTGGCAGTATCAAGGGGCGAGAGGGAAAAGGAAAAGCGCTGGCAGCCACCCTTGCCCCGCATCCCTTCCACCACCGCCCGCCGTCCAGCCCACCCCATCCCAACACTACCCCCTCCCTGCCCTCCGCACGCCTCTCGTCCGCCCCTCCCCCACTCATCCTGCACCTGCTACGCCTGCAAGGCTGCACATCCCTGCGCCTGGCCTCTCTCTGGTGCCTCACCAACCTCTGCCGCCCCGCCTGCCCGGGGGCTGACAGGCGAGCTGCTGCTGTGAGGGCAGCAGAGGGCGTGGTGGCGCAGCTGGAGAGGCTGGCAGCGCAAGGGGGATTCGACATCGCTGTGAGCCATGTTGTAGATAGGATTTTGTGTGGATAGGCTTTTGTTCTCACTGCACTCGCTCTCTGCTTTTGTGTTGCTGTGGATTGGCTTTTGTGTGTGGTCGTTTCGAGGATTTTGTGCTCTCAGGTTGTTGTGATTCTATGTGTGGTGGTTGAGTGGTTGAGTGGGCGGAAGGCACTGTGCTTCCTCATGCATGGACACACATGTGTGTGTGAGCAAATGTGGGTCTGTGTGTGTGTGGTGGCACAAACATGCCTGTGCTGTGCTTTGCTGTCCTTCCTGTCTGATGCTCCCTGCAGTGTCGGGCCAAGCTAGCACTTGATTACGTGACACGGGAAAGCTGACACACTGCTGCTGCTGCTGGCCGTGTGCCATGGCATGTACCTGCTTGCTTGCAATGGGATGTGATTGCAAGGAGTGACAGCGAGGCCACGGTTTTGCCGGCCCATATATACGTATGGTATATTTTATTCAGCTACAGTGTTTTGTTGTTATAATAACACTGCCAAGAAGAGCAGTTCAGAAGTTGCAAGTACGGATGCCAAGTATGATGCATAACACATCGTTAGTGCTGAAACGCCATCTAAAGAACGTTCAGGCATGTGCTCTTGCCAATTGCTCGCGAGAGGCAACCAATGTGCAACTTAAAAGGGTGCACATTCAATTGGATTTCTGTCAAAGGGGTTAACCTTTGACCTCGGGGTTACTCAGTGGCTTTGTTCTGTAGGAGGACTTGCCTCCGCACAAAATGTACGGGCAAGTCTTTCCTAGAAGGTTCTTGTCGCACCCAATCAAAATTTGCAGCGTGGATGTTGCTACGAAGCCCCACACAGCCAAATGCATTCCCGCAATTTGTTCCCGCATAACTTGTGCGCTGGCTGATGCTAGCTCTCGAGGGGGAATCAGCAGCGCACTAGTTGTGCGACCTTTTGCCCGGCGAAGAAACTACTTCGAGCCAGCAGACGGTTAAATCTCTGCGCCCCAAAAGTGGTGTTCTGCAGGCTGAAGCGTCAAATTTGGCGCAAGTAGGTTTGGCAGGAACGCCCGTATCACCAAACCTAGATAAGCAAATGATGACTTATCAACGAAGATTCTGAGGACCCAGATTCTGGAAATTGTCCGCCTGCAGAACAAAGCCGGTGATTTAGGAATATCTGGGGGGAGTGTTCGCTTCAGCAGGTGAACATTTGAATTGAACCCTCGAGATTTGGCAAATGTATACCAAGGCCCAGTTCGGCAGCCAGGGGGCAGCAATTTTGTAGGAAGGTTATGGGAAGGTGAGGCTCGCGTCAAACCAGGGTCAACGAATTTTGACCCTGGGTTGACTGCTCCGCGGAAAACCTGCGCCATGGGGGAGCTGGTGCAGATTGGGGGGGGGGGAATGGGAAAAGGCGCCGCAGGAGAGTGGCAAATTTGGCCTCAAATGTGCTTGCCCCAGGGCACTGTAGCGGGAACAGAAAGGTTCGCCAGAAAAAAACAAAAGATTTGCGCCCCATGCTGTTGGGGAAATCCAACTTTCAAAAAAACGATCATTGTGTTTTTTAATGTAGTAATCCTTTCCTTTGTAGGGTCCAATGTTGGCCCGTGAACAGTGAATCCAGGTGGAATCAAAAAGTTGATTCTTCTGTTTTCAAAGCATCACTTTCTTCTTCCGTCTCACTAGGGCGGAACCTTTCCGCCAAAGGGGGGAGAATAAGGACAGAAGACGGCGCGGAAGCAATGTTTGGAGGTGTTCGCGTCGCTGTTGCTAAACACCTGCGTTTCGATTTCCAGAAAGTTTACCCTACAGCCCGTACTGTTTTGCCCTCGATAATGCGATTAGAAGCTTCGAAGAAGACGGAAACATTTTTCTTCCGCCCTTCTTCCGTGGCTGCCGAACTGGGCCCAAAGTCATCGAATGTGCTTCCGCCAATTCCTTTCCCCCCTCCCCATACCTATTCCGCTCCCACCGAAATTGTTTCCCCTTTCCCCACAATATCGTCTCACCCCCTTTCCCCTTTCCGCCACCCCAGTTGCCCTCCCCTTGATCCCCAATTTCTAGATTCAAGTGTTATCAATTTCTCCCCTGCTGAGCCTCATCTCTCACGGACGAAAAGTCCCACGCTCGCCCATTCTCAACTATTTATTCGCTACTCGTCAACCAATCAGCAGTTCCCGCAAACATGCCGGCCAAAATTTAGCCTGGAGTCGCGTTGAATGTGCACCCTGCAAATCGAAGCAAATCGAAATCCAAATATAAGTGCGCCTCGCGTAACGCGCCTCGTAGTGAAAACGAATTTCGTAACTGACACCGACAATGAAATTCAAACCGAAACCGATGATGAAACTGACTTTCTTGAATTCCGCCGAATACTTCCTTGCAGGGTTGAACCTTCTCTTCTTTCACCCTCGTTTTTTTCCCGTTGGTTGATTGGGAGATGGTGAAGAGATGGAGATTTGACGGAGCTGCATCTCTACCATCTCCCGACACAGCTGGTTTACCATCGTAGTAGCTCCCATAATATTATTTTTGTCGTTTTCATGCTGTAAAGTCGGTGCAGCTGCGAACCACTT